>WARS01000059.1:3952500-4552500 GCA_008933995.1 Datnioides undecimradiatus | reverse complement strand
AGCCAGTCCCAAAAAACCTGGAGAGGACCCTGAAGTTAGTAGCCATAAACCCATCCCAGCTGGTAAAGCGTCCAGCAGGAGATCAGCCTGTTGTGGTGCTAAATCATCCAGACGCTGACATCCCTGAGGTCGCCAGGATCATGGAGGTTGTCAACAGGTACAGAGGAGAGGTGCAGAAGGTCGTGCTGTCACGGAGAACTGTGAACGCTCTCTCAGCCATGAATGGTGAGGTCCCTGAGACGAACGACCCAACAGATGCCCAACCTGATTCCGCTTGGCTTGGTAGCAGCTCCGTACAGGAGAGGTTCGTTTTGAAGTTGAAACTTCGTAGGATAAGCAGGAAAAAGTACGAAGTAGTGGGCGCAGCCTCTCCCAGTGGGGATGCTGCTGCAACGACAAAGTTTCGCTGCTGGTTTTGCGGCAGGGTCTTCACAAGTCAGGAAACATGGATGGTCCATCGGCAGCGACATCTGATGGAGTGGAGAAGGCCAAACTGTGAAAACTCTTAAATGTCGCCCACACTGGATGAAAATTTAAAAAAAAAAAAAAACGTCTGGAAAAAAAGCTGACTTTGCAATACAACAAAAACAATAATGGGAACGATGATAGCAAGCCTCCTCTGTTTGTTTTTTGTTTTTTTTTAAGTCTTAATTTTGATTGGTTTGGTTTTGAGGAGAATCACGATTATCACGCTTCCTGGAGGGTTCACATTCTCAGGGTAATTCAAACATTTACCTGTTGTCTCTCTCCCAGTTTGAGTAGCTTGATACAAACTCTTGTAGATTATTTGTAAAGCCACAATGATGTGGTGTTGATAATTACGTTCTTTGTACTGTTTGTATTTTGTCTACGCGATATAGCTTTATTTAAGGTGACTTAAGTACACTGTCGTATGGAATCTTTTATAGAACACTGTAATATGTATATTTGCCATACCATCTGAATCTTATGAATCAGTTAATGTACGGGTAGGCTATACAGCGTGGTAGCTATTATATTTATGTTTCTGGAATGGGATGCAGAGACCACAAGTTACTCAGATATACCAAAACTGTGTGTTTTAAACAAAACAAACAAAAAAAGACAATAAGCTGTTTTATTCAACATTTATTTATGACCTTTAGGTTTAGCCTTTATATGCTTTTCTTTATGCTATTATGGCCATTGGAAGAATCAGTGTATTTGTAAAAAAAAAAAAAATTGTATAAACTCCAAATTATGTTCAAATATAGTATTTTCTGTAAAAGGTATATTTTCTTGCATTCATTCAGGGGAAGCAGATTTCCCTAAAGACACGGTGAAAACAGTAAACCTGTGTTTTGTGACGTCAGTGAAATATTAGCTAAATCATTTCTTTTTAAATCTGGATTCAAGAGGCCTAGATGATTAGATCATGTTATTTTCCCAATGAGCTTCCTCTCTTTCAACTTGAAATGATAATCTTATCTTTTAATTGCACTATGAAAGGAGGATTTATATTTCCCATTACCTCACAATATCGACAATCTCAACCAGTGTCCTACTGTGGCTAAACATTTCCTTATGCAGCCGTGATCCCTCCGTATTCTCAGCAAGGGAACAGTGGCTCCTCTGTGTATGTGTGTCCGTGTGTGTTTTTGTTCGTTTTAGTCAAGGACCATTGGATGAATGCACCTGTCCTGTGTACTGATACTGTGCACGTGTACCTGTTTATGGAGCGTGCACCTCAGTGTCAGTAACTCACTGTGTGTGTGTGTATATATATATATATATATAAATATACTTTTTTTTTTTTCAATTTAGATAAGAGATATATAATTGTATATAGTCCAGATTAGAGGTACTGTAAAATATTACCTGAGAATTTTCACCAAGTGCCTAGGATTTTTATTTTTTTTTTGTAATGCAAACAATGTGCATGAGTATGGTAGCATTACTTGTCGACCACAAAATAAATGGACCGGTTTGTCAGTTCCTGGTGGCAGCGTGTGATGACTGAAGAAGTGAGCTGAGTTATGCAACACAATCAAGAGTTTTATTAATACAAAATACTATACAACTTTGGTTTTTGGCTCTCCAAAGTATTTCTGTCATTAAGTCTGGTCTACCTGCTTCCATTAACTACAGCAGCACCTCTGAATTCATTTTAATATACTGTTTACTGAGCATAAAAAAAGAAAAACATCTTAATAAAACATGAGTTAAAAGTCTCCCAAGTCAGTGCTACTTCCTGCATGGCCAGCAATGCAGGCAAATGCACCATGTGATCCTGCTGACAGTACGTCAGATTAACAGCGAAGTAGAAAAGCATCAGATAAAAGGTCTGACGGTTAACGAAGCAGGTTGGGATGCAGAAGTCCTGTCACTTGGCTTTCTGCTGTGAGTGAGGCTCGTCTAGGGCCTCACAGGGTAGCACAGTTTGGTGGCATCCTTGGTGTTATTCTGGCTATCGATCAGCACCAGGGGAACCCTCTGGTGGTTCTCGATGATGTGGGAAACACTGCTGAAGTACTGAAAAAACCCAAAAACAAGTAAAAAATGAAGATGATGACAAAGTTTGAATGAAAATTTAAAAATATCCCAGAAAACAGCTAATAAAGGTGATGAGCTTAAAGTTTCCTAATTATCCTTATTTTTCAGGAAAGAGAGAAAATGATCTTGAAAGTTTATTTAAATGATGTAATCCTGTGATGTACGCTGGAAATGGGTGAGATGATTATGAATAATTAATGTAAATATAATAAAAACAAAGCTTTACACTTCCTATTTCAGCCTACTTGGTTATTACAAGTTCAGCTGGTGTGTTTTCATATCTGAATGATTTCTCCTTTCAGTGTTCAGTATTCCTACACTCAGTGTAGTCCTACACTGCCTGGCACAAAAATGACATTTTCCATTTTGAAGAAATACAAAATACTCAGACAAATTTTTTTAAAAATGTAAATGTTCACTAAAACACTATTCTTCACACTACCAACTACAACAGTTTGCAGGATATCTTCTGGCCTTTCTGCGTGAGCTTTTTGCACATATGACATTTAAACAGAAGAAGAAAAGCATAGCTGTAAGCTGGATAATTACATTAATGAGGGCTGAATTCCATTCATCTGCTTTGGTTTCAGACTTCTGCTATTGTGCATGCCGGCTCACTAGCTGTGGCCAAAATCACACTGCGCTACATTCACTGCCCGCCATTATATTTGCAAATTATTAGTGCTCTCAAAAATTCCCACAATGGAATAAAAAAAAAAAAAAGTAGTGTCCATGGCAACCACAGGCCGCAGTGACAGTCAGACACAGTTAAACTGAGGAACACGGAAAAGCCTCCACTGTACCGTACCTCCTCCCCTTTCTTCTCTCTCCCCAGTGCGTACTGCTGAGTCGCTGGTATGAAGCGGACCGGGATGTTGTACACTCTGCCCTTGTAAAACACCACTAATGTATAGGGCTGCTGTGTGTCCTGACCCGAGCTCTTCCTCACCAGAAATGCTCCATCCTGAAACAGACAGTGCTTACAGTCAAGCCCAGCAGGGGGTTATGGGATATAATCCAAATGCTGCTGATTTGGCTGAGTGTGCTCTCACTTTGTTTGAGCGAAACAAGAAATCATCAGCAGTCTTGCGGTCACATGAACTGGCATACCAGGATTTCATATAGACGTCTGCGTCCTGAAATAAAGCAATTTTAGGAATTTTGAGCAATCACTTCAACCAAGGCATTCATTCATCTTCAAAATATACATTCAGAACCCACCTTATCTTGGTCTGTTGACCAATTTTCAGCAGAAACATTCTTTCTGTCAGGTACTTCTGGGAGAACATAGACAAACTTTTTACTAGCAGTTTTTTTTTTTTGACTTTCTAAAATCCCAAACTGGCGTGCATATGGTTGTTAACCTGCGAGACAAAAGCAGGAGCTGTACTTACTGACAGAGGTAAACTGTGGCAGAGGAATTCTGCAAGAGAGACCACAAGCAGAGGCGACCACAGTAAGTACACAGCACAGAGCTGCCATTAAAGGCAATTTTCCTCAGTTGGGAGGCAACGAGAATGTGGGTGCTCAGTATAAATATAATGCATAGCGACAAAACTGTATGTTGCGTTTCTTACTTTGGACGTTTCAAGTCCAGTGTAAAAGCTTTCGGTGGAGACTTCGGCTCGGTTTGGATCGCAGGCAGTGTTCGGCCTGTGGAAATCCAGAAGAATGGTAAATAGACTATGTTTGCTGCTTGGTAATTAGTAGAAACTGAGGACAAATCCGCAAATTAAGCATGCAAATAGCCCTTTCAGTTGTTTACATGCTGGCAATGTGCAAATTTAAAAGGCTACATTGATTTTTAACTTCAGTAGAGGAGAATCAGAAACAGTCTGTAGTGACTTATCACCAGTGTAACACTCTCACATGTGTATGCAGGTATGTAACTGGACCACCATGTTTCAGTGCAGGTTCATTACGTGTCAAAGAAAACCTTTGATCACAGAAGTGACTGGCACTAACTGGCTGATTTCCCAGTGTTTAATAAAAGCTCCGTCTGGTGTGGTACATACATCACATGTACATATAACATATGAATTAATGTAAACACTCACTTTCAAATTCCCTCGGTTTTAAATCCGGCCTCTGCAAAGGAGTCATATTTCATTATTGTCATCTTTGTGAACAAAAGGACGCGCTCTAATGTTGACAGAGATCAGCTGATCACACCAGTGAGCACCAGTAAAGCCATGATGACTGAATGAGTTATTGGGAACAAGTATTCAGGGCACTTGATTTTTCGATTGTTTGCTGTTCCTACCGGCTTCACAGGCGGTTTTGGTGACCTCCTAAAAGAGGAAATGAAGAGATGATCAGACAGTCAGTTATTCCCTTCATAAAACCAGGACACAGCATCAGTAGTAATAATAGGTGATACTCACTCTCTGGGCAAAGGCTTGGGTAGGGGTCGAGAAGGACCCTCTGTGCATTTATTACTGGAAACTAAAGGAGGACATGATGATAAGTGATCTCCTGGTTATTATGACTGTTGGGAGCTTTGATGTGATGAAATCTATTTTCCTCCTTCCACTGGTCATCCTCTAGAGGGCGTAACCGTCTTGAATGATTCACCCTAACCTTCTTTACAAGACAAGTGACTTCCTAATTGTTTGATGTAATACTCACTATCATCCGGATCACAAACTTCATATTCAGCGTCGCCTGTGGGCTCCTGAACCTGGAAACGCACAACATCAATTAGTCAATGTCCGGCTAACTTTGCAGCACGCATTAAATCTCTGCTAAACACCTCTTTTAAATGAATTCTTGTACTTTTGTCAGCACTTACCATAGTGGGAGATCTCCCCGTATTCAGTCTGAGGAAGAAATAGAACTCATTATTCGTGCAGTGACAGGAGAGCGATGTAATCGTTTCATAGCAGACAGAGAGAATTGCACTTAATGACACATCTTTCAGGCCTCCAAATGAGATGTTGTCAGTCCTACCTGGGGCTGGGTTTGGGTGGTAAAGAATGTGACTGTGTTGTCGGGATCGGACACGGTCTGCAAGGGAAATGCAAAGACTGTGATGACGATCAGTCTCAGGCTGTAGTCAAAATAATAACTGAACCCTTGTTTTATTGTATTTTGGTGCAATTACATGGATTAACCCAAGGCGAGAGTGTCAAACTGACCTGCTTACTGGAAGAGATAACGACTTCTCCTGTTTGAAGAAGAATAGCAAGGAACCACAATAAATTCCAGGAATGACTGTACCTGGAAAGATGCTTTGTAATGGCTGTTACATAAACAGCTTACCTCTTTGTCAGGAACTTCATAAACCTCTGAAAAATAGCCAAAGTGAAATGAATTAGGCAGGTGGTAGAATCACAGAAGTCTCATTGTGGTGCTAGGTCACATTATTTTTATTACTTCAAACATCAGACAGAAACTAGGCCTTGGGCATTTTTGAGTATGCACTACCTGCTTTTGACTGTCTCCCATTGTAGTGTGTTTAGACAAAGACTTCCCATTCATTGGGCTTTACGCTCTTTATTCAAAACCATAGAGTTATGTAGGCCTTGTTTTTTTCTGTTTGGCCGTGGTAGCAGCGTGACTCTGATGTTTGTTGATTCACCATTTTGGTCCTGACTGGAATGTTTTAAAAAACGTTGCATGAACTGCCACTGAATAAAGTTTTAATAGATTAAAATTAAATACAGGTATTCATGATAGAGAATAGCTTTTAAAAATGTTCTCTCTGGTGAAATATCTCTCAGTCTGCTTTATGCATTGGCACAAACATCGTTGTAGACGTTCTTCCTCTATGAACCTAATGACTTTGGTGATTCCCTGACTTTTCCCTCTATTGCCCCCATGAGGTTGACATTGGTTTGCTTTGAGGAAATGTGAAATTTGCTACACACATTCATGTCCTGCTCAGGATGATTTGTAATAACTTTGGTATATTCTTCTTCATCTAGCGTCTAGCATCATTGGGTCAGAATTTTAATTTTCATTTCCAATAATTTGGTTTATGATGAAATACCTGCAAAACTCATTAGATTCTCATCACCTTTAGCTGTATGTATTAGCGACTGATAGCATGCTAAAATGCTCAGTGCTAAAAAGCTAAAATTATACCTGTTAAACATGAGAATGACCACATGCTAGCATGGCTGTAGACTAAACCACATCACAACTAGCCACTTATTTTCAAAACGTGAGCTTTTCGCAAGCTTTTCAGAAAGTTTGTGAATAATTTTAAATCTTCTGACAAAACATACATATCACCTTATCTTTCAGCATACAGTATAGATTATGAGCACAGGTTATTAGATCAATAATCTGTTACATTTGTTTGACCCTTTGTGAAGTTGTGTTGAGGCACACTACGGTTATAGGTATATTGTACCTACCGAGACTGGGTAGACACTCTGGTTTAGGCAACATGGGACGGTCCCTCGCTGCTCTGCTCCCACCACGCATCACAGGATCTGAGGAGATGCACAAACATTATAACTATTATTATTATATATTTATAGTGCTTGCACCTCTAGTTTCCATATCATTGGCCTTCTCTACTCTAATCCGACGCATCTCTTACTGGGAGATGGATTCTCTGCAGGCTCCACGTAGTTGTCATCGTCATTGTCTGGATCGATGTAGTCTTCCTACAGAACAGCAAATGGAAACACATTGAGAGAAACAGTTCGTGCCAGCTGTCCGCATTCATTGGAATGTATTTACCAACACACAGGACATGGTGAAATGAACCCTGTTTGTGGAAGTGCTTTACCTCATCACTGCCCACGTGGCTGGGTTGAGGGGGCAGTTGTTTGGAGGCTTTGCTTGGGCGAAGTGGCTTCCTGGGTGGCCGGTGGGGGTGGTTACGGCAGTTGTCTGGAAAGAAGAAACAGAAAGAGGACATCAGGATTTGCATGAAGCATCAATTTGGTGCCACCTGCATGTTTCGGCTGTGGCTGAGCCGTGCCTACTCAAAGGGCTAAATGAACCAACGCAGCTTCAGCAGGAAGAGAGTGATGTCTGTTGAAGAAACTCTGGAAAGTGTGCGTGAAAAGGAATCAGAGTTCATGTAAAACGTTGAATTTTACCATCAGCAGGACTAATAATGTTGCCACAAAAATGGATATAAATAGTTGACAGTGTCAAGTGAATATACTCACCAAGATACTCCCCCTTCGGGAAGGGAGCGGAGGGAGTAGCGGTGAAGGCTCTGTGGCTGGGAGGCGGCTCGTAGCTGTCATCCTGCTCCTCCTGTGGATCCTCATACATGTCATTATCCTGAGGAACAACATACTTGTAATGCTTCAAACAAATATCAGCAGCTCAAATGACTGGCAATTCACATTTCTCCCAACTTACATAGTCCGGCTCTGACAGCTGCTCGTCATCTGTAAACACAGACACTGAACATTACCAAGAGTTATGTATGTTAAAATTCAGTTACAGCGTGGACCTCATCTAAGCAGGTGTCAGCGTTCATCTTCTAATTTTAGAACAAACGTAGCACCTCTCTGCTCGGCGACCAGTTGAGCGTGTCTCCTCACCTCTCGAACTAATGAAAACTCTCAACAAGTGATTCAGTCTCTGTTTTAATGATGCAATTGCAACGGCAGCGTCACATGAGTAGACACAGCGTGTTTCTCCAAACAACATGTGGAAACAGGTGAAGTGATATCTTCTACCCAACCAGTGATTACCGGTTACTAATCATACTACAAATATATTCAGCTGAGGATACTTTTTCTTTTACTTCCTGGAACATGTTCACCGTTGTAATATAAAACTGATAGTGTAATGGAGACTGAAAGTCAGTTGTAACTTTACTTTTGGTGTAGGGAGGACAGATACTACACTACACACTGATTTGGGAACAATAACACACAAGATCATAACTTTTAAAGATATCCACTTGGTACCTGTGCAGCAAGTAAACGCACAAAGACTCTGTTCTTACCTCTGTAATCTCTTGCAGGCACCTTTGGAAGCGGTTTGCTTTTCAGTCTGCCATGTGGAGAGATACTGACATGAGTCGAAGGAAGTAAATGACTTAACAGTGGCTTGACAGGTGAACACATCTCCTTACTGTTTGTGCCAGATATGAAACGAGTTTTAAAGAATCAGCGGGATTGTTTGACCACTAAATAGTGATTCGTTGTCTTTGGCGCGAGACACCTTTTACACGTACTGCTGTAATTGTGTCTATTTCCAGGGGCGCAGTTAGGAGGCTGATGTGCATATTTACCAGACACGGTGAGACTAAATGGATCGTGTAACACATGTGTCATTGTCGTATCTATCCTTATGTGCTTTCAGAGGACTCATTTCAGGAAAGGAAAGTGAGAGAACAGCCATCTGTTTGAGTTATTTTTGGTCTGTGGCTATGTCTCTTATTCCAACGGTTGTGAAAGAGGAATTGACCTTCTCCACTGATGCGTATATTCACCGTACGGAAAATATTTAGATCCCCAGACTTCACAAAGATTTGTCTCCCGCTTAACGATATACGTGAATTTGGTCTCGATGTATTTCATACTATTAAAGTGCGCTAATGAAGTTGAAATTCCAAACACTGACCTTCTGAGTTTATTCAGTAAGCTGCCGTCATTTTTCTTGATGTCTTGAACAATCTTCTGGAGCTGCCTGGAAAACACAGAATATGAATTTGCCATTTAGAAAATGAAATTTTCAAGGCTATGAACTCAGCAAAAGTGTCTTTTACTGACGCTAGTCACAGATATTTTTTGTCTTATAACGATGAAATAGAAATAGAAATTGTCTCACATTTCTGACAAGGTTTATATTTAACTTTTTCTTTATGTAACGGTTAAAAGCATCTATTTTTATATTGAAATAAATATTAAAATACAATGATGTGATCTTTTGGTTTCAACCACAGAAAGCAATGAACAGATGAAGCAGAAGATTTATTCAGCGATTTTTATGATTTTTCTTTTGTAGATAGCATAAAGCATAAATAAATGGACCTTTTACGATCCCTGACTATTGCAGAAATGTAAGAAATTTTGGTTACAAGTGATACTGTGTCATTGTTCAACCCTCTATCTGTCATGTGTACGACAATCACATGGGAGCAACGGTAGGCAATTAAATTCTTGTTCTCAGGCTCCCCGAGGAAGGAGCATAGCAGAAGCAGCGAGAAATCAAATAAAGTTCTTACCGAATCTTTGCTGTAGCAGGAGCAGCGAGTTTACCTAACGTATCCATATTCATGTTTAATCCGAGAGTTTACATTTTGGGGCCTCGTGCATTAAGCCTGTGCTGCCACGCTGTTTACAGAAATGTAAATGAAAGCTGTTTGTCTACAAGTTACGTCCTCATCACCGAGGGGAGGGAATCCATTCTAGCCTGCCTCTGTAAGAAAAATCACTTCTCTTTTTCCACTCCCCGTCTCTCTCTCTCTGTCACACACACACACACACACACACACACACACACACACCACCACCCACACACACCCACCCACACACACACACACACACACAAAACAGATTTCAGTCAAGACATTTCAGCCAAACCCCTCACATCATATTTCTCTCTCCAACTCTCTTCAACTCTCCATACCCAAACGCTGTGATTCATCACTGAAGGAGGTCACTGGTAGGCCCTCAAGTTAGCAGGGGTTTTACTTTATACCAAGGTCACCCCTAAACTTGCTATTTTGCACACACACGGTATTTGTGGGTTTAAGAACGTTGCCACAACTTCCTCCCCAAGAGATATTTTAATAGCGGCCCAGCGTGTCATTGTTTTCACACATAAAGACAATATTCAAAGTGAGAGATCTTGGTTGGTGTATTGTTGGTATGTGGTAATCCATCACTGTTTTTAGCTTTAAACAAAGGTTTGTGTGGAAGGTCATCTGGCAGTATGTCATAGGAAAGTACGTGTTGTAAGTCTGTGTATGGGAGGTGAGTTAAAATGAGTGTGCAGCCTTTCCTGTTAGACAGGCCCAGGGATGATTGACTATAGCAAACATGTGCACAGCGGTCGCCATAGAACTTTCTTTAAAAAAAAAATTTAACGTCGCCCTCGACGCATCCACCACCGTCAACCACAGTAGCGGAGGTGCAGAGCAAAAACTGTCTGCGGGCAGCGTTAAAGAATTGAACTGAAGAGGCAGTTTTGGATTTTTAAGGGAACTAAGTGTGTATGATTCATGATGAGAAAAAAGTGTTTAGTCAGCCTTTTAACACTCAGCTGCAGAAATGACTGACCACTTATATTGCTTTTTGGGATATTCAAACTCTTATTGCTTCATCATCAGCCATTGTTTTTACTTCATTCTCTGTATGTGGGTGTGCTATAAATCCTTGCTTGGTCACTGATTGCATGGCCAGAGTTTGGTTTATTCCTGCCATGTGAGATAGTAGAACTGCGATTATATATCACTGTGACCTGCTATGTGGCTACATTGTCCTTCATCAATTGATCAAGTAATTAGTGATAATAATTTACAAAATTCTACATTCAAATTTTTTTTAAACACAGCCATTTTAGGGTTTATAAATAATTTTACCTTTCGTGTTTATAACCATAAATAGAAATTCAATTTCTTTTACTCCAATACAGTTTTCATTTTCATTTAGATTCAGCAAAAATGCTTATTCAAACACATTTCTATTTTTTATTTATATTTACATGTCTTGCTCAAAATGAAATTTTGGAGACTCTGAACTCAACTTAAAAAAGCGTCTTTTTCACTTCAGTGATATTTTTTGTCTTATAACGATGAAATAGAAATAGGGTGTCTCACATTTCTGACAAAGGTTTATATTGCTTTTTTCTTTATGTAACGGTTAAAAGCATCTATTTTTATATTGAAATAAATATTAAAATACAATGATGTGATCTTTTGGTTTCAACCACAGAAAGCAATGAACAGATGAAGCAGAAGATTTATTCAGCGATTTTTTATGATTTCTTTTTGTAGATAGCATAAAAGCGTAAATAAATGGACCTTTTCACGATCTGACTATTGCGAAATGTAAGAAATTTTGGTTAAGAGTGATACTGTGTCATTGTTCAACCCTCTATCTGTCATGTGTCGACAATCACATAGAACAGCGGTAGCAATTAAATTCTTGTTCTCAGGCTCCCCGAGGAAGGAGCATAGCAGAAGCAGCGAGATATCAAATAAAGTGGAAGTTCTTACCGAATCTTTGCTGTAGCAGGAGCAGCGAGTTTACCTAACGTATCCAAATGAAATTTTCAGGGCTATGAACTCAGCAAAAGCGTCTTTTACTGATATACTATATTTTTCATCTTATAATGATGAAATAGAAATAGAAATTGTCTCACATTTCTGACAAGGTTTATATTTAACTTTCTCTTTATGTAATGGTTAAAAACACATTTCTATTTTTATTTTATATTTATGTCTTGCTCAAACATTATTGTGTGCATAATTTACAAGTATAGAATAAAATAATGAGATTGAAACTGACATGCCAGTGACTGACTGATTTCACTTTTATATTGTCAGACGTGTTTATGTGAGATACACATACGAACGTGCATACACGTGGGGATACATGACCAGGAACACAACTGGCAAACAAGAACAAACACATGCAGACAAATATGCAGGTGCAGACAAGCTATCTCTCTTACGCTCATGCGCATGCACGGACACGCACGCACGCACACACACACACACACACACACACATACACTAAACACCTTGTAATCTTATTTCTGAAATATGAGAGTATGTAGTTTTTTATATGCATGCATATGCAAGTACATGCAAGTATTACCTTCAGATACTTGGAAATCTTTGCATACTACTACTACTACAGCTACCACTACTACTACTACTACTACTAATAATAATATTAGTTTAAGTGTTTATATTTTTTTATTTTGATATTATAATGTTTCACTCCTATGACAGATATAAGATAAATGAAAGAGGCAGGTCTGGCGAGAAGGAGGTAAAACTGAGCAATGTGATGACAGCAGCATAAAAGTTTTACTTACGGTTGGTGGATGAGACTAAACTTGCTCATGTCACTGTCAGACAGGCTCTGTGAAAGCACCAGAGAAATGAACTGTGAGCGCATGGTGACAAGTTCAGGATAAATTAGGGACCACAGAGTCCACAGATGACTGAGATTCCTTATAGCAGAGATGATACAGCGAGTACGTCACATTTGCTGAACACATGCGTTTGAGCAGTCAGCGGATCAGAGGGGCAGGGGACGTGTACATTAGGAGTCATGCATTTCCTGTTAGCTAACAGGAGATGGCAGCATCTCACTGAGGGCCGTTTCATTAGCACACTGTGTCTTTCTAATGTAACCTTCATGTTATTTCTGAGCTAAAACATAAAAGAAATGACTTTATTGGTGCAGACTCACAATAGGGAAGCCACAGGATGAGAGATGGTGGATAAACATTCCAAAAATATATGTTTCATTTACACTTTAATCTTATATTTTCCAGCATTGTTGATGAGACACTCTCGTTTCATTACCGATAGAAATGTAACCATGCATGGGAATGAACTGTGCTGACATCCTGGAGGACCCAGAGCTGACGACACATTCTCTAAAAAAAACCAAAAAAAATGTGTTTTGTATGCTGTTGTCTAGTTTCCCCTGTGTCGGGAATTAAAACTGGTGACCTTCAGGTGAAGCTCTTGCCCCTCTGACCACACAGCATTGTTATTCTAGCTCTTACACGATTTCATAAATTGTCAGATATTTAAAGAAGTTTATCACGGTGCCCGCTGCATCATCCTTTTTTTTTTTTTTTCATTTAATGTCTGCTTTGCAGTGAGGCAATTGTGATTCGTAAATGAAAGGAAATGATTACCATAAAATATGCAACAAATCCCGCTAAATTATGTATTTCCCTCCCCATTCATTATTCATTGCTCCAGGTCGTTACTTGCTCCTCTCTGTTTTATATTTGTCGTAATGTAATGAAGATCCATGACAACACGTGTTTGTGGAAGTCTGGATGTGGTACATGTAAGTTTGTAAGATGTTAAATTGAACAAACAGAGAGAGAGAGGCTTCTGATAAGAGGTTAACACATGAGGTATGAGTCTAATATGGCTAGTTAATTTAGATATGAATAATGTATGGACAGCCCTTTATCTGCCTGGGAAATGGGTGTAATGCTGTACTATTAAGTTGCAAACGGTTGATTATATGATTTCCAATGATGTTAATGATTTATGTGAGATATTGCACAGGGAGGGGCTCGACAATGCAGCTCAGATCACCTTAGTGTGTGAATATGGATACAAGAGGATGTTAATACCTCCAGGACTAAGCCCGGAATACGCTGAGAACGGAGCTTGTGATTTAATCATTCGTAAATCAGAGAGTGTGATCACTTAATATGAAAGGCTTTACCTCCTTCAAAGAACTGAACCTTGGCCTCACAGATACACACTTGATCATCCCAGTGGCTTACAGGAGAAAAAAAAAAAAAGGTATCGCATAAAATCAGACTTAGCCTTTTGACACAGAATAAAATATCAAATAGTCCGCCCCGGTGGATACTCCCAGGCACTGCTCCCACATTGAATTATTTATAGGAGTGTCTGTGCTTGTTCAAATGAGACACAACAGCTCTACAAGCTACAGCCACTCCATTGTACTACAGACCAGGACCCCTTACTCAAAACAGCAGTCAGTCACACTTCCTTTGAAATGTTTTTAGTGCTTTCACAAGTACTGCATACACACAGTCAGATACATACATACAGATTTGTATGAACGTATCTGCATCCTCAAGACTGCTTTAATGCTTTGCAGGTCCTTATAGGTACCTGTTTCCTATTTCATTTAAAGCCGCCATGTGTAAAATGTCAGAACGTGACACTTGCACCATCTGGTTGTAGTACTGACAAAGGCAGAGTGAAGCAAGAAGCTCCGTTAGCCCATGGTTAGACACACATGCACTTCCACAGCAGGTATAATGCTTACTATGTTTACCATCTTGGTTTAGTGTGTCAGCATTCCAGAGTACTCTAATTACCAGTAAACCAAAGTACAGGCTCGTATAACAAATTGGACAAGTGGAAAAATTATGAATTTACAACATAAAACTATGTGACTTTCCTTTCTTGAGGAATTCATTTAAGATGATCTGAACTTGACCCCCTGCTGCCGCTTGGTTAGAAATCATTGGGATTCATCCTTTCAGTATCAAGGATGTCTGCACCACATTTCACGGCAATCCATCCAGTGATTGTAGAGATATTTCAGTCAGGACTGAAGTGCTGGACCAACTAACTGACAGGCAAACATTGACATCCCTACAGCTTCGCTACTAGCATGGGTACTGGCTACTAGCATGGCTAATAAGACACTGGGTTGGACATAGTTTGCCAGGGCTACTTCTTTTGTCTGCATTGATAGCATCATTTAAACAGAACTATGTTAAATTCTTCACATAGCAGCTTTAAATCATAGGACCTAAAACAACCCAATACCATGCGCATGTATCTTAAACATAAACACATTTGAAATGGCTAAATCTATCTCCTTGGGGTTTGGTCTTTGCTTTTGGACATCTCTGCAGATGTTGGGTAAGATAACCAAAGGCCCAAATGCTCAAAAAGCAACCTGAGTTTAAAGCAATTAACCTGGCAAGTGCACACATTTTGCAGCTTTTCAGCAGAAGTTCTGTGACAGTGTGAAATGTAATTTTCACCCAAAAACAGGCACATGGATGACCACTTTTTCTTTCTGCTCGCCTGTGGCTGTCTGCCTGTCTGTTCTGTTCGGGACAGCACACAGCAAGCGGAGGGGCCGAGCATTTGGAGCATTTGTACACACTTTTCTTGGAAATGAGTTTCATTTCACAATTGAGAGAACAGCTTTGCAGCTACATGCCCAGAAAAGTACCTTTGGTTCTTTCCCAGCAGCTGTGCGAGGTCTCATGACTGCCATTAGGTGAAAGACTTTCCACATGTTCACAAATCTGCACTAAATGCTCCAAGTGAAACAATCCAATTGTGCTTTAAGGTGTTTTTTGCTTTCTTGCCTCTCACATCCCTTACAGGAGCACTGTATCAAAATTCAAATTAGATTTGCTGTGACTACAGTTGGATTGAATTAGCACCTAATCTGTGTTATGATGCTCGCTCTGTGTTTTTAACTATAGCTCACTGCACATTTTACAAGCCTTTGTTAAGCACATATCATTTTTACTTCAGCAAGCTGCTGTCTGTGTTTGATACCAACAACAAAGTAATCATGTAAAATAGAGTATACTGCCAAACACGAATGCATAGGCATTTCTTTTTGGAGTGGCCTTTGTTTGTACCGTTGATGTCATCACACACACAGAAGTTGAAAGTGACTTCCTCCTGCAGCAGCAGAAACCCCACCACCACACACGCGGTGTCACAACGATAGAGGCTGACAGCTCTTTTGATCTATTACACATCTCTTTTAACCTGTCTACCTGTGTGAGCGAACATGGCATCAAAAAGATGGAGATTACCTTTATCTTCTCCACGCTGACTGACTGCCACTCCCATCTGCACTGTAGTTTACAGCCAGGACGATGCATTTGAGGCACAGCCTGTCTTATGAGATTGGGCCTATTTTGAGGATTTTATGATCTTTGCTCCACATACTGTACGAATGTCATATGAATATGCAAAATAAGCCAAAGGCAATGCTGGTGCGGCGGCACCTCAGCGCAGCACAGACCCTCTTAGGCCTTTGACACATGCTGAGTTACTGATGAGTCAAGCTGAACTCATCATAAACAAGTTTTCCTTTTCTGCTGCATTTCCAGCAGAGTGATTCCAGTGAAGCTGCACTGCTGCTCCACATATGTTCAAGAAATTGTGATCAGGCATGTTTAATAATAATCCTCAGGAATGCATATATAACTGTATAGGTGCAAAGACATATTATAAATGTAAAGAGCCCCTTCAGACCTATTTTATTAAAATATATAGACATATAAGTGTATATGTGCACTAGTTTTCACATTATACTTATGTAAGTTGCTTACTGGAAGCATGATTGGCTTTCATAGTAGTTGTGATGTAACAAAATCCTGCTTGTGCGTAGAGAAGAAGTCTGAAACTCAGATTTAAGATTCATTTACAGCATTGTGACACTCAAATGACAATAAAGCATCCAAGCTCAGAGTTTGTATTTTAAAAGACACATTGCAACAGGAAGTGACAATTCACAGCCGGAGGCAACAGTAGTTAGTTGTCAAAAATAGAAGAGGAACTGGATAATTACCATGAGTAACTACTAATAACTGAAGAGAGCCACTGAAACTGACGTCATCACAAAAAAACCTAAAAAAAAACAACCCTTTCAGTCCATTTCTAATCCAAGAGTTTGACAAATACTTTCCTGAGTTTTTAGATCAATAGTTGTCAAAAGAAGATGTACGATGATGCAGATTACAGATTGAATATCAGCGTTTTTCTATCTAACACACACGGTGAAGTATGTCCTTGTGTGTCCTTGCAGCTTGTTCTTACCACAGAGAGACAAATCACTCTTTATTTACACAGAAAGCTCTCTCGTTACAGTATGCTCCAACCTGCCCACCCTGCCTCCCCCACCACAGCAGCACATTTCACTTCCATCAGTCTTAGGAATAAACAAAAAAACTTAGAAGTTAAATCAGATTGAAGTTTTCGAAATATTCAGGTTAGTAAGAGCAATGGCATAACAGCACATTTGGCCTGCAGTCATGCACAGTGTCTTAGTTTAGATCGTTAGCATGCTAATATTTCGTAAAAAGCATTAAATACATTAAGAACAGCTGAGGCCAAAATACTGGGCTAATTCAAATTTTGGCCCGGTGAGAGCGCCAGAAGAAAAATTAAGGGATGCTAATTGGTATAGGACTAGTGATACGTCACTAAAGAACCAAAAATGACTGCATACAAATGGCACTATGTCATCATGAACCAGCGTTCATCCTTTGGGGACCATGAATATCTGCACACAGTTTTATAGCACCCAGTTGTTGTTGAGATTCAGGCTGGATCAAAGTGATGGGTCAAAACAGACCACTGGAGGCCTCCATTACCACCGAAGTGTTGAATCAAGAGGTTATAGGCCAATGCATGAAATCGCCAGAGTTAGTAGAATTTATCCTCTGGGGACCTTGAGTATTGCAGCATATTGCATGCCAGTCCGTCTATTCATCCAATAGCTGCTTAGATAGTTCAGTGAGGACCAAACTACTGGACAGAATGTCTCACGTTGCTACAGTGCTACTCAGCTTGTGAGACTAAAAATCAAATCCAGCAAACTGAAGTACACACAACAAGGTGGAAAATTTTGTGGTGATAGTGCACCAAGGCGAATGTTTGTCTGACTCTGCAACCTTCAGGCTGGTTAAATTGAGGCATGTGAAGCCAGCGGTGCAGCCATGGTGAAACATTCTTGTTCAATACTGCATGGGCTTACCTGACCTTAATAGAGCCCAGGTGCGCTCGCTGCCTCTGTAGCTACGGGATCTATCAGTCGATACACATACTGTATGTATATGTATTTTTCAGATCTGCACTGGTAACTTGCACATCAAAGTCCATGCTCTGAAACATTCATCATTCTGACGGAAAAAAATCCACCGTGAGCATATTTTAGGGGAGATAAGCCTGCGAGATACCAGGGAAATATTTCCATGTTGCAATACCCTACCTGGATCAGTTCAGGGTTGGTGAATAATAAATAGAAGAGGAGATTGTTGCCAGCATTTGTTAGCATGGCAACAAGTGTTTAGAAGTGGCCACTAGAAGGATGGATATGAATAAATGCTTCAACCAATAGGTTGAAGAGGTATTAAGGTCCTCAAATGAATATTAGGGAGTTATATGCATAAAATCCTCTTTAAACACCCTCCCTTCCCCATGACAGAAGCAGATTTAATGATACTTACTTAAATAAGTAGGGATCGCAGCTTGATTAGCCCCGAGTCTAATTTCACAGCTCTTACTCGCTCCCAAAGTGACACACAGACAGTTTTTGTTGCACTCATTGTGTCAGTGGGCCCTCAGAGATTGTACACACCATGTGGATGGTGAAGACAAAGCAATGAGAGCGACACCAAAGCAGAAGTTGCAGCTGATTTGTTCATTTCCATATTAGGGAGGCCATTGATTACACACCAGAGGACTGGGAAGTCATACATGCAAGTGAGTTTTCACTGCTCATGTTTCATATCCTGTAAAGTCACCTCTGTTTTTCAACTTTGGTCTTTTTGCACTGCTGGACTTCAAATTCATTTAAGAAATATAAGTTCTAGAGGTTTAGGGCATGGCTAAACCTTAACAAAGCCTCATGTAATAACATTTGACTTTAAAGGAAAAAAGTGAAAATATTACTTATATTTGGCATCATAACTGGACTTCTTAAACTTTTACAATTCAGCTCAAGGAAATATAATCATTCTGTAGTTTGTAGCACCATAATTATCATAGCCATCACGATTGCTATGGAGGATTTGCCCAATTTGATGTAACTAGAACCACAACCACAATCCAGATATGATCCTGAATGGATTAGTCAATGATGTAACTGCAGGAGGGACCGGACAAGTCACTAACACACACAATTACACAATTAACTCACCAAAAGCTTCTGTCCATCAATTCTCAGCCTGTATACGGTGGCAGCACATTCTTGCATTTTGTTCTGAGGGCAGTAAACACACATTAGTTTAGTTTATAGTCACACATGAAATTATACCTATTAATGAACTTCTAAAATAGGTCAACATGTTGTCTCAGCCTCTGCAGGTTTTCTGATTTCTATTTTTCTTGGACTCACCTTGCACAAGAAGAGGGCTACTTGCGCCTGGTCCCAGCCCTCGCACTCCTCTCTGGACGGCAGGTTCATTTTTTTCTCAACAGGGAACCTCTGAGCAGGAGTGTGCTTTTGGAAGTACAGTAATAGACTGACCCGTCACGCACCGCGGCACCAGCACACCAGCCAGCCTCAGCAGGGAGAAGTACACACTGGGAGGTCACCTCATTAAAACCAACACATACTCTACGTCTCCTTTCTCTATAAGGAATGTTGCAATTCACTGTATTTAAAAAAAAAAAAATCTGAACTTGTTCCCAAGATTGCATTTACACAAAAGGGAAGTAGGCACTTCCTCAAAATGGCAGTATATAAAAGTCTCAAAGAACAAATGCGTCATAATAGACAGTGGCATGATTTTCACCTCTCACGCTGAGTACACTTCATTTACAGTCAGGCAGAGTGTGTCATTTATTCTACGCTTTATTTTTATTCCAAGGTGTAATCTTATTTAACCCATAAGAACCCAGACCCATTTTTCCTTAAAGGAAAATTATGTGGGATATACCACAGACCAAGTGGATCACATATATAAGGAAGAGACTGGGGCATTCAAAGTGTTTGTTACACCGGTGTCACCGTGGGTTCTTATGGGTTAAGGTGCAACGCTATTCAGACTCCTGTAATATGGGGAGAAAAGATTGCTGAGGTGGTAATAACAGCTGCACTATCTGTAATGAAAACCACGCGCAGAGAGTGTGTTCATTCGACTTTAGAAAATTTTTCATTAGGGTGGGAAATGTGCTGTTTGTTTGTTGACTAGCATCTCTAGTCATACAAGAAATACGACTGTGATCAGGCATCTCAGGATAAAGAGAGATCTAAAAATATGATAAAAGACTTCATATTAAATGGAACTTTTCTGTGTTATCAGACTGGGTGGGCCCGTAGCGACGGAGATAACAGAACACTGCTGCCAATTTTGACATATTAAACATTATTTTTGGATATACCAGTCAGTATTCAAAATATGAGTAGCATACCGATAAGGCAGACTGGATATCTCTGGCTTAAAATGAAGGACAGACAAATATATAACCTGTGTTTTAAAATGGATGTTAAAGGAATAGTTCAACATATTGGAAAACATGTTTATTTGCTCTTTTGCCAGTAAAACAAAGACTGGCTATGTAGTTTTCCATTTATTACATTTACCATCATTTAACTTGCTATAAGTAGTTCTCCAATGCCAGAGCATCTCCATCATAGCTCTTCTCTCTTTTCGGCCTCTGGGGGCAGCAGAATCAAGATGTGAACAGTGGCATATTATCAACTTTAATGTGATAAAGGAAGCTTGCTAGCAAACAGTTGCCTATTTACACACCAGGCACAGGCATAGACAGCAACTCTCAGTTGATTTTATCCATGATTCTGCCCATAATAATGCTTTTCTTTTCTTTTAATGCTCCACTATGTTCTTCAGATTACTTAACCACTACCTTTGCCTGAATGCCACAATTAAAATAAAGATGGATGATAAGTCTCCACGTACTGGCACTGCACCATCTCACGTTGGTGACATTGTTTGTATCCAGAGACTGTGCAGCAGTGATCAGGGAGACTTGGGATCGTGTTCCAGCCCACACACCGGCCCCCAAAGCCTGCTCACAGACTCTTTTTGGTGCCCAGTGACTTGAAACGTTTTTTTATAATACTCATATATGAATGTTTGGTTTGCAAGAGATATTATTTCAATGCAATTAACCATTATGGACCAATAAAGAATACTGTTTGTTGGATTTTGTGCTGCTCATTTGCAACATTAATGTCTTGCCTGTAGCAACAAAGGAACAGTGTAAAAAAATGTTAACATACACTGTTGCCCATAAAGTTGGAATAAAATTGGGACAATGTGATTTATTCTTGATAGATAAAGTGTATATCTTCTCAAAACTCATCATTGCACCTGGTCAAAAGTGATTTCTGATGTGTATACATAGGAATAAAAAGAGGAATGTGTCTGAAAACCAAATTAGTCCAACTTTATGGACAACAGTGTATATCCCTGATCAAGTATAAGCTGATGAGGTGGTTAGCTTAGCATAAAGACTGGGAACAGGGGGAGACAGCTAGCATCTTACAAAAATATATTTAAAATACTATAAGTTCAATGATAGAATGAGTGTTAATACAGAGTAGTGTTTTTACAGGGGTTACATGATTTAACAGTGGCTGGGTGCTGATACCATTGACCAGTAAACATAAACTGACTAAGCAACTGGGCATATTTCCCAAAATGCAGGACAACTGTGTGAAAGCAAGAACTCAGGATTATTATGATGAATAGAAGGCTTTGTGGTCTGAAACAGTGTTTGTCTGAAAAAAAAAAGTTTTATCTCAAACGACAGAGTTGCCACTTTACCAGATGGACGATGGCAGTTACTTCATTTTTCTACATTTTCCAATTATTTTCAGTAATAGTGTGCCTGTGTTTGATCCTGTCGTCACCCAACAGCAAACTGAAAACTCCGGAGATAATGAATATAACTTTAAAACACAGCCACATGCCGCTCTCCTTAACACATGCAAATCAACGAATAAGTACATCCAATAACACAAAAGGTAAGCATTGCTTCTTTTTGCGGCAGTGTTTCTTTATTGCGGCCGCTTGCTTTGTTAGGAAGCATTCGCAAACTGAAATATTGATGATACAAAACAGCAAGTCTTCAGCAGGAAAATAATAAGACTGACCTTCAGGCGGTGTTATTTTTTTCTCCCATTTTGATGCTCTGTTGAGTATTGATTCCGAAATATTTAATGCACAAGATCCACCGGACCTGGCGTGTTCCGACACCATATGGGACCCGACACATGAAAACAGCGCTGTCAAAACAACGCTGGCTGCTGCAAACATGGAGGACCTGATTTTACGTCAGTGTGCCATCATTAAAATTTCATTTATTGATCTATTGATCGACCGATGACACTTTTAAAACCCTAGTCATTCCAGTTTCTTTTCCCGCTTCCTGGAGCAGCAGGCAAGTGTTTTCAGGGAAAGAGCTCTGATAAACTGACTGCACACGATCCTCGCACCTCCACAAAAGAGCACAAAATTGTTGCTAACTAGCTATTTTGGGAACATACTGACTATGATGATGGTTTAACTTTTTAATAACTTTTTCCAATAATTGGCCAAAATATCGTCTGGACCTAAAACCTTAATGCTGATTGGACTGTAAACACTGACGAGCAGGCAGAAGAAGAAGTCTTGGCCTGTGATCCAGATATCGATTGGCTACTGCAGAAGCCCCCAAAACATGGGCTGGTGCCTAAAGATGATCTATCTATCTATCTATCTATCTATACATGGTCGATTTTTTAGCTTGTTCTGCTGCCTCTGAGTGGCAAAAAATGGTTAAACTCATCTTGTCCCACATATACCATTTATTCTGTACCCTTTTCCAGCTTTTCTTTGGAGGTCTACAGAAGTGGGAAGCGACAATGATAATTATAATGATCCAGTTATGTAATAAGTTATGTAAGAATATAAGTGCCAGGAGCAATCCTACATAATGAGTAGTTTAACATTTAATAACTTATTTCATTTAGTACATTCTGTTGCTCATATGTCTCCACTTTTACTTTAGAAGTTTGGTTTACAGGCCATATGTAATGGAGCAACTTCATAGTTTGGTGTTGCTACTTTAACTTAAGTGAATAATTTGTCTTCATCATATATGATGATTTAATGGTGCACCACTCCATAAAATGGAGGTATTCCATCTCTTCAGTGTAAAGACATATTTAGATCTTTTTACTGTTGTATGATGTAATACTGGATTATTATTATTGACACAATAATGCAGATGTAGTGTTTTAATGTTGCACACACACACACACACTCTGGCTCACAATCTCACTTGCTGTCACGCTGGCCCTCCTAAACCAAACTAACCATTAAAATGATTGTTAACAATTATTGGACATTTCATCATGCACCCTACTGAAGAAAGTTAAATGAGAAATTGGGCTCATTGCTCTTGTACTGATTGCCGCTGGCAGTGTGAGAGCCATTTGTCTTAGTGTTGGTAGAATTTCATCGGTCTCAGTTTGGATGGGGTCCAGCGCCCTCATACAACGTTGAGTGATTGGCTGTGGTAAACAGTCAAACAATTAGTCACGTCTGCCCTGTGACACCCGTTAACCCTCAGAGCTCCGTGCTAATGAGAGCGGTGTAATAAATTCTGTGTGGCTGACAGAGGCAAGGTGTGCTTATTAAAGGGAAGAAATGAACAGAGGCTTTGGTAATTAGATGTAGAATCAAGGCCTGTAATGATCACCCCCCCGCCCCGTTCCTCCTTTGCCTAAATCAACAAATCATTCCTATTTGGCCCGCTGAAGCAGATGCATTATTGTAGATAATTACAGCACGGTGACATTTAAACCCTTCTTTCGCGTTGATGACCGCTGTAGCAGAGAAATCAAAACAACACGAGACAGTGGCTCATGTTGTAATTGCCTCTCTGGAAACAAAAGGAATGGATGAGTTACACAGATTAAATCCATTTTCAGTTTCTGTGTTCCTGACCGATGCATATGCAATTCTTCTTTATGGATAAACGTTCATGGCTTGCTTATACAGCACCTGTGTGTGGGTGTGTTTGTGTGTGTGCAAAGGCCCTGTATGAGCTTGCGGCACCTCAGGGGAAATGCCCACAAAGGCTCTCATTTTAGGCAGTAAGCTAATTAAAGCGATGGAGCAGATGGTGCAGACTTGGTCCGGACATAATGAGACGGTGAGTGGCGAGACGAACCGGACATGGCAGGACAGCTGTGAGGGGTTTGTGAGGTGACCAGGATTCAGTCATCTCCCAGGAGTGAGGCTCTACTCCAGGCCAGAGAGTGGATTTACAACAACTACATTACAAAACTTTTGAGACGCTTTTTACGAAGCAACTAGATCATGCAGTGTTGACTTCCTCCAAATGCGAGAAGAACTCTTACTGGAAGTGAATAATGCCGTGCCAATGCACTGTTTTTGTCTTTTTTCTCTCCCATCCTCCATCATTCGATCTTGGCAGGTGCTTTTTGGTAAACACCAAATCCTCAACACCTGTTGCCAGAGCCTTTTCCTGCCTGCCAACTCTAGCCAACCCTGCTCTAACTGACACACTCTCCCACTGTCAGGCAAATAAAAAAAAAGACACCCACAACTGTGAAATAAACAACTGTGGCATTACCAAAGTGGGTGTTTTTTCCTGGATGGAAGTTAAGTGGCGCACAACAACAACGACAACAAAAAAAAAAGCTCAAAAAAGCAGAAATTCCTAGAGGTGCATAGATACTTTGGGTAGCTCGCCTCAAAAGAGATGTTTCACGCTCCTATTGTGCCTCGTGTGAGGAAAAGGTCGAGACCAGCGGAAGACGCTCCCAGGCGTGAAGAGGTGAAGTTTGAGGGTGTCAGACTGTACCTGGTGGAGAGGAAAATGGGCCGCAGCAGGAGAAGCTTTCTGACCCAGCTGGCCAGGTCGAAGGGCTTTATTGTGGAAGACGTCCTCAGGTTTGAAAAAGCTTGCCATTTTGTTTTTCACTCTCTAAAACGTGGCTCGGCGCCTAAAAGCTTTTCTGAATGTGAAGTTCAAGGGAACACGCTAATGCGAGAGCTCAGAGGGACGCAAGAGGACTCACAGTATTTTCTGGGTTCGTGGTTTTCATTCTGCTCGGGTCCCAGCAATAACGCTGCGACCTTGTAGCCGTGTCTTTCAAGGCCTTTAGTGTACGATTGGTGAAATGCGAGGCCGCAGCACTAATTAAAGGGCCCATTTGAGTTGCGTTGCTAGTCTGTTGCATAGTCTGTAGAAGCAGTTTAAACAATGTACATCACGTAATAACGTGCACGAGGCAGTGTTCATCCTCATTGTCTGTGCTGAGTTTAGAATTTGAACCTACAACCCAGCTGTTTGCAGAAAAGGCAGCTTAGGCTGTTGAATTGTTCCTCCGGAAAGAAAAAAAAAAGGTCAGGATGTTATTGAAAAGAGCAGTCCTCCAGTGAGATGTTCACTATTACTCTGTGCTATTCTCTTTCAAAAACAGGCCTTTTTTAAAAAAATAAGCTAAGGTCCAATTAGCTAATTAGAGAGCAGCTATTGTCTCATGAATACCCACATGAGAATGGTCGGGGCATCCATCCTGTCTCTGCTACAACTTAGTGGACCCCCCCCCCCCCCCCCCGAGCCAATAACTCACAGCTCCAATATAAGTGCGTTTAGGAAGGGTGAGAAATTGGCCAACCCAGCTACATCTTGTTGACAGCGAGAAAACTAAAAAACACTGGAAGAAAGGTAAGAGAGCAAACACAAACTTTTTTAATGAGTTCGGCGAAAGTTTTCTCTTAAGTCACACTTAAGGAGCGATGTTTTGCGAGCTTGTGAGCTTGTTCCTTGCGATGATGAATCATCTATTGTGCGGTAATTATGGAAGCAGCGGGCCTTCTTCGTTTTTTTTTTTTTTTCTGTCCCTAATTGAAAGTATCTTTTAAACCCCAAACTGTGAACACAACAGAAGCCCTCTGCTTGACACCCAAGAGTCAGGTTCCTTTGAGGTTAGTGATACTGTTGATGCAGCCTCCCAGTTTTAATAGTCTGCTTTGTTTCGGGGGATGGGCAGCTCAAACTCACACTCCTCTAGTGTGCAGGTGTGAGTGTGTGTGGTTGGAATTAACATGTGATTTAGTTCACTAAGGGGTCCTCACACATATAGTATAAGCAAACATGTGTGTGTTTGTGTGTGTGTGTGTGTCAGTGTTTAAAAGCGCGTCTAAGTGTGCATGCCAGCCGTGCGCCAGCTTGGCCGTGGCAGCATTCCCAGAAACACAGCTTGAGCGCTCCTACGGTTACACTTGGCTTGATACAATTGTTTGAAACCAACGACAGGAAGTAGAGCGTGCCTGCCTCAAACTGACATTAATTCTGCAAGCCGACAAAACTGATATCAGCTGCAGTTTGATAGCAACACCTCCCGTATCTACTCTTCCACACAAGTCACATAGGCACACTGCCTTGAGCATATGGTCAGATACACTGAGTGGGTTCCTCTGTGCATAAAAGAATGTGCTTGCACACACGTTCATTAGTTGAAACTCTCTCACACACACACACACACACCAGTCTGCTCTTGTCCTAATTTCAAGTCTGATGCACATGAACATGGATCCAGATATCGACGTGTTTGTCCTGGCTGATTGATGAGCTACAATAAATGCTCTTTCACGAATGACCGCGGCGAAGTTAAGTTGGATATTTGACAGGCGCTCCCTCTGGATCCAGAGGTGCATTCTTACTCACCCGGCGCTGGCAGAAGGAGGACGCTCAGCTCACCTCCCAGCCCTCATACTTAAACACTAGAGGTTGACTTAAAGGGACCATCAATAAATTACAGTTTAAATGACACAGTGCCAGTGTTTTTGTAATCCCCCCAGAGTCAACATTATGGTTAAATAATTATACTGCACTGGTTTAATGTAGCACAAGTGATTAGTAATTTGTGATTCATTTATTATAAATTGATATTTTAAATAATACTTATTAGTTATTATTGGTCATGGTTTTGAGTTGAGTTTCTTGTTTCGTTATTTCCTGTTTTATTTTGAAAGGTTTTTCCCTTGTGTGTTTTCGTGTACTTGTTTCCTGTCCTTGATTAGTTCATTGGTCTCACCTGTGTCTCGTTGTCCTGCCCTCCCCTGTAAGTTGTGCCATTGCCTTTGTTAATTTGCTACGTTAGTGTCCGTGTTCCTACCTTGTTTCCGTGTGCTTTCCTTGTGATCATAGTGATTTTGGATTTCTGTGTTTTTTGTGGGATTTTTGAGTACCATGTCATGTTTGGGCTGATTACCTGGATTTCGACCCTGCCTGCCTTGACCACCCGTAAGCCTAAGCCCTTGAATAAACAGTTAAGATATCTTTTGCCTCTTGTCCCTGTCTGCGTTTGGGTCCTGCTCTCTCCTTGTGACCAAGCCGTGGTTGATAATGCCTGTTTTTTTTAACAGTTTTCATGTAATGTGACCAAATGGCTATGTTGAAGTCCATTATTACCTATTCTACACTTTTAGAGTTACCAATAAGTCAGAGGGAGTTACTTACTAACTAAGTTACTGCTGTAGCTAGCAATCTTGTTAGCTGGACATCTTTGCTAACATTTACAGTTTATTTAGGATTTACAAATACTGTTTAATACATTTTCTATACTTTTGCTGTTTTTTGTTTTTTTTTTTACTTTGTAAAATGAGAATGAATAGAGAATAGAGAATATGAGAAGAATAAACAAATCACCAGCTAACCCTCTCTCTACAGCCCCATGTGCACCACTTGGGGAAATCCCAGACTTGACAGGCTGGCCTTGCCAAATTAAGCTGTGATTGGACAGTCTGCGTTAGGGGGGAGGATTTAGCGAATGGCCACTGACTCATGCCTTTTATATGTTATGTGACATCGTGGTTGACGAGGCATGGAAGCAACTATGTTTAATGATATTTTAATGGAATTTCATTTAGCTGTGTATTTATTATGATTAATTTACTACTTACAGTGATGGCGTGTATCTTAGTGTCGATTTCCCATGGGAGCAGCTGTGAAAGGCAAACAGACGAAACCTCGCCAGGGTGTAAAAATCTGTTATGGGCAAACTCCGTCTTTGATCTGGTCGTTGGTTTTCACTGGAATGAATAGGAGGGTGGGCATGACATGAACAGGGGGCAGGGAGACGACTCCAGAGAGTTCTCCATATCAAAGCCCATTGACTTTAGCCCGTCCTTGTGTCTGGGCTCAGGCCCACTGATTCTGGGGAGTACAATCTGGTGCTGGACTTGCCTTCTCACTCATTTGCATGTCAATCTGCTGTTTTGCATTCAGTGCAGCTACGCAGAAGACAAGGATCCAAATTCAGGGGCTGGATTACATCTAGGTAAACATGGCATGAGGAGAGACTGTGTTTTTTTTTTTCTATGATCATCAATCTTGTTCCAACATAGCAACTCAACCCCTTGTGATTTTAGAGGGAAATCAACCCAAGAGCCAAATCTCTATTACAGTGGTTAGACAACTGTTCACAGCAAGTGAGTGTAAGCCTTTGGAGATAATAGCTGTGTCCCTGAGATACCTCAAATTTGTCTGTTTGAGAGGTTCTTTGTCCATGTCTTTGTGCTGTGAAGGATTTTTTTTTTTATAAAACGTGGACCATCGGTGGCCGGACTGGTATGCGGAGCAGATAGAGGATTAGTTTCGCCAGTGATTTGGCCAATTAGGCCTCAGCCTGAGCTCTGCTGGGACATGTCTTCAGGAGTCTTTCCACCGATTTACCCACGCCAAGAGAGAGGAAGAGGAGGAGCGTGCTGAGGGTAATTATGCACGGCTGAGCGCCCTGATTGGGTATGGTAGTTAGACTCCGTGGCAGGAAGCAGAGGGGAGGAGGCCACGCTAAAAATTCTGTTGCGAACGTCTCGGCGGAGCTGTAGGAGGCACTGGTTGAATGAGCTCGGCTATCAAACAGCGGAGGGAGGCACTGAGGGTCTGTGCTGATTGTTGTTCACCCAGTGTTGATCCCCAAACAGCACGAATAAGACCACGATGCTGAGATCTGAGCTGCATTTCAAAAGCTTTGCTTGAGCCTCTTGACTCTCTGAAGGCTGCTGAGACCAAGACAGGAAAGTTATTTCTGTTAAATCAAGCAGTGAAGAAAATCTTTCAATCAAACAATCCAAGGCACCCTGGACTGCTACTGTTTTTGCATTCGGAGCTATTTATCTACTTAAATCACCGTTTAACTACTCAAACCATTCTTTTACCAGGAGCGATAATGTCGTATATAACACACAAACAATTTTGTGCCAATCACATCTTTGTTCTTTTGAAAAATTTGAGACATTGTTTGTGTTTTTCTCATTGGTTTGGTGTGGGTGATGTCATGTGCTTCTGTTCAAAAGGAAGTTGCTGTTGAGGGGTTGATGAAACCACACCCAGATAAAGCAAATGTGTTGAGTTTTGAGTCTTAAATGACAAATGGATATTAAATAAAGATATTTTCTGTAAAATGATAATATCAATCAACACTGAATATTTGATTTTATAGACAAATACTTGAATTCTTTAGATCTCATCCAGAGCTGTATAAACAGCATTTTTTTAATATATTGACACCAAATTGCATGATATTGATATTGTGAAAGGAGTTGCTAACTATGACCATGAATTATCACTGAACTCTTCAGCTCAACAGAGCTTTTTATTGTCTTTCAGCTTGTTGTTTTGCTTTTGTCGTCTGACAACTTTGGGGTTTTGGTTTGATTTTTTAAAATTGTTTTTGTGGAAAAGAGAGTTTAGCAGTTCAAGGGTCAGTCCCACAAAAGTTGGTGGAGACTAAAACTGAGCTAAAAGTGAATGTTGGGCTTTGGATCATCATGGGGTCAGACACATGACTCTGAGTGGATGATAATGTTTCTCCATAACTGCTGGATGTCAAATGAGCATCTCTGTGCTGAATTGTTTACCACAGTTGCCACAGCTATGGCAGTGGAGTGTACAAGGCTTTCCCCCTGACTCTCTACGTAGCCAACAAGATCAGCTTTAAAGTTCTGAGTTATCATTCAAGTTTTGAATTTTAAGTTGAATTGAATGTTTTAAATAATATAAGAAAATAATATTTTCTTTCGTTGACCTTTCACTTAAACCCTCTGACAGAGTTCTTCTACTCTCTACAGCGAGGAGGTCACTCACGTGGTGTCCGAGGACTGCCAGGCTTCATCTCTCTGGAAGTGGCTAAAGGAGTGCGCTCCCAAGAATCTGGCCAACATGCAAGTGTTGGACATCAGCTGGTTCACTGACAGCATGAGGGAGGAGAGACCTGTTGCTGTGGAGACCAGACACCTCATTCAGGTTTGTGTGTGTCATGAACCAGACAGATATAGGATAGAGGCAAAGCACTAGATGGCACTATGAACCAAACAGGAAGCTTTTCATTGAGTATGTTTCCACAAAAGAAACGACATGCGATACAGAAAACACAAAAGCTTCATATTCTTTCATGGCAGAAACGCATTTTGTGAAGTTACCGCAAAGAGAGCACATCTAACTTCCCCCTGTCTCTTCTCACATTACCACACTTCACCTCACTGATAGCAACAAATGCATCCCCCACATTGTGTGGGAGTGTCAAATAAACCCATCAGCTGGACGTCAGGGCTTAGAGCGGTCCACTAAGTGAAACAGACACACACACAGAAACACATATTTCCCCTCGTGGATGGCACTATGAGGGCTCGACAGCATACGGATCCAAAATAAAGAAATATGTCATCTCCGCTTTCTCCCACAGTGGAGAGGGAAAAACACTCCACTACTGAAGTCACGTTTGCCAAAGTTCCATTCTAGGTTTCCTCCTAACAGCCTGTGATGGTGTTAACGGTCACGATGACATTCGCTGTGTTGCTGCCATCATGTGAAATAAAAAGCTTTTGTCTTGTTCTGGCGTTGTTTCCACATGGCCACGTGAGCGCGGCACATCAGCTTCTAGACGGCTGCATCATTAAGCGACAAGGCTAATGCCATGCTGGCATTTATTGACCCATCTCCCCAGGTAACCGCAGGCCCACTCCTCTTCTTGTTTTGTGATGCTATTCCTTTCTGAGGCGAAAGAGGTAACGCGCGATGGCATTTATGTGCGCGGCGCTTCTAGTAGATTGTTTTTATGAGTCATAAATCCATTTAAGGAGCTACCATGTAGGGATAAAATATTCCCCAAACAGGCTACTTCTTGCGCACATTTGCCTGCGGCTCTTCTTCATGGCCTGGGAATGCAACGTGTTTTACTATCATAAATATTTTACAGCAAGTCATGGAGGAATTTTAAGTATTAAAGGCATTGAAATGTAATATTTGTATTTATAATATAACATTGGTGCCTGAAGTCTGAAGGTGAATATGCAGCTTGAAAGGAACCAACATGGAACTGATTGCTGGAGATTAGGAGTTTGTATCTGGCTGGTGAACATGTGTGTGCCTCCGCTGCTCCGCTAGGAGACAGCTGGGCCGGGTGTCTGAGGACGATGTTTGTAGGTTAGTGCGAGGGTGCGTGGATGCAGGGGCGAGCAGCCTACCTGAAGAGGCGGAACCTCAGCGCGACCTTTGTCCTGCTCAGCAGCCCGCGAGGATTTTAACTAACCCACCTGAGTGCACTTGTTCGTCTGCGTGACAGGCATTAACATGGAGGCGGACAACGGGGCGCAGGAGTGGGCGAGGTCCTGCAACGCTCACTGTACCTTTTCATCTCAGCAGATGGTATGTGGAGAAATGAAGCTGCGGCGTGTAGACTGCACACATTAGCTTAGTTACATCTAAGCCATACAGCAAAGGTGGAGAGGACGCTGGAGAGAAGGCCAGGAGGGGATACGCTGCCTCTGAGATCAGTCTGAGCGCTTTAACTTCCACAGAGTTATAGGCCTGTATAATAACCGAGCCCAGATGGGGAAAACCAACCTCTGCATGCTGATGCTCAGACGTTTGTCTCCACGGACCCACAATCCCATATTGGATTAAACAAACTGCAGCTGAGGTGGAAAAGTGATGGAGAACCCCCTGTTGTATTTAGAGGGAGCGCAGTTAGGGAGTTTCTAAGACAGTTTTACTTTTGATTGGCAGAAAAATTGTGCCGTGAAATATATTCAAAGTTATTCAATTTTTTTTTTTTTTTGAGAACAGGAAAGGCTCCTGGCAGAGAATAAATGAACATTTTTTGAATCCCTTACTGATTGATTCAGCCCAGCAGTGTGAGAGGTACCAGCTCTTTTCATTATCTTTTTGAGACACCCCTGTTCCGTCTGCAGCGTCGGGCCCAGTCAACACTGTGTGGTGACAATCTCTCCATCTTCCTCTCGCTCATCTTCCACCCCTCTCTGTATCATTCCCCCACCCAATCCATGGGTAATTTTATGGACACAATGTTCCCTTTTGTGATGTCTAATTGTCTGCAAGAATATTAATATTACACTGGTAATCCTTTTGACACATATATTACAAATGGGGGAACCATTTCTTCATAGAATGAAAAGGCAATTTACAGGAGGCAAATTGGATGATGGCAAGCAGATTTGTAATGCCACGGGTTAGGTAGCGTAATGGATTTGGATGCCACCAGACTGTGAGATGAGTGTCATTAGCCTGTTGCCCTGGAGACACACAGTCATAAAAATAACTTCTCCAAGGCAAATGGCTACATTTTTATGTAATTCAATTTGAACTCTTGGCTCTGTGCTAGTCAGGAATAGCCATACACACATTTACACATTTGGCCGGTCAACAATTTGCCAGAGCTCAGAAATGAAGGTGATATATAACTGCATCTGTGTGTGTGTGTGTGTGTGTGTGTGTGTGTGTGTGTGTGTGTGTGTTCTCTGCTTATTTTTATACACAGGACACACTGCCCACATCGCCAGAGGAGGATACACCCACTGCTGTGGCCACCGTCTCTCAATATGCCTGCCAGAGACGGACAACCATACACAACAACAACCAGATTTTCACAGTAAGAAGCTCTTATCTACCCTCGCTTTGGACACAACCGCACTTTTCCCACCTTAAGGCTGCCACTCTGACTTTGCAATGTAAAATGCCGCCTAATTTGTTCTGCTCTAATTGGATGCCTGGCTTGCTTCACTCAACGGCACTCTGACACAACTCTCCCCAAAATACATTAACCTGCAAATGAGTAGCATCTGCAGCTGCGGCACGTTGGAGGTGCAACAGCTGACATGCCCACGATCCCTGGCACGGGGGCCGGCGCGGACACGCCCTGAGGCGCCACGCGCTACGCCAAGATGGGCGACGGACGTGACAACCCTCACAAGCAATGATGGATCTGTCCCTCTGCCATCTGGTGGGCAGTGTGGGAGGGAGGGGTTGGGCGGGCGGCTGAGAAGGGGATGCTAAAGGTTCTTACTCAAAATGAGGAAGTGGTTTGCCGGCTGATGAGCTTAGGTGTTGATGAGGGGGAAGAAAAAGGGAAATGATATTGCATTCAGTTCATGGCGGTGTGGCTGCAGGTGCACAGCGAGAAACAAGTCAGAAAATAGGAACAAGGCCATGTCTACATGTGCTCAGTGTGTTAACCAAACAAACAATAAACCACTGTGCAAATGTATATTGTAAATAGTGCAGATCAGGTTAGGTGTGCTACAAAATGAGACAACATTTTATTTTTAGCATTTGTCAAGGCACAATCCATAACTCCTGCTTGTTCTGGGTTCATAAATGTGAGGCTTTACGGACTATTTCTTATTTTCAGTCACTGTAAATGGAATATGTTTAAGTTTTTTCCTGTGAGTTTGAAGCAAACAGGTGATTTGAGGTCGCTGCTTTAGAAATAATAGAAATTAGCACGGACCTTTTCCATTATTTGCATTTCACAGCATAAGCAACAACAGAAAACAATGAATCATACAATAACTATCAGATTAATTAATACCAAAAGCAGTAATTGCTTGTTTAATAGCACTGCTGTAACCTAATGGCACATTCACCATCTTGCTAAAAGAAGAAATATTGGATGTGTGCAGAGACACATCAATAATGTTGTACTCTCCCTCTTTTGCTTTATGCGATCCTTCTCAGAGGCACCGTCTTGATGCCGTGCTTGGCACAGAACATGAAATGAGAGGTCTGAGATGTGCAATGTTACCGCGAAGTGACTGGCAAACCTGTGTGTTTGTGTGGGAGTGTGGAGACCTGCTGATGAGCTTCTGTAAGACCTATTAAACACAGCTTACCGAGGGCTGCTGGCGAGGCATCTGTTTCATAATGACTTTTTACCTCCCAGTGACGGTAAACGTACATAATAGATGCTCACACGTGTACCGGAATACTTCCATGTGCTTGCGTGCGTATGTCGTCCACATGGGCCGACACGCAGTCATGTGCACACCCACGCACGTCCCACCTGGGGAGGGCTGAGGTTCAATTTCTTATCCCCTGTTTCTTTCCACGGCATTAACTCCATAATTAGCAATCTCACTCAATTTCCCTATCCCCATGATTAACTCATTATCCCCACACAGAGCCACATCAAAGAAGGCTTTCTGATTAGAGAGAAAGGTTGTTCTAGATGTGGGCTTCAGAAAGCCACAGGTGAAACACTGCACAGAGGCAGATAAAATGCAATTACTTGAAATATTTCAGTCAGACAGAAATGAAAAAAAAAAGAAAAAAGCTTTGCCCTGTCTCTGTTTAGAAATGCCCAGCAGCAAACCACTAGACAGTCACTAGCATATGATCTAGTGTAAACAGTACAGTGCAGTGCTAACAGTGCAGTGCTAACGAGGGCCAGGCTATTGATCCGCAATGATAAAGCTGCTCTTGATGTGTCCTGCTGCCTGCTTGATTGCAAGGCACAGTAATGATGTAATCCCTGTGAATACACTTCTCGTTGAAAAGCTTTAGAGGGGACTAAGACACTTTGAAACATGCAAATACGAGTGACATCTGTCTCTGTGTTTGTATTTATGCGCGTGGGTATGCTGCTAACGGTTTCACTGGCAAACAGGAACTTGTATTGCCAGTTCTCAGTTCCTGATAATGGGAATTGTTTCCGTAATCCCAATTAAACACTGTCAATAGAAGCTGCAATTATGCTGTCGTTGTTTTTTTTGGCGACTTTGCCGTTGAGCCACGCGCGTCACAGCGTGACATCTGCCACATGCGGAAAAGTGCTGCTCCTTCATTCGTGGTGTCAATAACATGTCAATGACAAAACTTGTTCTCCCGCCATCAGCAAATCAGATGTCTCGTTTGAGTGATGCCGCAGCAGACACTGGGAAGTTTTGCATTGTAAAACTGTAACAACTTTGGTGACAAAACAGATGTGTATGTGCAGCACAGGCTCATTGTTAAACACCGCTCACTTTGATGGACAAAATGATAATCAGCTCTTGTTGCTGTTGTTATTGAGCTGCCACGCTGCTACGCTCTCCTCTGGCTCCTTTCAAGCTGCTCATCCATCTCAGACACACAACACTAGGGTTCAGTATATGGCCAAGCAATATCTTCTTGGTACATTCACTGCTGCTTGTCATGGCTAGTCAGTGCCACTGTCACCTAGCAACCGCAATCATGAGAATTACAGTATTTATTTGGCTACCTTTATATTATTTACACAAAAGAAAGCCCCTTTTTGCACTCGAATCATATCATTTTCATGGTTAATTGATATTTGTATAACTTCATGAAACTGAAATTTGATGGTTTTAGTTAAGGAATCATGTGACTTTAAAGCTTCGACCTGATGATTTAGAAACAGGAGGACTTTGGTGACCCCCTGAGACACCCAGAGGTACTGTTTTCTGTCACTGAGGCAGACTGCGTAGCGAATACAAATCTGCATAACCTTCTTAATGGGAGACCTTAAACTGTCCAGGACCGCCACTTGTAAGAAAAGTTAATTATTATTTAAAAAGCAAAAACAGGTTAAACTGGAATCTCTCAGCTCAGTTATTATGTTGTTATGAATCTCTCTTGACTCTCGTTCAGCATTGATTTACAAAAACACAAGGATAAATTGAATATTTTCAGAATGAACAAAGGCTAAAAAGGTTCAAAATGTAGCCAGAATGAGCAGTGCAGCCTGTTCAACAGCACAAAACATGACACTGACAACATGAAGGTGGCTAACAGGCTAGCATCACTCTGTTATGTGGTTTTATGTGCCAAAGGGAGCGTAAAACAAACACAGTAACAAGGGTGTAGGTTTGCATTCGGATGTTGTCAGGATACTGGGAGGTCAGAATCGTTTCCATCAATATGTGATCACCCTCGTTCCTGTTATATGTGGAGTGAAGTGACATTAGAATTTTGATTGTGTTTAGGTCAGGGTGTTGTTTGTTTAGGTGTTCTTGTGTGCTAGGTGCGTTATGTCAGGATGGTGGACAGCGCGGAGAGAGCGCTGCAAGCTGCAAACAGCTGTTTCTGTGCTCGCCTGCTGATTTTCACGGAGAATGCTCCATTAATTCCACAAATATTTAGCGCTCTGCTCATGCTGCGTTGCTGTGTGACTGCTCTGATGAATCAATGCATTCTTTGGTTTTGAAACAGTAGCCTCGGGGGTTGCGTCCATACAGTACAGTGTTTTTTATTATTCCCACTGCGCAAGTGCTTGATCCCTGCCCTCCTCAGTTGCCTGCCAGGGACGCGCACCTTTATGTTGTTGTTATTAGGGTTAAATGTCACCAGCTCCGCTCTATCAGCCGAGTCAGTGTGTGAGTTGTTGTACAAAGAGATGGAAGTGCGCAGCCACTCGGCCTTGCTGCCTCTTCCAGCTTCCAGTTGTTGTCACGCCCTCCTGGCTGAGTGTCCATAACCTGTCCATGAGCGGGTAGAACAGTGTGTGATCGCCTTTTAGCTATTGTTCTGCGACATCAGAAGAGGGCATGGGTGTATGTGGTGGACTTAAGATGAAGAAACAACGCTACAGCTTTTGTTGTGTGATGAAAAATGAATTGTGGACTTTGTGAAGATGACGTTGACCCTTTAAAAGCAGGTGCTGTAGATGCTAATTCATTTGTAGAATATGGGCAGGAAACCCCAGGATCACATTTCACTTTTCCAGACAGACTTGACGTTCAGCAGCGCAGCAGCTCCACAGGAAATGGTGCTGGCACTTTGTCTCTGCAATAACTTTACATTTACAAGTAACATTTTGGCAACACCTGGAGGCCAAGATTGACACCGCTGTCATATGTGTGAGTTAATTAAGGAGCTCGAGCCAGGAGGTGATTCGCTTTGTTCCAACACTCCCTAATTAACACACCCTGTCCGTTAAGGTCACTGCACCCTGCCACTGTTTGCCTTCTCTTCTCCAACAAATATGTTTATATGGCTGGATTTTATTTGACTGTGATGCGGTGAAGTGAGGCAAACAACCAGAGACAATAAACAGATGTGTATTTGTGATTGTGCGCCCAGCGCTGTGGCTTCGTGCACATCTTAGTGTACGCTGAAGTGTACGTGTAGAGGGATCCATTAGACAGACAGAGGGAGTGCCGGAGGAAACAACCTGTGATGATTTCAGGATGGAGGGGAAGGAGAGGAGCCTCCGGGGCCAGCAGGGTGTGCTGCTGGAGGAGGAGGAGGAGGAGGAGGAGGAAGTGGGTGGTGCAGAGAGGTGTCAGGATCAGGAAGAGAGGATGAGCATCATCTCAGCAACAGCACCCCAGTGAGGTGTCAATCACTCACTGGCAGCAAGCGGCCCTTCATTCCGCAGCCATGCACTATTGATTTATTCATCCCCGCTCCCTCTTTATCCCTCACCATCTCTGCCTCGCACTCTTTCGCTCCTGTAGCACTTCTCCCTGCCCTTTTCTTAAGTATAACACCCACCCCCCAACCCTCCTCCGTCTATCTGTTCTCGCTGTGTCTCTCTCACTCTTGTTGTCTCTTGCTGTGACTGGGAAATCCACACCGTCTTGGCGCGTACGTACACACACACGCTCACAAGTCAAGTCGACACCCTCACACCCTTTTTTATCTGCTTAGCCATGAGTCTTTGCTGTCATAATTTCACCATAAGCCTGACGCACGCCGACACAAAAATTGACATTTGTGTCTCGGCTGATTGATGTGCAGCACCGGATGCCTTGTCTCCGATGGCAACACACATACATGCGCCCAGCAGCCAAGATATGCAAGCGTGCATAGTTTGCCGGACTAATGAGGGGAGAGAGAGGAAGCACTGGTGAGAGAAAGAGGTGCAGCGAGAAAAGAGGCTAAACATTTTGGATTTGTTTCCCGTCAGCACATGGCCTCCGGTGTATTGATAGGAGCAATGCCATGGATGAGGAGACGGGTAGAGGGGGTATGGGAGCACTGAACCTTAAATGCATCAAATTGATTCCCTCCATCCCTCTGTGGAGTTAACATTCACAACTTAAAGTGCTAACAAACAAAAAGCTATATGGATCAGAGACAGCTCTTGTTTGGTTCAAGTGTTTTGGAAAGATGCATGGAGGTGTTCAATATTGACACAGGAGGATTTCATTTTAAAACGCTGTCAGCTTTCCTTCTGAAGGAATTTGTAATGACAAAAGTTAAGCAAACTCCTTTTTATCATCTAGGGTAAGCCTTGAAATTACACAAAGAGGAAAAAAAACCATCCACACTGATGGCTACCTCTTATTCATTAGAAACAGGATGGATAAAATCCATCTCCTAGCTGTTAATCGTGTTAAAACTCTTCTCAGTGGGTTCTCTGACCTCCTTTCATGGTTTCTTTTTGTGCATGCAGGGAGGCTGGCCGCTGCGCGAACATGACTCGCAGGCATGTCCGTGATATCCGGTGGTGGGGGGTAAATCGGCATGCTATATCAACGTCCCTGCGCACCAAGTCCCCCCCATCAGCCTTAACTCCTCATTAATTAGGCGAGCGCATATACGGGCTGGGTTTTTGAGCCCGCAGCGCCGACTCCATGCAGCTGCTAAGACAACATGACAGTTGACAGACCGGGTGCAGAGACTGTGCATCTGTGTGCGAGTTCTAAAAATCCAGTTTTCCTACAGGTGAGATTATTATAATTGGGTGTTCTGCTCAAGTGTGATGTTGCATCAACAAGCAATAATGCAATTATTTCCTCGTACTACTATCATGAAAATATCACCTGCTGTAAAGACATACAGCAGCATTTTGTTCCTGAGATTTGAAACCTACGATCAACGTTACTTTTGGCCACTTGGGGGCAGCAGAACAATAAACAGTTGCCTATTTACACATTACGTAGACACAGAAGGTGTAAAACAATTACCCCCCCCCAAAAAAAGGTCCCAAAACTCTGTGATATATTTCTCCGTGCTCGTTATGATGAACAACCCCTTACATGTGATAATCTGTCCCGAGTTTAATATAAATATGTTAATTCGAGAAAATATACATAAGATCAACACAGTTCTATTTAGGTTAGCTTAGCCAGAAGACTGGCTAAGACACATGAGAACAAACTGTGTTCTTCAACTTCGGCTTAGATTGTTTGCACACTGATACACACCTTTTTTGGTTTCTGTAGGTGAATTCAAATTAAGAACGTGTTTTGTTGTGTTTTCGCTAATTCTCGGGTTTTGTACCAAAATCATTATCAGCAGAGAGCAGAGGAAGGGAACAGAGGGGTGTGGACGCTAATCAGTTTGCATTCATTTGTCGAGATTTGATACAGCTCATTGTCCCCATAGGAAGTCTATGTGTTGGGTACACAGTACAAGACATTCATGTGGTACTGCTCCGTGCTGCATTGTGGATTATCTCTTTTTCATAATCCATAATTTACCTTGTGCTTATTATTATAAGTGAGCACATTAAGCACATCTAGACAAACTACTTGTAGCACACCCTGCACACTAGACACTTGCACTACACAAGCATGCCCTCTCACCTATCCTATTACAAGCCTGCTTCTCCTATTTGTCGCATGCTGTGAAGAGAGCCCAGCTGCATGCGTATGTGTTGTATGTGTGTGTGTGTGTGTGTGAGCGTGTGTTTGCTTGGATATAAAGAGTCGTTCCCTTTCCATGTGCTGTGGTAAACGGGTCAGTGCGTCTCCTGGGTGAGCTGGACTAAAGTCTGCTGCTCACTGACCTGAGGCTGCATGTCTGCACAGGACTGCGGGTGGTGCAGTGACCTCAGATCGCGGCTTGGCTAGAGGAGAGGAAAGGAAGGCATAAATACGGCCGGGTGTGTTCTCAGCTCCGGTCACACTGGGCTGCATCAAGCCCAGGTCCTGGATTTAGAATTCTTCAGCTTGAGTCCCTGTAGCTTTCAGTGTTTGTCCTTCAGGCACTTTGCCCTGGTCTGTTTTGTTCTATGGTAATTCACTCATACGTATTGCTATTGTCTCCCTCTTAAATATTAGTGATTCATGCATTACGTAAAGGGCAGAGTAGCAGCATGCAAGAGTTAGCATAATATAAAATGCTGACCCAAATGTCATGAGTTATTACCAACTAATTTCTAAGCTCCTTGTGCTTTCCAAAGTTTCTAAGAAGATATTACACACACTCATCTTTTGTAAAGCCTCACAAAGCACGCTAAAACACACTCCGACGCAGGGTCTTCTGGGATGATTGAACAGCATCTGAAATCCCATCCCCCACACCTTGAACAACAACGGAATTTAAGAACGAATAGGACAATTTCTGCAACCAACAATCGTCCATTTACAGCAGTGTTGGGCCAGATGTTAGCAGCTAACAAGGTTTGCAGGGTTTAAACTTCTCCATCAAACTTTTTTTCGCTTTTTGTGTGTGTGTAAATAAAAATGCCTGCCAGGAGAAAGTAAAAGAGCGCAGCAGACAACAATTCCCCCTAACTGCCCCCCGTGTTTCCAAGTGCTATTACTGTTGGTGCTGCTGTCACAAAGACTACAGTCAATGCCACTTTGGAAATAAGACAAATAAAAGAGGCGCGTTCACTGGAGACGTAAAGTGAAAGTCTCATAAATTCAGATGAAATACGACCTTAAAGCGGCTCAACAGTTAATCCATCGAGGAAGTGCCAAAAGCTGTATTTCCTCTACCGGCCACTGGAGGCAGCCTCCAAAACTAAATCGGTCTCCATTCACTTTCATGTTAAAATGCTCCACTTTGCAGCAGGGATGAATTTTTTTTGGCTAGTTACAACAAAATAGATTCAGTCTCTGTAGCTAATTTCCCCAACTGAACAGAGTGTGAATTTTCATGTATCTGTACAGCTCCCCTATTTAAATTTTATTAAGGTGCAATTAAGGGTGTGGCCAATTTGAGTAATGGTGGCGTTCCGCTCAAGCAACTAGGCATCATTTGGCCTCAGCCTCAGCTCTACCCACACTAAACCTCTTTGTCCACTTGTGGATTAGCTGGTAGCCAGGTAATACCAAAATGGTGAAAATGAGCTTTAAAATTCCTTCTCAAGAAACCAAAGGGTCTGTCCAGTGTCTAAACACATTATCTTCATACAGTCTGTGAAATGTCAGGTGTATAACAGTGTGAACAGGTGGCTCACTTTGTGTTGCACAAAAACCTCTCATTAAATAGTCCTATTTTAGATAAAGCAGCTTTGGACATGGTTTTAGTCCATGTTGTCACTTTGTTGTTATATGGAAATGAACTCAACAGATAAAATCTGACTCAATCTGAATAAAGAAAGTAGATGAACCACCACAGTAGGTTTTCTAAAAAGAAAACACATGATAAGATAGTGGATAGCAGTGTCTTTGAAGCTAATAATAAAATTTGTAAGCCGGAGAAGAGTTTTTGAGGAGGTGTACAGTGTAATAACACGCCTAATTAAAACAACATGGCGTGATAACACATCAACAATTTGAAAAAAAAAAAAATAGACAATGCAATTATCACATTTCCCTCATTTAAAGAAGCAATAACACAAAATGCGGAGGGGCTCTGGCATGAAGAATACTCAGAGGATTTTCATGCAGTGACACATTAGCATTTAGTGTTACATGCTTCTATAAATGAGTGAAATGTGATAATTGTATCAAGTCACTTTTTTGTAAAGATTTTGATTTTTTGAGCAGTTAGAATAAATACTGATATACTTCGCTGCGGAAGAAGAACCTACTATATATGTGGCACTTTATTTCACAGAATTTGCTCCACTTCCTCCAACAAAAACTCAATTTTTCAAGAAAGTGCTGGCTTTTTTCGACATAATGGCAGTTCTTGTATTATTAGGCATAAAACTCCACCTGCAGCTCTTTATTCCTCACTGCACCAACCTGCTCCATCTCAGACACATTCCGACAGCCCTATATGAAATGTTTTGTCATAACCTGCATGAAAATATTACCTGTTTAGCTAATGAATGGCTATACTGATGATCCATCTCTCCTGCGGTGACATGTTTTCCTCGGCTTGGTTCCGCAATGGTAGCTCATCACTTCAGCAGCAGCACAAACCGTGAAGCGGTCCGGCTGAACATGGAGCCAAATGTTCAGCCGCATGCCAATATTAGAAAGTGTGACAGTGAAGTTGTTTCCAGAAGGGGTTTTTTCCCCACTTAAATCTCCTCAAGTGCATCAACAATTCATCTGAAAATGTTCATCTAATAGAATCATTTAGTCTGTTTCAAAGTCAATTAGTTAGGAGGATATCTGTAAAATGCCAGAGTTGCAAGAGACATTGCATTAAGTGGAGAGTGAGGCGTTGGAACAGGGAATAACTGATGAAGGTTTGGTGGGGATAGCGGCACCATGTGGCCATTTACTTAGCACTTCATGTCATCCCTCATCTATCCTGACCTTTGTGGTGCAGAATGCTTAAGTCTTTTTTGGCTTGTAGGCCACCATCATTTTCACCTACGCAGGTTTTCTGCTATTTTGAATGTCTTCTTCTTGCATGGTGTTTCTGCTATTTTGGTCCAGGCAGAAATCTCAACTATTACTGAATTAACCACCGTTATATGTAGAAATTCATATTTCAATCTCTGCTCCCCAATTTATATAATTATCTAGCAACACTTGGTCATTTTATTTTGTCCTGTACTTTGGTTTAGGACCAAACCCAGAGCTATACTAGTTAGGGCTAAATACAAAATGTTAATGTACTAACATGAAAAACTACAATGCTGAACATGTGAAACAGCGTATCAGCATTTACCTTAAAGTTAGCAAGCGACACTGACACCGCCTCCGCTGCAAATTATCTCAGGTGTTTTGCATCTTTGATCGGTTGTCCCAGTTGCCATCATTGAAATTTCCTGATCACGTGTTTAATCTGAAAGCTGATTGTTAGTGGTAGGAATGTAGCAGCATCCCTTTAAAATATTGATTCTAGCTTGTCTGCTGCTGGCAGAAATGTATGCTCTCTAGTAGATTCATCCATCCCGTGATCGTGACTGCAGCCTACTTGAGTGTTTGAGTGCGTTGCTTTTGTAAAGGGAAAGTCATGGCTGCCCCCCCTGGGGAGCCCGTTGTGAACAAGTGGAAAATGACAGGTTCCTGTCTGGTGTTTGCCAGCCTCTAATGTCTCTGTCCAGTCATCCAGAAGAAAACCAACATGCAGCATGTCCTACTGTACAGTGACAGGGACAGAGACAAAGGAAAGGAAGCAGGAAGGAACTGGAGGGAGTTCTGGTTTGCTGTATGGGTCAGTGCATCTCACATGTGAATGAACACCTGACACATCTTTGCTTGGGCTTGCTTTCTTTTCTGAGTTTTCTCTGTCTGTCCCTCATAAATGCTTTACAGAAGTGGTGAATCATGCAATAAGCTCACCATATACTGCTAATCATATCTTACAGGTGAAAAATACATATACGTACATTTTCCATCTTGCATGCCTCCTACATTATTCCTCTTTCACCTCGCCTTCTTCTCCTCTTAGGACGCTTTCGAAGTGCTTGCGGAGAGCTATGAATTCAACGAGATCGAGGCTCGGTGCCTGGCCTTCAGGAGAGCTGCATCTGTCCTGAAGAGTCTGCCTTGGCCGGTGCGGTGCCTGTGGGCCACTCAAAACCTGCCCTGCCTGGGGGAACACACTAGAGCTGTCATAGATGTAAGGCCCAGAGTCTGCATGCAGAATCTACTCCGAGTCCAGCTGACAATCAATCAATGTGTATTATGTGGAGAAAATGGCATTATGTGGTGAAACAGCAGTGTTTAATTTGAGCGGCCACACTAAATGGAGAGAACATCAAACTTTTAGATCATTTTCCATCTTCTGGAGTTGATTCTTCAGACAGCGTAGCTTGTGAATGTAAAAACTGTGAGATGCTGACTCTCAAATTTTCAAACAAGAGATTTCCTACTTTGTGTGCAAGTAAGAAATAATGCAGCGTTTGCTGTGATGGATTACCTCTCTCACGACACAACTTTCAGGTCTTTCGAACTCAGTTTTCATACTTTTTTGAAATTATCTGAATTCAGTGGCTCCCTTGAAGGGAGAAAGTCAGTCCAAACACTTGGTCCCTTTGGTGTTTTCCAAACACTTGGAAAATGGTCAGCAGCAATGCCAACATGTTTAATGTGGCATTTTTCCATTTTTCGGTAACCGTTATTTAGCAGCAATTTAAGATTTAGTCTTAGTCTTTAGACAAAAATCCTTACTAGTTTTATTTACATTCAGTCGTTGTTGCCCTGCAGAGTTTTAGTCAAGACTCTCCAACACTCTCTAACAGTTCAGCTCTAATCCAGTTCAAAACCACAAAAACAAAGGCAACTCAAAAGTGTTAGCAGATATTCAAACAGTGACTCCACAGACAAACATCAAGTTCAGTCTCTCTGTGATTCAATGCTGATATGTTGAACCTCCTCAAACCATTACTTGTTCCATCTAAGGTTGTGATGCTGCTGATTCGCTTTGAATACTCCCTGCTATTATAGATCTCTACCTTCTGTCGACACTGTGAATGTGCACCTGGACACTAACGACGTCGTGGGGAGACACCTGGCTAAAATCCACTAAGAGTTCGAGTCCTCAGTGGACATGATTGAGAGCTTTTGAAATCCCTTTATTGTCTCTGGTCCAGTTCCTTCCTGAGGAAGATCTTTGTTTGAGCCTTCTCAGCCCGCATTCCTCGGTACAGACTTTGCGTTCCGCTGCTGGTCACGCTTATGTTGACTGCTTTGATTCATTTTGGAAAGAAGAACATTAATTTCGATGGGATGGCAGTTATCTGTCCAGACATTCAGTAGGATGAAGCAATTTGCATCAAATGTTAGAAAATCTTTGCCTAATTTATCAAACAGACAGATTTCCCTGCCTTCTGCTCCAATCCAACACAGTCCCTCCTCTATTTCTGTGCTGATCAACAACCAACATCCAGACCGCCCAGGGCTAAGTTACATTTCAGGAATTCATTTCACTCAAATGTCAAAAGCAACCCTATTTCACTTAAGTGTAAACCAATTCCCGATGATGCTCAGCCTACCATCTTCACTGCTAAGTTTGGTCTTCCTAATGTCTGATTCCTTTCTAGCAAACATGCATCCATCCACATCATTTATGTTAAGAGTCTTTTTTCTGATTACTGAATCCTGGGTGACCCAGGATCATAAAGTTCATCTAAGTTGAAACTTGTCTGCCTAGTTACTCTTCCCTCAACCAGCCCAGATAAACTGGCTCAGACTGGGTGGCCTAGATCTTTCTTATAAGAATAGTCTTACATTTTACATTCAAAGCCTTTGAAGCCTTGTGTTTTATTATTTCAGGCAATTCACAGATCCTCATTCTGATTTATAATATATAAATGCAGAAGAAGAAGAAAAGAAAAAAGAAGAAAAATATACTGTTATTCACTGGTCTGGCCTATACCAAAGTCAAACCTTGCATCTTATGTCATATTTGTTTTATTAATTCAAACAATACACTTTACATTTATATTGTACTAACTGATCACAACACTACCCTGCCCATTATCTAGAACTAACTTTAAGGTAAAAATGTTCAGTCATCACATTCTGGCAACAGCTTTCCTCTCTGGAGTTTCACATTTATTTTTCAATGTGCACTTATGATGTTTTAAATGGTTTTAACAGTACCCAGGTAGCTGTGCGAGACAAAGTTAAACCTTTTAAAACAAGAAACGCAATCTGTAGTAAAGCAGAGCAACAATGGAAGGCCACACATGGTTTACCTTGACCATGGAAAAAATTTAATGAAAAAAAAAAAGAAGAATTCAGCAATTAAAAATGCTAGAGTGAACTATTTTGCTGAGAAAAGCCAGCATAACACCAGGGTGCTCCTTGATATTATTAGCTGCTCTACAGATTCACTCCGTAATGTGATTGAGCCCTCCACAGAAATGCGTTCGGAGTTTCTATCTTTCTTTCACCAACAAAATCACCACAATAACAAATCAAATTACCCCACCGTCTCTTGTAACACCCAAACCTCCGAGTCATGTGTCCTGCTCTCTAAATTTATTTCACCCTGTCTCAATTGATCATGTAGCAAAGACCATTACCAATCTAAATCCCACATCCTGTTGTCTTGATGTCCTCCCCACTTGCTTCCCTGAAAGAAGTCCTGCGGCTAGTTTGGCCTTTTATTTCAGTCGTAATCAATTACTCTTTCACATCTTGCACCGCCCCTGATCATTTTAACTCTGCAAAAGTCCAAGCTCTTCCCCAAAAACTCTCTTTAGACCCCACGTACAGCTTTCGCCCCCTCTCAAAGCTTCTATTCCTGACCACGGTTCTGAAAAAACTATTAGCAGAACATGTCTTTTCTATTTTGACCTGGAAATTGTCTCTTTGAAAACATTTCCAACAGACTTCAGAGTGGGGCATAAACTGCACTTCTCAAAGTGGCCGACTGGCAAAAACGGGTTAAATAAACTTTCCTGGGTCGCCTACTTTTCCCCTTTACATGCAAGCATCAGGACACATAAACTACCGTCACAGTATTGGTTTCCACTTTTTATTTGGTTGTTTTTGTGCACTGTCAAGATGAATGCAGCTGGATCTGCCTTCTTCTAACAATGCCAATCTGCACAAATATGCTTTCTGGAGGTGACATCAAAGTGGAATTTCATCTTGCAGAACACGTTTGCTGTGAAGGTTAAAAAAAATTCAATGCTGAGTTTAATCTTTCAACAAGATATCAAAAATAGTTTTGAAATTTCGAATCCCAGACAGGCACGCTAACAAAACTTGCCTCACACACGAATGCACACACACTGACAGGCATCACACAAATTTATCCTGTGTGTGAAAAAAAAAAAAAAAAAGTCTTATTGGGACACTTGGCAATCCTCCCCTCACCTACAGATGTGCTCAGAGCAGAAATCATGGCAAGTTGTCAAGGAAAGTGTCGAGAAATGTTTGCTTGGGGAGAACGCCGAGTCCCTGTAGGAGAACAAGGTGAGCTCCGCAGTCCAACTCTCTGACACATTAAACCTAACATACACACGGCGGGTCTCAGAGCAAGTTTCAAAATCTGTCAAATCTGTCAGCACCCAGGCAGATTCATTAAACAAAATAACATAAATGTCCCAGGAGACCAAATTAGGCTGGCTGTGAATGACCTCTCCCTGTTGTTGTTCTTACATGATTCAGATGTACACCCAGCACTTTGAAAAACAGATCGCGGCTCAAAACAAGAAAATGACATGACACTAAAAACAAAGTGAAACCAAACAGAGTAAAAACAAAACGCTTGATGTGCCTGTGAACATCGGAGTGACACTCTGTCAGCAGCGACTGAACCGCTTGCTGCTGACTGAACATCCAAAGTGGGGGAAAGATAGAAACCTACTGACATGAAAATCTAGGAGCATTGAGGCAGAGTTGGGGATGAATAGTCAGTATGTGTTTTCTGTGTGTGTGAGAGACGTTGTGCATGTGAAGATGTGTGTCCTCCCTGGAGCAAGGAGTGTGTCGAAGCATTATCCTTGCGTTTGAGGTTGGCCTTAGCTGGAGGGTTGAGAAGCCGAGGTGGACGGGTGGATGCATCGTTGAGCAGTGAGGGCTGCTTCAAACTGCACTGTAGTCACAGTCTGGATCTTAGGTTCACTGGTTCATTGGTACTAGATGTCATCCCTTCATGCACACGCTTAAAATGCACTTATGTGGTGTAAAACACGACTACACGGGCTCATTTTCAATGCCAACAACTTTTACAATTTCCCCAATGGAGGATAGCCCATATTAACCAGATAACTGCTGCCTGATTTTATGCCTTCACATAATGAGGATAGTTACAGCAGCTTATGCGACCAGCAAATTGGTGGTGATCTTCTGAGAGCGTCAGACAATTAAATGCGGAACAAAGTTGTTTCAGAACAAACAATGGAAGTTGCAGAAAACATTACCTTTTTTATGAATGCCATAAAAGTGGTATTAATCCCAGGTTTCACAACAACAAAGCCGTTATTTCTTGAAAAAAAAAAAAGGAATGGAAATGAGGACACGAGGAGCACCTGATTTAAGTGGAAACTGTTTTCAAACGAGCAGCAATTTGGGGCCATTTGTTAATTGCTGATGGAACAGAAACCATGGGAAAACATGTCGATGCTGACACCAGCAGCGTTTTTCTTAATAATATCACCTACTTTTATGTTTTGCAGGAGATCCTCCGATATGGCCGTTCGTTTGAAGTCGAGAAAATACTGTCTGATGAGAGGTATCAGACACTAAAGGTCAGTAGATGAAAAACAACTCGTTCATTTGCTTTCCCCATCTCGGTGCTTTGAAATTGCTGTGAAAGCGATTTGCATTTGCTATCTCTTAAGGACACAGAGCTCTTGAAAACTTTGAATGCTAACCCCTTCTGAGAAGAGCCTGTCATTTCAGAGCATGTCTTCTTGATTACATCCTTACCTCGTTTCCTGCCAGCTGTTCACAAGTGTGTTTGGGGTTGGACCTAAGACGGCTGAGAAGTGGTACCGCAGAGGGCTGCGCTCCTTCAGCGACATTCTGGCAGACCCCAGTATTCAGCTAAACCGGATGCAACAAAGTGGTACATCAACATCACGCAATCTCCACTCTGCTGCTCCACAAATTATAGGCTGAACATTTCAACTCCAGTTCACTTCCAAGAAAGATTCAAAGACCTAATCGCTATATTTCTCCAGGAGGGGGGCCTGCATGTCGTTGGGGATTTTTTGTCCTTTTCAGTCCCATAGGAGGCTCTGTCTGTGATGCGTTTTCCCTACAGTGAGAGCAGCGGGGCATTAACAGTAAAAACACAATGGAAAAGGCAGCAGGGGTATTTTTAATAAAAATCAATTTATAGTGACTGCGAATGGGAGCGCTTGCTGCGGAAGTCCCACGAGCTCTCATCAATCAGCTGGGCAGAGGGGGCCATCAAGACAAAGACAATGAGAGGTCGCTGACTTACATCGGCAGAGCTGTGACTTCTTTCACATCCTCACATTTGTAAGGGAGGATTTCGCTTTATGTTTCAGTAGGGAATCATCGTTTACTGCTTTTTTGTAATATGTTGTTTGATGTAATTACAGAATTACAGAAAGTTTTTGGACAGTTTCCAGAGCAGCAGTGTTACACGATGGAACAACTGAGACTCTACAGCCAGTCCTGCAGCCCCTCATTGTAACACTAACTACCTGTTGAGGTCCAAGCTATGCTTTTGATCTTTTGCAGTTTTTGATCTTTAGCAGCCAGGCTAAAGTAAATGTAATAATTGTCCAGCGGCTGGTGTCAGAATAATGGTTATTGGCGACTTATCTCAGAACATGAAAGAGTTAAGAGGTGTGTGAGGCAGTATTACACACTTTGTGTGAGGATGGTGTATGCAGAAAGGTCATCGTGTTGAGTCACTTGTGTGATTTTATGATATCATTTGGAAGAGCAAAGAGGCAAAAGATGATCTAGAGGGCTGTAGGAAGCACAGCCTATATTTTTAGCCTTGCTAGCAGTGTGGCTCTGGGGATGTCAGTGTCAGCTGGTGCACGTCCCTGGTCCAGACTGAAATAACTTGACGAGTATTGAATGGATTTTACACAAATTTTGAACATTAATTCATAGTCCCCAGAGGATGAATCCCTCTGACTTTGATGATCTCCTCACTTTTACTGATGTGCCACCATCAGGTTATATTTTCCAGTCATCCGGTGAAATATATCAGCTACAAGTTTTCAAAAAAAAATGCCCTGACAATCATTGATCGATGGATTGCCTTGAAATTTGGTACAGTCTCCATGGATTGTAATTACTTTGGTGATTTTTATAACCTTTCATAGACTGCAACCTCAGGTCAAGGCTTCTGTCTGTCCATATGCTTTGGACAAATACCTGCAAAACCTTTAATACTTCTGCAAGTTCATGACGGGGTACTTTTGGACAAGTATTACTTATGGTTTTGATGTCAGCTAACAAAGGCCGTGAATGCCTTCACCAAATTGTATCAGTCAAGCGGATGCACTTTTCACTAGAAGAAAAAGTCAAGGGATCACAAAGGTCAGTAGGCCTTATCTTCTGGAAGCCATGAATGTCTACAAAGTTTTGTGGCAGATTGGTGTTGGTGATATTTCAGTCTGGACCAAAGTGGAAGACTGGCTGTCAGACTGGCATTTCCATTTTCACACCAGCGGTATGACTAAACACAAACAAATGAGGACTAGGTTCAAACCACAGGGTGGAAAGTGCAGTACAAGAAGTTGTAGTTTACGGTATATCCACAGTGATTATATGCTGAGATGATGCAGTGCTTAAGTCTGAAAGAAATAGCTGAGTGAACTGGAATTCAGCAATATAGGAGCATCCAAATATGTAGATAGCATCAGCCTCAATTGTTGTCAATGATAGAAATCCCACAGAGAATTTAATGTACACGGTTAAATGTCTCAAAGGGAAATACTGATATGCAGCTTTTCATTTGCCTGCATAATTTCTCTACTTCTTTTGCTGCTCGGGATGTTGCTGGCTGCAAATACTGAGGCGCTGCATGAGGTGGTAATTCAAAACATTATATTACACTGCGCGCAGGTTCCCATTCAGTTTGAGGCCCCGATAATGTATTATGCTGACAGACATCTTCATCAAACTGGTCATAATCCATCATTTGGAACACTGCCGTCTCTGCTTCATGCAGAGAAATAATGTGAGTTTTTGACATGGAAAATGTGTTTGAACCCCGATCTCTCGGCTGTATTCTGTAAATCTTGAAAGAGCAGAATCATGAATTATCCTCATTTATTTCACTGCAGCGCGGCCAGAAATCAAGATTCATTAAAGATGTTGTAATTGATCAGAGTAGTTGATCGGAGAAAAGAGAACAAATGCTTTTTGTGTAGCGCAAAAAAAAGAGAGAAAATACAAAGTGAGATGCATGAAATCAACAAGATACCCATCAGTCCATCAATCATAATTCAGCTCAGTATCTACAGTGGCTGTTATCCTCCTGTGACTCCAGCAGGCGTGCGCCGCCAGTCGCCTCCCATCAGCCCGCAGAACGCATCACATTTTACCTTACTTTTAATTCACCCTGACTCTCCACTTCCCCAGAGCAAATGGCTATGATTGATGGCAGGCTCCCAGACTAATAACCACGTGGTGTTTTCCCTGTAGGTTTTCTGCATTATGGAGACATCTCCAGGGCTGTCAGTAAAGCAGAGGCCCTAGCCCTGAGGAACATTATTGACGAAGCTGTCCATGCGATCACACCGGACGGCGTGCTAGCACTGACAGGTGGCTTTCGCAGGTACAGGACTTGTCTCCTCCTTTCAGCGTTGATATAATGTGGTAGCTGAAATTTGAACAGCACTTCCTATCCTGCATGTTCCTCTCCTTCCTCTCCTATTCATTTTAAGATGCTCCCAGGGGAATTCAAAGACATTAGCAAAGTCTCATGAGGTCTGCTCGAATACTCATTGTTATTACTAACTACTGTCACACACAACAAGTCACAGTGTGTGTGCGTAGAAGCATTATGGCTGCTGGCACTTAAAAGCATCCTGCTGCTGGTGAATTAACAGATCAAATATGTTGATTTGACAACATGGCACAGGACGGTTCATAATCTCTTTGTTCCTTATCATAAAAAAACGGAATCTTGAGCGCACAGGTCATTCCCAACATAGTAATGCATTTGCATTAAGATGTTAATAGTTATTCCATTGTTGATCTCAGGGTGCATGGTGAGTGCTCTTGTAAAGCTACCTACTGAGAGCGACTATTTGCTCACATCTGGGGCCTCCCGCCGCTGCCGCCACCTCTTTGTGCTGTTCTTTTTTTATGTGCGGTGCTTTGTGCCTGAGTAAGCGTGGAGCACTCCGCTCTGCGGTGTTGTAAAAATCCAGCCATAACCAGTGGTGTGTGAGGTAAATAATTCAAAAGCAGTCTGGCAGTAAGGACAGGCGCTTGCCTCTCAACAGGGGTGACAGAGCTGCCACAGCTTAGCTGATGGTCTTTAATAGTGCCTGGGTACAAACATTACATGTTTCAGGGGAGGGTTCTCTTTGTTTCCTCTGAAAACATCATAAAAGTTTCTCTTTTCTCTTCTTTGTTGTGTTCTAACATATTCCACTTGGTCAAAGTTTAGGACAAAAACATCACTGAATCATAAAGTAAACAACGGCCACGGTGGGCAAAAACAATCAATATGGATTTAGAAAAAGCCAAATTGCTTAACTATTATGAATGTAGCACAAGTGGCACTGGTCATTCTACTAATTCTGCTAATTTAGTCCAGAATAGTATTTGTTTCCAATTTCCCATGATGCTAACTGAAAATGGAGTGACGCTTGTGAGCTAGTCCAGTCAGGCCACTTGAGCTGCACTGCCCCACACACACACACACACACACACACACACACACACACACACACACACGTATGACATGCATCACACTCCACAAACATCAACCATACAGCATTGTTTAAGCTGCAGGATTTCCCATCTCTCCCTATTCCTCCCTATTTGCTCATCACTCCCCCACACCTTAGTGTAAACTTGGTGTGCAGGGGATTGTGTTGCTAAAGCAAATGTTAGCTGGCCAGATAAGGAGGCACAATATATAAATACCACAACTGTTTCCTGTTTCATCACCGCTGAAAAAAGAAATCACTTTCCTGAAGGTAATGCTTTCAGTCAAATGCTGTTTAGGAAACTTAAAACTTAGAAAACCTTATCAATAATGTGCTTTATTGAGTACATTTACTTAAAGTTTGCTAACATTCGCTAATGTTATGGTCACTGTAAGTTAACGGTCGTACCAGACCGAGTCAAGCTCTATCAGAGACACCCCTGAGTGTACTGTCTTGAGCCAAGGTGTGTTTCACTGCTTATGAATCCAACTTTGTATCTGTAACAGGAAGATTGTGTTATTTCTTCCATACACCAGGACTGTGGTGTATATTTGATTTTCCCTCTGTAGTTATAGGTCCACAACTTCCCTAAAGAAGTAGAGATGTTATCAAACAGCACAAGAAAAAAAAAATCCAATATCTCTAATCTTCAAAAGGATAAATGACAGCTGGAATGATATCTGATTATGTAAATAACTGCTCCTCAAGGGGAAAATGTGGTAAAGGAGATGCGGAAAGTGATTAGAGCATCATGGATAGTTAACATCAAGAATGAAGGGGAGGAACAGTGCAAGATTTATGGGCCAGGAGTCTGCTGCAAAGCGTAAAGGGGCCTGTGAGAGAGCTTTTATGGCTTCAAACTCAGGGAGATGGAGCACACATTTACTTCATCTCATATTTGGTGCAGGCTGTGGGAGTATTATGTGAGACCTAATTGGGATCATGCGGAGCTATAATTGAAGAATGATGACTTGTACATTATCAGTCAGTAAGTAAGTAATTTACCTTTATCTTGTTGAAAAGCAGATTCTCCAGACATGGTTAAAACGCAGCGGGAGGCATTAGAAGGCCTATTACACCAAAATAGTTCAAATGCTCTCTAAGATGCCAGCAGCACCACTAATAACCCACTAATTCTCTTCAGTGTGACATATTTGAAAATGCTCCCTTCGAACGTCCTGTCAAAGCTCGATTTAATTACCTATAATTTCCAGCATGATGTAGAGTCTCTTATTAGCTTCATCTTTCCAGCCGATAGCCCTTGTCATAAATGAAAATGCACATAGAGGCCCACTATATACCTCCTTAAACAGATATACTCAGCTGTGGCAAATCTTTCATCTCTGGCAAATCTTTCATCCCTGGGATAACATACACACAGAAACAACTAGGCTCCCAAAAGTTTCAGGGAATAAGCACCGTGCTCCAGTAAACTGGAGCTGTCATCCACTTCAGAGGGAAACAGCATGGCGAGGATTTGTTGATGCCACTGACATTAGCCTTATTGAAAGGACAGCTGTGGAAGGCGGGTGACAAGTCTTAAAGCGGTTTTGTTGGGGGGGAGGATTAAAAATAGATTAGGCTTGAAAATACAGCTTCTACCACCACTGTGTGTGTGAAAGGCTCACGCGGTGTCAGCGGAGCGCTGTATTTATTTCAGTGTGAAGCTTGCAAGTCCCCGCTGTGGATCTTATTTAACATCAGATTGTCTGCAATAGGACTCAAAGTGACACTGATGAGGGGGGCGATGGCGTCTGCTCTCAAATCCTAAGCCCGGCTGCATTGTTTCCCTTGAACAACAACAGAGATAAGTAATCCTTATCAGTTTAGTTCAGGGTATCATGATTTTTAAAACCAACTCTATTATCAGCGAGGGGGAGAGCAAAACAAGCTGTCTGATCATGAGCAATAGCCCTCTTTTTCTTCTTTTTATGTTATATCTTCCTGATTATCACCTTGTTTTTCTGTGTTAGCGGAAAGATAGCGAGCGGGGTGATGCATCAGTATGCACGAACCTGTCTCCTCTCCCTGACCAGCTACTTTTATAACTGAACTCTCCGCAGATGAATGCATCCTGTGAAACTTCCAGCAGCAGCAACACTTCCCACATCTGTATTATTCATGTATGTCACCCTGTCGTCCACACAAATTTGTAAATAACCATGTATATTTTATAGGCTTTGTGCAAAAGGAATTAATAATTTAGCATTTTCTCTCACGCAATAAAATAGTAGACTGGCTAAATTCAACTGCTTTGCTCTGTGTTGCACTAAATTGAAAAAAAAAACAAAACAACAACAACACCGGCGGTGTTGCTGTGCGCAGTGTGTTAACAGTCCATCAAAGCTAATATTTTCAGCAGAATCTTCCCAGCCATATCTCCCGCTGAGCCGGAGTGGATGCCTAATGCTAAATAAAAATGCCGTTCTGAAGGTGCACCATTAGAGGGAGAGAGGAAGGAGAAGAAAAAAAAAAAACAAACAAAAACACCTCTTTGCTGGGGAGAATGTGCCTGACGTGCTGTTATCTACTTTTCCGCTGACTGAGGTTGAATTAGAGGAGGTATCTGCGCAGACCCAACACATACTAATGCGCCGGTGCAATCAGGGAGGAGGTAAAAAGTGTAATGCCACCGTGTCTTCTCCTGAGATAACCACCAATTCCTGTGTTAGCCCCTCACGCACTCACACACACACACAACCACTCCTCGATAAAATCAGGTTGTTTTTAAGCCCCGATTGGAGGTAAACTGAATTTATGCTGATGATCCCTCCGTCTCTCTCTCTCTCTCTCTCCCGCGTTGCTTTTTTGCTATTCATGACACACATTTATGCAGTGCACTCGAGTGAGTTTTGCCAGCGCAGCAGAGGCTAGCAGTGAGATTCACTTAACAACTTGAGCGCCCCGTACAAGCTGGAAGTGTTGTGGAATCTCGGCATTGCCAATTAAGAGCGGTGGAAGGTTGGGAGGAAACTTGCTCATTCAGCAGATGGAAATCTGTGATGCAGTCGCAAATAGCTGTGTCCTACCAGTCAACCCATTAAAGAAGTGTCAACTTTCCACATAAAGGCCTACATAAATACCACTGAGGATAGATAGAAGCATAAAAGTGAGCACTCCCACATCTTCTATTATTTCAGAAAGCGAATGAATTACATGCAGGCACACAGTGCAAATTAAATGACTGAGACTAAAGCAGCATCTGCTGAGTGAGCCTGTAAGCCAGCCACTCGTTCTGTTAATGCCACAGGGGTACATGCTCTCTGCCACTAACGCTAACCATTAACATCATCATGCCTTGTGGAGCTCTAATGGCTGTTTTCTAATACCTCCTTGCTCCCTGAATTAGCCACGGTGACCTTTGAAGGTTTCCCACAAGCCATTCACGGCCACTCTCCACTCCTTTAATGTTCCTCGCTCGCTGCCGTCACTCATGTGTTAAAGGTGGTGAGGGGAGATCAAACGCAGGGCCTCGTGGCAGCCAAGCCGTCTTTGAAGCCACATCGCCTCCAACGTTCGTCGTCATTTTGCTTTGTTGTCAGCTGCGATGCCGGTGCCCACGTCTGTGTGATTTTACCCATTGTTTAGCAAAAGGTTTGTGAGTCTGTGAGTGGGTGTTGGGTAATGATCGGTTTGAAACGATGCCTGGGCCTTTGGCTGGTGGCACGGGCGGAGGCCAGAGATGAGGCGGCAGCCAACTTGATCAGCAGATCACAGCCTGGCAGGGGGAAGCTTCCGTCATTTGAGAGGCAGCTTCAGCACTGGTGGATGATGTTTGCCGTGTGTTTTGTCTGCATTGTTCCCACATTCAAGACTGCTGAAACGGCTGCCACATGAGATTGTCTTAGCTGGCTACTATTATCACAGGAAGCCACGGTTTCTTTTCATCATTCCATCTGATTGCTGTTTGAATCATCCTGGAGTGTGTCTCAACAGGCGCTGAGTGAAAGACGGGGAGATACCTTAGACAGGTGGTCAACCCAAACACATTCACACTCATTACATGCACTTTGGGGCAGTTCCCAATTCATCTGATATTCTCACTGTTACCTTAGGCACCTTGCACCAGTGCCAACCAGCAGAGCAAACTACAAATAAATCCAGTAAATCCTCGCTACAAATGTCCCGGGAAACTTAAAAAAAACCCCAAGATATACTATATTTCTGTGAATGGTTGTGAGCAGAAATGCACACAGGAGCTCACAGTGTAGATGCACGTGGGTATGGCCCAACTGGTTTTGGAATTGTGTTGACTGCGGGTGCATATGTGACTCTGGCGCAGCATGGACCAATCTGGAGAACTGGCTGGAGCAGTGCTAACATTATGCTAGTAGGAGAAATACATTATGAGCAGGTGGAAGTGGATCAGGTTCAGTAAAATCAAATCAGCTCCAGTCCGTGACCTTTAAGACATAAATATACAAATATTAATAGGTTTCAAGGTCAGGTGATGTCCCATGTGCACATGATGATGAACCTTGAATGAATGATGAAATGATGTTTTTGCATCTGAGCATTAGTTATTAAATTTTTGTTTCTGCCTTGTGCATTCAAGTCAGGAGAGACCTCATTGAAAACAGACCTAGAGAGTAATTCAATTGATTTCTTTGACATAATAAACAACAGGAAGTGATGTATGTAAAAAGTCTTTGGCGACCCTGATGTGACATCATATTTAAAGGCAGTAGCAGTGTCATGAGCTGTGCAGCAATAGCCCCCTCATGGAGTTTAGACAGTGGCAGTGGTGGTGAAGGGCAACGGCTTCACATCTGGATAAAGGTGAGGTGGAGAGGGACTTCTGACCAGGACCAATGGGTGCTGATTGGGACAGCTGATATTATCCAAATAAAATATGAAAAAACAGGCTATTCAGTATATGCAGTTATCAGACCCTCAGATACATAACAGCCAACTTAATTTTGGTGTTAGCTAGCAAGCAAGTTGTTGTTCCACAGGTTATTCAAGAACTGGTACAAACCATGATTCTTAGCATTTACACCACAGTATAAGGGTGCAACACACACAAATCAACTTAACGCAGCACCTAATATGATTGGGTTTGGCCAGTACACACTGGGATAAATATGGTTAATTGAAATTCAGAATATGATTTTACTGTGCTTCGTTACATACTCCCTAACCAAGTCTAGTTGCTAACCCTTATCCTGTGAAAAGGCTATTAAAATCCGTATATTCACACATCAATCATCTCGAGCTGCCTCTTCAGGAATGGAGACATCACGGTCCTGAATCACAGGAGTAAAACGGTGCCTTGTAAGCGATGTGGTGGGCCGACTCCAGACAGAAGCTTTGATATGCCTTTTGTGTACATCGCGCGGGGCTGCTCTGCTGAGCTTTTCACTGTATCTCTTCCTGCTTGATAATCACTTGATAATCACGTACAGTATAGACACATCGCCTGCCTGCGGTTGTGCTGACGGAGGAAATGCATTGTGTAAGCGCAGCCAGGCTCCATATGGGTCTGCTTTATGACACCGATCCGAGTAGAAAATGATGATTCTCGTAAAAGTTACAGCTCTGACAGCTGAGGCAACAAAAAGGGAGCTTTAACACTTAACAACTTAGGACAAATTACTTGTTTGAATAATGAAAAAAGTCAGTGCCATTAGTATGGCCTGTGCTTTTAATAGCTCTGCCTGCCACCTTCCCTCTTCATCAGTTAAGGGCTGTGACTAAAAGATAATTCTTTTCATTATTTCCCTGACACACTCGGTGGGTAACAGCGCTATGTCTTTATCTCCAGGGGGAAGGAGTTTGGTCATGATGTAGACTTTATCGTGACCACACCTGTGCTGGGGATGGAGGTGAATCTGCTGCAAAGCATTATTAATCGACTGAAAAAGCAGGTAAGTATGTTCTTCTTTTTATACCCCTCCTGTGTTGCATTACACTAAGTGGGAGTTCAGGTGGCTGTGTGCGCACTGCTTTGTATTTAAGGTTAAATCACTGAAACTGGTTGAGTTTCAAGAAACCATCACTTTGGGGTTCAGTCGGCCATCTGTTCGAACGCCTTTTGACTCAACCTTACTTATGTCCTGCTGTTCTCCTTTGAAAAAAGCAGACAGCGTCCTGAAGGTGGACACAACAACACTGACATCTCTCCACCAAATAACAACATCATGTACAACACAACCACAAAACACAGCCTTGAATTACTATAAAGTTGAACTGACACCTCTTGATGCGGTCTCAATGCAAATCCAACATTTCAAAACTTTCAAGACTAGAACATTTGATTACATTATACTGTACAGGAGCCGTTTGTATAAGCTTATCATAAGATCACAGAGACTAGATCCTCTAGGAAGTAGGAAATATAGTATTGTTAGCATGTTTAATAATGATGTTACATTAAAAAGCTTTCTGTAGTGACAGCAATGGGTTCTACAGTGTATACAAGTGTTTATGTTATAGTGACAACTGTACAACACTGTGTATCATGCTGATTTATAACCTGATGGTAAATACGGATGAAATATACAAGCAGTCTATGTTAACCAATGTTCTTCTCAGCATCTGCTTAGACACAGAAAGACATAGTGCAGACACAGGAGAATATGACGTGGTTTGGAGCTGAAAGCACTATTTTATGAATGGTCATAAATAGATTAATAATGAAAGCCTTCAAACTCTATATCATCTTAATAAGTCAATCTTATAATAATTGTTATAGTAGGAAACTTTTTTTTAAATTCGCAGTGGTTCTTGCATTAAAGACATATCTCTGACTGCGTACATGCAAAATGTTTTGCCAGAATGGCATTTAATAGAGTCGGCCAATTTTCCATTCAGAACCGAATCCTTGGAAACTACAGCAGCCTTTTTTTTTATGAATTCTAGAGAGAAAGACGGTCTTTGGTTCTGCTGGTTTTGTTGCCTTTAATGGGACGGGATTGGGAAAAGGTGAGCGAATCAGGTAAAATAGTACAATTTAGTAGGTTACCTTAAGAACCTTTAGCTGGGTTTTCAAGGACCATCGGTAGTCCCCTAATGGAAACTGGATCCGTTAATGGAAAATGGGGACAGAAAAGAAAGGTGGGTGAGAGGAGAGAAAAGGGAGGGGATGAATGTGGGCGACAGATGGGGAGACGGACAGATAGCAGCTGATTAAAACGCAAAGAGAGCGAGTGGTAAGTGAGAAGGGAGAGAAAATATGTGAGTAAGAGATAAAACAGACAGACAATGTTAATAGCAGTTATGTTTACATACACATAAGGCTTTACTTATTGGCTCGACTCAAATGCTGACAATTATTTGCTGCTAATATCACAGTAATGTGACAAATATCAATGCTCTCCAGAAGTGTCTAATTAAAACTGAGTGCATGTAAACACATTTGTCTAATCACATTAAACAGAGGTCTTAGTCACAATTGTGCAAGCAAAAGTCCATCACGTTCATGTTTACATGCGCTACTTTAACCTCGTCCAACTCTCTGGCTCTGCGAGATTATACGATAATGGAAAATGTGATAAAAGCACAAAGTGTTGACGCGAGAGGGAAGAGGCAGAGTTAGTCGTGTACGTGCATAGATTCTCGGGGAGAAATTGCAAAATCACTTTCATATCTGCAAGTTCAGTTACACAAATATTGATTGGATTTGCAGTTAGATAACAGGAAAATATGAAGCAGGAGTGAATATTTTCTTGGTAAAAATAGAAATGGAAATGGTTGTTTTTCCACCCATGAATAATGACCTTCCAATTTGAGATTCCTGAAGATCAGAGGACTTTAAAGCAGCAGTTACTAAACTTTTTTTTTTTTTCCTCGTGCACCGCTTTGAAGCTGTAAAAGAGTCTCGCGCAGCCATTCGATGCACATACACAACTGCATGAACTTGGTGTTTTCCGCAGGCTCCTTACCATGTATGTTTATGCAGCGAACGTCAAATAAACGAGCTAATTTGAGAGTTTTTCGCAACGTACATTTTGATTTAGCATGACAGGACAATCACATGTTGAAGTAACAAAATAAACAGTGGTTTATATCATAAATTAGTTTCTCTTGTGACAAATGGTTTGAGAGACACCCACTTTAAAGCAGCTGTGGGTCGCTGTAATCACTCTTGCTGACGACACGCTGGCCTGTCCTGGCCGTGGACAAACGTTTGTAGAGTGAACAGGATGTACACAATTTCCAATGAACAATGAACTGTAGGCTTAAAACTGTAGGCTTAAAGTCAGTTACTGGTAGATCATTTCATGTGAAAAGCTTTATTGTTGGCTAACAAAGGAGTGAGTTATTTAAATGAAAATCAATGAGGCGTGAGTCCAGCGCCGAGGGCGACGGGTCATCTGAGAAGAAAAAGTTGAACTTGGATCTTGTGACTTTTGCCACATCGCAGCGAAATAACATCCTGCATTGGCCAATCAGATACAACTACACTCCTGGTGGATTAATATGTGACTTCTTTATCTCAACTAATAAATATAATAATTGTCACAGTAACTTCCCAGAGTCAGACGGATCTTGTTTTGTATTTCAAAGCACCGTGAGGTGTCTAATTAGCTTTTGCTTTCACTTTTTCTGATACTTTTAGGAAAAATATCTGGTCTGCATTTTCTTGTCTCACCAGTACCTGAAGTACCTGAAGCAACACGCCCCCCCATCAACGCAGCTCCTTGCACAGCAGATACATGTGAGCCACTACGCTGCCTGAACAGGCAGCTGTATTGATTAAAATAGATGCGTGGCCGCTCTGTCGGATGAACAACTGAAAAATGCTGAAGTGCCTCCTGTGTTGACAGCAAAGAACAAACCCAATCCCCCACCCCAGCACACACACTTTCTTAGCATGTAGTCATGCTTCGGAGGAATCACTTCATGGAGGGATTGCAGCAACAAATAGCTCTTTCAGTGTTGGTGTTGTTACAATGCAGTCATTGCATATGGCAAATTAAATCTGGAACCAATCGTTTAAGATAACTCCACCCAACAGAGGTGTGTGCAGCGGGTATTCTGATGCCCACCGATGACACACCAGTCACACCGATTATATGAGATTATATCTGCCTTCGGAGCTGCTTTGCTTCAGTAAGATGACTGATCATGTAAAGTCCTGTATAATTAATGTCATACATACGTGACAGACTTGATTTCCTTTCCGGGGAACACGATGGCGCACCATGTCGCCGCCTCTCCAAAGGCCGACACAAATGCATTATAGTTAGTGTCGCGTACCAGTAACGTACAGTACATGACATTCAGTAAAAAACAAAAACAGGGGGGAGGATGTGGAAGGACTTTTCTTTGTCGACGCAGTTTTCTCCCTCAGATAAATGCGTAGTTGGAGAGGGTCATGAGAGGAGACAAGTGTTTGATGAAGAGCAGGGCTGCGCTGTCTACTCTAGCTGTCGGCTTCTTTTTGTCATCACTGGGTTTAAAAATAAATCCCTCCGTCCCCCTCTTCCATCCACACCTCCACAGGCCTGCGCTCCTTCAGCGGTCCATCCTGACAATAATTACCTCCTACTTGCTGTATGTTATCGCGGGGAGCTCTCAGCACTTGCAGCCACTTATGTTCACTATAGGCAGAGGGGATGAGGTGAAGGTGTGAAAGTATGTGTGAATGTGCGGGGGATAAGGAGGTAGAATGGATGTGAGACAGTGAATTAGGTAGGTAGGGCAGGTGTTAAAAAGGCTTTGGGAGCCTGAGAAGGGACGACGTGATACTACCGGAAGCTTTCTTCTCAGCTGTGCAGGGTGGAGTAGGGATGCAGAGGGGTACCGGTCTGAGGGGACGGGGACACAAGAGACAATGATTAAGTGGAGGTAGCAGAGGTTGTCTCTAAGTCGTGTAACCTTGTCATCTGCAATCAAGCCCCTGGAGGCCCACGTGTCTTCACTCAGGCCTAATATCATGGGCAGTCCCTGCACACCCCCCTTCACCCCTCCAGCACCCCTCCTCAGCCTGCAGGGAGTTAAAAATACATCTATCTAGAAACGTCCTTGTAAAAACGGGTTCATCATTTTTCTCCCCCCCCCCCGCTGATATTCTGAAAGCATAACTTGGGGGCAGAGGCAAGGTCAGCCACCAGCTTCAGTGGCAGACAGATGAGATTCAGCTTGGCCCTGGTAATAGCAACGGAGAGACGGAGAGGGCCATGTTTCATTCCCCATCCATCTATCATCTCTGTCTCTAAATACTGTATAAGTGCTGCTTTCTGAAGGCTGAGCTCTGTATGCATTGCCACCATTATAATGCCATTCAGCTCCGGCTTTATTGTTCTGCACTTGGTCTGAGTCAATGTGGTTAGGGCTCGGAGAGTTTTCCCTTCGGTCGAGTAAGTGATTCAGGCAGAGCCGGCCATACGGCTGGGGTTATTTTGTAGTCACACGGAGTTAGTCAGTCTGAGATCTAAATAAAATCTGAGCAGTAAAGGCTACTTTGACTGACATTGAGATGACGCACATACACACACACACAAACTGCTGCACTTTAATTTCAGCAATCAGTCTCTTTCATTCCGGCGAAGCTCCGAATCAAAGTCAAAGCGCAGTTGAAACGGTCCCGGCTCATGCACGCTAATCTGCGACTTGAAGGCGACTTTTGAAGTCTTTTTCTGAGAGTCAGAGAGAATGCGAGATGAGATCAGAGTGCCTCGCGTCCCTCGCGATGCTCGTCCTCTGGATGCAGGTGGCCGCACGGGCTGCTGCGACCACTCATCTCGCTCTCTCAAGAAAAGACCCCGAGTAAATAGTCGAATCGAAAAAAAGAAAAACTCAGCTTTTAGATCTTAATTTCAAAAGTTGTGTTCTCTTGACGTTTTTTTCAGCGCTCAGAGGCGAAGCTTTTGGGGGAAAGATTATCTTCCTGCTGTCCTCCTCTGTAATTCCCTCTGTAAACAGTTCTGGTGGAATAAGCTTACTCTCAGATGCTCGCTGACATTACCTGCTGCGTGGGAGATGATTACAGAGCGCTATTGGGCTAAACAGCCCCCGGCCATGCTGAGACGGGGAACTTCATGACATCCTGTTTTTATGGTGGATTTGTGAGTGTCTGTGTGTCAGACAGAGAGCGAGAGACAGAGAGAGACTGAGAGAAAGCAGTGCGACTACAGCACGTGTGTAGACAGCAGGGCCACAAACCTCATCGAACGAAGGGCATCCATATCCAGGTACTTAATGGTCTGTGCGGCTGTCATAATAACTCATTAATACTTTCCTCCGAAGGCATCAAAATGATTCAGGGCTGAAAGAAGTGCACTGCCAGGAGGGACCCAAATATCCGCCAGAATAAGAAGTGACCTACATTGGCGGCCTCATGTATGAGATGGGTTGCGGACCTTCTACGGCAACTTGTCTCAAGTGTGGCTCGCGGGGATTTTAATTTCAGATTAGTCGGTGTTTAAGTGCTTTTACGCTGTCATTCTGGCCTCATTATCTAAGTGGGGACTGTCACTGCCTTTAGCTAAGCTATTACAGAACGTAAAGGGAGCTTTAAGAACCCCTCTCCCTGCCTATTATTGGAAGGTGAATGGTTATCTGTAATTGCAGGGGGAGAGTGTTCCAGGGGTGCAGCAGAGGGCCACATCAGAAATTTTTGCCCGCAATTGCTCGACCCCGGAAGATAATTAGGAGGAGGAAAAGTGAGGAGGAGGCTGGCGAATTCTTTGAGATGCACTCCCCCTGTGTCACTCAAGCTTTTCACCGTCACCACCTCGGATACCTCACTACATACTCTCTCAATGCCTTCTGGGAAGCGCTTGTCCTCATCTGATAGCTGGTGCAGTTTGACGGTCGGGCAGGACTGTTTAGTTGCGGCCATTTGGGTTGTGCTGACAAGGTGTTTAATGTTCTGTGATTAACCTCAGCCATTGGCTGGACAGGCAGAGTGGATGCTCGCTGCACTGGCTTCCCCAATTATTGCTCTTTAAGGAGAGTGCGGCAGATTTATGGCCAGTGAGAGGAGAGCAGTATCCCAACAATTACGGCGGGCGCTAGAATTAAATTGACAATTTGTAATCTTAATCGCCTTAACACTCCTGCATCCAGGGAGAAGCATAATCAGCCAGGGCGAGGCCTGGAGGAAATCAATTCAAAGACTCTCTATCTTGTTCTTCTCCTCTGCTATCTCCTCGTCCACCCATTCCTCACTTCCTGTTTCAGGTTTGATGCTTTATTTTCGAGCGTTCCTGCACTTATGGCTTTGTTTCTCCTCAGCGGCCCTCTCTCCTCCTCTCTCTACAACACGCTGACATCTTACTTGGCACAGATTTCCATTATCTAAGGAGTGGAACCATTTACCAGGGAGTGAGCTTCAGCCATCTTGTATGGCTGACTGGAGGCCGGTGTCTCTATTGGATTTAACACTCAGCTTCTTTTTCACTCAAATTAAACTGACGACAAATCTGAGCTGATGTTCACACCATGCTCCATGTCCTGTTACTGGCATCCACGGTCCTGTGGCTACCTTTGTTCTCAAAAGTTACACTTCTTTCAAGCTTAGTTTGGCCAATCAGGTTGACTCCTATACTCAGTCAACAGTCGTGGGTTTCATTTATGGTTAAATTCACTCCAAACGTATTTTATCAGTACACCATTTGTACCGGACTGCCAGCATGAGCACTGGGACACAAAATGATTGTTATGTAATGTTATGATGTAATGTTTATTGAGATTTACATGAGCCTTACCTTTGCATGTGCACCCTGCAAAAGGTTTGATACAAAATATATATATGGGAAAACGCAACGGGGGGCAAATATATGTAAGTCTGGATATGATATGGCCCACAGGCTGCTGCTTGCTTGCCAGTGGTCAGTAGCTATGCTAGTTCATCTGCTAAGCTGTACTTAGCTGCACAACTAGATGCTTATGTCAGCCATAAAGACAAAAGATGAAATAAAACGAGAACTGAATCTCAATGATTTTTATTCCAATAGCACAAAGAATAATGATGGACAAGCTATTTGTTTTGATTTTGGTAAATCTCATTCTATTGTGCAATCCATTTTAGATTAGTGCTGCCACACAGTTGCATACACTGCTTCTGATTGGTTGCAAGTTGGGAACATAACCTCTAATTATTTGATAAACAAAACCCAAGGCGACATGGGATTACAATTGGACTGCTATTAATAAAATTAGTGCTTAGAGAAATATTCAAACAACCACATAACATCCAGTTTTGGATTTGTCTATATGAATTTACTGTATGAAGTTTTGAAAAAGAGAACTCTGAGGTGCCATGCTGCCACTTTGGCTAATGATTGAAAAAAATGTGATAAACAACAACAACATTAATAATGATTTACTGCCTGTCAAGTCCTCACAGGGGCAACAAGAAGGTGCAGACTTTGCACTACTAGCCATTCACAGGAGAAAACAAAAATTATAAAAGTTATAAAAGTCAGACCACAGAAGATTCCTCTCATTCAAAATTCAGCTCAGTATTTTAAAAAGGCAAATATCTAATCTTGTTTAAAGAAGTCCAACCTTGACTCAGCCCTCTTCAATACCTTCGAGGCCGGGTCTAAGCTGCCTTTTATCTCTAATATTAAGAAGAATCTGGTTTTCAAGAAAGTTGCAGGGAAAGTAATAACAATTTGTGTGAACTGCGGTCGAGTTTCTGTCAGAACCGCACTACTGAAAACTATCTGTGCCGAGGCTTTAAATGAATTAATGATGAATCCATAAACTGGGAGGAGCTGCTGCTTTAAAGGACAGCACTTGGCTATGAATGATCCTAAAGTTTTTCCATGGAGAGACTGAACCTACATGTCAAATATGTGGCGCGCATAAAGGCTCAATTCTGGATCAGACAGCTGGAGCAATAGCTGTCCTTGTCTGACAGACTGTCAATACTCAGCCAATTCATCCAGTCAAACCTTCTACTTAAATATATAATACAAATGCCATCCCTCAGTGGCAGACTTGTATTGCATGCAGGAAAGTGAAACTGATTGTCTCCCAGCAAACAACCAAACCATCTGGAAATAAAGGGAATATTTCACTATAATTGTGCTTTTTAAATCATGAGCACTATTCCTGTAATTGGGTCTATTTAAATGAAGATTTAAACAATGAAAGGCTCCCTGACACTCAGTGACACAGAGATACCCGTGAAGGCTTTCGATATTCTCTCAGCTCATTACCATAATGCTAAAAAGGCATGACTCAGGTCTGGCAAAATCCTCAGAGCTTTTGACAAAGAAACCACTTTACTCCAATTGTGGCGTCCCGTCTTTGGTGTCAGCTTCTGAGTGATGAATAGACTGTTTTGCTAGGTCTAGGGCTGTTTAAGGCAACACCTTGCTTATAGATTATACTCCAGTACTTTTAACCTTCTACGAGCCAGTGTGCAGGCTCTGATCCTCAGATATGGCTCCTTTTTGGCTGCTCTGAAGTCTGGGCTAAAGATGAAAGGTGACCGGCTTTTTGCTGACAGGGCCCATGGGTGCTCGCTTTAGAAAGATAGACCGGCTGTCCTCCTTAAAGTCACTTGCCAAGACCCATGCTAAAAAGGCTTTTTCGTAATTTTAGTTGCAAGACTCTTACTTAATTTAATGAGACTATTCAAACTGCAAGGGTAACAAAAATATAATCATTAACGGTTCTAGAGAGTATTTTATGGAGATGCTGGTATATAGCAGATACAAGCATTTTAAAAAGAAAAAGATCTACATCTATGAAACATATTCATTTGTACTAATGTCCGTGTTAAAATAGTCAATTTTGGACTCTTCACCAGGGCATTTTGCTGTACTGTGACTACCAGCCCTCCACCTTTGATCCATCAAAACTTCCCAGCCACAGCTTTGAAGCTATGGACCACTATGGAAAGTGCTTCCTGATCCTGCGTCTGGAGGGGTGCCATGTGGAGGGAGGTCTCCACATCGCTGAGGGGGACAGCAGGGGCTGGAGGGCAGTGCGCGTGGACTTGGTGTCACCACCCATGGATCGTTACGCCTTCGCTCTCCTGGGTTGGTCCGGCTCCAGGGTATGAACGATTATACAGACTGAATGACAGTGAGCAGTAGCTGCAGGTCGAATCCATTTGTTCAAAGAGAAATCAAGAAGTTACTGTATTTCATGACTGATCATTTCTTGTGCACACCAACACCATGTAAGACAATGTTGCTTGGACCTAAAAACAACATCAAGGTCATGGCAGTCTTTATTCTGCCGGAGAGGAAAATTCATCTCTTCAATCTGATTCTAAGGAGACATACATTTTAGACAACTAAAATACCTTTAAAGCAACTTGAGAGATATTGAAATGAATACAAAGTCCAATGCAAGTGTATAATATTTCTAGAATATGTCTGATATAAAATACCTTCTTAATAATGTCATAAGTAGGTATTTGGTCCTCCAGGAAGAATAAATGCATTCAGGTATCACTATTTCCTTTCATTGCCATAAAAACAGACAAGTAAAACAGATATTTGGTTTCAGACTATTGATTCTTTTCTTCCACAGCAGTTTGAGAGAGACCTGAGGAGGTTCGCTCGACTGGAGCGACACATGCTTTTGGACAACCACTCCCTGTACGACAAAACCAAGGTACCTGGTGCAGTTTTAAACACACAGTTGAACTGATTTCTAGATTTATTCTTTATGGTTATACTAGCAATGTGAAATAAACAAGAGGGCTGGAACAGGAACATGTTGCCAGAGGAATGGACCGCGACAGCCGTGTCTTAAATACTCTTGGGAGAGTGTCCAGGTGCTCCTAGTTGAACTGATGAACTCTTACCAGGGACACGCAAGGCAACAGAGAAAAACAAGGGGAAACATACTCAGCAGGCCCTGGTAAAGCAGGAGGGCCATCACACTCAATATGCTTCAAAATCTGATATTTTCAGTAAAAGATGCCAAAAAAATGTATAAAAAAAAGTATATAATATAACCAGCCCAGAGTATGAGCTGCAAAATGATGCATGAATTTGATTTGACTTAAAAGGTATTCATATTAAACTGGAACTTACTGTAACTACCACAGTAAGCACAACGTATTATGATCTGCGGGAATTCACCAAATAGAAAATTAGTTCAGATGGGATAAGAAAGGCCTCTGCCTTTTTGGAGAGTTATGGAGAGTCATATTGTGTTTCTCTCTCTATTTGTCAGCTTTAATCTGCCACTCCCTTTTGGTGTGAGAAGCTTTCCTGCCTGTGTGTGTTCACCGCAGTCAAAGCAAACCACGGGCATCTTAGTTTGCGGTGCTGGTATTTTCTTCTTTGTTGCAACTTCATTTTTAAAATAGGCAGTTGTGTTATTTCGGGTATTTTTCTTCAGACAAACACTGTGCTCGATAATCCAGCAAAGATGGCACTTGGTTACACTGTGCTGATGCGCATCCTTGACCATTATCATAATAATGGTAAATGTTTTTTCACTTCACTCTCTCAGCTATGTTAGCTGATTTCTTGTTGTTTAACCAGTTAGCAGCCAGTAATGAATCTGCTCCTTTTACTTCAATTTCAGCCTGTAAATCGTAGTAGTGGCTGCTACGAGCATGTAATGCTTTTCGCATTATCAAAGAGGTGTGTGCAGATTTGAGAGCATAGTCAATATACAACAAATTCATAGCTGTGTAGCGTTTATTGCTTTTTTCTTGCCATTTATAATCAAGCTAACTAGGTAGCAATCAGTTCGGAGAGAAGCAGTCAGATACCTCCAGCTAGCCAACCAGCTTTACATCAATATAAATGCAAACACAAATTCTTTCATTTAATTGTAAAACTTAAATGTTGCATTTGTTCCATTATGAGAGAAATTCTCTCAGAATATATAAACATACGTAAGAAGTAAATACACAAAATATGCTAACAGCTAAGGATGCTAGCTCAGTCATTTATTTAAGGGAAGAAAGCAGCCGATGGCCAAACAACTGAACTTGTTTGAACAGAGACGTAGGGAGATCCACAGGTCTTAAATCAGGCTACTCTGAGCGTGGACATAAGCAAAATGCTCCCTTCCACCAGCTTTGAGTGCAAAGGCCCTCGGATCAGCCAAGATTAAACAACCCGGCTGGATTTACCAGAACATCTCTCTGAGTGAGCGTGCATGAATCTGGAGAGTGAATTACTGCCAAAGCTTTGGTCCTCAAAGGTTTTTGGCAAGGCCTCAGCTGACGTGTTGGAATACTATGGCATTAGCACACTTTGACAAATTAACTCAAATTATTTGGTGCAATATGTGTTTCTACTCTGAGCGAGCAGAAAGGTGATGCTGGAGCCAGAACAACATTTTTAATTATAGCACAGTGCTTAGAGGGAGGTGGGCAGGGTCTGACAGGTTCGATGCAGAGCAATGCTCCATCGCACACGCTTACAAACGAATGCGCCGCATATATGACTACATCAGAATAAGCAGAGTGAACAAAACACATCTTAATTTTTCAATATATGAAAGCACAAGCTTGTTATCGCCAACATAATTACACTGGGGAGTTCAAGGTTCATTTCCAAATTAAATAAGCAGGATCTTGACTTACATGACTGCATAAAGGCACACAGAAAAGGAGAGAAAATCTATTTACAGCATAACAGCGTAACACAATAACCAATAACCAATTAACTCTTTGTTTGCCTACAGTGCAAGAGTTAATTAGGTTTTGTTGGAATCATGTACTTAATTGGCTTCAGGAGGGATAAAACAGTGGGTAGGTGTGTTTTCATCCTGCAGTTTGAAGTCTCATGCAGTGGTGGTAATGCGACTAAGATGGGCTGTCATAACTGGTAATTTATGATAAGAGTCAAACCTTCAGTCGCGGCACATGAGATATATTTAGCCATGCAGCGAAGTCATTTTCCTCATGTGACAATCAGTTCTGACAACAGGTGTGTTGAGCTCGGGGGCAGGGGTGGCAGGTGGTTTTTACATTTCCTGCACAGAGAGCAACAAGTGAGCGAGTGTGTTTATCAGGTAATATAATTAGGATTCAGATAATTGATATAGCTGAGCGCAAAGGACTGATAGGAATAAAAGTTTGTTTGAAATCAAGTCACTACGGCTATTTATTCCTGCTCTCACAGCCAATTAGTAGGATAGATGGAGTTTTGCTAATTAGTTAATCATTTAAGTCGTTTTTAAAGCAAAGATACAGTCTTCTCATTCCTGCTTCTAAAGTGAATGTGTCTTTGGGTTTTGGACCAGGAGGTGGGACAGAGTAAGCATTTTGAAGTCTTGCACTCTGGCAAATCTTGTGTTGTTTTTCAGTTTTAAATGATGAATGGATATTTTTAGCCGTGCAGAGCAGTCATTTTCCACATGTAAAAATGGGCTTTGACAACAGGTGTGACAAGCTGGGAGGCAGGGGTGACAGATGGCAGCGGGTTTTCCACACAGAGAACAGCCAATTTGAATATCATACAATATAATTAGGATTTTGCAAAATGAAACTTGTTTGAAATGTGTCGGCCAACGAGGCAGGTTGCAGTCTTTGTATAAAACCCATGCCTTGTGCGAGACGTATATCGGCTGGCGTTGCCCAACTGCAGCTCTCTGTTATCCGCACGACGCGCTGATTTACAGCTATCAGACAGCGAGATATACTCCTGAAAGCACAAGTGCGTGAGTGTAAACTTAAAAAAGATTGACAGGACTCTTCACCTGAAGGACTCAATTATTCAGCAGGGAAAAGTTTATAGTACTGACAAGACGACAACAAAAATTCCAGGGAACCATCCATCTTTGTGACAGGCATCACCGAAGCTCGTGTTTATCCTATCCTTGCAACTATTCATTGCATCCCGTAAAGCAGCCCCAGCTCATTTCCAATGCATAAGGCAAGAGCGTTTGAGTTGCGAGCGGAGCGGGACAAGGGTGTAAGGCGTATCAGCGCGCGGATCGACAGGGGAGACACCCTGTCACCGCGATGTCCCGTCAGCTGCTCCCCGGGGACAGAGGTCAGAGTCGGCAGGATCACTGGGTGGCAGCTTCCTGACAGATATTATACACAACCAGCCAACTCAGATGGTGTTTATTCAAATGCAAGGGCAGAACCAGGCTTGCTGACAGTGCAGCCATCCGTGCATTGGAGAGGACAGGGGGAACTCACACACGAACTCAAACACACACACCGGTTCCTACGGAAACCTCACATGTGTTTGTTGGAGTTTGATAAGGTAAGAAGGGACGTTAGGCACCTGGAAGAAAAGTAGATTACGAAGTGAGAAGGGTGAGGAAATGAGACCACAACAGGAGATTTACAGCAGACCACTATCAGCCCGTTGGAGATTTAAAAGTGCAGACCAAACTATTTATGCACACACACTCATTCGCTCAAGCAAGTGCCGTCACTTCCCAAGCTAGTTTCAAGGTCAGCAGAAAGCTTAACGGGGTACGTTCAGGCAGAATCCCACTGCAGTGTGACCCGTTTATCATTCTCCGCTCCACATCACAGCCGTAATTAACGTAATGAAGACCAATTAACTGTCCCGGTGTCTGTCCTGTCGCCGCCTGCACACGACGCTGGCTGTTCCACCCGTTCACTCTCGCTTCGCCATGGGCAGGAGAACAGGAGCGTACCCTCTTTCTGGTGCGCGCTCACTGCCATTAATTGGTTCGACGTATGTCTGAGAACGACGCGATAATGGCGTTTTCATCTTTTTTGTGTCCCTCCTAATTGGCCGGTGGTTTTGGAGAGGTTCGGTGGTGCTCGTGTGACTTGTGTCAGAGAAACAGGGGAGCCGTGAGGACTGATGTCTGATTAAAGGGGAGACATCCCAGCTAAGGACCAAAGGCGGTCATTTAGAGGACTTTAATCTTGTGGGCTTCAGAGAGGCTCTCACCGGATACAAGCTGGTCTCTGTCTTATTATAAAATGCTAAAAAAAAGATTAGAGAGTTATAGTCAAGCTAATGATCTCCTCCCAATTAAGAACAGACTCAGGGGGAATCCACGAATCACCGTGGGAGGGGACTGTCAACTGTCACACGGGGACACAGTGATTTACGGTTCATGAGCAGCAAACATGTTTCCAGTCCGAAGCGTTTACTGTTACTCAGTTTGCTTGCGCAGGTGAAAACAATGTCATTTGAACACAGGTGAGGCCGAAGGAACAGCGGTGAAATGGCTGAAAGTGCAGGTTGTGGTCCATAGTGGGAGCATTATCCAAACCAATTATAGGGAATAACCTCGCAACACAAGGCTTTATGGGTATCGGGAGATCGCTGTTGACAGCTGGAGTTCCTCGCGCTCATAAACGCCTCGCCTAACAAAATGAACAGACTATAAACTGTGTTGAAAATATGGGCTCAGCTATACTGAGATGCTAAGCTAAGTTTGTCTCGCTTGTAGCTCGTTTAGTGCCAGACAAAGGAAACAAGAAGGAACTAAATCACAAACGGAAAGTCCAGTTTGTGTTTTCACGTCATCAGAGGAACCATTAACACTGGGGCAGTTTGTCAAGAGGGGCAGTTTTCACACACAGTGACAACAATAGAGTCGATGCTTTGCTCTTTGCGGTCATTAGATTGTCACAAAAAGTGGTGGACAGAGACTGAAGGCACCAAATGGGAGGTCTCGAAAGTAGAAATCGAGTGTGCTCTGCATGATTTGTGTTTATTTATTTCAGCTTTAATATCTGAATGAACATTAGGGAAAACAAACCTCAGGTCTTCAGGTTTTCAATTGTTGGACAGGTGATAGAAGCGTTGTCCCCTTGGGCTTTGAGTAATTTGTCACTATTTAATGATGTTTTATTGAGTTTATGCTAAATGAATAATGATCTCATTAGTCCATAATTAATATTTGCATTAACATTGTTTCTGCCACTTGGCGCAGCAGAAACAAGTGGTAAACACAACACTGACATAACATCAGCTTTTAAGTTGTTGAACTTGCTTATTTACACATAAGTAACATTAACATTAATTTAGGACTCTCTGCCAACTCCTGAGGGAAATATCTGAATGTTCAGTTTTTAATTGCTGCACTTTGTTCTCCAGCTAGCTGCTAACTGCATCTCTTTGCTGTTTGGTGTTGAGCCACACTGTGCGAATCAAAACAGTAAGCGATTAGCTGGAACTCACTGTGAGCTCTGCAAAGCTGAGGGGAGCTGCAGATTTAGGCGATAATCCTCTGTAGGTCCATGCAAGTGACCCCATTCACACTGTTGTCATTGCTATTATGAAAGTAGGTGTTAGCTGCAGTCCCGTATCCACCCCAAGTGATGGTATTTGCTTTCTGTATGAATTGGCGCTGCATATAAGTTGACCAATAGGTCATTTTCACAGCAGACATTTTGACATGCCACAGAATGAAAAGCACGTTAACAATGGCTCTGTTCTATTCAAGTGTTCCAGCAAATCACGACTGTGTGACGCTGAGCCAGCATGCACAATACCCTGAAATATACATTAAATATGCACAATAGCCTGAAACTGAAATGGAAATTAGCCATCGTTGGTTCACTATACAGACCTGTGTTATTCCTGCTGTGACGGGTCTTTTGAAAATGACCTCCCTAGTGTTTTTCTGGGTAATCAGAATGTACCAACTTTGATGTTGAAACTTTTTATGTCCCTGGACCACAATTCAGATCTCACTTCCTATGGTTTCACTAGAAAAGTTCCTGCTGTGGAAAATGGCTATTTTTCTTATCTAAGTAGCCACAGAGTCAGCTGGGTTTACTTGTAATTGGTACCTAACACCAAATTGCAACCAGGAAATCTTTTGCACCCTGGTGTGATCGATATGACTGCATCTCCACTGTCAAGTTTGGGTTGGGACACCCTGCTAGCAATAACTGACATCTAGGCGTCCTCTGAAAATACTCTGCTGACTTGTAGTGCCACAGGCACTTACAAGCAGCATCAGTATCCAACCACCACAGTTGAATTTTAACTGAAGTGCAGGTCTGAGGGAGTGGTGTCGGTTGGGGGAGAGGTGTGTTTGTGAATGTGTGTGTGTGTGTGTGTGTGTGTGTGTGTGTGTGTGTGTCCTTTGCTGTAAGTCTGAAGGTTTGTGATAATTAATATGTGTAGTGGGCTTGATGAATGAGGACAGGTGGAGGATTTCATCATGCCTAGACAGACTGACTCCCTCCCCGGGCAGGAGGGATCCATGACCTGCCCAACACCTGGAAAAAAACCCCACATCCCTTTATGTGTGGCAGGATCTACCCTTGAAACTCTGTGCGCGCGTGCAGGTGTGTGTTTGTGTGTGTGTGAATGTTCAGCGGTGCATTTCAGGTGTTCCCAGGCCACAAACCACCACAAGTGCACCAGGTAAAAATGTGTTCAGGCAAATGCAATTCAGTGTCGTTTGCTCTGCCTATTTATGCGTCCCTTCACATACCCTGTGCACAGAGTGTGTTACATGCTGCGAGTGCCAGTGTGTGTATCACTATGTGTCTTTCTCAGAGGGTAATTACTCTATGTCATCTGTAGGAGTGTGATTAATGAGCTTCTGGTCAAAAGGCTATGAGCATAGATGTCCTGGCTTTGGTCCTGAAGCACAGTTACTAGATATGAGAGGACCATTCATATTCTCTGTACCTGACACCCCTCGGGCTCTACACCGTGCTCTAATGTGGTGTTGAGTAACCCAGAGTTATCTAAAATACAGTATTTTCCCCTTGTAATATCAGTTATGAACAACACAGAAACACCGTCATTGTAAGAATTCTGACATCTTAGAATTATAAAATCTACTGTGAGCTTGGATGAAAATGTAACTGTTTAATATTTTTTTGTGAATTGCCTGTCACTGAAGCTTGATTTATTACAATCAGGTCACAGAGAAGAGCACTATATATAGATATTTATATATATGTTTGAATAGTATTTCATGCTTTCAGGCTGTAGAACTTTCTCTTTACAAATACGCTGCATGTTGCTTTGTACGAAGTGTAAAAAAACGTGTTCTGTACATGGAGAGCAAAACACTGTGTAACGGTTCAACTTGCCCGACAAGTGAAAGGGCAGAAAGAGACAAAGATGCCTACGAGCAAAATAAAGAGAGATCAGCACTCATGAAACTAGAAGCTTAGATAGGAACAGGTTCCCGTTTCAGTATCAAGTACACAATAATGTCTCTAACAGACTCGACTTAACCGGCATTAATACTCAATACTAGGAAGTGAGGGCCAGTCTAGGCTAGAATATGTTATTATTCAGAATATCAGCTGAACATACCATGGACTGACAAATGACAAAATGATCCACACTGTTGTGACACAGACTGCATAGAGGAGTTTTCATCACTGAATTATTCTTTTACTGACCAAACCTTTGCCTATATAGCTTCACATGTTTTTTATCATGTCTGCATAAAGCACCATAAAACATGTGATTCGTAACATTTGTTGAGAACAAGTCTCACGTGATCCCGTGAGTGGTCACACGTGTGCTCAGTGCAGCAACAGCCAATCTGACGGCATTCTTTAAAAAAAAATTTATTTGTGAGAAAATCTCCATTTCTCCAATTGCAGTTAACATGGAAAATGTAGAGCAAATGAATCAAATTCTCTTGTATTCACACTGCTTAAACATACGGATGGAACAGGAAATTGGACTGAGTGGAAACAAAACCAAGCTGAGCAGAGAAGAGATTCTGCTGCTAGACTGTCAGAGTGCATCAGAGAAATCATGTAATAAAGAGAAGTTTGGCCCCCAGTGACAGTGGAGTGCAGACAGTGAGGATGGCAAACAAACCAGCTCCGTTCTGTCTGTTTGCACCCCTGGTAAATACAAAATGCAAGTGGTGCAACATGGAATGAAATGTTTAAATCAAACAAAAGTAATAGGGTTAAACAACTCTATCATAACACATGCTTTGCTTCCGCCATCATGTATTCATCATGACCCATAATAATTTGTGCAATCATTCCTAAACATAGTTTCAATTTAATCAATCATTTTTATTCTTAATTTTTGCATTGGAGTAAAAGTGAATTATTACTTTTATTTGACCTGACTTGACTTTTATCTTTTATCTATCCAAAATGCCACGCAGTGTTCATTTTTAATGTACCATAGTTTGTCATCCAACAACCTCAAAATGTTAAATATTAAATGAAAATCATTTTTGAATCTGCAAACTGTCATGCAGCCATCATGCCTGTACTGAAATATCAACACAGACAGTTCAGAAAAATCAGAAAAATGTTAAAGATCCACACAGAGCAGTTTAAAAGTTAAAACTCTTTCACAGTTGTACAAATATTAGATTCCTGCAGGATGTTCCTCGAGTTTTAAAAGAGCCAATCTGTTTGAGCGTTATGCACTAACAGTAGCGTGCAGGTTCACATGAGATTCCTTTTTACATTTTTAAAATGCATAACTAAATGAGCCGCACTCTGCAGATCGCTCTCCCGATTTTCCCTGACAAGGATAGCGTGTTTAATTTAAACCTGATCGCAAAGTGAGGATAGCTCTGTGTTTCCGCAGCGTCGTCCGCCACGACTTCCTCTCCCTGTCCGTCCACCGAGGCTGACGGCAGAATTTAATACGGTGCTCACTGTCAAATTACGACATCTTGGATGCAGAGTGCTCACAGCTCTTTCGTGGCCAACCCCCCCCGCCTCCGCCACCCACCCTCCTCCACCCTCTGAGCAGTGGATGAGTGGACAATAACAGGGCAATTGCACTGGGCTTTGGGGAGCGGCGGTTTTCGAACGCTCTCCCCCGGCTGGCTGGCTGGCTGGCTGGCTGGCTGCTGCTCACTCAGGCTGTGTTTGCAGTGAGGAAGGGAGTCGCCTGGAAGGAGGCCCCTCTCAGTGAGCAGAGGAAAAAAGAAGGGGGGGGGGGGGTTTAATTTAGCGGATGGTGGCACATGGACCCTCAGGGCGTCACATACTGTAAGACACGCACATACCTGAGCGTACGTTGTGACAGACAAGTGAGCCGAGGAGGGTGCGGTCTCTGTCCTCTAAACATCCTGGTGGCAGGCTGGGAGAGCTGGGAAATCTGCTGTTTCTAAATGGAGCGATATGTGGAGTCTGTGTGTGTGTGTGTGTGTGTGTGTTGGCGGGCGGGAGGGGGTGTGTTGTTCACTTACCATCCACATTTGCAAACGTTTCTTCACGACCTTGGTGGCACGTCTGTTCTTATGAATTTTAATTAACAGAGGTAGATGAATGGAGCTGGTGTAGCTGCGTTTGAAAGAGGAGCGCTACATTGTGATGGTTTTTCTTCCTCAAGGTCACGAGTTGATCCAGTTCACTCAGCGCTCAGTGTGGTTATTAGCCTCCGACACTAACATTAATCGATTCATATTTGGTGCTATAGAGAATGCATCTGTCTACAAAGGGCTTCACGATAAAGAAAGTACATACATGGCCTCTAAACCACACACTCCAACACTAATTTGAACACCTACACTTCTCTTTCTCAGGCTGTCGGCGAACACAGTGAAGAACAAATGAGAATCACTTCATAGCAAAGGTAGCATCCAAACCACCAGCCCCTTTGCCAGTGGTTATAGAAGAACAAATACATTCCCACACCAATTAAAAGTATGCCACAATTTCGTGCTACTTTATTACCATTGCTCTTTACATTATGAGCCTTAAGCTGACACCTTAAATCCAGTGTTGCTTATGAATGGGCATAAAAAGAGACATTTTTGGCCACAGTTTTAGGAATCAGCAGCAAGGAGAACGCAGAATCATATTGCTAAAATAAGACACGCACCCACTTCTGCTCTGTGTCCTCAGAATAATCCGATGAGATATGACTGAGGAGGGCTGAGTGTAGGTAAGGATGCTGGAGCCAGAGGCGAAGTTTATTTTTTCCCTTTGTCTTACATGGATACAAACAGTATGTAGCATTTCATTAAACACACTAAGTGGATTACAAGTTGAAGCGTCGTCACTGTTTATTATTGTTGCGGAAGTGGAGTATTCCAGGAACATTACCCCCGTAATTGCTACACTGGCTGTTCTATTTTCAGGAACAGAAATTGATTTAAAGTTTTTCTTTCCTTTCCTCGGCTTTTCCTCGTCTTGGCTTCCTCTAATTTGTGGACGGTCTATTTTATTAGAGGCTGCATGTGGTTTTCTTAGTGGTTGGTTTTGCTCTCAGCATTGGATTGTGCTCCCTTTTGCACTTAACCCTTATTTAGCTTCATACCTTGGTTTAGAACTTCACGCAGTATGGATTATAGAGGTTAGATATAAAGAGCAAATACATGTGGGAGGTGCAGTGAGTGAGTCTCAAGCTCATTTACACCTTGGAACAAAATTCAGCCTGTACCTGGGCAGAAAAGGTATGTTTAAGGTGTAAATGTGCACAGAAGACATTGCAAATTGGATATTTTAAGGCCTTTGCAGTGACCATGCATGCAGTTTTTCCTCCTTTTATTTTGAAGGAAGCACAGTTTGAAAGCTCAAGATAGCCAGTTATCGCAATAACTCACAGAACCTATAAGACAAGTTAAAACACGGCTTTGTTGATCTGATAGCATTTCAGTGTTGTAAAGCTGCAGATGAGGGCTAAACGCAGAAAGTTGGCACAAATTAGTAGGGATGAGCATTTCAAGCAAAGAGAGCTGTAGACTACAGTGACTCATGCCGTGTTATGTCTCCTGATCCGTAGTTTAAGGTACACACACAGTTTCTTTGAACTTATTTAGCCTGCCTCACGGCTGGCCTTTTGTCCAGACGGCTGCACTGATAAAGGATGGTAGTGAGACGTTATATTGTGGGTCATGAACAGAAGATTTAATCTCCTCTGCAGCAATTAATACAATACACAACACTCTAATGCTATTAAGCTACAACCTGTATTGTATAGCTGTGTTGCACCCATTTTACCTGCATTTTGCTCGTGTGTGGTAGTAATGGGTTATTAAAGTCAAGTCAATAGTCACAGTAAATAGTCAATAATAGCAATTATTGGATGTTTGAATGTTAAGCTAATTTAATGGCTTTTTAAAAAAATTCTAAAAAACATGACCCACCCCTCCTGATTATGATGTCATGTGCAGTCTATAGTTAACAAGACTGATGGTCTGTTGCCATGCGAGCTGCCCCAAAGATGTGCTTCATCACAGCTTTGAGCTTTGAGACATATATACAGTGATGTTTTAACAAATTGATGCTAATTAGGTATAATGTGAGTATTAGCGAACTGGACCTGATGATGGCGCTAGATGAAAAGTTGCCAGTGTCTACACTTTCTCCTTAGGGGGACATGTCTGTGCTAAATTTTTAAGCAATCCATCAAGACAGAAAGATGTTGAGCTATTTCACAGGATGAATTAAAAATTCAACCTACCTGTGGGGCTAGACGAAAAGACTGGGGATCACTCAAGTTATTAGGATTCATCCTCTGGGGACGATGAATGTCTGTACTAAATTTCATGGTTGTACTTTAGTCTGACCCAATGTGTTAAAGTGCCGAAAACTACTGATGCTAAAGGTCATCACAGTGATTCTAATGCCAACTGCAAGGGAAGTTATTTAAGCTTTAACTAAGCTCTCAATAACTAATATGTTGATTCCAATGAAGTATTACTTTTGTAATTGCTTGACATTGCTGATTCCCACCTCATACTCTGTGTGCTCTACGCTGGGAAGAAACCAAATAGCTCTCTGTAGAGGCAGTTTCTGTTTACCAGAGATATTGAGAGATTACAGAGCAGAAGATTTTAAACAGTATGAAGAACACTGAAAAAAATAGAAACATGAAAATAAAAGTGGTTTCAAAAGCAATTGAATCTTAAAATTTCAAAAAGGGAGCATGTCCTCCAGTTTAATGGCCATGATTGCCGGAGTCAGCCATATCAAAAAGCTTTTCATAGTGTGTGTGGTTCATAGTGGTCATTGAGCATCCATTCACTGCTCAGAAGAGAAATGTAATGCTGCAAGTTGAATTGTCTTCACTGTTCTGGAGAAATGTTATCTTTGCAAACAAAACAAAGCATAAACGTCATGGCCCAGGGCACGCAATGCAGAAATGTCATCATCATGGCCGGAAACATCTTCACAGTGGGTAGAATAGTTATCACTGTGGGTGCAAACATTATCACTGCAGATAGAAATGTCATCACCATAGGTATCAATGTCATCACTACAGGTAGAAACGTCATCTCGAGTAATAACAGAGTACGTCCTCGACTCCTGGTCATATATCATAAATGGGCGATTATCGTCCCTGGGGCCAACAGGAAGCTCACAAAAACACTGGACAGTGATGTGACGGAACTGTCCAGGAAAAATTGGCCAGTTATAAAAATAGACCAATATACTGCATGAAGACATTTAGGAGCAGAGCAGAGCTGGATGAGGAGCTGCTTCTTAAGCTGGGATCAGACTACAGGATTTAAAGAATCTCAACATATCTCATATTTACAGGCCGTTCGCTCCAGATTTCTCTCATAAAACCTTGTCTTACATTCCAAGAGAAGCTCCCACCTAGACGTGAGATAAGGACAGAAAATTACAGATTACAAGATTCATTCGGATTTGTAAACAGGATTTGGAAAATTGGAACATTTCGAATACTGCAAACATGTGCATTCTCACAATGCGTGCTGACAAACTCAAAACAAGCATGGAGCTAGGCCAGCAGTAAAATCTCTGCTGAAGATGAGGTAAGAAACTCGTGGATGAGAGAGTGACTGGTTCTCAGCAAGAGTTGGAGGCATTCTCACTTGCGACCCATGTATGACTCACAAATGGATCTGCAATCTGCAGGAGATAGTCATTCCAAAAATACAATGTTTCCATCAGCTTCCATCTCAATATATGCTATGTTTGTAACTCGCGTTCATAAAATGGGTCACTGGCTAATTGCTGCGTGGGTGCACTTGTCTAATAGATTTGCAAAATAACAAAACTGACCGATGCAATCTGTCCAATTCCATTGTCAACAATGTGTGGTGGGAGGGGCGTTGGATAAGTTTTCACATATACAAATGATGCCCTGACTTTTCCTCTAGTGTCAGGCTAAAGGTTTTGATTCTGAGTAAAATATCCAACATATTATTGGATGGATTGCCATGACATTCATATCTACCCTGTGATAACACTGTTGGTTATGCACAGTTTGGTTTTCATCTAAAGCCATCATCATCATCATAGTCAGGTCAAAATTTTTATTCGTTCAGTAATTTGGTTTATGAAAAATACTGTCAACTGACGTTCCCGTCATCCTCACCTATGCGTTAGCTTAGTATCAGTTAGCAAATGTTGACATGCTAATGGTAAGCATGCAAAGTTTACATTTATTAAACATCAGCATGTTAGCATACTGCTAACATTTTCCAGTCCAACAAGTCCAGCCTCACAGAGCTGCTAACATGGTTCTAGAGATTCAGAAGCAGATACAAGTCTAACATAAAAGTGATCCCGCTTTCACCATTTACTCATGTTGCAACATTAACGGATGCATGCAGCAACCTGTGTAAGTTCTACACTCTGCTTAAAGAAAGGATTGCTCTGACTGGGTTTAAAAGTCGGATCTCACAGATAAAGACTCGATCGTGTGTGCCGGAAAAGGTGAGTCTGAATATCACACTGTAGAGTGGAAGATGACCTTGGAAGAGGAACATGATAGATGTTGGGTGGCTTAGGTCATAAGAAGTAAGATAGCATCACAATACAGTTGTGGGATAGAACAACCAATTTGACCTGGCCACTGCAATCCCCTGATGCCAATCCAATCGCACACCTTGGTATGAGCTTGTTCAAAGCTTCTGTTGGAAGTAGCATCCTCCCATTAACTCTGTTGTCTCCATGAATGGTTTTAAAAAAATGGAACACTTCAGGCCTTTTTCTTAGATGCCGCCATAATGTGTAGCCGTGTATGTCAAGGCCAAAGGTGGTCAGAAGTGTTAATGAGCACCGGTTTCTTTTATCTGGTCAGAGTGTTGATCACGCTTCCTTATCTGGACACTGCACACACGGGAATGAATGGATGGGAGTGGACTTGGTTCCTTACTTCCCTGACAATAACAATGACACAATTAGTCAGAGACACCTTTAATAAAACCGATTTTCTTCCAAGTATGCCAAGTACTAAAAATATGTTGGCAAGGAAGAGAACTATGATTAAGATCTGCAGCACTTTGTGTCTTTTGCATCTTCGTTGTCGTCCCCTTTTGACCTGCCTTCCATGGTGCTCATCCATAATAGGTTCTAATCAGTACAGACAGAATACAGATTACAGCAAATACCATCAGACTGGGAGATATCTAGATAGTATATCTACATCCACATTGTATTAGGAGGTGTAAATGAGGTGTTTGTATGCTTGCCAAGATAGCAGTTCCATTGGAACAGTAAGGGCAGCACTACAGCAGTAGCTAGTAAAAGAGAGTGGAAAGCAGCTGTTTAACTTTCATTTATGGCCATACGATCCTCCAGGTTTGATCAATTATTGCTGCACTTTGGCCTGCTTGTTATTTTTGACTGATCTTTGAGTCTGTGTGCAGGTGCAATAATCAGGATCTCCTCTACATGGCTGAAACGTCTCCGTCGGTTTTCCGTCTATGTTAATGCCGTAGCCACGCAACAGGTGTGAGTGTCTTCTTGCATTTATTCTGATTAAAAACCCTGTTCTCCTCTGAGGGAGCTGCCACTCAGCATTACAAAGACAGGAGTTTGCTGGTTCGCCATAAAAGCCTGCACATTCTTTCCTTTTTTCCCCATTTTTTTTTCTCTGCCAGTCAAAAAGGGTTCAAGGAATTTTTCACTTCAGGGATTTGCTTTGATCACACTGGTTTGGACGTTTTCTCTGCTATGTCCCTGAGTTGGTCTTGAAAGGCTCTGACTGTAAGACGGAAGCCGAGTTGAATGATTGCAGACAGGTATATCAGCATGGATGTATGATGGATTAAACGGTGACAGCATTTATTGAGTGTAATGTGAAGGTGTTTGCTGCGGTGACGTTTAATTCCCCTCTTGAGATTTTCCGACCAATCCCTAGCCATGATTTGTGCGTTGCTGTTGTTTTGACGTAAAATACCATCATAAACTCACAAGGGACAATTTATCCTTTGTCAGTTTGCTTTATGGAAAACAACTATAATTTTTGTTTGTCAAAACACAAGGCTGTAACGTTCATCCAGATATATCCATTTTTTAAATGTCATTTCAAATCTCGAGCAATAGTAGCAAGCTTGCCACCAAAAGAGATGGAAATTTAGAATCAGTCACTGTGTCTTTCTATGTGGCACGGTCATTGAAAAATCAAGATATTCATGAGCACAACTGTATTAGAACTCTTCTTTTGTCCTTCCCCCCTTGAACAAGAAGCCTGTTCGCTCCAACCACCCAAGTAATGACGCCCCTGATGACAGCCGAACAATGTGAATATGGACATTCATTTCAGCATACAGTTGCCATGTGATTGGGTTGTTCCACATAGGGGTCAGAGAAACAATTAAGGGACCGTAATGGGAATGATTGGGGAGAGGGAAGTGGGAGCAGTGCTGTAATAATGGTACACAGTTATGAAATAAGCCCAGCGCTGCAGAGCCAGTTAATAAATGGTCCACCAACATTTGGTTTACATGCACGATGACAGTCTCCATTTTTTCAGTAAATTTAGTGATGCGAACATTTGCCAATTTTTATTTTTCATTAGATTCTTAAGTAATAATACACACACTATTATCCATAACACACAACATGCAGCAAGCAGACACTGCAGTAAAGAAACTAGAGAAGAAACTAACATGCACAACGAGCCATGCTAGCATATCTGTGACACTACAATGAGGCCCAGCGATGCTTTGAGCCATATGCTAAGCTGATGTTTAGCAGCCATAATGTTTACAAGGTTCACTGGTTTAGTCTGCTGTGTTTGCAGGCTAACATTTGCCTTTTTGTTCTAAACACCGTATGTATTATAGCTATAAGATGTTGAGACATTTCAGTCACAACCAAAACTGTCATTCACCTCATTGTGGCTTTAAAGGAAAAGTCATAGGTTCACCAAAGTCAGGAGCATTTGTCTTCTGGGGACCATGAATATCTGTACAACATCCAACCTAAAGTTGTTGATTAATTCCATCCAAAGTATTGAACCGACTATTTGACATTGTGGTACTACAAAAGGCTTCATCAATACAGAAACTATAAATTGAATAATGATAAAGTTGTGTTTCAGCAGCTACATGCTGGCTTTAAACTGAAACAGCTTGAGTTTCATGTATAATACCATCAGTGAACAGGTAGCCTGTGAGGCTTTGTGGCAAATGATAGCAAAAAGATGAAACAGGCAAAAAAACAGCGCTGACTTTCACTTTCTGTGGAGAGTGCTTCTCTCTGCTGTTTGGCAGATAGTTTGTTCTTCAGTCTTATGTTTCAATTTATCACTTTCTGTAGGCGGAGAAGATTCTGTTCATGCCTGACACCACAGTTTTTCTGGGGCATATAGGGCAAATCTACAACATCACAGGGGAAGTGGGGACATTATTTTATTTTTAGCACCAATTTGAGATTTATGTTGACAGTATATGTTTCCATAAAAGTGTTACCCAGTGTGGCTTGCGTGTAGGAATGTGCTAAGATAAGGCAACAATAAACAGTAAAAGAGGAAAGAAAGGCAGATAGATAGAACGACATGTGAAGAGAGGGAAAGGTTTTTGTTGCCTTTCCTGCAGGCTGCTCTCCCTGGTGAGCCTGTATCAGCAGGATGGTCATCTAATCAGCCTTCACAGTGGGACAACTACATCAGTTAGCATCAATGATAAATCATATTGACAGCTATTGCCTGACAGAAGGGGGGTAATGATAGAGGAGGGAATGTGGAACTGTTGAAAAATAGACTGAAATTAAGGGGAATTAAGGAGGAAAAGAAGACTGATGGACACATTTAAGGGGAAGGAAATTTCTAAAAGAAGAGAAGCACATTCAGGATAATTGCATGAATATTATCTGTTCACTTACTGAACTTGAATTCTACCACCCCCTCTTTCCCCCTGTCACCCTTTTCACCATCGTCACCTCATCCACTGTACCTCTGCCTCTGTTCCTCCAGCCGCCCATCCACCCACACAGTGCCTGTAACCAGTACTTAATGGGTGAAAAAAGAATAGGAAGTATTTATAGATTCAATTGAGCCTGTGTTTTGCATGACTAAAAAAAAATGAATTCAATAGCAAGCTATTATCCATCTGAATCCTGCAGCCTGCAACCTATTTTTTTTTATTCCAGAAATACAAGAGAAAAAAATGAGTTTACTGTCAAAATGTGTGAGGTGGGAAAGGAGGACAGAGAGGGGAGCATAATGAGAAAGAAGGGAATGTTGGAGGTTGGGGGTTGGGAATCGGGCCGAACCAGGGTGTCGGCTCACTCAGGAGACAGATCCCTCTCCATTATTGATGAAAGTGAACGGCAGAAGGTTTCAGGAAGGACCGGTGTTGGGCCGTGTCTGCTTGTCATGTAACATTAATTGACACAGCTCTTGCGGTGGCACAGGCACCCGTCCATCCAGGGGTCCCGTTTCAGATTGCACCATGATTTATTTACAGGGACACTCGAGTGAACAATCATCGGGGTGGTTCAGGCTTATCTGTACTGTCGTGCCCTCTAAAAGGCATGGATGGTTTCGCTGTAGAATAAATACCAAGACAGGGAGATAGATCATGTTGCAAGTGTTTCTTACAAACAAATCTTTAACACAGACTCTTTAAACAGAAGTGACCACGTTATGAATGGTGCGTTCACTTACTGCTGCGTGGTGATGTGATGCAACTGACCAACCAAAAAATGACCAATCTACATAATCAGTGACTACAACTCCAACTGTAATTCATACAGCCTGCACTCATATAATTATCGACTTAATCAATTACAATTGATAAACCAGAGCACATGAGGGAGCAGGATTTCCTTGAGCAGGTTGATGGTATTTTTTATGTAAATGTTTCATATGAAGCTGTCTGGTTAGCAGCCCTGTTGTCAGTTGATATTGTGTGTTGATGATTCAGCCCGGACCCAGTTCATGAAAGGTTGTACACGAGCTATTCTGAACACTGTTTGTTGATCAGAGCCCTCCTGCACCGAGGCGATGCATTTTCTGTTTGCAGAACCAACAACTGCAGTTCGTTTGGACGAAATATGAGAGGGCAAAGCAAAGATAAGAAGCTGCATTTCATCCAGGGCTCTATTTTTGTAATGGTGCAGGCGCACAGGATGTGGCAGCAGATTTTTTTTTTTTATTTTGCCACTCTGTGGCCACATTGACACCGTGTTGGAAAACAGGGTGCGATTAGGAGGAATACATTAATCAGCCAGTGTAGGCTCTGACATGAGTCATGACAAATCAGATCACCTCTTTTCTTTCCTTTTAAAAGCAGTCTGCTCCGAGCGACCGCACTCTGACAATTTAGTGCTGGAGAGAACAGTTCAGAGCAAAAATCCACCTCTAAAGATTCTCTGCCATTAAAAGCCTCTCCCAATGGGACTCTGAAGTAAATATATGGTACCTTAAATTAAATTGGCGTGGGAGGAGATAGTGCATTTGGCTACACGTTCCCAGATCCTAAGAGAGCCATTTCCCGAAGTAGGGAACTGTTTAATGATATAGAAGAAAAGGATGGTATTTGCCAGTCTTTCAACTCCATGCATCGTGACGCATGTTGGCAGTTCTGTGTTGGATGATAATCATTAAAAGCATAACCGTCAAGGATAGAGCAGTTGGAATGAAAAACGTTGTGTCTTTGGAAGTTTTAGGATCTCTTAATATGTTGCGCTGCTTTGTTGCCGTGGAAATAACAGAAAATGACTGCTTCCTCCGCCATGAAACCCTGACCCAATCTCTCTGCAAGCACATGTTCCAAGGCCGTGACACTCAAATTACCCAGTGCTGCTTGATTATTACTGACGCACTATATTGCACCTTTGGCACCCCAATGGGACATTCACCATCACAGTGATACAAAATGACTGCCATCAAGAAAATAAAGCTTCGTGCTTCTGGCAAAAATGCCGGCACAAAGCCCACCAATGCTCTGTCACAAAAATAGAACCCTGAGTGCCAACGCATTCACTGACAGTGGAAGAACACAGTCAGTGACTGACCCCTAACACATGTAAATGTGGAAGTTTTCCAGTCTGAAAACACTAGTTCGAAACTGGTTTTGACAGCTTTGATATATTTGTCCAAAATAAAAGTTCTGTGTAGCCAGTACTACTTTTCTTGTCTCAAATCAAGTCAAATCAAGTCAATAATTTTGCAGCCTTGTTTATTGCACTGAAACAAAAACAAAAAAGAATAAAAACAACACGCCTTTTATTAAAAACCTTGAACACAAATTTAAAATTGTAAAAGTGGAATTTCAGCCACAAAATATACAAGTATACTAATAAATATCAGGGTAACGGTTAAACCGGGAGATGGTCTTACTTAATCTCTCACTAGTTTTCTTGTTTTTTTTCAACTTTTTTGCTAATCTCCAGGCGTAGCATATTCATAATATTCATCCAGTTCCATGAATTTGCTGCTTCTCCACTTGTGTGAGTGGTCAAACGACTCCGCACATCCTGGCCCATATCAATATGAAGACGTGTCATTAAAATGCCCAAACAAAAGCTCATATTTTGCCAATGTGCCATTTTAATTGAGCCGAACGAAAAGAGTGCTGAGGCAGCAGCATCCGATCACACTGTCTGGAGCAGGAAGCAAATTGGTCATGCAAAACCAGCCCCTCTTCAACAAACCAATTAATTATTTATGGGCTTCAGTGGAGCAGAGAAAGTTAATTTATTGTTATCATTAGAAGAGTGTTCTGTTTGGGTCCATATGAGGATGACTCGGGCTAAAATTACAGGCTCTACAGATTAGAGAGAACTTCATACGACTGTGGCAGACTGCAGCTCTCACACTTCACAAGTTCACGAGATGCCTCCAAACTTCAGTGAAGAGCTCCACGAAGAAGATGGGCCAGTAAATGCACGTGAAGAGGGTGACAGCAACAGAATTGGAATTATAAATCTTCTTAATGTATAACAACAATAACTAAAGGAAGTAAAAGAAGCTATTTGTAAGGTCTTTAAACCAAAACAATTCCCAGCCAAACTGTGACAAACAGTCCATTAAAATATGATTCTGACAACAACTGATGGGAGAAATTCAGCAACAGAATCTTGATCCAGATTTGATCCGCGCTTCCTCGTCTGACAGCTCGATCCGACGTGTGTGCTTGTGTGTGTTGCGCCCTGCAGACTGTCAGTCACCACATCAAACCTTATTAGATAAACGGGTGGCGATCGGCTTGGCCGCGGCACGGGCCGGTTGGAAATGCGTCTGAACGGGAGGAGGGCCAGACGCATCTGCCAGTGCAAATAAAACATGGGCTCTGCAGATTTGTCCGGTTCCCGTCATAACACACTGAAGAAATATGTCATGAATTGTCACTGTCACTGTGTTGCTCTAATTCCTTTTATCAGCAATATGCAAATGGGTTTTTTTCAGTTCAGAAATATCAGAGTTCTAGTTTGGCAGCATCATGAGGACACAGGAGCAACACAGAGCTTTTATTATACTTCGCTCCGTTCATTACCTTTGGGCAGCCTAATCAACTAAATAACTTTGATTTGCAAATGTTTACTCCTCCACGGGAGCAAAGAGCCATAACACCAGGGACGCCGAGTGAGGATCCCATTGTTTCTGATTAGGAATTCATTATTTGCTGCCTGTCTGCCTTTCTGCCCAGTGCACGGGCTGATTAGCAAGCTGGGGAAGGATAGGTAATGACGATAACACTAAACTCAATAGCTGTTTTATAGGCAGCGGTGCTTTATGACGCTTGCACTAATTGCTGGTGTGATTAGTGAGGTGTCTGTGCCCTCTCTGGTTGCTCCGGGTGTCCTGTGAACTGAGCTCTTGCAGACCGGAGCACAGGGGAAGTGTGGGTGTGCGGCGGATCGTTGCAGGAGGAAGACACAGGGGCATAATCAACTTCCCACTTTTTCTGCCCCTGTCAGCCCTTTCCTGTGTGCTGCAATAAAGACAAATTAACTTAAAGGCAATCAAAGGATTTTTTTTTTCTTGATCTCTTGGCGGTAAAGTAATCTATTTCTAACCGTCAGTGAGAAGTCCAAATAAAAAACAGAGACTGGGAACATTAGCTGATCTGATAACCTGAAATGTATGTGAAAAAACATCCCATTTCTCTGTGCTCTGGAGTGTGCCTTCTCGGATGGAAGTGTACCTTGGTCTCCTACTATAAAGGTGGGCGTCCTCAACTACAAAATACTTTTCTTTGATCTGTTCTGCTCAGCGTTAGATCTGTGAAAATACAACGTGTTGAGAGTGATGTTTCTGAAAGCTTTGTGCGCATCTGCTGCTCGATCTGACCTCGATACTCGAGTTCCTGATACACGGTCGCCACTCCTGCGGCCAAGCAGACAGTCGGCTCTGACAGCGAGATGACAGCACTCTCACTGAGGCTTCTGTTCAGATACATTTTCCTACCAGAGAGTTTGTCTAAGTGAATTTGCATGGATTTCAGGTTGTGCTTTGCATACTTCTCCACATGACCTTTAGACTGCTTCTCTTAGCAGACTTCTGGTCTCTGTTGTCTCATTGCCTCACCGTGTTCCCAAAGATATCTCCCTTGAGTGGGGTTGGGTGAAGTACTTTACCCATAGTCAGTGTGTTTGGAGAAGCGGTGTACTGGCACAACAGCAAAACAGTGTTAGGTTCGGCATGAGGGCGGCTTCAAAGTTGGAAACCCTCCTATGTAAGTGCGTCTTAGTATTTCAGTGGCTGGAAAATGGTCTGGACTTGACCTTTTCTGTTGGTCATTGGCGTACTCCCTCTTTTGCTGCATCTCGATATCCAAGGACATACCTGACCACACCTTATTCTGATACCGACATGCCACAAAGGGGCGCACGTACATTTGCTTACCCAAATGTATGTGCACCCCTGGGTGTGAAAATAACAACTATGACAGTTGAAATCTAGCACTGACATTTGTGCTGTACTGTACTAAGTTATATTTATTATATTTTCTCTGCACTGCCTTGGTGTCAGAAAGTCCTTACTGATGGGGAACTAGCTGTTTTGTCAACTGTTTCGTTTCAAGGTTTTGTTGATTTGTAACTCACTAAGCTTAATTAGACAAGACATTAGCTGTAATTAGTCAAATGTAATGTCATATTATATTAGTCACAGCCTTTATAATGGACTCAGAGCTCAAGGGGAGAAGAGACTACTAAACAACAGTATATTTCACATTTATTTAATATCTATTTTTTGCTTTTTACATGTTTATTTGCTTCTCATTAGAAGAAAACTGAGCCATTAACTAAAGTCATACTTTACACGTCCCTAGTAGCGTTGACATTCTCCTGAGTCCTGTAGAGTTTGGAGGCAGTAAAACATAGAATAATTCCAGCTTCCTCACTGCTCTACATCCAAAAACATTCTGACATCAGACCATTTCATGCCATGGGACTATCTGACTATAAACCACTTTACACCAGCATTCATTCTTTGCCACTTTTGGGCAGTGCAACAAGCTGTAAAGCAATAATGTTTTGTATTATAACCTTGTAATGCTGTTATATGACATCTTAGCAAACAACTACCCAGCGTCCAAGCAGACACAGAGCAACAGTATCACTCATTGGAAGATGTGTTTCTGGCTACACAGTGAATTAAAGTCTAGTGTTCACTGTGCAGACTCTTTTGTCTTTTAGCCATTCAGTGCTGTTGCTATTTTAGCAGCTGCTGTGAACAGATTTGATGAGAGCGATCAAACTGAACCGTAACAGTAAATTTGCAGGCTGAACAACCAAACAAGTAAGCTAAAAAAAAAAAGCTGAGAGGAATCGCAGAGCTCACCAACTGGAGCCGCTGTTAAAGCGAATAGCTAGTTGAACTTAAAAACATGCGTTCCCTTTGCTGCTAAACTGAACCTGATTCTAACGCCTGTGGCTGCAGAGCCTTTTCATGAGAGATCCGAGCTGAGTTACAGAGTGGGAGGATTTTTTATTTTTTTTTCAAAATCCAGGTTATAGGACAACTTATTCATTTTACAAATAGACAATGCTAGCTGAGTGTTAAAGCAATTCTGGAGCTTGGACAGACATGATGAGATTTACAACTGTAGAAAATATCTAGTTTGCAGATTTACACATTTCAATAAGAATCATCCAGTCTCTAAGCTGGAAATGCTGTACTCTGCACAGTTCACATCCAGCAGATTCAATCAGTTTACCTTTGGATCAGCCGATGATTTTCAAACAACAGCTGCTGAGGCTCGTGGGTATTGTGTTTCTGAGAGCCATCTAACAGGCAAAACTTCCAGGCAAAAACTCTCAAACACAAAGTGGACACCTGCCGAGTGACCTTTCATCGACCCATCATCATCTTTAGTATAGGAAGCATCTATGTCTTCACACACATACAGCAAGTTTCCCTGGAGGGTGTAAAGCTGCTGTATATGGGAATATATTTACTATGTTTCAACAGAAAGGTAATTAGATGAGATTAGTGAATGCACTTCTGGACTTGAAAGTAAAAAAATCAGAATAATATTAAAAAATATGTTGGTTTCTCTGTTTTACAGTGCTATTTTATAATATGCATTTTTAGATATTTGGCCAATATGTTTTTGTTACTTGCTTTTCTGCTGTTATATTCATCTGGGCGGATTCTGAGTTCCCTCCATGTTTCTGTCCTTCATATGCTTGCTGGCAGGCTAGTGTTGAGCAGCCTTCCAGGTTTCCCCTTCTGTCTCTTTGTCTCTCTGTCTCCCTCTCTCTCTCTCTCTGATGTGTCAGTTGAGCCGGGGCCGGAGCCGGGCAGGCAGCCATGTCCATCAGCTCCATCCATCAAGCGGTGGGCCGGGTGGCAGAGAGACGATGACGGGCAGCAGAGAAGGGGCAGATGTTTTGCAGGAACTGATATGTGTTCACGTCCACGAGGGATGTCATTACGCGGCGGACAGAGAAACATGTAGCTGATTAGCGGCTTATTAAGTCAAGGACACTGGCTCGCAGTAACACACGCAGCTTCCATTCTGGCTTGTGATGCTGATGGCTTGCCAGTCACTGAGAACCTGAGTGGCTCCGACAGATAACCTCTCCTTCTAATTAACCGCTGCTCTGTTCTTTAACTCTAAGCTCCTTTTGATATACCAAAAAGCTCTGGAATAAACACTGCTTTTGCCATTTCGAGTGTAGTTTTCCTGTGTGTGCCTTAAGGGGAGAACTCAGAGGTACATAAGGTTTGTGGATTTATCTCTGAGAGAGCCCACACCGTGTTGTGCAAAGTAAATAAAGCAGCGTCTCCCTGAGGGCATGTAAGGATTGTAGGGAAGTGGACAGTGCAGCTGAGAGAGGGCTTTAGCCCTGATCCAGGACAATGGCTAAATTGGTAATGTTGAGAATCTCATCTGAACCCTGTGTTTTCTCCTTTAGTTGGATCTGTGTTTCCTCTGAACAATAAGCTCTGCCATGTGTTGTTAGAAAGGTGGATTTACTCCAAATCACATCAGCCTTGCCCAGCAGGCTCCTTTCTCTCCCATCTCTTTCACCCCACATCCGTCTCTGCCTCCACTTTTCATCACCTATATGTTTAACACAGTACAGCTTGCCACAACATCAAATGCAGCCATGTACATACTGCATGTGTGTATGCATATCATGTGTTTTGAATGGTTAGAGCAATAAATGGGCTCAGGGTTATGAGCACAGAGAGAAATACAGGCAGTGGTGAACCGCTTAATGGGCCTCTGGATAGTTTCACTTAAACAGGGAACTGTTTCACTAACAATAGCTCCTTCTCTCAACAGCACTTATTAAATGTTTTTGTGGGCACTAGAAAATGAGAGGTGGAATCAGAACTAACCTCAGATATTCATCTCAGGCTCGACAGACTTTCAGAAGTGGGCCTTAAAGGATATGATGGGTAATTGCAACAGTCTCATTTTTGAAGTCAGGCGAATGTGAATATTTCAGCCTGTGAACCTGATTTTTGCAATTTGCATCCAAACGGGCACCTTTTTTCTTTTTAGAGTTATAAATGAAGGAGACAGACCCAGAATCTGCAACGTGGTCCTTGCAGAGATGTCGCATTTAACAAATAATAATAATATTGCAGAAATAATATAGCAGAAAACTGACTGTAACCCAGTTATTTAACTGCACAGAGAGTGTAAACAGGAACTGCTTGCAGCTACTACAGTCTGATATCAGGCTGCACATTTGCCAGAATGTTAAACTAGATTTAAAAACACAAAGTTTTCTGTCTCCTTTGCCGTGTTCTTTGTTTTTATTGGAGCTTGACCAATACTGAATATTTGAAACCAATACCTATTTTAGAGGTGAAAAACTCACTTATACTTTTGTTTCTGTGGACTTTGCACCAATATGACTATAGTGTACTCAGGAGGCTGCTATATTCAACAATATTCCTACTTGTTGCTGCATATGTACTGAATTATCACAAGCATTTTCAGTCTATATCCCCCCAAAACTGTTAATATATTGGTGCATACTGGGATAATCAATAACATTAAACCGTATGGGAATCTACAAAATACATTCATTCCATAGAAACAGTTCTCGTATCCCTGGGACACTAAACCCCTCCTCATCCAGTCATATATGTACAGATATTATATATCATATGTACAGATGTTTGCAGTGTTTTGTTGACATACAGGCATGAAATCCCCAAAAATTCAAAATGTGTTAAAACTTGTTCCACATGTTCCATGCCATGACTTTTAATGCTATTGGTTTCTTTTGTGCAGCTTTATGTATCCTGGAAATAAGACCGATTGGTTTGCCAGTGAATTAATGTCCTGAGCAAACCTCCGGGCTTACAAAACCTCCTTGGCAGCAAAAACAGAGGTGAACAGCCGTCATGTAAGCCAGTCAACAGAATCACTTTGACGATTTCTCTTGTTATCTTCTGGTGCGGAGTAGATGTTTGACTTTGACTTCCAAATCAAGTGGTTACGCGGATCTGGCAAACTGTTGTTTCCTGCTCTGTTTGCCTTTGCTGTCGCCATGTTCTCAAAATATCAGCAATTACTTTGTACAATGTTACTATCACCACCAGGTCTAATGGCCAAAACAACAAGGAACATAACTTTAACCCAAATGAGGTTGGAAAGAGAATTACAGAGGTGTGATATGAACCAGGCTTCATGCAGTGTGTACCCAAACTTCCCCGCCGCATGGCTAACCTGTCATTTGCATTATAAATAACAAGCCAGTATGCTGGGAGACGTGCCTTGTAGTGTTTTTCCCTCTCCTGGCTGCCTACTAGTTGCTCTCAGTTATCTCTGCCCTCGGCTGGCAGTGGGAGCCGTCGTGCTCTTGGTTTTTCTGCCATCTCTTCGCAATGTGTCAGGTCCAGTTTAGCACTTGAAGGCAGGATGTGTCAGAATCACATCCCTCTCCCTCTCCAGGCTGTCTCGCATCCAAGGTGAGTCAGGCCTCGTCACCACTCCTATAGAGACATAGCCCATCGCATGGCGTTGGTAGACGGCCAGCAGTTAATAGCCCTGTCGTGATTTGTCAGGGAAAATACTCATCTGCTGAAGAGTGCAATCACTTAGAGCAAGGTTAGGGTGTTTATGGGTTGCAAGGGAGGTGGACGGTCAAATGTAAATGTGCCCAGTCACGGCATGTCGGAGCCTTGGCACAAACGGGGTGAATAAAATCCTAAATTGCTATTGACAGCTTGCAGCGGAGATAGGAGTCCAAACGCAAGCACGGTTAAGGCTGCGAATACAAGGCATGAACACTTTCTGGAATGGTGAAGCTTAAAATTGAAAACTTATGGATTTTGGACCGGTGTCACCGAGACAAATTCCTGCACAAGTCACTGACTTTCTGTTTGTTTGTCCTCGCTCTAGAACGAGTTCCTGGCAGCTACGACTGAAAAGGACATCTTTGCCCATCTGGGTCTCGAGTACATCGAGCCTTGGCAGAGAAATGCGTAGGCCTCCACTCCTCCCTGGCTGGATGATATCCTGCGCGTACATCAGTGTTTATCCCATCTGCTTGCCATTCTGCGGCTCTCCTGTGATTCACTTTCAAACAGCTTTTTATTTCCATACAGTTTTGTGTTGCTGTTGCTGTTATTGTCCTTGTCTGCATTACACGCTGGTGTATGATTCATAATTCTGCTTATTGTCTCTCGGTGAGTAAACACCCTTCCATACCATTCATGGCTTGCCTGTCTCTAAGTGTTGTAATCATAGGCAGGACACAAAGACAAATCAGTCAGAGGATGAATCGCCTGGGGTGTCTGCGAGGTGCAGGAGAGAGGGAGCCTGAAAGAAACACAGAGGGAGGCAAATGAGGGGAGAGGGTGACCATAGAGAGAGGATGAGGGGGAAGACAGGAAACGATGAGAAAGATGAGGGGGGAAGGGAGCTTTTGTCGAGCAAAATGTTGTAATCACCCTCCTCCTGGCAGGGAAGTGCTCGGCATGAAGCTGAGCCAGGTCTCTGGGGAATTGAGAGGCGGGTAATGAGCTTCAGATAGAGGAGCGTTCGGCATCGCCATTTAGCCTCCATTTAAGCCTACGTCCACTGGAGATCATTTAGTTGGCATGCCGCTATCCAACGACCCATAGTCTCCGCTCTTGTTCCACAATGAATCCCCTTCCCCAGATGCTCGGCTCAAATTAGAGGCAATCAGCTGCACCGGGAAATCATGAAGAATTCAGACGGAAGGTAAATGAGTCCACTAACCACATGGATGGATCTTGGCATTCAAAGCAACTCATAAAACATCCATTACTTTGCTGTTTCGACTTTGGATTATGTTCATATATATCACGGTTGCTCGGCAAGACTTGCATGTGTCTTTTTGAAATGTACGTCAGCTCTGCAGGGCAATAATCCACCGATGCAGAAACTTTATTGATCCCTTTGGCCAGTTTGGTTAAAGTCGGACTTGACCTGCCCCACTGTCCGCGCCCCAACCCACTTTCCCATGATGCTCAGCCCCCCATTTCTCCCATGGTGCCTCAATGAGTGCAGAGACAGATGAGGGCAAGGCATTCTAGTGAATCACCCTATTTAAAGATCTTTAAGTAGAACAGTCCTGCACTTTGAGGACTCGACCCAGGCCTCCTCCCACCACCCACACTCTCTTCTTCCTCCCTCTTGGTCTCCGTCTTTCATTCTCTCCCGCTGCGCTGCTCTCTCAACCTCACCAACACAAAACAAACTTTAAAGGTTCTGAGCTGCAGTGTTAACCAGATGGAGCAAGCTGTGGCACCCTGGTCTCATGGGTTATCTAATGTTTTCACTTTAAAGGGGGAATGAATTCTTGCCAGAAAAAAAAAAACAGGAGATCTCTCCAGAGTGAGGAAAAAAGAATCAAGCTGACCTCAATAAATTTACATTTGTCCTGCTCTGTTTTTCCTAATTGTTTTTTCAAGTGCAAATGGGATCTCTTTCTACTTTCACATTAAATATTCATCAGTGTAAAGGGATTAAAAGGCTGTAGCACTCAATTTAAAAATTCACACATTGTTGTTTTGGTCTCAGAGAGTCTTAAACTGTTTGTAAAGCTGAAAAGCAAAGATTTAAGTAAAGCATGGTAACACTTTCTGCTCCCAAGACCTCCATATTATTCCCCGTGAAGCAACACATTTGTAAGGTATCAGATTTTTAAGGGAGACCAACCTTTCTCTTATTTCTTCTGACTACAGTGTGGGAGATAGCCATGAACGCCCAACAATACTGCTAATTATATTGGAGGATTGCAACACTTAACCTTGCTGAACTCATGTAATTACTACTTGAAATACAGGACTTTTATTTATAAAGCGTTGACTTTAAAGACAATTTATAGTCTAATGGCTATCATGACTTTCACCAAACTACAGGTGCAGATGGACTCATCAGTTAAAGGGACATGGTCCTACAAAACTTAAAGCTGTTGCTGATTTTTCCTAACCAATATGAACAATCATTACGATAATCATTTCTCGGTGTTACTGGTAAGCCCTGTGCCAGATGTGTGTGTCTTTTGCGAAAAGTGAGCTGTTGCGATGGAGCTTCAGGTACATTGGGGACGTTAGACCTGCTGATCTGGAGACCCGCAAGTTGGAGGAGGACTGAAATGTGCCCGCACCACAATGTAACAATACTGCAATAGCTGTCAAATCTATCTTAAAGTAAAGGAGATAAGAACAACTACCACAAAACTGTTCCCCCTGTTCTTTGTTACCACAGATAAATGTTATCTATGTTACTGTTATCAATCTAAACAGCATCTCCGATATCAGTAACACATGTGACATTGGTGTTTTTTAGGCTAACGCCATCCCCCTATTTCATCAGGGGATTATAGGATGAGTTGTATAGATTATTGTAGAATGGGCATAGGTAATTAACCACTGCATGGGCAGCTGTGGCTTTGTCTTTGTGATGATGCAACAATTATTATCTTATCTGGGAAGCCCTGGCTGCAGCCTGACCAGTTAAGCTACGATACACACTGACAGCTCATGGCTAAACTCTGATGACGCATTGAAATGACTGGCTATTATTCATGCGTTGGTTGGGTACTCACAAAATTTAGGATGGTTAAAAGGTACGCTGAGCTTTGTTAGCTCCAGGAAGTTCTGGTCTTGTGTAACCAGGCACTGCAGTACTTGTTCCTCTTCACAGGCTAAATATTTGGTGGAGAAGTGACTTGACAAATGTTATTAACTCATTACTGTCCAAATTTCAATCTCACTCAGAGAAATTGTTTTTGCCGAGGTCCAACTCCAAAGCCCCACATCTAACTTATTTGTTTATTCATCACTTTCAGCCAATCACAAATGGCCATTTTCTATGCAAATCACTGCCTTTGGCTCCTCGCTGCCTGGCAAACACTCCCTTTTTTGCATGCTCGATGTCTGAGGTCTGACTGAAATGACAGATGTGTGAATATATGAAAAATTGCTTGCAAGAATTTGCATAAAAGTGCTTGATTTGCTGACATAAAATGTATTTTGCCATCCAATCAGTTTTCATTTCTACCTATGCAATCATTTCCAATTCCAGTTTTCTCTCAGTGACATTCCAGCGCCAGAAGCCTTCAATCATTGCAGCCTGACAACCATTCTTTTAACTCAGTCGGATCCATCATGGCACAGGAGCTTTATATTGACAACTTGACGGTATACGCCAGGCACTCATTCTGTGTCTCGCCGCATTGCAGCCTCACTCCTGACCTTTTAACAAGCGTGTGCTCTGTGATATGGTCATGGATGGATTACTGTATAGATCTACCTCCACCCGTGGGCCTGTGTCTGGTGGGGAACCTCTGTTTTAATTAACTGTTCACACTATCTCTTTGGAAACTCAACCAAATGACTACAAAGACACATTAAAACAACCAAAAAGACAAGAAATTATGCCAGTGAGACACAAAATAACTGCCAAGAGATGCATTGTCTTTACAAAGACACACCAAAGAACCACAAAGAGACGTAAACCGTACAGAAAGAGACACACATAATGGCAAAGTGATACAAAACAACCACAGGTGGAGGCAAAATTACAGCAGATAAGCAAAGTGAGCACAAAGAGAAGCAAGAATGAACTACACATAGATTCAAAATGACTACAAGAGACGCAAAAACAACTGCAAAGACACATAAACCGACAACAAAAAGATGCAAAATGCCCATCAATAAATGCAAAACAACAACCAACAGATGCAAAACAGCAGAGACATGAAAAACAACTTTAATGTGATGAAAATGTCCAAAAAGAGATACAAAACTCCTGCAAGGAAACTAGTAATTAACCGTGGATACGTTGCAGTGGAAAATGACGTAAGGTCATCCTGCAGCTCTGTCAATTTGTCACCACAGATATTATGAGGGTGATTGAGAGAGCTGATGATATGGGAACGGTTTGCATTGATAGGAGGTGCTCAAAGATTAATGGGTGGCTCTTTGAGGAGGACACATGTACCCAGGGGAACATGCATCAGCCGTAATGCCTCTCCCGAGATGGTCTGAAGATAGAATATGAAGTGTCACTTTCCTCTCAAAGTTACGTGACAAAAGGTCATGATGAACAACGAGCCAGGAAGTGGGTAATGTGAATAATTGCATGGACACATTCCTCCAGAGGTGGGAGCAAGCATCTGTGAATGAAATGCCAAAGAGGAGCTAACGCACAAATCCAGATCAGTTTGATTATAATTCAAGGCATTAATGCGGCAAAGAAGATCACAGTTTTCATCACAGTTTGAGCCACTGGCATATCTATCCTTTCATGTCAGACATCCAGCGACTGAAAAGGAGCAGACCAAAATAGATCAGGACCAAACACTGATAATGTCTGAGCCGAGCTCCTTGAGCAAACTTTCTCTTGTATTGTATCAGAAGACAGTGATTTATTGGCTGTGCTGTAGGGGTTTGAATGCATGTGTTGGGGCCAGTCAAAGCCAATGGGGGAAGGTGACAGAATAAGGACACTGTGTATCCTTGCCTCTCAAGGCCTGTCACAACGTCAACTCAGCCGGAGAGAAGTGAAGCCGATGCACGGCTTTGGCCGGCTCTGAAACAAAAGAACGGAGACTGAAGAGAAGACCGTAAGACTGTGAGACATCCGTATCAAATAGAAATAGACTTTTAAAGGATTTCTGAAAAAAATAAGTTCTCATCTTGACCCTGTCTCCACCTACGAGTTCTGCACAGATCTTTTGTTCCAAAATAATTTGGTCTTATTCAAGAGAATGTTACACATAGCATACGCGCCAAGTGCATAAACATTTCTCTACTGAACAAATACCAGACAAAATAAAAGCTAGGGTTTTTGATTTTCCACTGAGTGTTTCTGCAAAACACAAGCCCTTTTAATTTGCCTGAGAGAAAAAGAATCAAAATTGAAGATCTGTGTGATCAGTAGAGATGTTTAAAATAGATCTTAGGGATAATCTCTTTGCAAAGACAAACTCCTATCGGTGTCACTCTGACTTTCAGACTCGTTCAGTGTGACGAGCAGGGAGTGATGTGCAGAACTCGACGGCGCACAAGAAAAACTATGCACTCTCACAACAAACTTTAATTTGAGGTGACCTGCTCCTTTCATGATAAATGACCTGCATCCTTGATTTCGGGGGAGGGCGGACGGTTTCGGAGAGTGTGTGTCCTCCTCCACAGGTGGCAGAGGAACGAGAGGAAGAGAGGAGGAGGATGAGGAGGAGGAGATGAGCCATCTGCTGCAACATGTCACTGCACTCCACTCCTCCCTCCGCTTTCTGCTTTGTGGCAGGCAGGCAGGCAGGCAGCGGGAGAGAATTTGATCTGTTTGTCTTTGTATGGGAGTGTATGCACAGCTTTCTCTCCAGTATGTCTATGTGATTGTAAGTCTGTGCTAATGTGTGTGTGGGTGAATAAGTTTGTGCATGCAGATGTATACTGGTGTGTCATTTTGTTTCTATATTTGTCTTCTCTCTCTCTCTATATATATATATATATTCTCTGTGTTTTGCCTGAGCTGTAAAGATTACAGAACACCACATCACATTGAGGTAGGACTGTTTGTGTTGTCCCTAAATGCACCACGGCCTGGTAACCAACAGGAGCTACTGGCTATCATACCTGATGTTAGTAAGTATACCTAGTTATGTCACATGATCACGAGCAGGACCAGAGTTGCAGGCCGTTCGTTATCACTTGTCCTAGTGTGTCTGAAGAATAGCCGGTTTGCATTTGCACACTGTCACCATGGAACTCAGACTTCAGTGCAGAGCAAACATCAAAATCTGGGTCACACCCAATCTTCATGCGGAGAACCAAGCAGTGGAAAGGAGCACAGTTAGTACATTAGAATAGGAGAATGTGCATCTGCAAGAAACACAAATGAAACAAATGAATTACTTAGTTATTAAAGCCATAATACCCCAAACAAAAACACCATTAACTTACACTTAGCCTTTCAGACACCTTGTAACAAGATGCTAATGGCAGCAAAATCTGCAAAGATCATGCACATGAAATGGTACAACTGCAGGGACGTGGGTTTTTCTTAACAGTTGTATCTCAGTCCAGAGGAGACACAGATATTGGGACGGATCGATCCAAGACTGGAGAAAATCCTTCTGGGGTGCAGTCAGTGTGGCAAAGACAAAGGCTGTCTGCCTGTGCGTTAACCCTCACCGTGCCGCTGCTGCATCAGATATTTCCATGTGGTCATTTATGTCCGATGGTCAACCTGTGAAAACACATGCATTACCCCAAATTAAGTAAAACTGAAGAGCCTTATTTCTTTCATACGCTGGAGCACCCCTTTAAACAAAAGCAAGCACACTTTCCACAATAAGAGATGTTTACTTTGGTTGTGTTGCTTACCCGATGCAAACATGACCTCCCAGTAACACTCAGGGAGAAAAATGTGTACGTACCTACTGCGTTTCCAGCATCACACACTACGGGGATTTAAAATATACAAGCATTCCTGCAAACTGGAGATGAGTGTGGTGGAACAGCACAAAGCACGACGACACCGACCAGCAAAGAGACTCGTTTCTACGCCACATTATGAATAATAACAATAATCTGTGATGGTGTACATGTGATCGAATGGGTCTGTCTCCATCTGTTTGTTTGAGTCGCCGTGCTGTGCTGTGTGTTTCTCATTGTGTGTAGTGTTCGTGTCTGACATTGTCTTTGACTTGAAAAGTTTCAGAGATCATTCATGTATGTGTGCTTCTCTGCGACTAGTTCTTTGTCTGCTTGTTTCACTCGTGCATGTGTGTGTGTGTGTGTGTGTGTTTCCTTCGGTCAGTCTGTTCATTTTTAGCTATTTCTGACCCCCCCCACCTTCCCTCTGTCTGTGCTCAGTCCCAGTCTCTCCAGTTCCTCTGCCCGCTATTCCAGATGGACCTGCTTCCATATCAGGCTGCTAATGAGGCGGCGCTGTTCATTCTGTGCCTCTTTGAATGGAGGGCCAACCATTTAACCCCGCCCAGAGCCCCCCTCGACCCTTATGTATTTTTAGGCTTCACCTCATTTCATGCTGAATAAACACAGTCATCTGGCCACCCTCCAGGGCCGAGCCGCATGCCATCCCAATGGATTGAGCAAATAAAGAAAACATGAAGAGCTCTGCATCAATCGGCTCTCGTGCTGCAGGTTGACAGTTGTCCAGCGGAGTATGACTTTTAGCCTTTTTGGATATGCACACAAAGAGAGGCTAAGCCACATCTGGAGTGCTATTTTCTCAGTTTACACCGCATCTTGTAATTTAAATGTCTTTTTAAAGCTGGTGGAGTTCTATCATCACTTTTAGGATAATCACTCTAAGCTGATGTCATTGTCAAAATGATTGGCGGCTCTCTGCGTTTAATTTTACATTTTGCTTCGCGGAGTAAGCGTAGGTGTGAAATCTTCTGGATTACTTCACCACAAAACAGCAACAGCTTTGATTTTCCAATTCATGTAAAAACCCTGTTTCATTTCCACTGTTGTAATTGCATCATTTCTACTTTACATGAACTTGAAATTGTATATTGATCATCATGAAAAGCTGCTACGAGCTCCATCTCCTCGTCATAACAAATGGTAAGACTGAGTCTGTCCTTTCCAGGAAAACACTTATATATTATAACTACATTGCTACAATATCTCAGACTATTGTTGCCGGTGTAATGTAAAATGCTATAAATGATAATGCATTAAAGTTGTGTTATCCAAACCCAAACACAATATTGACATATTCTCATAAAGTTACAGTGGTTAACTTGTTTTCATTTCCATTCAAATAACAAGCCACCATTCTAACACAGTAATGTTGGTGCCAAATCAAAACAATTAGCTGCAAGGCACTAAAAGACTCCATAGAGCTGCTGGAAACTGCAGAGTTGAGTGATAATTGTCTGTTGCTTTGCCACTACAAACTACACATTTCACATTATACATGATGATATGTTCCCCTGTTCATATACAGATATCAGTGAGTACAGTCTCAGTATCCTTGGTTAATACAACCTTAATCGTAGATGTGAAAAATAAAAAAACTTCTGCATTGATCATATGCTTTTTGAGAGGCATCGAGAAACAAAGGTTTTACCGGATCAGACACATTCAAGTGGACTGTTTTGGAGGGCAATACCACGTATTAAATTGGAGCAGTACTTAGAGAGACTTCATGGCTGCAGAGGACAGATATGGACAATCTGTTGCCAAGGAGAGAGCTATACTGGATTCAGTACCTAAACACTCGCGCTCCTTTGGCCTGAATGCTTAACCTGAGACTATTCTTCAAGATACTGTGTTTAAGTGTTGTTTATATAACTGCTAATCCCTTAATGTTCCCCTGAGACTGTCCTCCATGGAGCTTATTGTTAAGGGACAATATACAAATGTGGTTTTAAGTTCCCCTTCGATGAGACACTGCTGAGTTAGAAAGTTATACTGACTCATGAAATTGTGATGTGATTCCCTCCCCATCTTACTGAGGTGATTATGAAATGCTTCTTTGGTATGCATTGATCTAGTAGTTGAGCCAACTAAGTATAACGCAATCTGATGCACTGTGGGACAACAGTGCCCATCAACAATACGCTATACTTAATTCTGTCCCTCAAAACCTGTTGACAGTGACTCCAGAGTGTGGATTTGGGACAGTCTTATGATCTTTGAGAAACCCAAAACAGTTGAACTACATTACTAAACATTAGCTGCAACTGAAAAGTTAAATGAAAATGTCACGTGACCTGTTTTTTTCTTCACAAGCACTCATTGTGTCAGTCTAGATGATTGCTCCTGTAAAAGAGGAGATGGATGTTATCAGGGGGTGAATCCCAAGGCATCTATAATTGTCAGTCTGACACAAAATGAGTCCCTGTCCTAATTTATTTGACTTAATTCATCAACACACTGTCTTTCCATTCACATGAGAGCTCGCTGCTGTATCAGGCGATGTATTTGTTTCTGCCTACACACCACTTTTAATGCTAATACTTCCTGAGGTTTGACAAGGCGCCTCTACCTGCTGCATTTCAGCGCTGATCACAGAGTAAACCATTACATTGTCCATCGACTTCAAAAAAGCGGGTCTGAGGCGTGCTGACAAGGCTGCAATCAAACAGGGAGACCGACAGGGATCAGGCAGCTGTCTGCAATCACTCTCCTACTCACACTTTACTCCTCTCTTTCCTTCTATCTAATTTTCTTTCTTCTTGTCTGAGTCTCCTCTCATCTCATTGCCGCTACCGATTAGCGGAGGAGCCAGAGCTGATGATATTTCATTTGATGGTGAGCAGTAATGTTATCTTTGAAGCATTGAGAAATCTTTTAACTTTTCAAGAGGACAGAGTGAACATTTTCTAATGACAGTGTTTATAACCGGCGATGTTTCCATCCCAACACCTAAAGTGCACACTAGAAATAGCAAGAGAACCGATAAGGGATGGGATTAGCTGAGTAAATGGCAAGTTGGAAATATTTCTCCTTACATTGCTGCCGTGCTATCCACATGGAATTCAACAAGTCAACACACCACGGGAGGGGGTTACATAGGCTTACTGTTAACACCATACCAGGATTAATGCAATCAGTCAAAGCAAAGAGAAGGAAATGTGTTTGAATATTTGCGCTGTCCCAACAGACTACAGTGGATTGAGATATGCATACATGACATTTCTAATGCAAGCCTTGTCACTGTGTTTCAATGTTTTTAGTGTCCGTTTCAATGTTGTGATCACTACATATAATGTGCATTCGCCTTCATTGTTTTGGGATGGTAGCAAACCTTGGGAAACAAGACCAAAAACTCTCAGCATAGCAAATCCCACTGAAGGTTTGTGTTGTTTTTAGTTATTGGTGTGAACCACCCCTTTAACCCTACTGACGAGGGCAAGGCAAGGCAATTTGATTTGTATAAAACGTTGTAGCTAACCTATTATGTTTGATAAGTTTGTGAGAAATGAAGCTTGTCAAGCTGAAGAGGGAGGCTCTTCAGGCTTAGATGTTTCCAGGGGTCTCCTGAAGCAGCAGACAGGCACCAGAGGCCCAGAGGAACAAACCCAGACATTTAGGTAGCAAGCTATCAGACACCCCGTGAAGGGAAAGCAGGACTTTAGGACTGTGAAGCACCGGAGAAGAAAAGACCCAGTTGAGGTGTTCAGGCATCTGATGAGGTCTTACTTTGGAGGTTTTCCAGGCATGTCCAACTTGAAGGAGACCTAGAGCATAGTAAAGCTAAAGTAACCTGTCACCATAACTGCACCTTATTCAATGTAGTGTTAAAAAACTGCGAGGTGATGACCTGAGACTCCTGATAGGAGTGTAAGTCTATGAGAGTTTGACAGCACCAAAAGAATTTCTCAGAGGCTGTAGCCTGATCGCAGTAGTGCACTAGTTATCCTTTCAAAATGTAAGAAGATAATGACACATAACAACAGCTGGTATTCAAATAAAGGCTGGTTTCTAATAAAGGCCAGGTGAATTGATTACAACTGCATATGTGTCTTTTAAACAGAATTAATATGTAAAGCAAAACCGCTTCATTTTTGTAAAAACAGAAGTTGGAAATCAGCCTCTGAAGAATGAAACCAGCGCCGTATTGTCAAACACGTCTCTTCCTTGAGTTATGCATTATTCAGAACGTGGCTTCGGCTAGCTGCTAGCTGTCTGGCATGAGTTGGCAACCGTTCACCATTCAGTCCACCTCACAGCCACATCTATCCAGTGTAAGATCTTTACACAGCCTGCGACATAAGAGGGTTTTATAGCATTTTCTCTACAACTTCTCAGTGGGAACAATGAAAACAATGGCAGAAACTTTTCACCACAGTAACATGGTTTGTAATGTATAGTTTTTTTCCTTCTATCTGTCATTATAAGCTTCAACAATGCTTTGAACATTGCAGGCCCTTGACTGTGGGTCTGCAGGCTACACGGTGACAGCTGGAGGTAATTCACTTTGCTTCATTTTGCTCGCTGTTAACGGCTCATGGGATGATAACGGCAGCACCAAAGCTTTAATCATATTCCTCTGCCTTCAAGAGTGATATTGCTTTTTCTCACAGTTTATTGAGTGGGTAGGGGAGGGGTGTGTGTGTGTGTGTGTGTGTGTGTGACAGAATAAAAAGGCAGGAATGCAGCGCAGGGTTGAAGGATGAGTGTGTGCGCGCGCGCGTGTGTGTGTGTGTGAGGCTCGTAGGTGTCATGGGTGGCCGGGGGACATGTATCATCGATCCGCCACTCGGGGCTTCCTGTACACGAGGTGGCATTAAAATGATCCATGGCCTCTTTCCCGGGCTAATACCAGTGATATTGAGATATCAGACCGCTGTTTTCTGTTCTTGGCAGCGGGGGGCACACACCCACGCCAGCAGAGCTTACACACACAAGACAGGAGGAGAGAGTTCTTCCACAGGGGCTGAGGTGATAATCTAATAGGGACATTTGTTTTTGTCTCCTGCTCATTCCTCGCTCCTCGCCTCCTCTCTCCCCTTCAAGCTCCGAAACAAAAGCTTTCGTCTAGGGGGCCCGCTTCTGCTGCTGCTGCTGCTGCCTCTGTGGCGTATAAATAACAGTCGCACGACAGCGAAACAAGTGTAACACACACCATCTGGCCCTCCACCGGTGTCTGCCTCAGTCACAGAGATAGACAGGAGTGGCGTATAACGGGGGAGGAGGTGGGGATTAGATGATCGGAATGGCACCTCAAGAGGGATGCCACAGGAAGCCGAAACAGAAATGCTGTTGGGTTGGGTTTCTTTTTTTTTACCCACTTAAAAATAACACAAAAGTGCAATGTCTTGTGTGTTTGAATGCAGCAAAGTACGCCCCAACTTGCTGATTTAAATATATGGTTTATCTGGAGGTACAGAGCGCGTTATCTGCCATATGTATAATCACTTCTGGCTACAAATCAAATGAGTCATTATGAATCTGTCCATGAGCAGGACGTGGGAAGCTAGCTGCCCACATACAGTAGCTGTTCGTACATCGAGCTCTGCGGAGGGTTTGGTTGTGTATGTTTACTGAAGTTTTGGCAGAAGATAGTTACTGTAAATACATGATTTTTGTTTATTTGACTTTTTTTTTTCTGGCCTGCTGTCTCTGTTTCTACTACATCAAGTTAAGCTGTGTGGATAAGGCAGGAGCTCATTGGCCCCTGTGGCTGTCCTCTAATTCATTTCTCTGATATCAGCCGGATAATTTTTCATCACTTCCATGAACCCCGATCGATTCTTTGAGCAAAGCATGTTCCATTACCAGGAATTACTCATCCATCGATGGGCAAGGAGGAATATTAATCAATGTAACCTTTGTAGTTAACAACCTTGTTATTCTTTCCAAGCGAAACAAAATGAGAATTTGGCCGTGTTTGAGGCTCATTATTAAGAGAGCAGACATTACACGTTGCTATTGATCATGTGTGAAGACAGGCCTGCACAGTCAATAACCACCAGCCAATGAAAAATGGTCTTTTTTATGACCGCATCCTGCTTCGTGAGAGCTGCAGCTCCAGCTTTGCCTCTTTATCAGATGTACACAGTTTGGGGAACATTTGATCAGAGGTGCAGAGTAACAAAGTGTGTTTATTCAAGTTCTGGACTAAAGTACAGTTTGGGGTTTGCTATTACATTTAGGTTTTGGCATGTTTAAGGTTTTATTCCCATCTGAGTCACATACCTGATGCTCAAATATTCCATAAAAATGGGAAACATTGTTTTATATGGAATGTGTGGATTGTTTTTACTTCTCCCACTGTGGAAAGTTTGGTAGAAAATATTTCTCAGTGAAAACTGTTGATGACGGAGTGTCTGTACAGCAAGGCCAGCGCGGGGAGAAGTCACTCTGACATTACACATTGTCATACCATTGATTGTCAACATAACAATATTGACTAGTGCAGCTTTAAACTCCAGCAGATTCTCTGTGAGCGTCTGAATGTCACCCCAATTATCTTATTTCACTTCTTTCATTTATCTTTCCTAATGATACGTTTTTTGGTGGTCTGACCCTTCTTATTTTTTTATGTATTTAAGTTTGTTCTGCTCAGCGGTTGGCCTTTTAAAACTTATGACATAAATGATGTTTAATAACCTATGTGTAGGGTCAAAAGTTAATGGGCAGCGAGGGCAAGTTCACAAAATACCCATAAAATTAAAATGAGGCAAGAAATACCTCAGTAATTAGGAGTAACTGTTTTTGTGCATTTTACCCAACTAGCTTTTTTTTTTTTTTTTTTAATTGAGTTGTCAAATTTGCGCATGAATGCAGCTCCTGACCTCTCCGGTCCACTTATCGCGGCGGCTTGTGACTGATAGAGTTTTTGCAGTGAATTATGGCCGCACATATGAAGGGAGTAGAAGTAAGTGCCTGAAAATGGAGAATGCTTCTGTATGTTTTCAACAACAAAAAAAAGCCTAGCAGTAAAAAAAATGAGCTTGTTTTTTTTCCCCCTAATATATCAATGAAGATGAAGTCATATGTGTTGATTCATACAGTGTAAATAGGTTAGACCTGCCTCTGTCACAGAGGCTGTGAGACATCTATGACAGATGATGCTGGCAATATGAGCAATGGTGATAATCATGCCACTAATTTAGTGGGACTACAAGTGACACCGATGAATCGCACCTGTTACTTGTGAGGTTTAAACATGCTAAGATTTATTTTCAACATTGTGAAAATCAAATTATATCAACTGAGCTGCGGCAGTGTGATTCCTCTGGGGTCGCATGTATCCAATTAATACCGCCTTCGTGTCTGTGCTAATGAATGACAAATTTCTGCTCCTCATGTGTTAGTCAGACCACTCCCACATTGCTGTCATACCCACATACGTGCACACACCCCTGCAGAGACACACTTTGAAAATACATCCAGTCCTACAGAGAGAATATGACACCTCCCGAATGCAGAGGTGTGTTTACACGCCCGTGTTTATGAAAAAGGAGATCCCGCTGAGGAACACGGTGATGGATTGACGGGGAGAAATTATGGATCTGCAGATCAGGAGGGTGGTGGAAGACAAGACCTTGCACACGGAGTGTTTGGTCTCTCAGACTCATAATCCTCCATAAACAGTGTAAACTCAGAAAGTCAAATATTTATCCCTAACACCCCCACGCCTCTGCTCCTCCCGGTGTGCACACTGCTCAGGATAAATATATTACCAGGGAGAACTGTCGATAAAGTTTAATAACATGAAGGTCGGTTCATAACTGGGTCTAATAATAATCTACCACCCCCAAAAACACACGATGGAATAATGCCGGTACAACACTGTCCCGTGGTTTAGTTGTGCCGCTCTGTGGAGATTGGACTCCAATTTAGTTCATCTGCTGATCTGATCGTGTTTTGTACTGTATGATAAGCAATTACTGTGTCCTGTCTACATCTCACACTGCCCTGTCCCATTAGTTGGCCATTTGCAAGCATTTTGGTAATATAATCCAAAGGCTGTGGGGCTTGCTGTTACCTGTTCAAAGTGAATTATTACTACATTATCAATATGTCAGATGAAAACACAGGGACAATCCCAAACTGTCTTGGACACAGTAGGTATATTTTCATTCATTTCATTTTGTTGACCTTGTCCTGTTATTTCAAGGTAAAACTACTAAAAGTCCTGGTCCAAAGCCTGTTTTATGACAGGATGGATATTTACCTCAATCATCCGGCTCAGGAATATTGTGACTTCAGTTTGGATCGTCAGGACTCTTCTGTCGAGCCTCAGATATTTTGAGAAAGTTTATCCGAACCTTCCAAGGTTATAACCTGGAATACATTAATAAACACTGGATGACAACTTCCATTTTACCAATTATGTAAATTATGGTTCACGAATAATGAAAGTGTTCAGTTCCAAAATACATTAACTGATACGGCAGCGTATGATAATGGCCACGTTATAAGTCAGAACACATAGGAGAGGGCGGGACAGGAGTCGGCGGCAAACCTTTATTAGACTTTCATATCAGATACATGCCATAATAACAGCAACACATGTGAGATAATGCAGGTTTAATGAACAATTGAGACCAGTGCCTCTATTCTACTTTTCATGTTGCCTTTGCAAGAATGCACCTACTTCCTGTTCCACAGAGGATGTAGTCACCAGCTCCCTTTCCATCCTGGGATTTATTCTCCCTTTGTCTTTCTGGAGGACAGTAAACAGTGACAGAGACAGCACCATTTCATTTATGGAAAACGCTAGCTTTATTTGTACTATAAGAAAACAAACAAACAGTCTTTTTCCATTTCCTGCTGTGCCGCATAAAGCTACTTAGCAGATGCTGTCATCTATCGAAGAGAAGATCAAACGTGAAGGTTGGTGTGGTCACATTGATTTATGGGCATTTCATTATTATTGTGTTCCATGTATCCATCATAAATCAATCCTGTGTCCTAAAAATTACATCTATATTGCCGCCTGGATTATATTTATCGTCAGCATGTTGTGTGTTGTCAGTGGATGCTTTGCAGACGCGCTTACACGTGCACAAAACGGCACTGCACCCTGCAAAACCCTAAACAACGATAATGAAATAGAATATTACGTTCTTCACGGAGGACGCGAGGAGACGCGTCTGAACATCATCATAATTATTCATGCATGTATTACATTTGAATGATCGGATCAATGTGAACTATATTTCATTGGCTGGAGTAAGGATTTATTTCTGTGGCTGCAGCCTCAAGCCTCTGAGAAGAAATGCTGATAAATAACACCAGCCTCTTCAGCCCTGTCCCTCACTGCATTTATCTGATCTTAAGTGCGTGACAGGGAGGCCTCTCCAGCAGTCGTTGTCTATTATGACTTTAATTATGACGACAGCAGTACGGTATGTAAGTGGAATAATTACATCTTTGGCTCTCCATCTGACAGGCATTAAGCTCTTGGTAGACATTCGTTAGGCCCCTCCTGAGTGTGGCGATGACGACGAGGAGAAGATGGAAGCTAATGGTATTTTTGATAACAAGCATATCTGTTTGTGCATGCATGTAACATTTAGCTCATTGTGCAGCAAGCATTCTGGGATTAAAGAGCTTAGAAGCGCTTAAAGAAATCTCTTTGCATCTATCTTGATGAAGCCGCTGTCTAGAGTCATTAAAATCCCTAAAGTAATTGTATTTCTTCTGAGAGTCAGCTTCTGAGTGCAACGTGGGGAGAAATGGGTCCATGAAATGCGCAAATTGAAAAAATAATAAGCCTAACAAATATTAGATTCCCCCTTAATGTGCTTTATTACATGGTCCTATTGTGCATATACATACATACATATGGCCTCAGAAATGCAGTTTTGTCAGCAGCTTAAAGGTATTACAGAGTTGTTTGACCCTGCTCAGAGTTTGCAGGACAATGCCTGCTAACCCCGGGACATCAAATGTCCAATTTGCAGAGGATGACAAGCAGAGAAAAAAGTCACAGCCAGACCAGAGCTGAGACTTTGGGTCAGCTCTCTCTTTGGGCTGAACCCTGCTGCCAATTGCAATTTGAGCAGATGGCTCACTACCATACAGAAGGAGTGCTTTCCCAAAGGAAATGACCCAATATTTGGCAACAATCTCAGAGATGTCAGTCTGTGCTGAACTCGTATTTCCTGAGGTTATTTTCACTGGACATCATAAAGACAGTGAAAGGGGACAGAGATTTTACTGGCGCGGGTATGAGCAGTCCGTAAAAATGGCCATGTCAGAGCAGGCCGTGGCGGAGTCAGATGGGACTGAAATTGCAGAAATGCACTGGTAACGATTACATCACCCTTTCCTGTACCTGCTAAGCTAATCCTGTCTGAAAAGAGCTGCACGAAGTGGAGTGAATTACAAGGTAGTTGGTTATAGTGTGAATGATTTCAACTAAGAGTTTAAAACCCCTCATGATTTCCATTAGCAGTACCAGATGGCATGTAATGATGCAATTATTAAACATTAAGTTAAGATTACACACAGTGAATAAAGATAAGTACGTCTCTGGGTCTTATTAATTTCCATTACATTCAATCAGCGGTTAAGATTAGTTTAATCTGCCGATTTCATGATGAGCAAAGTCTGTTGAAAGAAGTGATTCCGTTAATCAAACAGTGATTTTGGCTCCCGTTCACATCAGCTCCATTTCCGTGTTGATTGAGACAAAGACAGTGCCATGGTTTTGAGTTGAGTTTTTGTTGTTTCCTGTTTTATTTTGAAAAGTTTTTCTCTTGTGTGTTTCTGTCTGCTTGTTTCCTGTTTTGATTAATTGATTGGTCTCACCTGTGTCTCCTTTGCTGCCCTCCCCTGCCTATTTAAGTTATACCATTGCCTTTGTTCGCTGTCGGTTCATTTGCTATGTTAGTGTTCATGTTCATGCCTTGTTTTCCTGCGCTCTTTGTGTGTTTGGATTTCTGGTTTTTGGATTTTTGGGGTTTTTGTAATTTGGATTATCATGTCATGTTTGGACTGACTACCTGGATTTCGACCCTGCCTGCCTTGACCACCCGTAAGCCTGTGCCCTGAAATAAACTGTTTAAATATCTTTGGCTCCTTGTTCGTGTCTGCATTTGGGTCCTGCTCTCTCCTGTAACCCAGCCGTGACAGACAGAGCGGTAAGGGCAGGAATGAAGACAAATCCTGCAAAAAAGTGACACAAGTGTACAAACACAGCTGTTTCAGATTCACAAAGGTTTGGTTATTAATGCCGTCTCTCAGGTGTTATAATGCAAACTCACTGGACAATTAAAAGTCATTGCATTAGAGTTAACTAGCGGCTGATGTTCATCTGTTGTCCCTGTGTACTACTTGTCACTTCCTGTACTACTCTGCTTTGCTATTTCCATTTTTTTTTTTCCCTTTGGTAATTTAGGCGCCGTCTTCAAGGCTAAATCCCCCTGCCTCATTGACCTCCGAAGCTGCTCATTTAACCGCGGCAAGTTTTATTTTTCACAAACGTGTGAGACCTTTTTAGCAAAATACATTTTTAGTCTCTCTGATATTAAATTCATTTTCTATTGCGCCAGATTGCAGAACATCAAACTTGACCATTTGCTTCATTCAATCTTAATGAAGCAATCGGTCTTAATCTAGCTTAATCCTAAAATGGGCGAATTGGGTTTCTGTGTTTTGGCTGTTTGGCTGTTGGGCCTTGAAATATTTGAGTGAGATTACACTGATGTGATATACTGTTGAGTTTCTGGCTGTTAAACCACTCAATACAATCAATTCAGTCTGGGTACCTGTTTCTTTCAGAGAAGATCTCAGTTTGTCATCAAAAGAACTTGGTATATGCAACAACAGGAGGAGACAGAACAATAGAGACAGCAGTGCTTTGCAGATCTTGTAAGAAATTATTATGAAGCTCTGCACTTCTGAAATAATCTGAAACTTACAACAAAAGTGCTTGTCTGCCTAGTTTCCCATCTGTCCGAAAAACGTGAATCGCAGGTACAAAAGCAGTCCTTGGTGACGACTTGTTCTACAGTGATACCGAAAAGAAAAAGAAAGTCCAAGTTCGAATCAAAAAGCAACATTGAAGCTGCTGTGTCAGTCTCTGACACAATGTGTCTGATGTTCAGAGGTCCGCCGAACAATTCCTTTATTCATTTCTCCCATAAGACTTTTGCCTCGTTTACTGGTTTAAAGAATTTCAGTTTCTTATTAACTCCTGTACTCCTGAAATGTTCTCTGTGTGCACAATCGCTCAGATTTCATTTTGCAGGGTTGTTTTGGAAATTACAGGTTTTTTTTTATTTATTTTAACTTCCTGGGTGTAATTCAATAGCATTAACTAGCTCAGGTCTATCGTATGACCGGGTCTGTTTGACATTCCACGCTGGTCCTGGATTAGAGCGGTTACTTATCTACTTCTCTGATGAATAATAATAATACATTTCACTCCTGGGTTGCTTTCTGCTCAGGATTTTTCCTGGGGCATGTGAATACAGCGGCTGTCATTCATGTCTCAAGGTGTTTCTTTGGAACCAGTTGAATGCAAAGTGTGATTTTTCTGACACATTAGCATCCATTCATCAACCTTCCCTGTGTTAGAAGCCTCTGAGCCAGGGTTGAACACCAAGGATTGAGCTGTGGGTGTTTATTCATTTTGCCAAAACCATCTCCCATTTTCCACATGCCCACAGGAACCCAGGAACGTTAGTTAGTGTTTAGTGTGTGTGCTCTTGTGTGTTTGTGTGTTCAGCTGAAACATGGAGGACTACTAAAACATAGGGTGGTTATGGCTCAGGAGGCAGAGCGGGTCATCCACTGATTACAGGGTTGGCAGTTCGTTCCACTCCTCCTGTCCACATGGGTGAGACTCTGAACCTGAAATTTCATCCCTAATGCCAGGAGGGACTGATCTGATTTAAAAAAAAATACTTGGTGGCCCAGTTTGCTGGCGAGCCGCCAAATTTAGAAGATGATATGTAATGAGGTTGAGAGTTCCCGACTTTGGTCTCCAGAATTCTTTTAAGAGCAACTGTTGAGTATGAAAACCATTTCCAGGATAAATTATTTGCAGTTTTTTCGCTAAAACCAAACATAATTTATGGCAAGGAATAAAAAAAAAGGAGTAAAATTGATGAGAAGTCATTTTAAAATGATGGGAAAACACTTAACTATGTAGGTAACCTGTGCTGCTGCACCGTCACCGGTTGGCTGCCGAGAGCCAAAGAGCCATCCTGTGGCAGGGCATTAGTGACAGAGAGTTTGCTGAGCAGGCATAGTCTCCCTAAAGGTAACAAAGAAGATTTCTCAAGGGTAATGGCTGAAATTAGCTCATCACTTCAGTAAAAGAAGGGGCTCACATTATTAGGTCTATCTCCACTTTCTGCCTAATGTAGTGTGGAAAAGGCTCATGCAAATGCAGTGTAAATCCAGTCGTTGGCACAGCGGCTTCAGCTCCTGCATTTCCTCCTTTCTGCTGCCTGTATAGAAAGTGAACGAGCATTTAAAGCACATTCTGCGCTTGCAAAAGAGCGCAAGTTACCCCAGATCAGAGCTGAAAATACCGGAAAATATCTATCTTATCTGAAACACCTGGGCATGGTTTCCACTTCTCTGCATGATTTAGCCTTATATCGTCTTTACTAGGCTTGGCAGGGACAAACACAAGTTTAACCTGTAGGAAATTAGTCTCAGCGTGGAAATATTGATGCTGCTTTGATGAAAACACTCTTCTCTAGGGGTGTTAAAGATTGTTTTCAGGATTTACCGAGAGCTATTTCCTTTGTGCATCAACTGAAATTGACTGTAATTATTGCTGAGGTTTCCTGCATTATACAGACTTTTGCACTTCTAACAGGAGGAAAGATAAACAACTTTGGAATTAAAGATGCATTTTGCTTGCAGCCTTCACCCTGTGATCTTAGGACTGCTCCCTAGTGCAACACTCACACACACACACACATGCACAAGCACACACACTCATCGAAATACTGATATCCTCAGCCCGCCTGTGTTGTATTAGGCATTCTGCTGCAGTCTTGATGCTGGCAGGGCTTAGGACCTTGACTGACCAGAAATACTCCATCCACCATGATGCATGCATCATTAAATCTTCACAATATATGAATTATTCACAGCTACAGATATGCCTTAGCAGCATGTCACTGTCATTATATGTGTATCTACAAGTGTGTATGCTGTGTGTGTATGCTTTTGTGAGCACACATGGTCATGGTATGTAGACAATATGAATTTACAATAATAGAGGCTGTTTCAGGATGGAAAAATGGAGGAATGTGCATTGAGTGTTTTCATTTAGCTCTGCCTCAATGACAGTATAGATTTGAATGCATGTCCTGGAGACTGTGTAGAGACCGTCCACACCGGAGAAAAGTAAGATAAAATCACCCGTCTACATCACAGCATTCAATTTTTGATACAAACAAAAAATCATCTTCAGGTATTACTCATTAGGATTTTGCGTTGGTGTAGTTTGAACACATTTGATTCACAATGACGTTCATACAGTAGCTTGTTTCATCAAATTCTGATTCAGATGCTGGTCAATCTAATGTAGAGATCGTGAACAGTCCAACCCTCCTCATTTCGCTGAGATGAGCAAAAAAACAAAACACAACAAACAACAGATATCTTAAAGATGATATAACCAAAACTCTGTGTCCATGTTGGATGTTGTTATAGGGTCATAAAACATCTCAGAGTGTGTGACTTTCCTGAACTGAAGGGTAACCAGGGTTATATAAAGAGTGTATCATCTGCAAAGAAGTGAACATTGAGGTACTAAATAAAACTAACTCAACCGAAAAAAGACACCTGTGGCTCTCCATGACTTACGGCAAGAGAGTTTGATTCAGCACAATCTGCCATAACAGTGTGAGGTCACCCTCTAAGGTAAGCCTGGGATTAAGTGAGGCTGACATCATGCAGACCTGAACACTGTTGTTTTAGTAGGATTTCATCATTAACTGGATGCATGCGCACACTTTCAGACAGTCTCTCCTGAAAGACATCCGTATTGTTGCACGTGGTTGTTCATGTGAAGAGTGACACAAGTCGTTACTGCCTTCCAAACACACAATATGTTAACCAACATATTTCATGCGGTTGATACGAAGAATGATAAAGGTTATTTACTTTTATAATAACATTAATTATATAGCTCTTTTCAAAATAAGCAATTACAAAGTGATTTATGATGCAGACATAAAAAGAGCTAAGTATAGATGACAATGTGAGAAATACACACACTTCCTGTTGATTCTTTGGAGGCTGTTGGAAACTGTTTGACTCGAATGCAGCTTTCTGTCACCACAACCTGCTGCTGCCACCTGATCTCACCCGCTTTCCAAGCAGGCACATGCCCAGTGTCAGATTGTTGGTTTTGGAAAGTTGCACAAATGGTCAGATTTTGGAAATGTGTGGGGGAGCGGGCATTTCCGAAACCATCTGACTATTTGACAAGACCTTCTGGTGGAGTGTGTGGCCTCAGCAAAAACCACACTGCTTCTCCTACTCAGTGCTACTTGTTCTAACCTAAACCATGATCTCTTTCAAAGTTGTTTATCTATAACACCATAAAAGCTTCCAACAGTTTCACACAGACAAGTGATGTCGTCCTGTCGGCAGGGGCAGAGGTCGTCACAAAACATATTTTATCATTTAATTTCGCGGAAAATACTCACACACTGAATCTTCCGCCCAGTCCCTTTTATTTGCGCTGTGTTTCAAGCTAATAGGTCTGTGCTCACTCCGCAGCCCGACAAAGGCCAGCGAGAGCAAAGCAAAAGAAACTGGCTGATTAAAATCTGCTTCAAGCAAGTTAGCTGTTGTTTTCAACCCCTCCTGCTCCCATAAAACTTTAATGTTGTGCTATTTCAACCCGGTGTTGATCTTGTCCAGGTGACACATCGCCAAAGTTCCACTGCCGAGTTGAAAGGTACAAATAAAGCTTACCAGACTGAGGCTTTACTGTGTGATTATTCTTTCGACTGTATTCAGCATTTTCCCCCCTTTGCACCAGAGATAAAACTCTGTTTGGGAGGAGTATAAACTCTTTTATTTGTCCCTTAGAACAAAGAACAATTCATCAAAGCACAATGTTGTGACAATTCTCAGTCTCTGATCTACTGGCTTGTCACTGACAATGCAGAAATGAACAATTGGAGATTTTAATCTGACCGGCATTAAGTTGACTTGGCTGCTGGCACATTTTTACCGCTAGAAGTTAGAAGAGGCATAAAGCAAGCTGCTGTAGTCGGCTCTCTTACATCTCAGCCAGAGTCGTCACTAAGCAACTACATTTTTTAAACCTTTAACCAGCGAGGGCTTGCCGAGTGCGTATGCTCTTTTCCAGAAATGCCTGAAATAGAAAGAGAGGGAGGGGAGTAGATATTTAACTTGGACCTGTTAAGGCTTCACTCTGCCCGTCTCCGTCTGGGAGACGATCCCAATCCCAGCCTTCTTTTCACCAAATCAGAGGACCATTCATTTTTAATGGAAGACCTTCAAAAGGAGAAAAAAAAACAAAAAACGCTTTCTGTCCTCGCTGCCCCTCTGTTTTCCACTGCCAGGCCACAGAGAAATAGCAAGATATGAATAAATTAGCTGCAGGATTTGATTTTCTCGGGGTAGAGCAATAAGGAAAGTGTTTTTGCGAGGGCTGAATCCTTTGAACGCTTTTGTTTATTGGAGCAGGATAGCTGGCTGCAAAGAGCTACAGAGGGCCAGGTGCTGGGTCCAAAAGGAAGATATGAGGAAATATGCCTGTGAGGAGCAGAATGAGCTGCATTATGTTGTACAATAATGGTGGTTGACCCACAAGATTGAAAAGCTCAGAGAATTTAACAACTTATATGGTTCAATGAGGGTGTTATAAAGGCTATAACTCTGACTGCAGACATCTTGCCTATTGTTGATAACACTGGGTCACATTAAAGGAAGCTAATGCCTTTTCTAAATGTGTTATTTTCCTGTGGAGCTTCACGCAGATTGATGATAATACGATGAAGGTTATTTCTGTTATTTCAGTTGCATGGGTAGAAGTGCCTTTGCTTTATTGACACATACAGGCATCCATATCCTGTCTGTATCTCTACAGCAGCTATCAAATGAAAGCAAAAATGTCCCAAAACAATAATGACACTGTGATAAATTCATAATCGGTTATGCAAAAAGGAAATAAAATCACTTTAATAAACGAGTAAAGACTTCAAAAAGCCAATTTAGGTTGTTAAGGAGATTCTTCTCACATCAGCTCAGAAAAGCAGATATTGCTCTCCCATTGCGGAGGAACCAGCACAAAGGTAGTTAAAAAACTCCTGAAACAGCGAGAGTTAAAATCTGACCAGCACTCTCAGTCTCAACGCTCATTTTCATTCATGCCAACTGCATTCATGCCAACGGATGAATAAATGAATATTCAAGCAAAACGCTTTACATACGGCGTGTGGGAAAGAAAAGAATGAAATGGAGTTGCAGCTTCGCGTCCTGTCATTCACTGCTTGTGCATGTGGAATTTAGGGAACGAGCAGCGGAGTTTACTGTCTGACTTAAATGATTAAGCTGGCTCTAAAATGCACGAGTGGATTAGTGCGAGAGGTGGTGGCGAGTGTCCCTTGAGCTCAAGATGGTCATTAATGCAGGCTTTGACAACAAAATAACTTAGAATCCATCAGTGATGCAGCATCTCACTCTCTCTTCGCGTGCCTCTTGCCATAAACGTCCTCTTATGCCTGCAGAAACTCCTGTGTGAATGACAAAAGTAAACACTTTAATATAGATAGATAAATAAATAGATGAATCCAGCAATGTCCTGTAATCTTTGTCTGCACAGGATGTTAGAGAATCTCTAGTTGAGGTGTGGGAGGAAACAGGAACACCTCAGAAAACTCCCATTAACACAAATTTACACTGCGCAGACAAGCGTGCTGCACTCAGGCCATGTTTTTTTTCCCCAACTACTTGCAAACAACATGTTTCTCTGGCAATCTTTTAGATGGACCACTTTCCGCCTCATAACAAAGCACACAATTCAAACATAAATTTAACTTTGTGATTGCAGATGAAATCACAGAGCCTTTCCTGTGTCGCTGGAGCTGTCACAACTTAGACTCAGGCAGCCAAGTGGCTTCATATATGTCGTTTGTCCTTGGCTATTCTTGCTTCCGTGGAAAGCCAATACACGCATACATGCTTTTAGAGAGTACATTGTCATTTAGACGATCCGGGATATGAATAATTCAGGGATTCATGCTGATAAATCAAATAATAATAATCTCCTGTACCTGAAAAAAAAAAACAGTAAATGTCAGAAATATAATCTGGAACTATAAAGTAAGTCGAGACTTGCAGGCACCGGCTTAGTTTTACTGGTCAAAATGTGTTTCCACAGACGCTCGTAACATCCATGCATATTCACAAGAATAGGTCAAGAAGAAGAAAGAAGTTAAAACTCAGCGAAGCACATGCTGATACTGTTCTATATTACACAGTATAAAGTGCATTCCTCATATAAGCTGTAGGTCTGTATCAATCCTGCAGGTCAAACAGCATTAGGTTTGGTAAACTGGGGACTCTGGGACAGTATACTGTACACAACTGTCAGCATGAGACGCCTGTTTCCTAAATAAAAGATGAGCAACATCTCTTTTCACTTTTGCCAGATGCATTCACAGTGTGTTGATTGCAATGTTCAGGGCAATTAAACTGGTGTTCAAGCTTCAGTTACAACTGTGCATACGTGCCAAGGGGGAAGAGTTGGAATATTCAAAGTTACCTTACATGACACCAGGCTGGGTGAATCTACACACTGCTTTAGCTCATTAATAAGTATTTCAGTCCTGAAAGTAGTGAAAAAGGAGAGAACACATTCTACATGAACAAAGGGTCTTAGCTTTGTTGCTCCTGAAAGAAAAAAAAAAAAAAAGCTAAAAGTTTCTTTAAACTGCCCGAAATCATCATTAAAAATCATTTAAGAGGAAAAATGGAAAAACCATATGGAAGCAGTAAATTGGGAACCCATACACTGCTGAGCTCCAGTGCGTGTCTGGTTAGGAGAAGTGTTTATTCCGAAATGATTTATGTTAATATTGGGCTAAATGGGGTGTGAATCCAACATTTTCACCTAAGCTTTGGCTCATTGGAAGATCTATGTGTGCGGATGCTTAAGCCTGCAGATGGCCCAGGCTGATCAGGCTCCCAGACAGGTGGGTAAGCCCCTCTTCTAATTGATATCCCCATTGTTCCTACTTGGTCAAGCATGCATCAGTAATCTCAGTGGAGAAAACCCTCACAATGAATGTGTTATAATTCACAAAGCATATAAGCACCAGCACTTTACGTCTTTGTGATGTATACTCAGAGGAGACGAAGCCGACTGTGATTATAGTCTACTGTGGACTTAAATCTCATTGGGTGCCTACATCTTCTGATAAACGTTCATTTTATGCATGAGTAGTTCACTCTTCCCTAAGTGCCATTATTACTTTATTAGTGTCTCAAGGGAATATTGCAGTAATGTAAATATGTGACTGAACATGCTAAATAGAATTTATGTATTTGAATTTGTCATGGTAACACTGGTGCTGAACATAAAGCCTGAATTGCAGATTACAATATGTAAATGCATATTACATGACTACCTTCCTGTACCAGACAAGTTTACCCATTAGTAGGTATATATTTGTGAAATGTTGACCTCTAGTGCGTGTAGCAATTACATTGTGAGCAAAAGACAAGTCATGATATTTAGTATAAAAAGCAACAAAGACTTTGTAGGGACGAAGGCTGGGGTAGATACATAACTTATGTCATGTATGTATCGTAACTTAGCATATGTTAGTTAATACATTGCTAGTGACATATGTTAAGAGTACTAGCTTTAACATAGTCAGCGCTCAAATTGCGTCACATAAATTAATTTATGCACGTCACTGAACTTGTAACAGCATAAGGAACATCCATATTTCAACTGAAAGTGCGATATTTTCGAACACCTACCCAGTTTTGGTAGCTAAACCTATTGAGAGTGCAACAACTGACCACAATATACCCGTCGCTGCTCGCCAACAGTCATATCATTTGTTCTGGAGCACTGCTCTCAGTGTTGTTTGGGTGTCACAGACCGTGGACCTGTTCTGTTGTTTAGATATGAAGATGTGTTGGAATTGGATGCACAATTTTATCAGCGAAGTTACAAGATAATGCTATGCTTACAGTATAGCTGCACTGATCAATATATTTATGTTAACAGTGAATCAAATGGTTACATGATGTGAAAGGTGTCAGTTGTAGTGACCAACCTGCAGAGGATTATGACATGACTGCGGTTCTCCTCGGGTCTACAGAGCGATTTAGTGTCTTTCAGCTAATTGTTTTGGTTTTCCCCATCTCTCAGCTTAACTGTGCTGATTTACTCTCACTGCTCTCATCATTCTCATCTCCAACCACAGTAGGCAGATCCTTTCATCAAAAAAGGTCAGAGATACCCCCTGTATGCTGTGGAGACCCAAAAAAAACCAGCCTAAATGAGAGTGAATATTAGATTAAAGTCTGTCATGTGGCCAGAAATACATCTCCACATTACTGCTCTCAGTTTGCTGAATCAGACAGACTCAGATAAGGGAAAGTCAGTTAAATGACAAATGAACCGGCTTAAAATCCAATTTTTGCTTACACTGAGTGAGATCTTTGGCTTTGAACTAGGTATCCAGCAAATACACCCATCCACCATCCTGACTTCAACAACCTTGCTTGCCAACATTTTTCTTTGATTTCCGCGTCAAACCACTGCCAGTTTCTTATCATGTTTCCAATGCATTTCTCTCACTTTTCCTGTACAGGGAATGAATCTACGTTTTAAGATATTGTGCTTGTGTCCTGAAACATCCCCAGACTAGGACAGTAACATATGGTGCCATAATTCTCCAGGCAGGTAACAGTGATATTGTTAGGGGTTATTGTTAGTGTTTACACAATTCAGAATAACAGCTCAAGAAAATGATAAGTCTGTTAGCAGAGCTACCATTTAAAGCTGTAGGCATGGGTAGTTCCCTGTATATACGTCAGTCAAACCGAATGGTTTGGAAAACATCTATAGAGTGGCTTATCATCATCATTTATTAAGCACATATACCGGAGAAATCTGTTATGCAACCTGTACTTTGTGACCTTGTTTTTCTTCCACTATAGCAGCCCCAGATGCATGAAATGTGGACCAGTTGAGATTGCAGAGCAGAGTGCATCTCTGAAGGGCTGGGAGACCATTTAGCCCGGTTCAGCTGGCAGCCCACAAATTATTCAGGGATGGATGCCGAGGTGCATTCACACGTTGGTGTCACGGAGAGTTCACAACCTAGCTACTCTACACAGGTGGACTCAGAAACCCCCCTCCACAGACGGACCGAGGAGCTCTTGGCACCTGTTAATTTGAATGTGACTGTGTGGGTGTTTGCATGAGTAGCATCAAATTGTTCGTGGTCAGGCGCAGGCTGTTGTTTGGACCGGCGTTTTGTTTAAGAGCACTTTAGAAGATATGCAGTGTTCAGTAGCTTTTGCTGTCTATAACTATTCTTCTAAACACAAAGTGGGGAGAGAGCAGGGACAGAACCACAAGCTTTAACACTTTAAAACAAAATGTCTTAAGTTACAAATTATGCAAGGTTTTCAATTTAAATCATAGCAATAATATATAGTATATTGTACTATTTTATATTTTTTACATAAATGACATTTTCTGCTCCTCCTTCTTTATTTATATTTCTCTGTTTTTTCATCACCTCTGGTGCCTGAAGAGGCTCTGAGCTTTAAACGTGCTGCCATCCCATTTGCATGTGTCGCCACATCCTCTGTGATGTCCTGCCTTATGCCTTTTCATAAATGTATTTTCAAAGGAACAAAAGATAAAAATAAATATAATAAGTGGCATAAGCACAGGGCTTTCTGTAGTCTTCATCTTGTTTCACCTGGGCCTGTTTTACTGCACCATAATGTCCGCATTTACACTGTTAAAGTAAAAAAAAAAAAATAATTGAATTGTCTAAGTCCTCCTCTGCTTGATGAATGACAACCCACACAGCGTTTTAATCAAAGAATCCTAATAGCTCCAAATATATAAAAGCTTGAGCAGGCACTAATTATTTTCTGTAACTTTTCTACCGCTGTCCTTTTAGAAGTTCCCCATATGGGTTGATAAGCTCAGGGGAGTTATCTGAAAAAAATATACTTTAATATACTACTTTCAGTTTCATCAACATTTAATGGAAATCAGTGAGTCAGCCAACTACAGCCTAGAATAGAGTATTTAAAGCGGACGTGAACATGAATGTGTTATGCATGTCGTGTTTCCTGTGAGTGTGAGGCAATGCGTTATCACACGAAGAAAGACGATAATGCAGCTGATGAAAAGTTGACTGATGAAGCGTTTTGAATCTAATTTTGGTAACAAGCACACGGTTGATTTTCGTTGAGTCAACAGCACTTGTAGTTATTCAGAACATAACGGCTCTTCAGATTGTTTTGATTTGTTTTGTAGTTGAGGGAACAATCACTCTCTAATCAAGTGGATTATAATCTGTGGGAGTCAGTTTCATAGGAAATGAGATCTACATGACAATCAGTTTCTCAGCAGGCGCACATCAACTGCACAAATCTAGTCACCCTTTAGGCTCAATTTACCAAAGCCCATATCTGCATTTCTAACATCTCTATCTCAGCAAAGTATGAAGTTTAGAATGAATTGAGTGAAATGAACAGCATTACTTGAGGTATTATGACAAATGTTTTCACAATTTGAAAAGCAAAACATGCTCTGTGCATGTTTTCCTCCTTACAATCAAGCTGGCAGCTTTGACTATCAACTGTGCCAAAGCTGTGACCCTGGCAGGTCCATTAGGCCCTACAGATTTCATATAACCGTGAATGAATAACACATTTGAGCCATATGGTTCCACTGGACTTCCAGTAGAAATGTATGAAAAATAATACCGTACAGTTCCAGACGGTGTTCATCAGCTTGTACACAGTGTACAGACATGGTGATTCAGACCTTGGCTACAGGTATTATTATAAAGTGAGCAGGCAACTTTATGCAAATGCATATATTTAAACGCAAATATGAAAAGAGTAAATAAAAAAGATGCACGGAATATGCTGTCTACCATTTATGTGAATATATTATATATTATATAATTCATTTGTTGCTTTATCCAGTGATGCCAACTTAGAAACTTGTCTTAGTTACATGGAGATGTTGAAATGAGCCTATGGGCACAGACAGGTGAGAGGCTACACACCTCTCCTGCACAGGAGCCAGACACCCAAACTAAGACACAAAACATCAGTCACACTGTGCAGTTCTTTTGCATGTCTTTGCAGTTGCTTTTGTCTCTATTTCATTGTTTCTCATTTATATGTAATTAAGTCCTGTCTTTTTGTAGCATTTTCAGTGTGTTTGTACTTGTTTTGTGTCTCTTTGTAGTTGTTTGTTGTTGTTTGTTTTGTTGCTTTTCACATATGTTGTGTCTCTTTTTGTTTATTTTAGATCTTTCTGTATTTGTTTTGTGTGTCTTTGTAGTCATTTTGCAAATCTTTACAGCTTTTGTTTGTCTCTTTGTAGCTGGCCCATATCTTTGTAGTTTTGGGTGTCTCTTTGATGTTCTCTGGTTTGTGTCTCTTTGTCATTGTTTTACATATTTTTTAAAAAGCTTTGAAGCTACATTAGTTGTAGTAGTTTGTGGTTGTCAAGTCACTTTGTTTTTTCTTCTTTCAGTAACAATTTGCAGGTACTGTTTCCTTCATTCTGCTGTCCTGCCTTAAACTGCTTTACTAATGTATAATCTAATCTAATCTTGGACCCTCAGCTGGTGTCCATTCAGCAGGCCATCCAGGCTTGGTTGTTAGAAGATGGCAGGAGATCCAGTTTTAGGGGTCACCACACACAGACTTTTTAACATACACATTCCAATGGATAGCAGCTCTAGAGGTCTGCTCTATAACTTCACTCAGGGCTGATCAAACCTACACTGACCTTTGATTGAGGGAGCGTTCCTGCTCAATAAGTGAGAAAATGGCATTTTAGTCAGAGGACCTAAGAGATGTGTGAATACATCAACAGAAATTCTCTTCCAAGAAAGCTGTGTGTTGTCATGTTGTTACAGATTTGAGAAAACTGCTGGAAGGGATCTAGATTAAAAGGGTTTCTGGGCATGATGAGTGGATTACTGACTTAAGTGATATCAGCACAGGATGAGGTCAATTATGATATAGAGTGGCGATCATCTGCCGTGCTTAGCTGGAGTTTAACTGACTGAAACTAGATTTATCGCGAATCCCCCTGCTAAGATAGCACGTGACCAAACCTCTAGCAAAAACATTGCTTTGTTTCAAAATTTTTTTAGTCATAATGCGCTGTGAAATTTCAGTTTCAGCCCTTTTGTTAGCATGTGGTTCTGCAGATGGTCAAAATTGGTCTTGCTGGTTTATTGTTTGGTTTACCATACTGGTCCAGACTGAAGTATGTCACCAACTCTTATATGGATTGTCATGGGATTTCGCAAAAACATTCATGATCAGAGAATGAATCATCGTGATCTTAGGGATCCTCTGTCTTTCCCTTTTAGCGCCACCATGAGGTTTTACATGGACAGCGAAACATGGACAATCAATCTGCACAATTTGTTGTTCCCAGATGATGGATCCTAATACTTGTTTATGTTTTGTGACTTCTACGTTTAAACTAACGCGACATGTCAGTTTGTCTGTTACTTTAGTTTAATACCCGCAGAACTAATGACAGTCCAAACAGCTTCAGCTGTACTTTGTGTTCCTGTTTAGCAGATATTAGCCTGCTAACATTGTGACTAGCAAGATGGTTAACATGGACATTATACGTGCTAAGCATCGGTGTGTGGTGCCAAACTACAGTCTCTCAGAGTCTTTTACATAGCTATAGACTTGTGGTCTAGTTTTTCAGTCTCAATTTTTTTAAACTCGAGTGCCATTTCCTTTTCTGTGTGTTCTCTCTTCATAGAACCCAGAGACCCTAATAAGTGCACTCTGTACCCAGACAAGCTGTGACTCCCTTAGGCTCAGCCGCCATCAGCGTGTCTAAAATATGCTACGCTGCATAAAAAAAAAAAGTCGAGAAAAGAAACAAAACAAAAAACCAAATCTTACAGCGAATAAAAAGCTATCACACTCAGTATTTTTGCTTTGCCTGAGGATACAAATAACTTCAAAGATCTGTCAGGGAAAAAGCAAAGATGTAGGGAAAAAAAAACATTTCCCCCTGAAAAGTACTAGCCTACCTTCTTTCTCTGCTGCTTTCATTTCCAGGGAAGAGGGCAGAGCTGAACGCGGGACAAAGCTATCGTGTTTGGCGATTCTTCCACGGTCATGATTATAGAGGCGATCAAAGTTAGTTTGGACAGCTTCCAGCATCACCATGATAACAACTTGACTGCAGAAGACTAGAAAAAAAGAAACGGGTTTACCTGAGGCATTCTGCACGCTGCACTAACAATACAAAGGCACTTTAGCTTTGCAATTCTCTGGAAACCCTGGCCTTCCAGGAGCCATCATAATTATGATGTTGCATGCATATTATAACACAAATCCATCAAAGACCTCCGCTCTGAATGTGTGCATTTGCATTATGTGCTGTGCATTGTGTTTTTAAATTATGGGCTGGAGAGTGAATTATGGGCCGAGTGAAATGAGTGATAAATGTACAAGGAGTCCATTTGCAAAAATCCCATACTTGCCCATAATCACAACTTTATTGAATCCACTGCGAGCCATCAACACAGTTGTTTGCAGGGCCTTAAAAGCATATAAATATGCAAACACAGCATGTCTAGGAAAAAAAAGGCCTTTACATGCCATTAAATATTTAGATGTTCTGCATAAAATGGCTACAGACTATGTAAACAGTGGACATATACATGTACACTCTGCTATGAATATTTGCCCAGCCAATGTCATTTTCATACCCATTCAATGCATTACATTAACACACCATTTTTATTATTTTTTACTTGTGTATATAGGCTCGCAATCCACCTGCTTGCCTGCTTTCCCTTCATCTCTGCCATCTCTCATCTGCAGAAGCTGACATCATCATCATCATTATTAATGCAGCAAGGTTACATGGGCCTCTGACAGACTCCAACTTCAAAACAGCTTCAATTCAAAAGAAAACTACACCGCTGTCATCATTATCACAATGTGACAATGTACAGCATTAGCTCCCTTTAATGATCTTCCCTTTTAAAAAACCCTACCTGATTCCCGGTGCCTGTCTTACACTGGGATATATCACAAATTTCAGGATTGAAATTGGATTATTTTACATTGTCTTTTATCAAGGGACTTTAACATTTTTCCTGATTGCAATAATAGCTCTTTAAATGTCATTATATAATGAAACAGAACTAAGCAATGAGGCCTGATTGACTTGTGTGTCTTGAGGGTCTGGAGACAACAGTGGAAAAGCAAAAAAGTATTTTAGGCTCTGAAGGAAATGAATCTTCTGGAAGGCTTGTAAATGAATTAATTGGCAATTTGCTTGTAATGAAGGTTGGGGAGACTTCATTACAAGCAACTTCCTTAAAGACAGCTCTGAAATATGCTTGCAACCTGTTTTTGTATGTATTTGTTACCTTTAAACAATTAGGTACTACACAACACTGGGCCTCTGTGCATATTTCATATTTTGATCAAATCAGTTTGTGTCTGCATTACTACCATAATACAATTAAATGTATTTTTTAGTCTGTATTGCTTTGCCTCTACTATTCCCAACACTAAAATGCATTTTTTAAACACACTTCACCCCTCCTCCTTTGATTGACCTACTTTTCAGGATGCTAATAAGTCAGCAAGGAGATGTTTGGTGTAGCCCTGTCGGATTTGCTCACCGTGGGCCTGCATCACACTCCTGTCAGCCTCTTTATTGTTGATGAAATCTCTTTTTTTTCTGGGTGGTGAGACTGGAGGGGGGGATCAAGTTGTGTCAAGCTGCAGCTCCCATCTACTCCTTCTTTTTTGAGAGCCTAGAGATTTAGAAACAGAGATATTCTTCAGGATGTATGTTTTTAAGGAGAAGCAAAATGCTTTTTGGCAACATTGATTTTGTCAACGTGGCACATTCAGAAACTTCATTCAGGCTTCAGCATCCTCAATTACACTAGGTATTTAATGGCTTGAAAAACAAAAAGTTCAACAGAGAAACCTTGCATCTCACTCACTTCCAAATAGCCTAATATGTCTAAATATACCCCTGCCTATCACACGCTGTGCTCGTGTGGAGAGGCGTCGTGGGCGTGTGAGAATGAGCTAGTTAAACTTAGAGATGTGTGGTCATCTGATTGCGCAGCCAGCCATTGTGAGGGTAGTTCACGCTCATCTGAGTGCCGTCTGAATCCCGTTCAGAGGTCTGCTCTCTGCCCGGCACCAGGCCAAGAGCGGGATAATGAACTCCAGCAGCCAGGCCACATTTCACATTATGGCGAAATGATACACTCCTCACAGTAAAACCTCCAATTTCAGATGTCAGATGTCTTGCTTGACTTGACAATATGGTAATGTATTAATATATTTAAATGCGAAACAATGCTAAAATGTGCTTATTCTCGGGACTTTGGATATGTCACTATTAGAGAAGCTTATGTTCTGAATCTCTAACGAGCTTATTTGCAAAGCATCTCTGAATTATTATGGAGGTAGATGTAACGTGTAACACAAGTTCTGGGTGAAAACCACATGGCAAGTACAGGCGGCATATTATATGCGCACACTTCACACGGTGGCAGGTGGTACATTGTCAGCTGTGAATGTGTGAACAAAAGCACAATTATAACTTTCCCACATCACCTGCTCCAAATTAGCTCGGCCAATCCTCAGATTCAGCCTCGGCACCGGACACAGAGAGGAGATGACAGCTTGCAAATACACTCTGTCACACACAAAGTGAATCATTTATAACCAGACATTTCTTCTTTTCTGTTCTGGGGTTGTTTAGTTTCATGGCTTGTTATTGTTTCCAGTATTTTTTGCTAAGCTATAAGCTAAAAGTCTCCTAGCTTTAGCTTCATATTGATCATGCAGATAGAGTTTGAGAGAGGTATGAATGTAATCTAATCTGGCTCTCAGCAGAAAAGTGAATAAGTATATTTCCAAAAAGGAGGTTTTTAAGATGCACTGAACATTTCTAGCCTAATATCCACTTCAAGCTAAATCCCATTCACAGCTCTCTACTCTATTTTGATGCTATTTTGGCTTCTCCATTGTGATGATACAGCGAAGGCCTCAAACGTATACCTCATAGGTCAACACTTGACTCTCTTGCGTGATTTGGCATTGTTCACAGGATAATCAGAGCCCTCTGCATTTTAAATCATCAGTATGAGGTCAATGAGCAGCAGAGTGGGAGGTCATAGCACTCTCCCTCTACAAAAAAATTCAGTATTTCATCCCCATGCGAGGAATTGATGGGGCGGCCGCTTCTGTCACCATGGAGATTGAGTCACCTCACACCCGGTGGTGGTTCCCACTCAGAGAGTTGTTCTCTTCATACGCAGCAAGTAGCAGTGAGCAATCACAATGAATGACCTGGAGTGTTGGCTTTTCATCTCACAGAAAATCATAGTAAAACCCAAGGCGGGAGTCTCTCATGAAGTCAAAATGGAGCTGTGAGTCATTTGAAAAGGTTCATGACCTTTTTTCCAACCTTTTCTTTTAGACAGCATTAAATTTTAAAGATTCCAACAAAGGCACATTTTTACAGGTGGTGCTAATGCTTAAAAAGGCAATGGATGCTAACAGATGCAAATTTCCTATAAGTAGCGCAGATAAAAGCTGCAATACTCTGTCATTTTATTAAATGTGAACAATGAATGAAATAACTAAAACTAAATAAGTAGTGACGGACGCACAGAGTATTGTCACCAAACTCCATTAGCCTCCATTAGCTCCATAAAGAATTGCGTGTTTTAGCACACTGTTGCTAATCCTGGAGTTCACCATGTAAAGAAACCAGTTTCACAAGCTCACGAGATGACACGAGACGATGCAAGCTCAGTGTTGATCAGTGTTGCCATGCTTTAAGTTATGCGCTTGTGGCTGAACAACATTCACTCAGATCAGTCAGCGTTCCGTGAGGTAGCTTGGATGTGATGAGGTGGCAGCTCCAAAAGAGGTAGCACAGAGAGGTACCCTGTTTTTTTTCCCCAATACATAGATAATTAATAATTAGAGATCACCAAAAATGAAAATGGCGATTCATAAAAAGCAATTTATATGACATTTTTACACATGTTTTGAAAAAACCTCATGAGCCCAACTTTGTGCAGGCCTGGCACAGATGATGCAACAGCATGGGTTACATGAGAACCTCGTCGCTGAAGTAACGGCAAAGAACAGCACTGAAGACTATCTTCTCCAGGCTGGCTTGGGCAAGTGCCCTCCTGTTACGTCATATGGTTGATCTGATCTGGGTGAAGATAGCCTGTGATTGATGGTGACAAACAGATGGCTCATCCAATCACCTTTTCCCTTTTCCAAATGGTTTCCAGATGGTTATGTGTAACCCAGTGCATCAATTTACTGTGTGCTACTTGCATAGTGCCAAATGATAGACATTCAAAGTTAGCCAGTAACGGAGGAGCATAGTGGAGCTTTTATTAATTGCGAAGTGGATTCCAGACATGAATCCAAATGAACGATGAGGTTTCTGCCTGTCTGTTCATTGTTTTCTACAATATGGATGCTGCTCTCAAGTGACCAAAAGTAGTAATGTAATTTAAGGATGAAAATGCATCAGAATGACAAAACAAAATGTTTGAACCTGCGCAAAAAAGACTGTATTAGCCACCGCGTGTCTGCCTGTGTCTATAGAGAGACAAAAGAGTAAAGCAGACAAACTAGCGAGTTATTAACCACTAATGAGCGATGTCTGTGTGTACGCACACATGGTCAGTGTGGACATTGCTAGCTAGGGACAGCTAAATTCTGGACAGTTGGTACATGGGCTGTTTTGGGCAAATTAACACAGACTGGAAAAACACTAAAGTGTAAATTCACTGTGCTTAAAGTTTACTAGGCATTAAATGATTAAATACCTCATATAAAAAAAGGTATTTGTGCAATTTATTACACATGTAAAAAGATTTAAGTATCTAGTCTTGTCACTAAGGTTGATACTTTGAGTTTTACAGCGATCTTTTGGTTTATGAGTGTAGAAATACTGTGCAAAATGAACCATCCTGACTTTTATTGATATGAAATGTGCTGTAAAATATCAGAATGATCCAGTGTTAACCAAGAGCCTCCTTTGATTGCTGAATGTTTAAATATACATGAAGCGTATGCCACAGTTGCAGCAGTTCGCCAAAAGCAATAGCAATTTTATTGTTTTTACTCCCATGTTAAAACATCTGACCACATCTGAGCTAAGGTAAAAGATACGTTTCAGAAGCTCTGGGTACAAAATATGTGTCTCAGCTACAAGTTATGATGTACCACCAAACAAACCATCGTCTCTGTCCTTGCTTGTGGAGACTATGACCTTACACCTCTCTACACGTTTGTATCAGTATTAAATTTTAAACACATGTTTCTGCAAAGATTGTACTGATAAATACTTTACTGTATATCAAAAAGCAACGGGTATGCTTGAACCCCTGCAGTAACAGCTATAGATGCATCCCACTCTTACACTCTTTCAGAGAAACTACTGTTGTTTAAATAGCTGCATTCTGCAGTTCACATAATCCAGCAGCTGAATCCCCATTGGGCATTTCTTCGAAGTTGGTCGTCCTTTCGACGCTTCCACCAGAACACATTGTTGTATTGGCAGTTAAGGGACACTGAGCTGCTCTGATGGAAATGTGCCACATTGATCCAAAACAACAACTCCATCGCGGCGCATGTATTCCAAAGCCCGGACGCACCTTGGGAAGGATCATCCTCAAACAAGGTTCCCTCAGCTATCAAGACATCAAATCCGCCCTTCGCTGGTCTTGATAGAACGATATCAGCACAAGCTGATGCAACTCGCCGGGGAATTATGAAACAGCGCTAAGCTTCATCCGTCCAATGAAAATTTCATCAGCGGGGCTCCTTTTCCGAGCCATGATGGGACAAGCCTGAACAGGACTGAAGCAGCTCTTTGGCTCATTGTGTTGCAGAAGCAGACTGCACCACAAACCCAGAACAAATTACCTAAAAAGACAGCTGTGTCAGAGCTAGTGGCAAGTGTTTAAATGCATCTAAGGGTCAGTGTCACAAACGATCCGGTTTATACTAAAAAAAGGCACAAGCAGGGTAAAATACCAATGAAATGGATATGAAAGTTATAAAACCCCTCTTTAATAAATAATAGCTTGTGCTGTAGATTTAACGTCAGCCTGAAAAGTTAACAGTATTAAGGATATGATTTTGCAATATTGCCTTTATCAATCAAAATATCGTTAAGTCAGCATGAAAAGTTCATTTTGAGGTCCAGACCTTGTGACTCAAGGTGTCTTGCCAGCTGTGGGCTGTAGGTTATCGCTGCTGCTCAGAGACCCGGCGCCTGATAAATTATCGAATACATCTGCACACTGCAAAGTACAGCCAGCAACTATTCCATCTCTTACACCCCAGTACTCCTCAAAGTAGGGTCAGAAACCCTTGGGGCCCTAGATTTCCCATTTCCTAACATTTTTTTATCTAGCACAGCACTATATTTTATTAAGAAGGACAGAATTTTAGTTTCCACTCCCCAAACTGTTACCCCCATCACTTGAAAGCCCTCTTTTGTGCTCAATTAAAGTTAAAACTGACTTTTTCTTTTTTTTTTTTGGATTCCCATTCCCATGTCAGCCTCTCTGCTGCTGACTAGGCTGCGACTTGCTCAATGTCCCCATTTCTGAGCATTAAGATCCACACGCAGCTGCCATCTTTTGTCGTACAAACACCATACATTTTTAAGCATTCAAATATGATCTCTGTCTTTCTCCCCGCGCTCTAAATGCGGACCCGGCTGTTGAAATATAAATGCGCCCTTCACTTGCCCTGTCTTTGGCTCTCATTTTAGGCATCTGGCTACAACAGCTAGGATTCTGATACGGTCTCCTGTAGGAAGTAGTAAGCGTAGTCAATGGGGATGTTCGACACACATACACTTCTATTATGAATGGGGATTTTGGATTCACATGTCGCTCCCGGGCATATCCGACCCTTTCTTTTTAAAAGAGCTTTGTCTTTTTCAGACATTATGTCCCACCTCTGAGGTGATGAGTCTGTTTTTAGACTTACAAACTCAGGCAGTTATTAACAGAGCCAGGAGACTGACTCAACTTCTCTAATATATTTGTATTAATTAATATGAGGCATACTGCTTTAAACCAAGTTGGAAAGTTTCTTCTTTGCTGGGAGCAGAAAAAAATCAATAATTTCTGAGACAAGCGTAACATGTGGAGATATCTGTAACGGGCAAGGAATACCACCCAACCACTGTTTTATAATGTACTGTGCTACACACTTATAACAGTAATCAGGTTCCTATGTAAAATCTGTGCACAAAGTGCAGACTGGTGACACATTAAAGGAAAACATGAACAACACAGGACTTTAAATGAATGCAGATGTTTGCAGGAGAATGGGTTGCTTTTGCCTTTTTGTCCTCATCGAGGGAGGGGTCATGGCAAATCAATACAAAGTTGTCCTCAGTGATCACAAACAGATAGTGGTGTCTTCCAGGCTGACAGTTTCCCCGTCCACAGGGCACGAGTGCTCTTGGAATGACAAAATTATATGTTATACTACTCGCAGTCACCGGGTCTCAAATGAGTGGAACTCAAGGCACGTGTGTTTGTTGCTGTTAGAAAGGCCACACGCGGAGACGTGGTGAAGAGCCTGCCGTCACACAGAGGGGCAAGACGTGATAATCTTTCAGCCACAGGGATAGCAGCATATGCTTTCAGACGATCCTTCCTGGAAGGTATGTATTGTGTTGCATTGGACGTTCTCAAAAATGATTGAAAAGGTCTGTAAAGAGTGGGGAAAAAAGAGCTTGGGAGAAAAGTTCAAACCCTGCTTATTTTGTCACCTGGGAAGGCGGAAACGTCTGTTGGATAGCGACCCCTTTGAAGGGTCACACAATCTCTGTATCTCTCCGTCAATGACAGTCAGTCAGTCGGTTGGTTGAGGTGTGCAGAGGTGAGGCTTCTCTTAATTTTTCCAATGTTACGCAGCTGTTTCTTATACTTTTCTTGTAAACGCCCAAATGCAAGAGTCCAAATGCCTTCTAGGAGATCTGAAAATGTACTCTGCATCCTCATATTTGAAAATATTCCATCTTCCCACCTATGTAGAGATACTTTACATATTAAATTAAATTGAATAAGCGAATTGTCCAAGGCACTTATTTCTGAGTATAGCTCCAATCTCAGTTTCTGGCTTTTGCTCAGCCCCCAAAGCACCTGACTGTGCATTTCCTATAATGCTCCATCCTAAAGGTTGTAATGCATGTTTTAAAGTCTCACTCTAATGTGTAAAATCACTGGAATGCCCCTTTAATCTCCTATGGCACTAGTTATCTGTTGCAATTAAGAGTCAGAGTTAGAACAGAGAGATATTTCAAAATGCAGTGCTCATTTATTGACCGTTCTTAGGCACAGGGTTGTAAAAGTAAGGGCATTGCCTTTATGCTACTCACAAAACAAAACCTATATGAATGTATAAATAAATAAGTCACAAAAATAAACCATTATTTACGGTGACATGTGGAGAAAGAATCAAGGAGTGTCACAGCCTGAAGAAAGAAGCTTCTCTGTGACACTCATGTATCGCTTGCCAGGTGGCAGCAGGTTGAAAAGGCTGCGGCTGGTGTGGGTGTTTTCTATTAGAATGCTTTGAGCTCTGCGTAGGCACCTCACCTAACGTTTAATCACCTGCTGCAGAGCTCTCCTGTTATGGGCCATGCACATCTCAATTTGTGGCGTGTTTCAGTCGGGCTACATTTTACCGCTGCTCTGTAAAAGTTGGCAAGAACTCTGCACAGGAATCTTTGCCTTTCTTAAGTTCCCTGAAGAAACACGGTTGTTCTGAGCAGGGCGGAGATGTGATGACCATCGTAGGTTTCCTGTCTGTCTGCGAGCAATCTAAAACTGTTGACCCGCTCCATCTCAGCTTCACTGAAGTGGTCAGTGCACCCGTGCAGTCATGGGTGTACGGCGTGAACAGGAGGGGGCTGAGCACACAGCCCTGGGGGACTCCGGTGTTGAGCACTAGAGTGGAGGAGGTGTGACCACCAGTCGGAACTGTCTGGGGTCTACGGTTGTGGTGTTTTGACGACCTTGGCATGTTTTTATGTTGTTGGCTTGCAGCACACTGTGTCTATGTAGCAATTAGGTGCCTCTGCAGTTGCCTTACGTCTGATATTTTCTCTGTGGCATTAGTAGATTTTGTCTTTAGCTGAAATCCTGAATAGTTCTAATAACATTGCCACAGATATACTCTTAGTCCACAGGCACTAAACGCTGGAATAATATACCCCTACAAGTATGAGTGACAGTATAAGTAGCTTTTCCCGCTGGAAGTAGATGATTAGATAGGGATTATTGTGTTAAAGTCTGAACTGCAGCTCTGCTAAGGCTGGGGATTGCAGAGTATCAGTGAGGAGAGCACCTTGCCCTGATCATCTGACGGCAGACGGCTCCTCCCCGCTCCCTCCAGTCTGCTACGCAGAGCAGCGGCTCGGGCACAACTCTATCCGCGTTTCCATACACAGGCTCGTCTGCGTGAGCCGGAGACGGAGTCGAGTTATCCACTTTGAATAAACGAGGACTCCGATCCCCCGTGGTGTCTGCTTTCAAATGAATCAGTGATGAGAGTGGCCGAGGAGAGAGACGGACGCTTTTCTTCTCTGTGGACCGGCAGTGCGCAAAAGTGCGCTCCGTGGCTCAGCATCATCATCATCATCATCATCCTCCGCTCCTGAGATCAACCCAAACCCGAGAGGCGCGCTGAGATCCTCACCGAACCCCCCCGTGCGAGGTAACCCGATTTCCTCCAAAGATTTCCTCCACTTTCTGTCTCTGTGTGTGTGTGTGAAATGCTCCTGGACGGCACAGCGGCTCACACGCATGCTTTTTATGCAACACTTGAATCTCCAGCGTCTGACAAAAGGATGTTTTATGCTTTTGAATTCACGGGCGGTTAATTTATCAATTATTAAACTAGAATAAATCCAACATCCCCTTTGCTGCAAGCCGAATATCTCTGTGACATCTTGAAACATGATCATCCATTTATGTGAAATGAGTGCCTCGTCTTTTCCCTGCAGTTCACGTTTAAATCCTCAGTAATAGAGTATTGATCAAACTAATTAAAATGCTACATCCAATAAATTAGCTTTATAAGCTCCCAAGAGGGCAATCTTCTGTGGATCCTATGGGCTCTGCCACACGAAATCAACTTCACATTAACACTCAAAATGCATTAAAAGTTTGGACTGAGATGTATCAAGTTAGTGTGTTTAAAACAGATTCAAATAACAAGCAAGCATCCACTGAAGTTCTACTTTTAGTGCCGAACACTAAAGGTCAGATACAGTATCTTGATGTTAAAGTATATGCTCAAGTCAAAGGGCAGACGTGTGCAGCTAATGGTAACTGCCAGTTCCCTGCTCTTGGTGAAATGTAGCCTCGATGTAGCAGCATCACATCTCCTGTATCTGGTATCAGACCTACCTATGGTGAAATTCCAGCAGCCGCGTGTTAACGTCACAGGATGCAAATTGCCACAGACTGTGCAATTCACCTTTAATCATGAGCATGTGGGTGTTGGCTTGTGTGAGCTGGTGCTTCTAGCTGCAGGATTTCTCAAAGGCATGAGGCGGCGTTTGACTGGAATAAGTTCTCTGATGAAATTCAAATGAAACATACTGTTTTCCAGCAGCAGCGAGTTAATGTTCTCACAATTACTGTACGGGTGTAGGCTCCTCATTATGGTCGGTACAGTGCATGTTTTTTATTTAATCAGCACTCAGCAGGCTTTAGGCTAGAGTAAGTCCCCCTTTTTTTCCATTCATTTTGGTCTTTGCTAAACATCTGAATTTAAAGCAAGGAGAAATATTAACAATGGAATTAACTTTTCATAAATTGGTGGAAGTGTTAAAAGTTCAGTTAAAAACAAAAAACAGAGGACGGTGACTGCAAGTAGCTAATGAATGAGAGGCGCTTCCTGTAGTGAGAAATTAATTTGGTCAGAAAAGTGGGATACAGGCCGACAACAAAGGGCAAACAGGTCACTACGAACGAGGGGTCGCCCTCGTTATTTTCATACCCGACTAATCAGCGTGAATGAGGCGGCTGTTCATGTGTAGCTGAACCGGGACAGATACTTTGTTTGTTTTTCTCATGTCCTGGAAACAAATGTGTGAGTAAAGGTGAAGCTGGATGGAAGGCAGCGGGCTGGATGGTCCGTGGGATTTTCACTAAGTGTTTACGAGTCCGGCTGTAAAGGCGATGGTGGTGCGGGGAGGTGTTATGATTTCTAAATCCCTGAAGAAAACTCAAGGTGTCTCAGTGATGTACGACTGGACAAATATACAGGCTCAGTGGATGTTACACCATAATACCAGAAGAGTTTCATGCGGGAAGGATGGATGGAGAAGGAGGAGGCGGGGAGAGAAGCTGTTTCTTGTGTACAATTTCCTGTTATTATGTTTTGTTTTATGGAGTTTATCCAGTTGGCTCCACTCGAGCAAAGGGAATGATGGGTGGAGGTGGTGGTGGTGGTGGTGGGCAACAAAACAAAAGTGCATTTTCTTCTCCTCCGGTTTCCCTAATCTAGAGCAATAGAAAAATAACAAGAGAATGGAATTAATATTTGATGAGGTTATGTTTGGTGAATTAAAGGATGAAAACTATTAGCTGAGGCATACGGGGATATTTGTTAAAAATGCAAATGAATTCCAGAGGTTTTCTCTGTCTGTGGTTGGTGGGTTGGTTGATTCTCCCTCAGGAGATAAGAGAGCACTTTTATGAAAGAACCAGAGTTTTCCTGTTGGAAAACGTGCTCGATGCTATCTCAAGGCCCTTGTTTTGTGTATTAAGGTCCGGCTGAAATTAAAATTCATTGCTTGTTGTTTGCTCAGAAATTAGAACACACATCCCCGGTGTTTGTTTTGACTTGCGTAATTATTCAGCCAAAATCAGGGCTTTCAAAAGAAATTGCATTTTATTTTGTCCAACACTTCTTTTTCTAAAGTCATAGCGCCCCCTACATTTGTGCTCTCCGTGATGGAGTTATTTTGGGCTCCAGCTGACACTGTCGATGTTTTGTGTGCGTGGACAGATACCAGAGATATGAATACAGTGTTGTAGGATACCTGAGCAGAGCATGATCACACCAAACAGACCCTGACAGGCTGAGTTGAGACAAGAATTAAGGAATTGTAATCATTTTAGGCCATGTTGTTTTATATTTACATCTGCCGGTGACTTTGTGTAGCATAGTGTGTGTGTTCAAAGAAACTAATTAAAGCCTTTATTAAACAATGTCTTTTAACCTTCATTTATAAGGTGCCCACGTGTGTGTAATTAGTGTAATCTATTTTGTCAGAGGATAACACAAGCTTATATTTGTATTATATATTACATTAAGAGCGTGAGGTTGGGGTGAGAATCACTTACTACTCTCTCTGACCCGGGTCGGGTTCAGACAGATTGAGAGCTACATTAGATTGTCAGCTATATGAGTCCACATGTTAGTCGTGTACGAACAAAGTGCTGAAGTTCTCTTTACGGTGGGGTTTCACAGTCAGGTCATTTGCCGTCACCACAGCCGAACCCACGACAGATACGCAGCTAATGCTAGCTAGCTTGATTCATTTGCACAGTGTGAGACAGAGTGTTCTGGAGCTGCCTGTGACTCGGCGATCACTGGCATCAACTTTTCCACAATTAAGGTTTTGTGCCCTTTTGCAAAAAATAAGTAACTGCTGCACAATAGTTTTAGTATCGGTGCAGTTAGAGCGAGGGGAATTTAAGGATCCGTTCACCTGTTATCCCAAGCAGGACTGCTGAATATGGGACAGAGGGAGGGCGGTGGCTTCCTCTTGTTACCATAACGACTGGGTTCACGAGGACCAGGTATCATTATTTCCCAGGCAACACGTTAAATAGAAGTTGTCAGCTGCCATGTGCTTGATGATTGACTTTGATCCGAGCTAATGATCGCTGTGTGCATCTGAGAGCTGCGCCACTTCATTACGACCGTTGAGCAGAACATGTGCGTGATTTCAAAAGTGACCCGGCGGATTCTTGTTTTTGCTGGCTTCGTGATTTCGGATATTTACCCTGCTGTGATAAGGTTACAATCACTCATCCAGCATTGTGATGGTAATGTCATACAGAGGCTAAATTTTGTGTGCGCCTGTAGAGTTGGCTGGATCTGCTGTCTGCCTCCCCCGTGGACTGATTACTGATCAGACTAGCATTTCATATCAGCCTTGTGGGGGGAAATTAGAGGATTAGCAACAACTTCATGCTTATTCCCCTACGTATCTTCCAGGCCCCCAAATCCTGTGGAAGTCATTGTTATTTTAAGTAGCTTGGCAATTGAGCGTGGAAGCAAGCCTTAATTCTCCCAAGTCTTCGGAGAAGCGGAGCGGCAGAAAGCTAGCAGTTTGGAGCTACCTCGTCTGCTATTCATGTTCTTTCATGATGTGAAAGTGAGCAACTGAGAGAGGGCCACGGAGCTGGCTGCCAGGACCTCTTCACTCCAATCCTTGGTTCATACATAATAGATAAGTCACTGTAACTTACAGTACAGGGGCATAACTAGGCTAATGCCCACATTTGCATATTTGTGCCGAATTCCATTATTAATGAGCGCGCGGCAGGCAGCGATCCACGGTGCAAACAACCACCTTGGTCCGTGCGCCGTATCTCAGGGGTTGATACCCGCCATGTGCACCAGCAGCGTGGTATTAAAAAGCAGCATCCAAGCTGTCAAAGCAGAGACACTCGGGAGCTGCGTCTTCGTCATCAAAAGCCTCAGAGTTTGAACTCAGCCTTTGGGAAAGCCTTATTAAAGGCGCGCAGGGTCTGATGACAGAATCAGACAACGGGCTTCTTCCCCCGCTTAATTTACCGCCATTCTGAAATAATAGGACAGGGGTTGGGAGTGGGTGAAAGAGGAGACGGCGGAGGGCGGTGACACCTTCTAGTGAACAGATTTCACGGGCCACTTTTTCATCAAGAGGTTCAAGAAAGCCCGACGGCGCCATCATCGCCGAGTGTTGTGAAGTAGATTCATCATTCCACTTGATGACGAGCTAAGTTATTTATTCATTACCTTTGTTCTCTGTCTCAGACGAGTAGGCACATGTCAGCCACGTCCCTCATTATTGGTGATTGTGTGTCATACATTCTCAATTCTTTTTTTTTGGGGGGGGGGGAACCATGTCTTGTCAGATTTGTCAGATTAATGGTATCTTTTGCTTGGGAGGGATCATGACCCCGTCGCGTGCAGTGAGATTTGTTTTGATTCAGATGCCTGTGCTCCGCCATATGTATCCATTTATTTTTGCGTGGGTGTGTGCGGTTTTGTGAGGCCGAGGAAGGGAAAGTGACAGATAGTGATATGAGATTTCCGCCGGTTTCTGTTTGTGAAATATGTTCCTCGTCCGTCTGGTGGCCCGGGAGCAGAATATTTAAGTAACATTTTAATGAAATGATTTCACTGGTACAGGGCCCTCTCTCATTAACGTGGAGATTTGAAGATTATCAGGGATGAAGAGGGACATCATTTTAGGGCAGCTTCATGAGTGTTTTGCATATTGAAAGGAGTCAGATCAACCGCTGGATCCCCATTAAAATAAGATCAAGTGTTTGTCAGTCGCCTGGCAGGCCAACGTTAATTCAGCTCTACTTTCCGAGGTAGCTGGGGCTGTTTCTCTCTTTTGTCTGCGTTCCCTTTCCTTTACGCATCACTGCTGGTAATTTTAAAGGAGCGGATGAATACTCATGAGAACAAAATGTCAAGCGTTGGTCGCTCCTCCTGGCTCGTGCTCTTGCCACCACCAGAAGCAACATTTGACATTTGTACGAAAGGCGAAGATCTGGGTTTGTCTAAATATGAAATTTGATCTTTGGAGACGTTGATTTAGGGTTATTGTGGGAAGGTCAGACACCTAACAAAGGCAGCGCAGACAATCTGTGCTTTGATTTCCAAGTTAAGCACAGGGGAGATGAAAGCAGCGACCCTGCAGTGTCCTTCAGATCGAAACCTTTAGTCCTCGTTAAGCTTTCAGCAGAAGCGAGCCATTGTTGAAGTTGAGAGACCGATTACCAGAAAGCTCCAGCAGGTTTTCCACAGGTAGAACGAGTTAACGAGTAAATATTTAACAAAGACTCACACAGGTAAAGGCCAGGCAGTAGTCGTCTCCACAGAGAGCCGTCTGACCGGTGTTAATGATGTCTCAGTCATGCTTACTGACGAAGGGTCTAGCAGCCACCTCTTGGGGCCGCGCAGGGAGCTGTCCGTGGTGCTGAAGGACCCTGTTCATCTTGGTTTCTGGAAGGGAGGATGCCAAGACGAGCACCTCTCCTTTCCCCAATCTCAAAGGGGAATACCGCTTATCTGAAACTTGAAATTGAACTTTGAAATATGCTATTCCTCGGCCTTAGATTTTCTCCTCTTTTGCCTTAAAGGCACATCATTACCGGACCGCACGTGTGCCAGAAGTCTGATCTCAAAATAGGCAGCGAGGGTGATTGTGGATTCACAAAATGAAGCATTTAAAGCAGCTTTGGTTTAAACGCTGCTACTTCCTGCTACAGGGAGGACACTTTTTGCTCAGGTGTCACCTTACAGAAAAGAATACAAAGGTTGAAGAGCTGTGACCCCCTTGCCCTGTTTTAGTATCTATTATACTTTCCATAATGCGATTCAGCAGAGATGCCCACAGTCCCACAGTCAGAAACACCGTCCTCCCCTTGTGTTCACTGAACTCTGTGGTCACTGTCGTCGCCTGTGGCTGCCTGTATTGGAACACTTTGTGTTGAAAAGAGTTCCCTAATGTCAGTTTTCATGATCATTTATACTGCACGTGTGGAAGCTGATTATTCATTTAGTCAGCTAAACATTAATCAGTGGCTGTTTTGATGATTAATTAATCATTAATGTAATTTTCTTTAAGCAAAGATGCCAAATTAATTCTGTTTTCACATCATCTTAATCATCTTTATTGTTAGGATTCGGTCTTTGTCATATATGATGGTTTGTTGTTCTCATCCTTGGCTCCAGGAAGAAGCCTTTTCCCCACATTGTTTAAAAGAACAACCAATCAATCAGTTAATATAGAAAAAGCACAGACAGATGAAGTGCTAGTCGCAGCCTTGGTGTTATTCAATTCAAAACTAAAACCCTGTGATAAATGCTGCCTCGCTGTATCAGAGAGCTGCTCATTGAACTCTCATTTTCAGCGCTTAAGTAACTAGTATTGTATTGGAATACAATATATCGAGAGGTGTTTTCATTATTTATATCTGTGGAGGAGAAAAAAAAAAGGGAAACAGCTCACAATATGACATGGAGCTGAAGAGGATTAGTCGCAGATCGCAAAAACAACAATTCCGATGATTGTTAATTCAGTTCAAACTCAAATGCGATGACTTGTGTCGGTCTTTGTTCTGATAGTTAGTAGAATATTTTTTGAGGAATTGCATTTTCCACAACTTTATGAAATTTGCTGGAATAGACACTAAAATGATCTGGAAAAACAAGCATTAGATTAAGTGACCATTTAAATGAGGCCATCAGACGCAGCATTAATGTAATGCATCTGAAAATATGCTTAAACAGCCCCCGACGTGTCAAACAATGCACAGGACAGGACTGCGTTACAGTTGTATAGCGTTACTCAGAGCTGAATGCAGCGCGCAGGCCTATTTTTAGGAGACGGCCTTGTGTGTTTTACTTTATTTCCAATGTCACTGAGTTTTTAGACTCATTAATGATTACTATTTGTTTGTTTGTTCATCTTTGTGTACCACATTTGCTATTTTCTTGATAGCCTGTTCTCTATTAGTCCCTGAAGTGTTTATGACTGTGTGTAGTCTTATTATCTGGGACTATAGAGACATAATCAGCATGGATCTGTTAATGCAGCCATAATTTGAAGCTCATTCAGATACTGGAGACATTCAGATTAGCTCCTTTTTGATTTATCCGTGTCCTTTCAGATTTGTTTTTGGTTTTTTTTCCATTCCAGTTGATAGCATATTTGTTTACGCATTCTAATCTTGTAATTATATCATTTGTTGTTTCCGCTAATCCACAGTATGTGTGTAGCAGATGTTCACAATGTTTGTCATTAAGTGTTTATTGTTTGACCAGTTAATAATTATGAGCAGCGATAATTTGGGTATAAGAGGATAATGATGAATATTTTCATATTTCCTCCTAGTTTGTTATCATCGAGGCACGACAAGCCAAAAAAGCCACATTATCTCATAAACAGGATTTAAGCAAATGACAGTAAATAATACACAGCCTAAAATTAGCCTGAGATGGTTTGCATTTAAAAAGGCTTGTTTGTTTTTCCCGTGTTGTTACCTAAAAGTAAAAGAAGGCGATGCATCCGCGCTGGCTTTGGCTCCAGTATTCATGGATCACTGTAAATTAACCCGCTTCGTCTTCGTTTCAGTGTCAGGTAAATATTTCAAGGCATGCATGCAAAACATATGTTCGGCTTCTGCATATTCTATCACTGGAAAGTGTTTTGCTACTGGGGCTTTGCTACATATTTGCTCATATTTGAGTATCACAGAGGGAGTAGATAAACAGATTTGTCCAAATTTGTGTTCTGCAGGATTTATCATGCAGCACACATCCACACCAGTTTTTTTTTATTTATTTATTTATTTTTTACTGGGGTTTGAAAACGTGTTCCTGCAGTTTTTGAATTCTATCTTCATATTTGATAACATCTTTTATGTTAGTTTGAACGGCGAATGTGTGATAAGGCTTGTCGCAGTTAACAGGATAACACGGGGTTAGCTCGGGCCAATACAAATCACCGATTTTGGCCCTCACCTTCAGAATGAGTTTTCATCACACGGCTTCGTCTTTACATCATATCCCCTTAATAAACTGCAATAGGATTACAAGGTGTAGGCTGTGATCTGCTCCAGAGGTCTGGAGCACAGTAGGGATTAGGTATGGCATTTGATGTCTGCTCCCAAGGTTTCAAAGAATAATATACCATCCTCATTTCATCACTATATGTAAAAGTACAGAGAAGGTGGTTTTGGTCGTTGTCCGTGGTAGCGCTCAAAGTGGGCTCAAGTCTTCTGGTGAAAAGAGGTGTGAGTAAGAGGTTGAATAGTCTAATATGACGTATATTTAGAGCTAAAAAACATGTCAGTTAAATGAGCTGTTGTTGATCTGTCGATTAGTTCGCTGACAGATCAACAACAGCTTTAATGGTTGCTTAGTTTTTAGCATTTTTAAACAAAAAGAAAGTTAAAATTGTGAATATTTTCTGGTATTCTTCACCTTCTGTGCCGGTAAACTTGCACTTTTTTCTGACTTTTCTAGAATTAATATTGATTAAAGCCTCATCAGATTATAAAAAACGAGATATTTTGAATTACCATAAACGTTTATACTCAATTAAAACATGAAAGTGTATTTGAAATCTGTCTGCAGACTGCAACGGGTGACATAAGTTGGGGGTGTATTGTTGTGTTTGTGAGAAATCAGTTGTTAGTCCTGCTTTGCCCTTTCTGTAAGATATGTTTGATTATTTTTTCCAAAGGCTGAAATCGCTAGAGAGGTCCTCTGAATTGTACTTGTACAGTTGCGCATTGATTATTTCCAGAGCAACAGATGCAGTTGCATTGGCCAGTGATTTAATGCAAGGAGCACGACACATGGGAAAACTCATTGCCCAGCAAATTAAACCATTACCTCCACAGTTGGAGTTAAATATGGAGAAATGACTCATTTAATGTCTGATTACTCCCTAATACAGCCATCACAACAATGGCAGCCACTCATTCTCACAAGTAAATTCTGCTTCTTTGCAAGATAAGGGCGGCAATTGCTTGTCAGGGTCACAATGAAGTTTTATTAAAAGATGCACGCTAAGAATGCAAAAGAATTCATCTGCTCGGATTCATTATGAGATGGCTCTCTGGTCTGAAGATTCGTCTTCATTATCCAGCCAAGCACCAGGCAGATAACACTGCCTCATTTGCTTTCCGAGCCTCAATTTTCCCTCAACGATAATGCGGCATCTCTTTTGTGCGGCTGTGGTAAAGACAAGCAAGCCATTTTCAATATGCACGCAGGATGACAAAGGTTAATCATCAATTTAAAGCTAATCTTTGTTAAATACCAATAGAGGCATGGTGTGTGCTCGAGACAGATATAATCAGGCAAACCCCAAAACAATCCTCCATCTAAATGAAGTGAAAGATGGTTAATCTAGGCTTTACAGCAGGGGTTGATGAGCGAGGACGTGGGAGGATTGCATCACACTTCTCGACTAACGTTCCATTGTTCCACTGTTTGCCACATTTAGCCATCACATCTTTCGGGCTAACCCAAGAAACTATTCCACTTTAGTGGAGACGGTCCCCATTAAGGCACAGAGACATTTCGCCAAGGTAAAGTGCGTTCAGCCCTGACCTGCTTCAGCTTTGACGAGTCTGCGGGAGAAAATGTAACTCATATGTATCTAGCCTTGCTTCATTGTTGCTATGGAGTTGAGATAATTATGGAGTTTTAAAATTATGCAATCAAGGACGAGATTTCTCTCCCCCGTCTGGGAAAATGAGTAATTAATTTTCTCCTTTTTTCTCAGTTAATATGCAGACGACTGGGAACACAGGATCCTAGTCATTATCAGGTCTGGTCTGGTGAAACATGTCTGCCAAGAAGGCTAATTAAAATGTGAGCTAGCTGCCTTCCATCCCACCCTGTTCATATTTGTATAAGGTGGCACATCATGATACATGCGCTGGACACATTTCTTCAAGGTATCCAGCTTTTTCAGGCCTGGAACATTGTGTCCTTAAAGCAAAGGAGTGGTTTTCTATTAGTTCTGGAAAGTATACTAAAGTAAAAGTAAAGTTTTACATTATTTTTGTCAAACTTGTTGTCCAATAAGATAAGCTCAGGACAAAACATTGCATTTCCTATTAACCTAAGCCATTTAAGTCTCTTGGGCAGGACTTTACAATAATGGGAAATAGAATCAGCTCACCTTAATGGCTGAGGCAGTAATTCCATTGACAAGGTAGACTCCTTTAATAAAGATAAGCCCCCAAGAAAATCAATAACCTGAACTAATTTCGAAAGGACTCAGGGTTGTCTAGACAAACACAGCATTCACACCTAACCATACAGGTCTCAAAAACCCATTTAAAAGGGCCTTTTCATTGATATTGCTGTGAGAACTAACCAAGGATGTTCTCGTCTTTGCTACAAGACGTAGTAACAAAGCAGGCCGACGAGCAGTCCTGCAGATGCCCCTTCTGTGAGTCTTTTTATCCCCCCCTATTAGGCCTCTGATGCTGGGTCCACAAACTTCTCTAATTAAGAATTCGTCTTCAGCAAATTCACCCATAAAATGGCCCTCGCTGCAGAACGTGGGGTGATAAAAGGAGTTATTGGGCCTGCGACCTCCTTTGCCTCTTATCTCCCATAAACACTTCAGTTGGTTTTACAGGGCCATGGAGGCGGCAGAACGAGCAATAAGCCAAAGGGGAATAGTGGGGGGACTGATGACTTATTCATGAAGAACGGCGCAACAAGACGGCCCAGATCAAATTGACAGTGAGAAGTCCTCATACCATAAGTTGTTATGTAGTTCTGATAAGACTTGTCTTGTACTTAAAGTTGATTAATCTTTGGCCCGGGCTTCGTTTCAGCATGCACCGCAGTGATGTTTTTAAGGCTAAAATATAAAAAATATAAAAATCATAGTGCATGCTCATTAGCTTTGCCACGGCTCCAGCATTAGCTTGTGGGTTTGCCATCACACCAGCGGAGACAAAGCTCTGCTCTGCTGTGAAAGTCACCCCGCTGAAATGACATGATGTTTTATTCCCTCTATCTTCTTAACCTGATTCTGTCACATACCCTGAGCTGCACATGCACGGATATTGTCATCAAGTCGCAGGCAGGTCTTTTCAGGCTATTTAAATGAGCCTGAATAATTCACACGGATCTCACCTAACAACTCTGTTTTCTTTTTCATGTGCATTAAATTCGGTTAAAGCCAGGAGTGTTGTTTTGCTTTTTTTTTTTTAACCACACCTCATCTCAGTTTGTGCATGCTCCAGTGATTTAGACTGATGGCAAATCCCACCTCGCTACGCAGGCTGAACACAAGAGGTGTGCATTCAGGACTGCATTCAGACCGCTGCCAGTGCTGTGTTCTACAGACAGAACAAGGGGAGAAAGTATAAAGTAACAGCTAGTGCCAATACTTGTGGTTAGCCTTCCTTGAAAATGTCTGTAAACAGAGCCTCGCCGGTAGTGGGGACTCGACTTAGAAGCAGATGTAAAGCCCAGCTGGCACAAGAGTTTTCATTTCCTCTCAGGCGGAGTGTAAATTTTGCACAGAGCTAAGGCTGACTAGCTGCCCGGTGTTACGTAGGCAATGGTGTGGAGCAGTGCGAAGGCAAACGCTGTAAACAATGTAATGATAGAGCGTAAGACAGCCGCGCACAGCTATGATGGTTTACATCCACCCCCGTCCCTGCCCAGTCAGACCTCTGAAGCACTCTCTGCCACAGAGGCAGAGACTAGGCACGAGGAAATGGAGCTGGAGATTGTTATTATAGATAAACACTTCCCTTACGATCTAGTTTGCCCTGCAAGTAGGAAATTACAAGGATGTTGCTCAAAGTTGGGCACAGAGGCAACTGATTTTATTTGCCTCCGAGGTGCCGCCGTGCACCGTCACAAGCTGTGCTCAGCATCTCGGCAAAATGATGCTGAGCACAGTTCGCGTTCAGTCAATGGTCACTTTCCGAATGCATTTCTGTATTTGTCGGCCTGAAAATTCATTGATTGGTTGATAGACGGAAACTGAACAGGAGACAAGTTTTGATGATCATTTTCAATTGTCTGATTAAGCAAAAATGGCAAATATCTGCTCGCTCCAGTTGGTCGACTGTGAAGATTTGCTGTCTCTGTGCTGTATTAAATAATACCTTTGGGTTTTGTTTGTTGGTTGGACAACACTCAACATCTAAGGTCCTCACCTTGGACTCCTTAGAAAATGGGCATTTTCACAACTTTTGCCATAAAATATCTGGCAGACAATAATTGTTACCCGCTGCCTCCTAAAATTAAGTTACATTCCAGGAGGCTAAAATATTAATATCAAAAAGCAAAAGTTTGTCTGAAAGTGTATTATAGCGATTATGGAGGTTATGCGTTATCTTTTAAAGGATAGGTTTGCAGTTCTGTTTTAAAGCAATTAATCCTGTGTCCATATGAGCATTTTGCATGCTGTAATCTTTCCTTTTGTGAATACTGCACATGAAGATATTATTTCCTAATGTGCTTTCAATACAAGGAACGCGGGACAGAAGCCACGGGCCTCATTAGAGTCCTATTTTAGTCTTATTTCAGAGTCAGTGTTTTCCTCTCGAGCTGCACCAACAGACATTTCGGTCTCAAAAAGTCCAACCTTGGAATAAATCCATGTTTTATCTAACTTAGGCTGCTGAAGCATCATATTAACTTCAGATAATTACATTTGAATTCATATTTGCACAAAGGACTGCAGATTTGGTCTCCCATCACTTACATTGAAAGCACATTAGGTAGGCATCTCTTGATAGGCGATACGAACAGGAGGGGTATTTACAGCAAGCTGAACCTTTCAGTGCTCATGTGGGTTTTACACAGAAAAACTGTGATTTATCCCCAGTGAAATGTTGCGTGTCTGATATAAAACACCGTTCATTAAAAGAATGACTTAGCATTGTTCAAACTTCCGCACTGACAAATGACTAAGCCACCTCGGCCCACACAGTCCGATCCCTCTGATCGTGTTACGATCAATGAGCGGCATGTGAGGCGACAACTTGAATTACTTATGCAGATGAGGTAGCTCGATACTGTAAAAAGTTCCAGTTCAAGGTCGTCTGCGGGGGCCAAATGACGTCCCAGAAATGTGTTGCCGTCCGTGTCTCTTCCCGTCTCTGATCTGCATATCTCACAGTTACGCTTGACTGATTTGTCATTCACACGTACTGCACAAACAAATGGAGCTAATCCTGGCTGCACGCTCGTGTCACAGTCGAGAGTACACTGGGGGTCACCTGATGAGCTGCTGTCTGACTTTTGATTGTAGGTAAGAAACTTTAGACATATACATGCTTTGTACATCATGGATACCATCCTCTGCTCACTGTGCATGTAGCTCCCTAGACAGTGTGCTCCCTCTTGTTTGTTTACTGTATGCGCGTCGGCGATATCAGCAGCAGGGAGCGCCATAACCAGCACTGACATGTCTAAATGTGTAACGCTTCAACCTCTGATGCGAGCGAACACAGGACGCCCCTGTGGGAAACGGCTTTAAGTTGAATGCATTATTATCAGCTCACTAACTGCAGCCTGGTGTTGAATCACTTCAGCGCTTGGCAGCCAGCAGCACATCACAGAAGGTCCAAATACTAAACCCTGAGTTCTACAGCGCTGAATACATATTTGTGATGGCGGGAAAACACTGGCAGATCCGTGGCGGGCGCCTACCAATAGGATGCTGTTGTGCCAGAGCCAGAAATGCTCTCCAAGTTATGTAGAACAGCACACAGCAGCTGTAGATTGGGGGAAAATAAACATGAGATAGCTATGCTGACCTCCACCAAGAAAATACCAAGCCCCTAGTGTACATATACCTCAGTTAATATGTATTATGTGCTTTGCCCTGGAGTACAGCTTGTACGGTGCACAACTCAACGCTTGGCCGAGGTGGGATTACACTCGGTGTATTACTTAATGCTGTTTATGAGCTGTAAGATTGATGCCGTTTAATAAACAACGCTACACGATCGTAAAAATTCTCTAAACATTGTGCATTTTTCTGCACTTATCAGAGCTGTGATATCTTTGTCAGCACCCCAGCAGGCCTTCCCCATAGTTTTTTTTCTCATTAAACTATTCATCAGAAAGGCCTCATCAAAGATTAAGAGTATCCTCGCAGTTCATTACAAGATGCCCTGCTTTTTATTTGATGAAGTAATTCATCCATAATGCATGCGTATATTGCAGTTTGCAGGAGGCTGGAGAACAGCATCGGCTTTCAAACCAAAGGCTTAGACCCAAGAAGCGCGGAGTGGTCGGCGCGTTTGTTTTGATTAAGTCGGCATTTCAGAGCGCCCCTTCCACGATGAACTGCACGGCAATTACTTAACACGTAGGAGATCAGACCCATTGTGAGAACTGGGGAAAGCTTGATGGGAAAAGCATGATAAGAATTACAGTGGAATTAAACTGGTGGGGCAGAATTAGCTTTATCTTAGTGTCAGTGACGAGGAGGCTATTGCAGCGGCGAGGGAGATGCTCGATGCTGTCGAAAGCACAGATGCTTTATCAGAAGTGGCAGGCTGAATGAGGATCATCAGGCCACTCTCTGATTGAATTCCTTCTCGTACTCTGTTGTTGTTTCTGAACGACCACGGAACACTTCCCTGAGTGAGTCAGCGTCCCTGGGATTGGTTGCCTCCACTCATCCAAGGGTGATGAGCAAGTCAGCCTATTTTATCTGCGAAAAAGCCTCCTGGGAATCCAGACAATGTCAGTTGATGCTTGAAATAAATCTCAGAGCATTGACAAATGTCAAAGCTAAACTGGAGGAAGCCTGGGCCAGGGCATGCAGCGGGGGCAACAGAGATTGCTAGAGCGATCCTGTGTCAGTTGAACAATGTGTGTGTTTAGGCTGGGTACCCGGAGGGTAATACCATGGGGAAATGACAGTGTGTGTCTGGATGCCGCTTTGTTTGACCCCTGTAATTTCTGCCAAAACCACGACAGTCCACATCCACAGCACTATGCAAAACAGTGTGAGGTGCTGTTTGTTGATACGTATCTTTCTCCAGATTTCCCCGATGTAGCATAAACACGTATTTGTTTATGAGGCACAGGCCTTCGTCAAGTTGGGTGGCTGGTGTTCTACTTGTGCACAGATGGCAGTGGGCAGAAGGATTGGTAATTGGAAGTGACTGCATCGCACACTGAACCAGTCGGCAGGAAGAGAAAAAAAAAGATAGCTATACTGTGAAGGTTTAACTCAATGTATAGAAGATCACAGTTAAAACACTGTAATTAGCGCCTGGGGCCACATGTGGCTGGGTGTGCTAGCAAATGACAGATTCCCTCCTGTTGAAGTCACTAATGAATGCCTTTGCTGACATGTGGGTGTGGATTAGGTCATTGTCTTACTCATGCGCTCCCGAAATAGCCAAATATTGCTTACCATTAGAGCTGCAGTGCAGTTTCCTTTCAAAACAAGGAAATGCTGCCTCTCCATCCCCGGTGCCACAGTGTGAAATACTGCTGAGGTGTCTGACACAACAGTCCGTATCAATATTAGATAACGCATGTCCTAATTATGGCATCAGATCTCTCCTCAGTCTTCTCCAGCTCAAGGTTGCAAGTCTATTCTTGGTTTCCATTGTTCGTCAAACTTGTAATAAATCCCATCAGACAGTGAATACCTCCACTGGTGCACATGGTTAGGCTGAAAATAAAAAAGCAGTATAACCCAATATATGTCACTAATGAATCAAAGAACAAAGGAAAATACTAAACAAACATTACCTCACTGAAAACTGATGCCTGATCGTTACAGTCGAACAATCCTTGTTGACTAGTGAAAATCCATTGTTGCAGACAGGAAATGAAATTAGTTTGAAATAATCTTCCACCAGGTGGCCCCAGAGGAGAGTATTGCTGTGACACAGGTTCCAGTGGGACTGTTGTTTTTTTTTTTTTTTTTTGATACACCCAACTAACTCAAGCCGTCTGACAATACGACAGTGCCGCCATCAATCCTAACCTCATCTGCAGACTTCATTACCCAGCTCACCTCGCTGTTTCAAACAGTTTCAGTAGAATCTGATCACAGCCTTCACGAACAGAGCATTTACTGCGTGATTGCTGTGTAAGACTGCATCAGCTATAGCTAGGGGTACCTAATAATTCGGCAACTGAGTGTATTTTTATTGCCTGTACCAGCTTGGAGTCACCATTTGTACAGTGATAATCTCTCCTAGTTGCTAGACAGTTATTTTAATCACCAAGAAAAGACCCAATTTAGCAAACTAGCTTGTTGAAACACATGTTCATATTCTAAACAATCAGTAGTAGGAGTAGCATAAGAGCCTTAATCCAGAGAAAGCTAAGACAGGGCTTTGTGAGCGTCCACTCTAATTTTGGGTTGGCCCCACTGAGGGGCACCACAGGTCACACAGGGGTTAAATGCCCCGCTAACAGCTAAGTCAAGGGCACCTCTGTCTTAGTTTCCCAGTGAAGGGAGAGCATTGCTCATTTCCATCCAGGTTAGCTAAAGGGTCCCTTGCACATCATGGTCAAACTAGCTTTGCGGGAGGGTTGAAATGCTCGAGGTGTCGCTTTTTAATCCCTTGCACGCTGACGCCCAGCATTTTCTTAATGCTTTGGATGCTCAACACATGGCTGGAAATCAAGTCTTTTACTGTTGTTCTCCTAGACAGCACCTCATATGCCCCAGAAATTAAACACATTTATGATATTTTATAACCTAGTTGGGTTCTCAAAGTAGAATTATGGGGAACTCAAGAAGGGAGATCATCTGCGTCCTCTATGAGCATCTAAAGTATTTTGTTGTTGTAACAGAAATTAATAAACGGAGCCAGGAATCCCACTGTGAACCAAGACGCATCCATAATTTAAAACCCATCCTGTATGTGGGAGTACAGTCTCTGAGTTACAGTTGGATGTGTGTGGGCGGGAAATATATTGTACTAGTTTTTGAGGGCCTGTTGGAGAGAGTGGCTGAGAAAAAGAAGAAGGAGCAAAGGGGAAAGTGCAGAAGAAAATAGAATGAAGGTGAGTGCGTTCCTGCGTCTCGAGTGATAGTTTTTTTGGGGGGGGGGGCAGGAGGGGGGTCACCGCATCTTACAAGAGACATCTAACAATACTGTGAGCCGGTGAAACAGAGAAGAGGCCAAGGTGGGAAAAGGCAAAGAAACAACCAGGAGATAAGGAGGTTTGTCTCTGCACTCAATTCTACCTCTGATTACATTTTTCTGTTTTCAGCCATGCTGAAAATGAAAACCCTGTGCGCAGCCGCACGTGCGTGTTTACGTGTGTGAATTCTTTAAAATGTCTGGCCGCCGCGTAAACGTAACAATGATTAATACCTTTAACTGCCTCACTTGAAATCAATCTGTTTAATAGCGCAGAAGCCACCCTTTGTAATCAAGCTTTATTGCAGTAATAATTATTTTCTACTAATGTCTCTAATGAGCGGCCATTAAAAAAACAAAGCTGCCCTGTTCAATACCTGCTGCCCGCCACAGTTAATAGCAGGGGGCCCTGCTGAATATGAATGAGGGTTTGTTCTGTGGATGTATAGAAGCTGTTTGGGTTAATTAGTGAGAACCTGGTTTCCTGTGGCACAGAGAACCTGTGGAGCCCTCGTCTTAGCCCGGCGGGATATAATGAATAGTGCAGATCTGTTGGCTGTGCTGTCTGCTCAGGTGGCAGGCTGCACTTTTGCTCTGGTGCCCGACATGTTTTAAAGCCCAGATAATGGTCGGCAAGAGCGGCTCTCATGTGTGGAGCCTCGGCGTCACAGGTTCAAGTGGGAATGCAGCGCGGTTTGATTTTCTTACAAAAGCGATCATGCCTCTGTCAGCGCCGAGTCCAAATTTCATCCCCATTTATTCATAATCGGGGTCATAGAGGGGCCAGAGCGTAGCCCAGCGTGCAAGACAGGGGCTCACCTTGATCACTGACCAATCACAGAGCTCAGACACACAAAAACTAATACACTGGAAGTGCTAACCCCTCACATCCTATTGATTTAATTCAAGACATAGGCATGAGCCCTGTGCTTCCTGTCCCTATTAACAAACTTCAAAATAAAACCATAGTTTTAAATATGTGCATGTTCATATATAAATGAAGCGATTAAATGCTTTTTTTCCGGATAACACTTTTAATAAAATCTGTATTCTGCACTGTGACTGACATCATTTCTATTCAGGCTACTGCAGGGCCTGCATAGATGTTTTAATGATATTGAAAGATGCTTAAAAAGGTCAGCATTGGCAATAGTAGCACCCCCTTTCCACCACAGATACATTTCACCTTGCCACTTCTTGTCTGCCTGTCCCGTCACGCTCACGCTGGCGGAGGATTAAAAACGTGCATCTGCTCCTGAAGTAATGCACGAAAGCGAAACATGCAAACTCCGTAAGCAAAACAGTGACCGGAGCGAAGATTTGGATGCGAGGCAGCGGCAGTGCTCTCTCTGAGCCACCGCACTCACGCAGATGCTGACTCCTTCTCCCAAGTCTCAGTGAGGCCACAGATCTCCCCTGCCAGCCCGTGTTGTGTAACCTCCCACTGGCCTCACAGTGTTCGGTGGAAATAGTCCCGGTTAAGGGGTCTGCCAGATAGCGTGGCTGCCATGTGCTGAATGAAAAGCTGGAAAGATATGCATCAAGTGCTGAATAAAGCAATAAGGCCCAGTGGAATGCGAAACAATGGCTCCTTCCAGGTGGTGGTGTGCTGTGAGAGGAGTGGGGGGAATTGGATGAGACAGAAAGCTCGTCTGGCTGCCTGGCTGTTAGCATTGGACTTGGCAGCTCTCTGCCAGGGAAACGCTGACAGGCAGGCGCGCCTGTCACAGCACATAAGTGCCTCCCTGCACAACCCCGGGCCCTGTAGGGCAGGTCAGCTCTCCTGCGTTCAGCTCACAGGCCCAGTGCCACACTCAAGCCACAGATCGGAGTGTGAAGCGAGGGCATGTGTCATAGCCTTTATATGGTTGAAAGACTCTGTAAGGTGAGAGAAAGGCCACCGGTGACAGCGCAGAGATGAGCCGCGCACATTGGCTGTTACATTTCTCACGTACCTCGTTTAATTAGAGAGACGAGGTCTGTGATTATTTCTACTGGAGTATTTCTGCAAGCAGGCAAGGCATAATTAATAATCACAACAACAGTTGGTCACTAAAACCAATTCAAGTACGTGGATTTCGGCAAAGTTGTTTTCACGCAATCCTCACAAATCAATGATCCTATAATTTCCTGTCACTTTCTAAACAAAGTTATTAAAATGACTTTCATATCAATTTCAAATGAGCACGTCTCGCTAACTGGCTCGTGTTATCTCAAAAAAATTCTTTTTTTTTATTACAATGGTGGATCATTTTCCAATTAAACTATTATTATATAAGTGTACAAATGCTCTGAGAGTATTAGGTAGCATGAAGAACGCCCCGGGGAGATACTTCAGCAGCCTTTTCTTTTTCAGAAAACAAAACAGACTTTTTATTTCTCCTGCTAGTTATCGTGGAAATCGGACTGAAAACAACTGCAAGCAGCAGCCTTCCTGCTGCTATAAAAGCCATAGAATATCAAATGTATTTAATACTTTCCCCTTTTTCGCCTTTAAGATGTAATTGCAGTAAATTCCATCTACAGACAGAGAAGCAGGTAGTTACCGGTGGAAAATATTACCCCCTGCCTGCTAAAATGCCAGCAAAATGTGTTAAAATGATCTGTTACCTATTTCTAGCCTACAATATAAGTGATGAGTAATATGTGCTGGACTTAATCAGTCTACTGCATGAATCCAGAGTAGTGTGTGTGTGTGTGTGTGTGTGTGTGCGTCTGGCAGTTTGTTCCCAGGCAGGGAATATCTTGGTTTGTTTAGATTACCTTACCGTGACCTTTGCTGTTGGATCTGGATGTTTGCATAGCCCGGCCCTGTTGTTTTGACTAGCGCAGTGTAAGCAACAACTCTCTCAGCTTGTTTTCCTCATGAAGGTATCTGAAGACTTTTGTTTTTTAAAATGAATTCCATGACATTTAACAAATATATAAAAAAAAAAAAATAATTATTTCAGCTCATGGCTTCCTACTGCGGAGCCGGGGAACGTCTCAAACCCGCCTTATTTCTTGGTTAAGTGAAGGCAAACCTTTTGACAAGTGCCTGTTGAAGGCAAGAAAACAAGGCAAATATTAAAATATTCAATAGCAGTCGTAGTTAAAAAAAAACCCTAAGAAGATGAGAAAGCAAATTTTCCCATGGTTTTGAATGGCTCCTCAGCAATATTATAAGACTAATTTAATGCCCTAAATCCTTCTCCTTGTGTTTGCTGAATTTCATTGCCCTAGTATTGATCTTTCTCGGCATGTATAGGAAATCAAAGTCACCCTAGAAGTGGGAACTCATCTGATTTCCTGCAATAAATTTGTCTTTATAAGTCTCCAAATGCCCTGATTTCGATGGTCCGGGGGAGAGATGTTAAGTGTATTGATTCAAGGGTGGATTTTCACCTGGTAAAGGAAGACAAAGCACTCTGGCCTTGTCTTCTGGCCTTCAGCCACACTTGCATATGTCCGATATATTTTCTAACGAGCTGTCTGGCTAAATGTTTTTCAGCTGGAGAAATTACAGTATCAATTGAAAGTGACTTTATAGAGTTAGAGGAGAAAGCAGATGGGAAGAGGGAAGATGAAAAGAGACTCAAAGAAAGATGAATTGAGATTATCCTTTTGAGATGATACACTTATAACAGACATGGATTGTATTTATGGCCGGATTGCTTTTTCAGGAGAATGAGGAAAGTGCCATTCCAGTATAATACAGACATTCATTCTGCTTTATATGCCTGAAATCTGAAAGCCTTTTCTCCTTTTTCTGTCTTTGTTCTTCCTTACAGATGTGCTGTGGACTGCCGACGATTTCTCCTCCTCCTCCAGGTCAAATTCAATGGCAGACAAAGACTGCACTTCCCACTGCTCTTGTTACTGATGAGCTCAGAAAGACAGATCTTGTCAGCAGCTAAACCACGTTCTCTTTCCTCGCTTCTGTCTCTTGGCCAATCTCCACTCTTCAGCTCATCACCATGGCTTGTTTCCTGGCATCTGCCTTTCTTCTGGTTCTCCAGACGTACGCAGCCCCACCTGAGCTTGTACAGGCAGGATTTGGCATAACACTGGACCCCATGGACTTTGATCCTGGACTACCAGCCAATATCTCGGGAGATGTGACCTCTTCTCCACCCCCGGGGACTAGTAAAAGAGCCCCACACAGTATCATTATTGGGGTGCGTAAGGGGGGCACGAGAGCATTGCTGGAAATGCTAGACATACACCCTGAGGTTGCTGCTGCCGCCACCGAGGTGCACTTCTTTGACTGGGATGAGAACTATGCCAAGGGCTTTGAATGGTATCGTGAGCTGATGCCCTACTCTTACCCACACCAGATCACAGTGGAGAAAACACCAGGTTACTTTACATCAGCCCTTGCACCAGAACGCATCTGTGCCATGAACTCATCCATAAAACTGCTGCTGATCTTGCGTGACCCAGCTGAGAGGGTCATTTCCGACTATACCCAGGTGTACTTCAACCGGCTGGAGAACCACAAGCCGGTGCAAGCCATTGAAAACCTGCTAGTGCGCAATGGAGCCCTGAATATCCGGTACAAGGCCATTCAGAGGAGCCTGTATGACATCCACATGCGCAACTGGCTGCGCCACTTCCCCCTGGAACAGATACACATCGTAGATGGGGATGCTCTCATCCGTGACCCCTTACCAGAGCTTCAGAAGGTGGAGCGCTTCCTCAACTTGCCCCCAAGGATAGTTTCCTCCAACTTCTACTTCAACCAGACCAAGGGTTTTTACTGTATCCGGAGTGATGGTCGAGAACGCTGTCTGCACGAGTCTAAAGGACGTCCTCACCCAGCTGTCAACAGCACCGTCCTCCAGCAGCTTCGCTCCTACCTGCAGGAGCACAACCGAACCTTCTTCAGGCTGGTGAAGCGCACCTTCGACTGGCAATAAGGACCACAGATCACAAATCGGACTCAAGGGAGCCACGACCTTGTCTGTGATGAGGACAAAAAGGGGGCATAAAGCACTTTACAGAACTGACATTTAAAAACCCCTTTGAATAACCTCTTAATAACTACTGTTGTGATCTCTGGTTTCAGCAGAGGGGTCTTTATTCACATGATGTGGCAAAAAAAAATATGAGAAACTGTAACTAGAGGTGTAAGATTAAAATGGAAGAATCTCCGAGCTTAATAAGTCATTCTCTTTGTGCTGGAAGCGTTAAGTGATCAAATTGCAGCGAAAACAAGTTTGTGAAACTGATGAACTTTTTTCCTCTCTCTTGTTTGATATTCTTGTTCTTGATAATAAATTGTTCGGCTTTCAAATGTACCAGAAAAGTGGCACGTTTCTGTCTCTCTCCATTTCACTCTGGCCATCAAAAGCCCTTGAGCCCTCTATGCTGTATTATTTAGGGAGTATACTAAGGTAGGCAGAGGCATTAGAATAAGCCTTTGATTTGCTGTGGTGGAAGGTAGACATTAATGCAAGGAAATGGGTACCCTGGAGCAGCGCTTTAGTAGTACAGGAATCACTAATGGCTTTGGACATTGAAGGTAGCCTGTGCCTGCAGCTAAATCAGTCAAATCTCCATAGTCAGCGAGCTCAAATCCAGGGAGCTGCTGTTGCATTTTGTTGCTGCTCTGTTCAACAATTTGCACAGGTGTTAAATGTAGTCATTAAATCATGTGCCTGACAGTGCTGTAAAACATTTACAAATGTTACCATATCTGTGCAAATGTTTCTTTTTCTTTGCGATATTCGCTTTCCCGAACCGCTCCTGGCACGCAGTTTTCCCAGAAACATTTTGCCGTGCCGTGCACAACAGACAGACGTGGGTCATGTTTCTTTCATTGATTAGGCTTTAAACAGCAGCCAAAGCTACAGCTCCACTGGGATCTGGTATTCATATGATCTCCCTGCACTGTCTGCTGGAATAAGCACTATAACTCTCCTGAGGCAAGTAGTCATTGATGCTACATTGGATCCATATCCAGAACAGAGCACAGGAAGGAGGGGGCACATAGCTGTGGGCTATACAGATATATACTGAATATTTACATGAATAGTGTGGTTCAAGGCTGATCGGGGGTTTTAAATTAAAATAAGAGTGTGATTCTCATGTGTATACACAAGTTCTGTTTGGTGACAAAGGCAGTGCTAAATCCCACGTAACTCATCTGGCTCAGGGACTTTTCTCCCTTCTGCTCACCAGGGGGCACTTGGACTCCAGGGTACCACAAGAGAGACCCCTGTGTCTAGACATGGTTCCCCTGTGATGGTGCACATGCAGGTGAAGGGCCAGTGACAGTTACCTCTTTGACCCTGGCCAACGCTTGTCTGCTCTGGTATGTATCAGCAGGCTGCTCATCAGGAAGAGAACAATTTGTCCAACGGCACAAGCGGCCTTGCTCCACTGCTGCAGTGCGCGCACACACACACACACACACACACACAAAGACATTACCAATCACTCCTGGGGTGTTACATTGGTGTAGCACAGTGTTTCCATTAAGCAGGTGGGCAGAAATGACAAGAGGGCATGTTTTGCTTACAATATGAAAGTACGAACTGAACAAATTCCCATTTATAGCCTTTATTTATTTGAGGCATAGTTGACTGAGTTTGCTTGCTGCTTTGCAGAAACATTTGGAGCTGCACAGTGCATCTGTAGCTGTCTCATGTTGGACTCTGAGGAAATGCAGTCAGCAATGGGTTGTTTAAGGATAAGGATATTTCTATCAGCAAATTCCCCGAACTTCATATCATTGCAACAAATGCAGTGATGACTCTTTTATGGATTTGTGTAGCCATCAGCTTTTATACAGCATGTCAAGCTGAGGCCAGTTTGGCTTTTTCAAGGATAGTCCAGGTTCTTTCAGGGATATTCCAGTACTAGTTTTGGATTGTTTGTTTGTTGATTACAATAAAGTTTTACAATTATATTGCCCTAGAACTACATCCATCCATTTTTTATTTTCACAGCATCAAGACCTGAATGGAGTTACTGGTCTTTATTGTGCTGTTCTTGCTAAAGCTACAGGCATGGTAGCTGCTTTGTTACAATGTGGTATTGTAGCATTAAACTTATCTCAGTGCTGCTGTCAGTATGCTAACATAGTTTTGTTTAACAGTCTTTTTAGCTTAGTTTAACATGTTAATACTTTATTTATACTTAGGTTTAGTTTAGCTTAGGCGTTTAGTGCTAATTTAACAGATATTGTACTTTGAGGTTTATGGATCATTTTTGCAGGCATTATCTCTTAGACCAAGATTAACCTGATGATGGGGACAGATGGAGTGCTGGGGATCAGCAAAGATTTCATGCTTATGTTACATTTGAAATTCTGCACTAAATATCATGCTAAGCATCCAGCAGCCTGTGATGGCGCTAGAGGGAACGTCGGGGGCCGTTGCCAAAGTCAGTAGTCTCCTTCCTGTTGTGACTTTAAATGTCTGAACAAAACTTCAGGGCAATTCATCAAAAAGTTGTTCAGCCTTAATCAAAGCGGTGGACCGACAAGCTGGCACTTCCATCCCAGGGGCCACGTTACCAGCATGGCTGAAAACAAACTGAGATGTAAATTTTGCTTTTTTAATGTCGAGTAAACTAAACCGAAGCCGGCATTATCCTCATCATCTTTGTTTTAAAGTACCTCGCTTAAAAGCTTATTGACAGGGGATTCAACCCAGCAACCATCTGGTTACAAAGCCTGCCACTAAAAGCTGAAGCTGGAAACGAGAGCTCTGTCTTTACAAACTGCCTCGCTGTGCAGTGAGACGTTTCCTCAGTGGGCCGCGTCGTTTGCAGTCATACTTGCTCCATACATGCACATGTTGCCACGGTTGTGTGACGTACTCTTAATGCAAGGAAAGTCATTTAAAACCCTTGACACTAACAAGTTGCTTTAACTAATGGCTACTATTGAGTGAGTCACTTATCACCGCATGTCTTTGATAACTGCCAACCTCAGGCGTAATTAAAGGTTTGAAGGGTGGTCTGGAGCAATCTGCTGTAGATGTTTTGGCTGGTCTTGTCATCCTAGAAGCCTCTAATGATCTGTCTGGGATTGTGATTGATGGAGCACTTAGCATCGAATCAAAGCACAAGGAACGCTTGCTGCTTGCTAAGCTGTTTGCAAACTAACAGCCACTGTATTTGCGCAATACAAGTCTATTACGGGGGTGTCCTTGATGTGAATTAATGACCTCCGTGTCAACATTAGAAGCAGAACTTAATGGACATTAAGAGTCAACTGACATGGCTCAGCAGGTATACATAAGCTATAAACAGCACGGGTCAGTGAATCGGGCTGCGGCTCAATAAGATGCAGAGGTTGTTTTTTTTTTTTTTTTTTTCTCCGTAAACACAGCAGCATCTGCAGGATCTCGCCAACCAATTAATTACACACTGAATTGTTTACCGTTTTAATGATGATACAGTCCTTTATAGGATTTCAAAGATAGCCTCATTGCCAGCCGAATGAGTATCTTTGTGTTTATTTCTCTATTAACCAACACAGCTATTCCACACAGCTGTGCACACAGGTGTGACCATCTGGACGCTTGCTGCTGAGCTCTCATCGCTATGAAGCCATTTCGAAAACATCAAGGTGGCTCCTTTGCCGGATAAAAATAAAAATAATAGTAATCTTTCACCTGGAGGCAAAGGGGTCTATTTAGTTCCACACTGCTGGCTCAAGTTCAAGAAGCCTGTGGGGAGTGATGCATACTATACAACCGACAATGCCCTACACAAAACCCACCCACTGAAGCCTCTTTGCATCTTGCTTGATCAGGAGAAGAACAATGGACATAAATCTAATGAGATCAGGGACCCTGGAAAGGGACATGTTTCCCCAAATACGCTTCAGAAAGGCTCTGAAACACAAGAGCTGCTCAGATAAACCTGATTTTTTTTTTTTTTGCACATAATTTAAAGGCTTCTTGTTTTTTTTCCCCCTCTGTGATTACTTATTCATTTGTTTGTTGATTTATTTTTCATTGCCTCGGGTGCAGAGGGCATGTGTTTGATGTGCTCTCATGGCAGCCTTTACTAAAGGGGGAAGGAAGGCTGCTGCTGCATTCAGGTCAAAGGGAGGAGAAGGAGCCATGTCTGCTTATTCGCGGCTGCATTATAAAAGCCTCTGATTAATCCTCTGAGGCGATGAAAGTAAACGATCTTAAAAAAAAAAAAAAGAAGGTGAGATCGGGGCTACGAGCGCTGAGCTCAATTGTAAAAACTGTCTGCGCAGACGTGTGTGAGTGGTGGCACAATGAAGCCCGACTTCCACGTGCTAGTGGACCTCATGCTGTTCTGCAGGAGACAAAATGTCAGTCGAGAGTCACCGGTGCGCCTTTTATCATACACCAGACAATTTCCTCACTCTAACCTTCTGGTGTACCATGAAAAAAGCAGTGTCTGTGCAAGCAGACACCGGGTCAGGATGTCCAAGAGGTGGTAAGAACAATCTTCATCATTAAACAATGAATGAAAAGTAAAGAAAAAGGAGAAAAAAAACATTTTTAATTCAATAATTATTTTCATTTTTTCACATCTCTTGTGAAATACCAGAAATACTAATTGTGCCTTTTCAACCACAAAGTGCTTGCTCATGGTGGAACTGTTGGGTGTAACTAACAGTAATGAGTGTGGTCTAGACCTGCTCTGTTTGTAAAGTGCCCTGAGATGACTTTTTGTTGTGAATTGGCGCTATATAAATAAAATTGAATTGAATTGAATTGAATTGAATTGAATTGAATTGAATTGAACAAAGCATTGTGAATGTTCCACTGCTACTATTTGCCCCTCTGATTGGCTTCTTCTCCACAGCAACAGCAGCCGAGGCTCATGGGTATTATAGTATTTAGAGCTGCCCGTCATGCCAAAGTGACAGACATGACTTCTCAGAAACAAATTTGTGTCCATAATATGAACCTACAGTGAATTTACAGTATCACAGTAACACTGAGGATATCATTAAAATAATATGTTGAACTCTTTAAAGGGTCACATGCCAAAAATCTTTGGATCCACTGCTCTAGAAGAGCAAGCAGTCAAAGGTGGAAACAAACTTCACAAGCGTTATATTTGTGTTGCTTCCCAGCTAAGACTTAACAAGACATGCATCCTCTTTTTTAGTGTCACTTCACACTCTGCTCTGCGCCTCTCCATATGTCTGAGTGCTGATACAGCATATAGACTTTGTGTCTGTTCTTGAGGCTCCAGTCACTTCTCTCCCTCAGCCTCTTTTATCCCTCAATCCTCCCCAGCAGCTCTTGTCTATTCAAATCAAGGGCTGGCGGAAGAGTGCCAGAAGGCATTTCACTCTGGAATATGAAATCCACTCTCCTTTGGGTGTACAGTAGAGCCCCGAGTCCCCGCTCTGATTCCTCCACAGCCAAACAACAACAACAACAATCGGAGCGCGCAGCCATGGCAGAACGCATCATATTTCACTGCTGGCTTGCAGCAGCCTGGGCCCACAGGAGCCAAGTGTCACACAATTGCTATTTCCTACCATTGCAGAAAGGGGCAAGAGGGACCAGATGAAAGGATGAAGGTCTGTCTGAGCTCCCTTGAAGTCTGTCAGTCTTTTTGCCTTCCCCGTCAGCCGGGATCCCAGCGAGCGTTGGATGCTCAAACCTCTTTTGTTCATTCATCTTCTTTCTCTGTGTTTTTTTTTTTTTCTTAATGGTTGCTTGGCTGCGGCGCTTCAGGGGGCAAGGTGACATTTTGACTCCGCTAATTTTTCAATGTCGTCCCTCATCACCGTCTGGATTTCATTGTTTCAAGTGCTCTGTGAGCCCCACTCAAAAAGGGTGGATGGGGTTCTTATTTTTAGAACATTAATTTATGTTATACAAATTAAGTATGCTTCACAAGTGACTGGGGCACCTTCCTATTGCTAATTCATTTCAAAGCAGCCCCTGTGTGTTGCTCCATTTGCAGGCGAGCACAAAGATGTGAAGATAAAGTGTGTTCAAAGAGATAGCACAGACTTCAGAGGAAGCGATAACATCAGCTCAGTCCCCCTGCAGTCCTCTGCAAAGTGAACAACCTACCCCTAGGGGTGGCTGCTAATCCACCAGCCTTGTGGCAGCTAAAACAGGTAAATAAGCCAAACGGAAGGACAGGAAGGAAAGTAAAAATGGAAATAAACAACCTCTCACCATCACTTCTTGAAAATGATTCCCGACATCACGTTTTTATTTCCAGTTTCCTGTTTCACACTTATTAAAATACATGATTTGGCACAGCAGCACTTGAACAGTCTATATTTCCAGTACGTGTGTTCACATTTTTTAAATAAATGGAGTAATTCCACATGTAAGTGCAATAAAAGAACACATTACAAAAAAAAAACCCACTGAGTTTTGTATCAAAGAGGGTCATTTTAAATTGAACTAGTCACTGAAATGACACGCAGTGGCATGTTTCATATAAGTTCGCAATTATTTGACTTTAGTGCAGCAATTGATACTAAATGAAACCTGCACGAGATCAGACAGTTACCCCAGTCTTATCAGACTAGAGAGGAGCAGCAGCAGAGAGGAGACTCCCATAACCCCCGGGCACACATTTATGGTGTTTGCCAAAATTAAATTCTGGTGTCAGGAGTGTTGGCTTGTGAGAAATCATTTCTACCTGCTGGAAGAGAAGGACTAAAGACTTCACAGTGGAATAGAAACTGTCTTCTTAAAAGCAGCGAGTGAGTGATCCATCTGCAGAAAGCCAGACTCACCAACATTAGACCTTTTGCCTCTCAGTCCCTTTGGTATCGCCAAACTGCTGGGTGCAGTTAACTGCTGTTGGACTGCAGGGTTTTGAACACTTTTTAGACTTTTATATGTTGTGGTTGTGAATGTGTAAAGTTGCAAAATGCATTTGCAGTTTTTAGTTTTGAGTATTATTTGTGGCACAGAATTGGTGTGGAGCCTGGCTGATATATCAGGCAGCCAATATTTGCACTATAACCAGCGTATGGCTATCATATTTGTATTGTCTTATAATTTTCCAATACTTGCATATACATAAGTACATAATATATTTGTTTTATTCTGGTTTATAAAACAGAAAATTGGTTTGGTAGACTATTAGTGTCAGCAGTTTATAGTTGAAAGTTTATCGGTGCATCATCTGCATAAAAAATCTGTATTCGTTTTCAAAATCCCTTATCAGTCCAACTGTAGTACTGTAGGCTGTTCAAATACCAAGTATTTTTCTAATGTGGACTTTAACCTCTTAATCTAATCAAGTTGCTTTCCTTCTATAGCTCAGATCTACCTCAGTATTGTTATTATTACTTCAACCAGTTATCAGTTTATCAATAGAAACGTTTCAATAAAACCGGTGGAATCACAAAAAAATTCCACTTGATTTTAGAAATGATGTGAAGAAAAATAAAGTCTATTTACAGGCTTTCAATCATATCTCGTGGGCTTCCTCCATAGGAGGGCGTGTTCAGCCGTCATGACAGCTCAGTTTGATCAGGTTTCTGCTGCAGCGTCAACAATTAACTTTCCGGTCCCTGCTGAGGAAATACTTACTGGCAGTTTTATTTTTTTTTAAGGAAATAAAACTTTTAGCATCCAATTACAGACAAAAATAAGTGCAACACTTTCCTTGCAATTGTTTGCCACCACATTAATTTAAAAGATGAATATGGTGAACATCAGCCTAAGCAAACTTAAAACCGATGAGGCATTTACATGTCATTGTTTGTTTTCTAAAGCCCAACAAGTGAAGAACTAAAGCAGTGTTTCAGTCAACACCCAATAAATGAAATCCTTCACATTTGCACTTTGTTAGATTACCGTTCCAAATTACGCTCCTGGTGCAGGTTCTCACGAGGACTTTATGACAATGGCTTGAAATAATTTGCTCCAAATCCACCCAAGAGGATGTTTTCATCTCAGTCAGAATACATTATGTAGTTTGACCTCCCCTGGCAGAAACCAAGGGGTCGGCATTATCATGCATATAAACATGTTCTTCATTTATACTGCCCTGCACACAGCTCATTGATTCAGAAATTGGGAGCATTTTGCATACACACACACACACACACACACACACACACACACAATTTTAATGAGTTTCCCACTTCAGCCAATAAGAGAAGTGTGCATGTGTGCGAGTGGTGGTCGGGAGTGAAGGGGTGTAGCTGGTCAACTTGAACACAGCCTTGTTAAAAAGTCAATTAAAGAGAAACAAAGAAGGAGAGGAGGGGGAAAGAGCTGTTTCTCCTCGCAGTTGTTTTCGCTTGCAAGGCAGAGAGCAGCCTTAACCAATGAGTGCAAGGATTATTTATAGGCAAAGCCTGGCTCTCTGAAGGTAGGGGAGTCTCAGTCCAAGATTATGACTCCCTTTGCTGTGGAATTCGACATCAAACCCGGCTGTCGCAATTCACTATTTCACACTCGCTCCCCAATCTTCTCCGGTCCTCATGACAGAAGAGTTTAGAGGTGTCTCAAAATTGCTAAACTGTGGCAGGTTTTTGTGACTGTGTGGAGGTGGAGATAATCTAAAACAAACATACACTTTAGTTGTTGAAGCTGTTGTGTGCAGCACTTTAAGGGGCAGGGCCTGTGGTCGAAAAGGGCAACTCAGACAGAGTGAACAAACAGGCCGTAAATCTGTCAAGTGTCCTCGGCAGTCAGTAGATACAAGTGATGTGTGAGCGGGGAAAAGGTGTTTCTGCCCTCTTGCAAACGTATATTTCTGACAATGCAGCTGTAATTCTCAATTATTTGCCAATAGGATGGATTTCTTTCTCCAAAAAACAAAAAAAAAAAGAAAGAAATCAATATTTGCTCCGTGCAGAGAATCCATACCCTGTGTGATGGAAACAAAGGCAAGTTCAGCCCAACTCTGCTGCTGTTTCCTTCTGCCAGCTGTCCACTACCTGTTCTTTCATCCTGGGTCCTGCCAGGCTTGAGCGCTGACATGTCGATAGAGCAGAGGAAGAGAAGCAGCTAACAGTGAGGCTCAGCTGTAATTGCTGGACGTGTACAGGGAGGCCGCTCCTCTTTATGGGCGTAGAGGGCACTAGCACAACACTTTTGTTTATCACACCCCGGCTCAGTGCCCTGTCTTCAGCAAGAGCCTCTGCTTATTCGGCTTTGATGTTTTGATGAGATGGATCAGTCTGACGCCCCTGATCTAACGCTGACCCAGTTTTAATGTAGCAGACCATAAACAATAAGACCCACTCACTTATTAAAGCCAGTTTACTTCTTGATCTGAACTTTCTACAACTTTGATATTCATCTCTGAGGACGTTGTTTTTGAAAATCACATAGAAATGCACATTTTTAACTAGAATTTGATTCAAATGCTCGCTATTCTTGACCCTGCAAGGGTTATTTAGACAGATTCCCAGCACAGGACAAGTTAATTAAAAGCCACTTTTCTGCAGTGGCTTCTTTAGCTTGCAGGGGACACATCAAACAGGCTATTTGCAGCATTTGCAGCATGTAATCTATAACAATACAGCAACAACAGCTAAAACAATGAAAACTAATAACTTTATTAACTTTTTGTGTACATTTTCTCTTGTTCCATTTGTTATTCCAACCGTGTCTCATATAAAGACTCAGAGTTCTCTGTGACTTTAGCTAAATGCTAACATCACCGTGCTTGCATGCTTGTAAAGACAATGCTAAGATGTTGTTGTTCAGCAGGGCTAGTGTTTACCATGTTAGCCATCTAAGTTTTGCATGTTCGCGAGCAAACCTTTGCTAATTAGCGCTAATGTACAAAGTACAGCTGAGGCTGATCAGAAGGTCACTAGTTTGGAGATGTTTGGTCATAAACTTTGACCTGATGATTGAACTGAATGAAAATACAAGCCAAGGTTGTTACAAGTCAGATGATCACCAACATCATTAGAGATCACGGTTCAGATACCATGATGTCTATGGCAAACTGATGTTTGTCAAGATATTCCAGTGTAGGCCAAAGCGGTGAACTGACCAGCTGATGTCTTCCTGCTGGTTAAAACTAAGAACCTGTTACCTGTGTAAACCATGATGTCACCTGTTTTCACTTTGTTTGCAGGTACCTGGTTAGTCTTGAAAAAAGCTGTTCATTCATAATGCTGTGTCTGTTTTTGTACATGTGCAGGTTTTCAACAATGCTATTATGCAATATTCACTGCAAATACCATTTTGCAAACTTGCAAAACTATTTTTAGAGAGAATTTGTAATCCTGCCTGTCTAAATGTTTCCTCCGAAGAGCACCTTAGCCCACAGTATTTCAGAACTTTTTCAATTAGAGGAGGGATATTCGAAATTTGATTATTCAAAAGGCGGTTTAGCACGAGGAGGCTGTACTATTCAATCTGTTAATGAATGTGAGATTATTAAGAGATAATGAATGCCCTATAATTACAAACTCAGATTTTGGCACACCATTTGAATTAATTGAATAGATTAAGAATTAACCCTAACCTTGGTGGGAAATGACTTGAAAAGAGCGTTAATGAAGAGGGTTGAAAAAAAAAACCCCCAAGAAATAGATTTTGTATCAGTGCTGTAGATGAGAATACCCACATTTTAATTGAAATACTGATAATGACATGGAGAGCTACTTGAATGGGAAGAGTATGGCAATGCCTCTTCTTGTAAAAGCTGTTTACCCTCCACAGGGACCACTGGAGATGTTTGAACTCATCCTCCTTTGAAGGGTTTCAGATAAATGGCTGGGTGAAATGGCATGAGAACCTCCACTTTTACAGGCTGGTTATTATGATCAAATCTTCTCCTGCACTGCTGTTATTTATAAATCATAGAAATTCATCCACAGCGACTGAAGAGCATCCCAGAGGGTCAGGGTTATGCAACACATTGCACATTCTTCCTGACTTTAACTGAAATGAGTCCACGAGGCACATAAAATACTCCTTATTCTGCTTTATCGCGGACTGGCGGAGTTGCAAGAAATATCATTCTGCAATTATATTTGCATATCCTAAATGCACATTTGCTTCCTCCACTTAGGGTCCTAATTTTATCTTTTGATAGACAATATGCATTTAGTTGTAACCGTGGTAACAGTAAGTGCAGTTTAGGTCCATATTGAAGGTTGAGAAGTTGCAAAAGAAGCCCACCCGCTCTGTATGTGTTCACAAACGCGCAGTGTTTGAATAAAGGAGTCGATCAACAGTAAATGCAACAGTGATCTGATTTCATGCTGCGCTCAACAGCAGCACACAGTGGTGTCTGTTGCTCTGCTGAAGAGCAGGAGGTGTGCAGCCCTGTCACCTGCAGCTCACTGTGGCTGCTCCTTCCTGTGTCATTGTTCCCCTGTGGAAATTAAGACCTAAAGACAGATTGTGGTCGCAAATAAAATGCATTTCCTGTGGGTGTTTCACAATAAAAGCAATCTCGATTTTACTATATAATGAAAATCAACAGTGAACAGCCTGGCTCAATAAAATGAAATTATGGATTGCATAAATGTGTAGTTTCCTGTGAATCCTTCATGCTCAGCTGGGAATTCTGATTCTTACAGCGCTACTACTAGTACAGACACAACTATATAGAGTTAATTACTAAATGTAAATACACTGAATGGATATATTAAATGGACGGAATATATAAATGTTATTATTCGTGTTGGCTATAGCATTATTATTAGACCAGTTACACTGCTGTGAAGCTGCTGTTATCTACGAAAGCCAGGGAAGTTTAATTAAAGTGAAGTTTATAAGTCACTGTGTTAGAGCTGATACAGTGTTATTTTGATTGTTCCTCTTCTTAATGTAGTGGTTTGACAGCCAAACAAACAGAGGGTGAAACAGGCAAATATTATTTTGTATTTACTGAATGAATCACCACAGATGCCTGTCGACTAGCGATGAATTCAGAGGAATCAGCTGCTGCCCGAAGAGCTCGGCATCGAACGACAGAAGGTGCATCGCGCAAATCACCAATCTCCTGCTCCTGGTCAACACGGCAAAATAACAACAGGCATTCATGTGAATACTTTGAGTAAATAACGTGTCCACGGGCTGCCTTTTGCATTGTTGTACCTCGACATGTTATCCCTGTGAGTCAAGCAAATTTTGATTTAAACCAAATCAGAGTTGTGTTTTCACTCATTTCATTTTCAGCGATATGTTTCTTTTTCCTCAGAGGCCAAAAACACTTTTTTGGGTAAAGACAGGAATATGAAATTTTATTGCCAGGAGGATTTCCTCTGTGTCGCAGCCCCCTTTACGATGCTGAGCTGGAGGAACAGCTGCACAGCCTCCAACTCCTTACACCTGTCCTCATCATCCTGATATTTCACACAGACCGGACAGCTATTAGCTGAAAAGTGGGTCCTGAAGTTGAGGTTCCACTATTCCACACCACAATCTAACACATCCTCTGTGTGGTAGTGATAAATATACCACATCTGTCCTCTCCCACAGCCACCTTTATGTGTGTGCGTGCGTGCATGTGTATAGATGCGTGTGCACGAGGCATCTTGATTGGGAGTCTATGTATGACAGCCCAAGCAACACCTGGCCCCCTCAGCATGAAGCCGTGTATCTAATAATGAGAGAAAGTGTCAGGGACACACAAGGTGCATCCAGCAGAGAGAGGTGCACAAAGGCGACCGCAGACTCCTTCCTCAAGCCGCTGCCTGAGCATACACACACACACACACACACACACACACACACATCTTGTCTCTCTTTTAACAGTAAACCTCACGGGGGGGAGGGGAGATAATCATATTTTCTGTCACACTGAATAGGTGATGGCAGCGCCAGAAAAAAGAGAAAAAAGAGCTATAGCGATGCAAATGTGCCTGTTTGTTTCTTTTTCTGCAAGCATCAGCTGTCATCGTCGCTCCGCTTTCACTGGAGCAGTAACTCCGTCCTCTCTGGAAGCTACCCATGAATCAAACCCCGGCCATTTGATTGACAGCTCATTACCCTCCCCTTTACATAGACAACAACCTTGGAAAATAGAGGTAAAGCTGGAGGAATCAAGGTTTGTACTCTGGGCTGGGCTGAGACAAGGAGGGACGCGGGCGCAGGGGTGGAAAATATCTGCACGCTTTCGCTTCTTGTGCTAACTTTTATGTCCTGTAACTTTCATTTTCTCAAGATAAGAGATCAGATTAATGAGTAGCCTCCCACGACAGGTTCTGTGTTTGTGCTAATAAGACCATAAAAGGGATCGCTGCCAACTTCTCTTGCCTCCAACAGGCACTTCGTTATTCAAGGGCAAATGTTTGACGGATAAATCTTGATGATTTATCTCTCATTCTGACTTGAGTAATTACTTGTTCCTTTGACTTGAGAGAAAAATGTATCTGAATTAGTCTTTCTTTGCTCCACAATGCACCTCAGTGTTCTGTACAGCGTGGCTTTAAAGCCACAGTGAGGCGGCGAGTCAAGGCCGAGGCAGCTTGCTCTGCTCGGGGTCGGCATGACCGGTGTTTTGGTTAACCTTCATCAGATAATAAGCGTTGCTCTGCCATCGCAAGATATGCAAGGATGCAGCACACAGTTCCAGGCTGATGTAGTATGCGTGGTATGTACTGGTGGAGCGCGCATTTGTTTGAGTCGTTCAACAAGCTGTGATAATGCAATGGAAAAATACCACATGCATTCAGAGGTGCAAGGCGAGCCCTCAAATTCCAACACAACACGCGCATACGCACACCCCGCAACCTTCATCGCCTCAGCGCAGCAGTATCAGAGGAGACTGGGAACTCCCTGTTCCCTGGAGAAGGCCCAGCGGTCGCCCCCCCCACCGCCCACCTTATCTCCAAGTTCCCACCACCGGCGGAAAGGAAGGTCTTTCATACGACTCTTATCACCAGACTAGAAGGGAGAGAAGGAGGTGGGAGGAGGATGAGGGGGGAGGCAGGAGGTGAGAGCCCCTGTCGAGCAAGGCCACAGCCCCGCTTTCCCATGCCCGCGTCTGATCATCAGTCGCGCCGGGGTGCAGAATACAGAGAGCGAGAGATCTCACCTCACTTGGGGTGAGACATCCACAAAGAGGAAGAAGAGAGACGAAAACGTCAAAAAACTAGAAGCAGCTTGACGACCCTCACATCTCCCCTCTGTAACCCCAGCACAGCACGGGCGCCGCATGAGGTCGGATACAGAAAGGCAGCGCCAGAGCTCGCACATTTCCATTTCCATCAGCAGCTCTACTGCGCTGTTATTTGTGTCTGGCTTGGCTCGTACCTTAACACATAGTAAACCCGCAGTGAGCACATTCAGATGCTGTTAATTTAGCAGCGCTGGAAGGAATACTGTGTATGAGCGCGTACAGTATGTGTCAGCATGTAGGGAGGCTGTGAAACTGTGTTTGAACAGCTGGGACGATCCTGGATCAGTCAAAACGTAAATCATGTTCAGCAAGTTTGACACATTTTAGGTCCTTTAACATGACCAAACTGAAGAAAGCAGATTTCCAGTTATTAATATTAATCTGAGAAGTTAAATGTTTGCATGTCTGTCCTAACTGACACTGATTTCAAACAGCAGATTTATTTGAATAAATATTCCCGATGGTATCACAACCACATCCTGCAAACGGCAATGACCTGGCTGTAGGTGACAGTATTTAACCGCTCAGGGATGCCAAACTCTTGGGGCGCCCCCCAAAAGGCCCCACGTTGTTTCTGCTGCAATTAATTTGCACTAATCTGATTAATTAAAACTTCCGTGCCGTCTCATAGACCCATAGAGCCTGGGTTGACTGATGTGCAAGCACTAAATATTTAATAAACACCGCTTGATCTTTAATTGCCGTATTAGTGCACCGCGATCACACCAAACAGAGCCATTCAACAGCAGCACGGCACATTAAAGCGTTGGTGGCGCGTGGTGAGTCGGCGAGCGTCAGTCAACTTAGACAATGGTGCGCCTTCACTCTCTGTCAGCTCCCTGCCAAACACTGCAATGTCTGCTTTACTCACGGCGAGCCTTGTTACAAACCCTCCAATAGTACGAGAGAGGCTGCACGCGAGAAGTTTGAATTGACATCAATCATTTGCACAACAAAACAAAAACTTACAGCATGGAACAAGACAGGCGTGACTGAAGTGCCTGTTAACACAAGTCGATCTTCTCACTGTATTAAGGAAGCAAGTTCTTCAATTCATGTCTTTGCACTGCAGCTAATAGCTCAAGTCATTTGTATTTCATACCACATCTCAGGGTCTTAGCTAATGTCTTTATCCACGGTGCATTACAATGAATCAGTAGGTGGGATTTTACTGTCTTATACCTCTTTCACACACGCAACCTGGGAGTATTACGGCCTCTCCGAGGGAGACGATTCACATCGAGCCTCATACACACAAATGTCTCGCTGGAGTATGATTTTAATGATCCCGAGTCTTGATGGAAGACAGCATGATTGCACAGACCCAGAGAAATATTGTGAAATTGACTTTCTATCGCACATCCGACTATGATTGCTCAGTCCTCATCTTCAAAACAACAAGAACATTACACAGCTGACACTGTTTGCAGGGTGTCAAATGCCTGTTGGCCACTAAATGGGCGACAAAGAGTAAACACTTCATGAAAAACGGCTTTTAGTCCGCAGTGTAAATGGATAGCTGTATATGATAAATAACAACTGCGAACATGAACTTGATCCATCGTGGGTGTCGTTAGATTGAACGCCAGTTAAAAGCTTTTGTCAGCGACAAAAGAAGTTTGACGATCAGCAGTTTGGTGTGTGCGTCAAAAGCAGCATGAGACGAAGAGAGCTGCAAACGGACGAGATCATTTACATATCTGACAGCTTTTTACTGTCCTGCGCTGACATCAGCTTAGGTTAAGTTATCTGGTCCATTTGCCCGCACAGAGAGCACACACATCCTTTGAATATGAGTTGAAAACCTACACAAACACACGAAACATTTTGATCCATAAAAACATTTGAAGGCCACACATGAAACGCTGGAGAGATGGCTTTGCACAATAGTTCAGATTAGACAGTCTGCAGGCGCTTAGCTTAGCTTTAGCATAAAGGCTGTAGGAGGAAACAGGTAATGCAGATATTCATATCTATCTTGTTTATATATACAGACATTTTCTTAAAAAAACACAAGATTAGCAGTTTACTGCATGCACGCTGTGCACGAAGCTAAGCTAACTGCCTGTTGGCTCTAGCTTCTTGCTAGCCCAGAGAAGCATGTAGCAATCTGTCAATCTTATGTCAAACTCTGGGCAAGAACGCCAATATCCCAACAAATCAAACTGTCATGGTTTGGAGTTTTTGTGTTTGAGGTTTCTGTGTTTTTGGTTATTTCCTGTTTTATTTTAAAAAGTTTTTCCCTCGTGTGTCTCCATACACTTACCTCCCGTGTTCAGTTAGTTCATTGGTTTCACCTGTGTCTTGAGTGCCCACACTTCCCAGTCTACATATGTTGTGTCATTTCCTTTCTCAAGTTTTTCTCATGTTCCTTCGCATAGTTTTGGATTTCTGGTTTTGTGGATTCTCGCTGGAAAAGATGTGGACCATGTTTCAGTGCACAAAGAAAATCAGATAGTGGCTTTAAGCATTTATTGTTTGGGACATGTGGCTGTTGATTGAGCTGCGTTAAACTGAGACTGAACAGTGTTTTTGTTCAGAGTCATTTGTATTAGCGGCACGATTTAACTCCTTATTGAAAATGATGCATCGCATGATGCATTGCCTTGCAAAACCCTCAGATTCAGCCTGAAAGTTCAAGTATCTTCAGTCAGAAGTTCTGTTAAGCTCATTGCTCATTTCCGGTAGTTAAAAAGCTGCAAACACCTTCCGCCAAACACGAATTAAAGACATTATGCTATTCACGCAGAATAATGAAGCTCCCTATTCTCCTGGAGAGAGTTTTGTTTAGTATGGAGGGACAAGCGTGCTCAAGGGGGCGTGGGCCCTCATCAGCATTGCTGAGCAGTGGGGTGAAAGAGAGGGAGAGAGGCGGCGAGAGCGCACCACGTCGCCCCCACCGGGAGCGACCTGGGGAGTCGCAGCCTTTTGAAGTGGTAATTTGCCCCAAACCCGAGGGAGGGTCGCCAAATTGAAATGTCTTTTGACAACGACAGCCGGCGACTCCCGTCATCTGACGGAGCTACCTTCAGGAACAGAGAAAGAGACGGGAGAGACTGAGACATAGGCAGAGTGAGAGTAACAAGACTGGATGTTTTATTTGATCTCACTGTAATTACTGTTAGTGTTAAAAGACGGGGAACATCTCTAATCTATCGTGGCCGTGAGCCCAGAGGGGGCACAGTGGTGACACGAGCCCTTATCAGTTCTCCATCGAGTATTTAATGGACTTTACCCTGAAACAGACTTTCAGTGGTATTATTTTCCTATGTTTAAAAGGTAAATAGAAGCAGCTCTGCCCGTTTAAGAGGCATCATTAAGTATTTTGCCTGCAATCATGGAACCAAAGCTCCTGCTGCTGTTGCTTCTTTATGTCAGTAACTCCGTGCCAGATACAGTAAACGCCCGGAGTCAGGGAGAAGAAGAATAGATAGTTGCAGGCAGTGTGGTCCACAGCCTTGAATGATATGAGCGCATGAAATGAAGTCATGAGAACGCTTGAGGTCAAACACTGCCTAGTTTCCATTACAGCTGCCTGTGAACTGCAAATAGACTCCTGCGCATTGCAGAGAGCAGAAAAAGACAATTTACCAACATACAAGCGGTGAAATTAAGCCGGCGAAATTCATTTAAATGTAAAATGAGGTGACGCACCCGAAGTGTTCATGCCACGCAAAAGTGGTGAGGCAGTACTGGCTTCCGTTGGTTTGCATCTGTTCAGCTTTATGTAGCTTTGCCGGGTCTCTGAGGCGCAGACTGACACTGGGGTTCAGCGATGCATCTGACCTCCTGTAATCATTGTTTTATTCAGATGCTTTTCATCATGCTCCATCATTCTCCTCCTCACACACACACCTATGCAGAACAGATGAGCCATAATCGCTCAGGTGGCAGTGCAGAGTTATGGGCCGACTCCCCGGAGGACCTGGTGGAGGTGTTTGTCTCACCTCCCCATGGCCTTATTCTGTCAGCCCCCCTGCCTGGTGCAGATTGGCCCCTACATGAGGGGCCCAGGGAGGCACCCCCACCCCCGTCTCCATCTGTTTAACTGCATCTCCACCATCCTGCACCAAAGCACAACCCGGCGAGGGAAATGGAGGGAGGGCGAGTTAAACTTCACTAACCACTGGGAGAAGGAAAGGAAGCGAGAGACACGGGGATCCAGGCTTACAGCCTCCCAGAGGTGTGCAACAAAGCAGCATTTTCCCAGTACAAAGAATGCTATAACAACAGCATGTGAGAACATGGGCTCAGCCACTGAAAGCATTCATTGTATCTAAATGACCTTGAAACAGCGCGGTTCACACAGGAGAAGAAGGAAATATCTCTCACTGTTCAGGAGGTTACATGAGAGTGAAGGCAGTGGGGTTTTTTTTTGTTTTGTTTGAAAAACTCCACATTTAATGTTGCAACATTTTAAACCGTAGCTCTCGAACAAACCTACACCAAAGACAGTGAGGCTTCAAGATCCACTGTGAAGACTTTGATGAAAGTTCGGGGAAGTTCAGGGACAACAGTCTGAAGTCATTATTGTCTATACACGTTTTAATTTTGCTTTTTCAAAAAAGTGCAACAGTTTAGTCTGTTCCTGCAACTTAGACAATAAAGAGCAACTTTTTTTTAATTGCCCTCCCTTTACCCCGTTTCCACGGTAACAAATCAGTGATGGCAACAATAACAAAAAAAAACCATGGAGGGAAACATGTCTCATAATTTGTGTTTTTTTCCTCCAACATTGCGGAGTGACTAATGGAAAGGTTTTTAAGAGAGTGCAGTAAACTGTTGGAAATAAACATCAGTCTGCACATCACTCATTTTTATTTGTCCAGAGAATCTATTCTGGGCCTCAGGTAGCAGAGGTACTGAGCTGTGCCACATTAAGAAGCCGCAGCATCTCAACCCAGTGTCTTCTGAATTATTAAACTGTTTCCGGTAATGAGTTGTTTTAAAACAATTTTAACAGTTTTCCATAAATACTTTAATGAACACTCGTACAAACAAAGAAAAAAAAAAACCCTCCTACTTCACACTCACATCAAGGCGCCGTCTAATTGTACGTCGCAAGAACAAAACACAATCGTATGTGCAAAATAGATTATAAATAGAAATAAAAGAACATAAATCTCCAGAAAAGCCACATAATATTTTTATATCTATAGGCAGAGTGTATTCTCTGAATTATTAAAGAAAACTTTTCAAACACGAAAATACCATAGATCCAAATCCGTAGGTCCCGTCTGTTAACTGATTTACAAAATGTGGTATTTATTATAAAGACAAGTCATTTTTCTTAGTTTACAGTCTGTAGGAAACATTACATACATACATTCAGGCAAAATGATAACCTTACACATGTAATGTATGAAATGAAATAATGTTACTATCCACAAAGCCTGGGTAATTGAAGCAGTTCCACAGACAATGAAACAGTGTGCCCTTTGTCCTACATTTAACACATAGATCAGGAACGCGGCGATTATACCTGTTCAACAGGGCTGGTGTTATATATAGTCTCATTATCCATTTATGCTGGAGTAATTTAAAACAGGTATTTATAGATGGTTCCTGTTGCATTGTATTTAAGCAGATCTCTTGCCAGCCCGCGACTCTGATCTCGTCGGTTATGTCCTCAAGCCGTGCAAGCGTTTCATTTTCTGAGGACAACTGGAAGCTGTCCACGATAATAAAACTGACAAACCTGTTCTCTCATGGAGTGATGGTATCACTGCTATCATTTCTAAAGCGGTGACAGGAGGTAAACCCAGGAGTTTTATGCAGATGTTAATTAAACGGTGGATGAGATGTAGCGCTTTGTGGTGCTAAGCTCTCACCCAGGACAGTGGCGCTTCTAATAAAAACCAACAGGGGCTGATGGTAGTCATGCCGGACAAAAGTAAAAACTTCAAATCTGGCAATATTAATTAATCAGTATAAACGAAGCCTGCAGTGAGTCTGTTTGTGCAAATAAAATTAGAAAACATGTGTTTCCCTCTTGTACAAAATTTGTTGAAAGCCCAAGAGGGTGGGCTGAAATCTGGGAGAACATTTTAAGATTAATTAATAAAATAAGATACGCCCAGTCAGACTGGCAACACTGGACATCTCCTAATAGATTCAGACACCGAGTGGACCATTGAATCATAATTTGCAGATATTATGTTGCTGATATTAGGAGTGATTTTTATGCTAGATAAGTGGAACTAACTGAGCTTATTTTTAATTGTGATTTTACATCAGAAAAGGAGAGTAGAATGGGATTAATTGATTTCATAACCTTAGAAACTACTCAAAGTGTTAATAGTACAATAGATTGCACTATTCTGTACTGAATCCCATTAAAAAAACCAAATATCATCAGCATACAATTCAGTTTTATTCCAGCGTTGTTTCTCTTGATGCCTACTTTGATTATATCAGAAGTTGCCACTACTAGCATAGAGTCTAATACATTCAGAGTGCAGCCTTGGTGCATCCTCTGTCTGACTAAACCACAGTCAAAGTCTGTTTTTCTGTAACCAGACCCAGTGGTGATGCTAACAGAAAAGTTGAGATCCACTGTCTGGGGACCATGAATGTCTCTGAAAGGTGTGTGCCAATCAATAGCGTGGATGTTGAGATATTTCGCCGGGTAAGTACAACTCGTGACCTGCAGGTGGTGCTAGAAGAAAAGCCAAGGGATCCAGACCAGAGACCAGAGTCATTAGGATTCATCCTCTGGGGACCATAAACATCTGAAGCACGTTGCACATTAATCCAAACCAATAGTTTATTAAGCGACTCACCATGGTGATGTTATTAACTATAACTTTAGACAAGTAACTATAATGAGAGATATTAGAGTGGTGAACAAACAGACAGAATGACTCGTGCTAAGCTGCTAGCATGGCTAATAACAGTCTCACATACTTGCTTGTATTAGTATATATTTAGAAAATAACGTGCACCACACTCTCTATTTCAAATATAGTACAGAACTGCACAGCACGAATTTTTGGAGTCAAACATAGTGTTTACTGAGCGCACTGAACAACTGTTTGTTGCTAATGAGCATAACAGATTCCCCAAATTGCCAATTCAAGCCTAAAGACAACTACAGGTGTTTGTTTTGTTGCAATTCAGGAAATATCATATCCTCATCCTGTCAAAGTGTCAAATTCATAAAACCACATTTCGCCTCTGAAACGCTGCGCTGAGTGAACTCGCTGTCGCGCCGTGGCAGATGCGTTTAGATGAACAAGCAGCTTTTGTTGCTTTTTTTTTTTTTTTTCCGTGGAGTGAGACGTTTCTGCTTAACTCTGCAAATTTGCCCCGCTCAAATGAAACACTCTGCAAAAAAAAACAAAAAACCAAGACTGGGTTTTTAAAAGCTGCATGTTAAAGTGTACCCAATTAAAAGCAGTCCTCTCATGAGACGTGGAGGAAATGAGTCCAACATTTTGATGTGAGGGGAAAACGCTGCACTACACTTGTTTGCCGTTGTTGGTTTTAGTTGGTTTGTTTTGCAGATACGTGTCCAAAGAGCACAGATGGGAAGATGCCGGATTTACTCTGCAAGTACAGCACATATTGATAAGAATAAACACTGGCGCTCCATCATTACCGCATACTCCACCATCTGAACACAAATATGCCGCAGCTCCTCAGACCTTGATCAAATAGTTTCCTGTTTATCTCAGTGAAGGGGCACGGCTCACAGCATCCCTCAGATACAGCCTGTATGGGTATTTCACCTCAGTCGCAGCCACTCACTGTAGCATCATACACCTTAAATCTTACCTAAATGTCATTCTGAGTACATTCAAACAAATGTCCAGTCACATTATCATATGTACAAATAGTGTGTGACCTCAGTCTGCTGCCGGTCAGGGTTTGAAACTGCTGCCACCAAGTGGTGCTTTGGAGGACTTTAGGTTTGACTGACTGTTCTTAAAGATCTGAGCTTATATATAGGAATCCTATATTATTGTTATTACATGGATATTTAGTCAGCAGCCTACAAGTAAAACCACTGTCTAAATACTTGACAGGTAAACACTATATTACTGTAAATAGAGCTAATGTGGAAGTGACTGGTTTTAAGAAGCAAAAGAAGCCAAAAATAAAGAAAACTAGATAAAATATTTTTCCAATCAAGTTTCCAGTTTACAGCATGATGCAGAAATGTGTACTGCACTGTATAATTGCAATACAGCAGATTTGAGAATGCACGAGTTCTGTTCCAGCCTTTTAAGACAGTTAAACGCATGAAACTCGAACAACCGTTCATGTTTTGCAACATCTTAATATTTCATAGAAACTGACAGCTGAATTAACCACATCCAATCTGACTCACTTTCTCCTTAATCAGACAGTTCACATGATCTGCTTCATCTCCTAAACAGCTTTTCAGTCTGTATCTCTGCCGTGCAACTAAACAAACTTTCCCTTTTAGATAAGTGAGATGTAACCTATGAATCAGAGCTATTTCTAATTTAGATATACTGCACTGTCTCTTCACATCAGAATAAAAGCTTCTTTACATTAGAACACAGATTGCTCCTGTGAATATAGAGCACACCGGCCTGCGTTAATGAAGTTTGGGCAGAGCACCCTTATGTCACATCAGAGTATGGTGTAACATATTTACTGAAAATGCATTAAAACGTCTTTGTGATGGATAAAAACAGGGAAAATGCTTGTAAATATTGTAGTATTACACCACTCTGCTGCTCATCATCAGCATCTTTAAATTCCCAGACACTAGCGCTGCTCCGGTGTGGTGTGAGCTGACCTCAGCTGGGCCACCACGATCACCCAAGATAGATCGGCCTTTACTAAAAGCCGTGATGTATGACCGCTGCTCTTAATGGTGCAAACTCAGAGGTTCAGAGAAAAGAGTTTCATCTTCGGCTGGCTGCACCGGCCTTGACATGCCATAACACCCCCACAGCCTGTGTGTGCACGCGCGCGTGTGTGTGTGTGCGTATCAGTGTCTCACTCCAGCACACCGTGAGAGTCCTTGTCTGGAGACCTTGAGTGCAAAAAAGCACGGGGGCCCCTCTTGTGGGAGAGTGAGCAGATAAGAAACTTCTCCACCGGCAGGAACGAGCCGTCCCGAACGTTTTTCCCTTCTTCCACGCTCTGCCTCTGACGTCCGCGGCGAGCGCCAGATAGGAGATAATAACTGTAACAACTGCAGTGTTAACTAGGCAGATCAGAGCATAACAAACAATGAACTTTGTGCAGGCATCCGAGCTATGTGTATCAGTGTGGTGGAGTGAGTGCTTTTGGGTTTTTTTCTTGGTTCCCCCCCCGGACTCCATCTGTGGCGTCCACAGGTGTGTCGCCGTGGCTTGACACCAAGAGGGAGGATGAGTGCTGAGTGAGCGCAGACAGCAGCTACTTTGTCTTTCTCAAACATCTTCAAGGTCCCCGTGGAGGGATAAATGGCCGAGAGGAGGTGCCCTCTCAGGAGACACTCATCTGGAGCCTTACAGGGTAAGTCCTCTTCACGCTTCAGAAACTGATTTGTCTAAACTTTTTAAAATAAAATTGTTTGAAACTGGGGAAATACTCAAACTTTTCCAGGCGCCTTGTCTTTTTAAAGATAGAATATGCGTTTTGTTTCATTTTTAGACTCAAAGCCTGCTGCTCTCTCGGCATCAGGCGATCTCAGCCGGCCTGACAGCGAAAGAACGCGTGAGTTATTACTTCTGTTGTACGTGTACTGGTGTAACTGACGAGCTTTTCTCATCCCTGCCCCTCCAGGCTCCGGCGCGCGGCGACAGGGCATCAGGCCTCTTTGCACTCGCTGTTCCTTTTTCCTATGCATATACCTTTTTCAGATGTAACTTTAAAGAGGCATAGGGCATGGGAAAATGGGGCTGCAGAGGTATTCCACAAGGCAGACGACCATTTCATCACCCTCTCTGCGTGACAGCTGGCCTCAAAGACCACACACACACACACACACACACACACACGAAGTCTGACACGCTGCACACTGACCGCAGGTGATTTCTGTTTCTGTGATTCCGCTTGGTGTAATAGCATCAGTCAGATTTCATCATATCCATTCATGTGGACATTGTTTGCATTGAGTGGGGACGATATTGCATTTCTTTTGCTGCACTGCGGTTCAATACTGTCCATCAACCACTGTTTACATGTGAATAATGTGTTTGCTGTTTGTCTTTGAATAAAGAAATCTTGGCATTAAATAGAAATGTGGATTTGACATTTATGACTTCAGAGAGTTCTGGCTCTTAAGTAAGGGGGTCTTTCAGTTTAGGGAGGTTAAATCATAAAAAGGGATTTTGACCATTTTCTCCATTATTTTCACACAGATGTTAGACGACTTAGGGTGGTGATACACTAGGCAGTTTTTTGGGCTACTCGGATGGGCAACAGTGCCCAAGAAATTGCCTCAGTATTGCTGCTTTAACCCCATAAAATCAAGACATTTTAACAGACTCTCCAGCCTTCTTCGCTGTTTTGTTTGCCGCTTTAAGTGTCATCATTCAACTGCCCAGTGTGCCGGCACTGTATCGCTTAAAGCTCCTCCTCATAAATGTTTTTCAAGCCTAAGAAAAGACTGTCAGTATAAAACACTATATAATTATCTTCTTAACTTTAACTGTTAATGTCAATTAAGGCTAGTGGAGTAAAAAGGTACTCTGATCCTTAAGTAAAAGCACCAAAAATATTAAAATACTCAATTACAAGAGGAGTTCTGTGTTCCTAATCCAAGTTCAGTCAGAGGATTTAAGCTTTAGTGTTTTATTGTGACTGGTATCAAAAGCGAATGTGCCTGTTCCTGCAGATAAATGATTCTTATGACTAATACTTTATTATTTATGACATTTCTAAATTGTTGCTGCATAGGAGAGCGTGCAGCTGTTGTAGATGCTTCATATACTTCATAGTTATAAAGTTACAGGTGGTTTCTAACCCAAGGGTCAGGCATGTCCAAAGGGTCACAGGATCAATCTGAGGAGGTGAGATGATTGATAGAAAAGCAAAGAAGGAAAACAAAGGTCTGCTACACGTTATTGATATCATTATTATTATTTTTTTGCTTTTTGTGAAGTTGAGTGATCGTGCCGCTTTAAATATTAAACCCTGCGACGTGTACAGGGTAAACAACTACTGGTTTAATCTTAAGCAATGCATACTTGTGTTTTTTAAAGTAAAATGTTATCCTGCAAAGTGAGTCCTAACTACATCAGTCACATAAGTGCAGTTTATACAAAAGTGCACTCCCTTAGTGTGGTGGAGTACCTTTATAAAGTGGAGCTACTCAGCACAGGAACCTCCAATTGTACTTAAAACTCCTTGAGCTGTTCTACTTAGTTACTTACCGCCAGCGACAACAGACGACTTGAATTATTAAGGTTTTCAGTTTTCGGGGCACGGCCGTAAAAACATTTTCATAATTTACAGCACATTTCCTGCGTGCTCCTTCATCCAAATCAAACTGCTGATTTTGCAAGTGGAACAGTGGAAATCATCTCCCTGAGAGCCGGAGACTGTGAGTTTAATTCCATCACTACAGTAATCATCAGCTGACGTTGAAGATCTCATTAGCGGCTCTCTCACTGAACTCGTAAACAACCCTTGGCCTCTTCCCCCATCATCCGCCCTTGGCTCCAGTCCGTCTGCTGCCATTCAGCCGCAGCTTCACCGAGACTGTTAGCACCTCCTCACCTAGCCACTCACCTGATTCGAAAGGATCAGTGAAACGGTCATTGTCATTCAAGCCACCGATTCTTTGCCCTCTCACAGTGGATCATTTATTGATGCTCGTGTTGCCATTAGTGCCAGGAACAATCCCAGTTGATGCTGCAGACTGAGGCCTTGCACTGTCTGCTGGTTTGTATAGAGGCGCTGCATAAATGGATGTATGGTCCAGTAAGCCTTTAAATGAATAATGTTCTTCTCATTATAGGAGTTACTGATGCGTGGAATTCTAATCGTCTCCTTTGATAACTGTGCCTCCTGGTGGGAGGTGTCAGTATTTATTTTCCTTTGAAATGTACTTGTATATGCAGGGCCCTGCTGAATCACCCTGAGGCACCTTTGAATCAGGTATGTGGGCGCTAGACATTAAACCTGCCAAAGCAGCCCTGAACTGAATGACACAGCATATGTCAGCGTCTGATAACCTGCAGGGAATGTAATCAGTCCAGCAGCAGGGATTTCCTCTTCTGAATCCGAAATGCAAATCATAAGTGAGCAAGACACAGCAGCTTTATGACGGGGGGGGGGGCTGAATCAGTTACCTATTTAGCTGCAGCCACCTAATGACTCTAACGTGAAGCAATATACACCTCGGGGCAGACTTGAGGGCGCCGCTCCTTCGCGTCTCTCGAGTATGCGCGAATTGTTCAATCGGGAGACAATGGAGCTCAATGGATCGCAATGATCTGGCAGTTACCTCCGCTTTGATGTCTCTTTGAAGATGCAAATCTACAACAGAGCAGGCAGCGATCACAGCTTGGAGCCCTGCCACCGGACGCCAAATGAAAACATTTGCCCTGCGTGGACCCCCCCCCCCACACCCCTTAAAAACTGGTCCTGCACGGGCTCTTCTTTGCGTCAGGCGCGCTTGAAGATATTCCAAGAAAACGGGCGAGATGAGTGTGTGAGAACTTGTCACTTGCTTGTCTGTGATCCTCCTCTATGTAGTTTCTCCCAGTGAAAAGAGAGAGGAGGGGGCAGACAGAGTGGGGATGAAACACCACGCAGCACGGGGGAATCGGGAACACTGGGGCTGCGCCGTTTGTTCCTGTTGTTGCGGTTAACGTCAGCGCTGCAACAGATGGCATCGCATCGGATCCTCCTGATTTATGTTTCATAACTGCGTCAAAACTAATGAGTGACAATACATTTTTCTTTAATTTTGTTTTATTTGCGACATAAAACATAAAAATCAAATACATTTACATTATTATACCATAACATACGTACAAGCTGAATGGTTTTATACTGTAGTGCTTCAGACATATAACTTTTAAACCCCTCTTTTAGAGAGAGCGACGCGGGCATATCTAGATTCTAGACAAACATTGTTTTCAGAGGGCGGGGAGCAGAGTGGCCAGAGTTCAGTAGAAGTGTGGGGGCATGATGATGACAGGGTGGGAGCGGGGCTGGCGCAGGGCCGCGGGCTGGGCCGTCCCGTGGAGAGGCTGCAGCTGCGGGTAGAATGCGCCAGGAGCGGGGAGCTGTCCGCTCAGGCCGCGGTGCTGAAACAGCAGAGGAGGCAGCAGAGCGGCCGGGACCGACAGAAACTCGGGTCGCAGATCCTGAACCTCCCGCTTCAGCTTCATCCTCCTGTTCTGGAACCACGTTTTCACCTGAGACACGCGAGGCAGACGTTAACGATCGCACTAAATGCTCATATATGAATTTTAAACATGTATTTGTCAGATGCACGCACGCTTAAAAGCCCCATTAAACTACACAGACTCCTTCATGTGTCCCCGCAGGCCCGATGCCTCAAACTCACCTGAGTCTCGGAGAGGTTCAGCTTCTCGGCTATCTTCCTCCTCTGCATGGCACCGAGATACTTGTGCTTGGAGAAGGTGTTCTCCAGCTGGCTGATCTGCTCGGAGGTGAACTTGGTCCTCATCCGTCGCTGCTGGCCGGCCTCCCCCTCGCTGTCATCTCCCACCTCGCTCTCAGAGCCCGAGGTGTAACCGCAGCTATCTGACAGGAGGAACGGAGCATTTCAGTCATTAGGGTCAAAATCGGGACCCATACAAAGCAGCTGCACATCCATCTGGATCTCAAGTCAGTCAACTTACTGTTTGGTGAGGTCGGAGGGTACTGCCCTGGCGCTTCTGTAAATCCCTCAGTTTCCCTACGGACTTCTGAATGAAGGGTCACCTCCTCGTAGTAACTCTTGGAAAGCCATTCCACAGAGAAGTTCGCCATGTCAGATCCGAGCAGTGGTCTCAGGTTGCGTGTGTTGATCTGTGTTGCTATAACCCCTTGGGTGACTCCTGGCCGCTTTATAGGAGGGACACACGTCTTTATTTGCATATGCAAAGAGATCTCAGCGGAACGATAGGAGCTTGATGGTCGTTGTAATTGAGGTTAATAGAGGCTGGGCTGTGGTTTTTCTCACGTTCATGGCTGGCTGAGATGCTGCGGCGCCAGCAAGTCTGAGTATCAGTTACCTGGCATCTCAGACTAAATGATGTCTGCATAAAGTGATTCAGGGGCCACATCCGCCACTGAATACAGAATGCCAGATAGAGACCGAGTCAGTATGAAGCAGGCCGAAATAAGCGCCGTGCATCAAATAATGAAGTCTGAAAACGCAAAATAGCCCAATTTTGAAACCCTTTTACTGAAGACGTCTCAATCCCCGCTGTCAAATCCGTGATTGGCTTTAGCGGCAGACACAAGCGCCCAGCTGTCTGAGCATCAGGCAACCCCGGGGTGAAGCCTTTGTGACGGTGGGGGACCGGGTGGGTGTGAGCCGCAGTCAGAAAGTGAGAAAGTTCCGTTTGATCTTTGTTGACTTATTTGAATGAGGCATTTGCCGAAGGGCCTCGGGGCAGCAGCTCACCCGTAGGTCTAAAGCCAAAATAGTGATTTATAGTGCTGTAATTGCGTGTTAACCGTTGGTATATGTCGGTTATTTCCATGCACGTGCATTTTTAAAAAAAAAAAAAAAGTACTTTGACTGTTGGAATAAAGTCCAGACGCAAGCTGGATGCGCAGTTTGCGCATATGTCAGCGCTGAAAACACCTCGAAGCTGTTTATCATCTCCGAATCTCAGCACATAATCAGGTTTCAGCCCCCGGCCTCAGACTTCACATCAGAGGTCAGATTGGTTGGCCACACAAAACCCCAGACTCTCTGGAGCCAGGCCCTGAGAGCTCCTGTGGTAAGTGTAAACTCATCAATGAGCGGCTTAATTAGGGACTAATTGTTGACCGTGATCTCCCCGTTAGCTGCCGTTTGAAGTGCAAAGTTGTGTGTGTGTGTGTGTGTGTGTGTGTGTGTGTGTGTGTGTGTGTGTGTGTGTGTGTGTGTGTGGGCGGGGGGGGGGATTCCTCTCATCGGGAATCTGATGTTGATCCTATTCCTCATCTTTCTTCCACCCTATGACTCTGTTATGCGTTTGCACAGTGCGTAATCACCGGTGATTTAATTTCGTATGATTTGTTTACATGGATTAGTTTGGCTTCATATCAGCGCCATGTTATGTGAGAATCAAAGCAGGAGATCCATACAATGAGTCGTGATTAGAGCCTTTAATGGACAACTCCCATCTCCATCGGCTCTTCCTCCCGACCACCCTCCAGCCTTAAGATGAAAGACGCGATGATCTATTCACGTCGAACTAATCCCGCAATAAAGATAATATTATCAGCTTTGTCTTTAACGAATCCAATATTGCCACCAAAGTAGCCAGGCCAGCATCTATCTTAAATGTTTTGGTATGCAAAGCAAAGAAAAGGCGGAATGCAATGATTCAATTTAGGAGATAAACTTTATTTAATGATAAATATACTTTTCTGTCATTTATATACATTTTATATAATATATAATAAAAATCACACAGGGAATAAAACAACTCTGTATTGCACTTCTTTGGATTTTAAGTGTTTCAGTTAAAAGTCTCTAGTTGAGGGGTTTTCAGTAGAAATGTGGGCTGTGGATCATGCGATGAGTGGTGGGTGGGTGGTGAGGGGGCATCTGCTGCTGGAGGACCAGCTGCGGGACGGGCAACGGGTAAAAGGCCGAGCCGGGCGCGGGGTAGTGGGGTCTCTGTCCGGCCATGCTGTGATAGTGAACCGGTGGCAGAGGCTGGAACATCACCGGTGGGACCTGGGGGGCGAGGTAGTCCTGCACCTCCCGTTTCAGCTTCATCCTCCTGTTCTGGAACCAGGTTCTCACCTGAGAGAGAGCAAGATTAAAGTTAGAGGAAGAGCCAAAGCGCACCACGGAGAGTCTGACATGAAGTGTTCTAAAACTTGATTTGTCCTCATTGAGAGTCTGGTCTTACCTGAGTTTCTGTGAGGCTGAGCTTCTGCGCTGTCTTCACTCTCTTTCCAGCGTCCAGGTATTTGTGTTTGTTGAAGATCTTCTCCAGTTTGCTGATCTGCTCCGGGGTGAATTTGGTGCGCACGCGGCGCTGAGGCCCGTCTTTCTCCGCTTCGCTCCCCTCGTCCACAGAGAGACACTCAGAGGACGCGGCCTCGCTCTCGTACCCGGAGGAATATCCGCTGATTTCTGAGACTGAACAAGGAAAAAAGTCTGGTTACACACACTGCCAGCGCGCCGGGGCGGAAATACTCGTTTAGGTTGAGAGTTTTAAGGTTATACTTACTTGGCGAGGCGCAGCTTGTTGGATGCAGAGGTGAGCACGGGCTGGAGTCCTGCTGCCCGCTGCTCTCCAGGTGTTCAGCCGACTTTGATGCTTTGGGTTTTGGCTGCAGGTAACCCTTGCCAAAAGTCGGTGGCCGCGGCTGCACCATGCAGGGAATATGAGGTCTGCAGGTGGGCGCAGTATCCGTGCCAGCTCCTTGGCCGTCAGTTGGCGCGGTGTCGTGATGGCTCTGGGCCAGCCAGTCCACAGAAAAGTACTTCACCATGTTGGCAGTGCTGCTCAGTGACCTGTAAATCCACCAAGCGTCAGAGAGAGAGTGTGCGGTAGCAGCTCCTGTCTCGGGCAGGCTTTTATAGGGCCCTGGCCCCTGCTGTAATTTGCATATGTAGAGGCCCTTGTTAACGCCTGATCGATCCCGATGATTAGTGGTTAATGGCTCGTTATTGAAGTCTTTACATATCCTGTGAGCGTGTGAAGACCTGGCGCCGCCGAGTCTGTGAGAGCCCTCCTGAGCTCATACATTTGTCCGCCCCGACTGAAACTGGCGGCCCCGCAGAAACAGCTGCATCTCCTGCAGAGGCGACTTTCATGTCGCTGCTGCATACAGTGGCACCGGAGGAAAAGGTGTCCGCGTGTCTTATTAGAGCCGCCTCAGTTAAAGGTCTCATTTTAAGAATAAAACCCAGTTTCTTCATCACTGATCTGACGTGTCTCTTCATTTCAATATCAGTTAGAAAACATAGCTGCATTCTAAACACCCGCGGAGACCAGAGAGGGGTTTTTATGCGCGATCGGGGCTTTACTCGAGTATTTCAACTGGATTTCACATCCTGCAGTTAGTTCTCAGATTAAGACGTTACATAACCACGAATGAATGAAATCTCATTAATCCTGCAGAGATATTTACATTTACTTGTACTTGTTCTTTAAATTGATTATGTTTATGACGGGGCATTGCTTGCAGGGAGAGGGGGACTTCTTGCACTAGACTGCAAATTTAGCTTTTAAGGATCTTCAGATTTTAGTAGTCAATCCAAAGAGCAGTGATCTCTGAAAAGCAGCGCAGATGAGACGCGCTGGGAGCTGCTCATCACCTATCTGTTGTTTGGCTTCTGATTCGGTGGGGTCCCGTTTAAAGACATATTGTTGAGCCCCAGGCTTGATTGATTATCTGTGCCTGATGATGGGAGCGCGGAGAGCAGATCCGCAACTAAATAAGTATTTTAAGAATTCTGATAAAAGCTATAAATCGTTTCCCTTTCTGCACCTGAAACCCAACAAAACGTCACCCAAACGGGGAGACGCGAGCAAAACCCCAGAGGTTTGGTGTTGACATGTCTTTGATACCCCCGGTGAGCGCTGGCGCCAGCATTTGGCACAGGCGCTTCAAACATGACCGCAGATCAAAGGTATTACAGTAGCAACACAATTACGGCTGATTGTCGGCCCGTTCACATGTAAATATGCTAAAACAAGCTGCGAGGAAGCCGGGAAAGCCCTGAGAGCGCAAACAGGCCCGCAGGAGGATGAGGTAACCTTTACAGACTGCCTCACACACAAAGGCGGCACATAATCTCCATATGACATGGATGATCACACAAGTATGAGATCATTTAAAAAGTAAAATGAAGAAAAAGTCTATTTTTAATTGTTTAGTCGATGCATAAACTGTTTCCAGGATGACTGACAGGATCCCACCATGTGTATTAGCTGCCAAATAAAGCGTCTTTCCAACAGGCAGCGCCTCACCTAAGGGATTTGCGGGCCTCCCTTTGAGAGATCTCCGCATGCAGCAGCTCGGGGACAATGCCACTAAACTGATCGTTTAGTTATATGACAAAGCAGATAAGAGGCCGGGCCTGCTTGTCTCTTTTATCGGTGATCTGTCGCTGTGGAGTCCCTTCAGCCTTTTGGGGGGCTCTTTATCTCAGATGCTTTGAAGATGCGCCCTGATCCCGTTAGATAACAATAAAAAGCGCCCGGGACGTCGCCTTCACACTGCGCCTACTTCCTCAGCTCTGCCTGCATGGGCCCCGTCTGTCCCAGAGGAAATAAAGCTCCAGCAAGTGACTGTATTCTAATTTGGACTGCAGAAAACCATCGACTTGCTAAGATTTGGCGTGATATTTGCCTCAAAGAGTCAATAAAATCCTCGCCTTTGCGTTATATGAGTGTGTTCAGGGAATTCAGGCCAGTGGTGGAAGCAGACAGTCCTTAACTTCAGTAAGAAGCTTCAGTAAGAAGAAACTCCTGCATTTTATATATGTAAGTTTTTTTAGTATAATGCACATGGGCAGTAAAATAGATGATATTACTGGGTTATAATACAGATGCACGACTGTCAAAGATGCATTCTGAAAAGTGTTGCACAGTACAGTCCTGTAGTGTGTAACCCGAGGCGTCAGTGGAGTAAAAGTGCAACGTTTCCCTCTTAAGTAGTGTGCAAGGCAAGAAGCACTAAATGAAGATACTCGAGTACAGTGCACATACTCGAGTAAATGTGCATAGTTACATTTCCCCACTCTCCTGGACCCTCGGTCCCTTTTATCAACTGTGAAAGCCCACTCTGAGGCAAAAAGAAGGTTTTAATTTGAGGAAAAAAAGGATTTTTTAGGAAAAAGGCATTTTGATGATTAGTATTATCCTTTTTAGTACAGCTGTGGAGTCCGAAGGGTTCAAATATTAAGCAGTTGAGGCCAGCGCAAGTACAAAGAGTAACATTCGCCTGGATGATGACGAAGTGATGAAGTGTCCTTGCCGGCCTGGTTTTGTATACTTGCTTAAAATACGATGCAGCCGTCACCGCGTTACCACGGCAAATCCTGCGGTGATAATTAAGAGGAGGGAAACGCCACGAGAGCACACCAATTTCACGATGAAGTCATTACCGTGTACTTTAAATCCCTACAGGAGGAGAGGAGAACCAGCTCCCCCGTCCCACATTCCCTGGCAGATGGAGCGGAGCCGTAACCTGCCATCCAGCCGCTCTGTCGCGGACAGCGCCTGACAATAACACGCTTTGGCAAGACAGGGCTTATAAAATCTCATTTATTTAGCTAAATTAAGCAAATCTTCATAGCACGTCGCGTTCCATCTCCACGGTGCGTTTCACGGCAGAGGACCACGGAGGAGCGAGAGTGGGCAGGAAAATAGAAAAATAGACACTGACTGAACATCATTCCTCAAACAACACTTTGCACACTGACATCCCATTATGTTCTGTCCTTTTCTGTCTAATGGTAAGGTACTGTCATGGCAGTAAGCTCGTCGAGCTTTCGCACCCTCGCGACACACTACTGCCGATAAAGAAATGCAATTATTTCACATTGTGCTGTTTAAACTGGACTGATGTTAGATATTCATTCACCAATCTAGTCGTATACAGTCTCGTTTGGTCGAACTCTTAATCGGTAAACAAACAGAAACTACGTGTTGCAGGTTAAGCAAAATATACGATCCATAAACAATTCAGTGATTTGGTACAGCGTGCATTACTGTGTCCTGTTTCCTACAAGGCAAACACATTTCAGCTACATCACACGGATGTTGTTAGAACGCTTGACATGGCTGGATCAACCTGCTTCTGATTCCCAAGGGGGGTCTGGGGTGTAGATTAGCTGCTGGGCCCCTACGTCCCCCCTATGCAATCCCCTGTCTGTGCAGTCTGCACCTCGGTCCTCCTCTGCAGGAACACATGTTCCCCAGGTCGCTGCGTGATGATATGATTAAATATGGTCTAATATAAGAACATGCACCTTCAAAGCACAGGGTCAGCTGAAATAATAAAGGTCTTCAAAGTAGATTGTGACACAAAAACCTCTTTAAAACTAATTGCGTCCTTTTTTGTGTGAACAACTAAGTGAAAGTAGCTTTCACAGTGGACAAAACCTGCTAACATCTGGCTTTGGCTCCAGTTTGAAAGGTACAATCTGCATTAACTCCTGGGCCAAATGACTCTGCAGTGGTCTGTTTATCACTTTTCACTGGCAGTGATGGAAACAACACCGGGGGTGCACATGCAAACTCTGGCCACTTTTCTGGTGTAACGTTATGATACACACTGATCTGGACGTTAGCCGGGCACGTCATTGTTTTTCACCCTCTGTGGGAACAACGGCTGATTTTGAATTTCGTAGCGTGAGAGATGCGACGCTGGCAAGACCGCGAGCTGTGAGAGTTGCTTCTGATTTGAAGGGAAGGAAAGAAGGTAACTAGCTCTGCTCTGGATTATACAACAACAGCTCGCAGCCTAAGGCGAGCAATGAACAAGTTAAATTAATAGTGATAACATATGGCTTCTTGCTGTAATCTGACCAGCTGTGACAGCAGCATTCCACAGCTGATACTGCGCTTGAGTGGAGCATGTTCCCAAACTAAGTTACAATTAATCGTATCACCACAGTGGAACAGTGTGGACCTGTGGCATCTGCGGGGTCTCAGGCTCTGGTGCAGGTGCCCGCTTTGCTATGTTGGTAATCCAGCCTTGATGTCGGTCATGCATCCTGCACTGCTGCCGTGATCAGTCCGAGTACAGTTATAAACATACCCTAACAGCTAGATTACAGGGTCAAATGACAAATGATGAGAGAAATGTCAGTATCCTGTACGAGCAAAACCAATCAGATTTGTGAGGAAACTACATGTGAGCAACACCAGAACCAGTGTCATCATAGGAGTGGGTGTGATGAATAAAGTTTGTCTGAAAGTCTAAACTGATTATTAACTGAAGTTAAAGGGGTCCTCTGACAAATAATGAACATACAAAAGCAGAAAGTTCTCCAGGCCACAAGGCTCCGCTGCTGCTACAGCAGAGGCACCTGTGGTTTGGGGGAAAACCCTGGATTCTCAGTCTGGGTTCGGACATGGGGTGTCGACCCGTAGGTGGCGGTGTCTCGCTCCGGGCTGTGAGATGTGACCGGGGCAGGGCTCACTGGAAAGTGGCCTTCACCCTCCTCAGCGTGTCCTGGATCCTCCGTGTTTGCCGCTCGCTGGACTGCTGGAAGTTGGCATCGTTGTCGGCGGCCAAGAGGTGGATGTCAGAGTTGGCGAGTCGGGCGATGCGTCGCCGAAGGTAGGCCTGCAGCTCCCGGTCTGGGCTGTAGGTGAATACAGCCTCCTGGAAGGCGTGGACCTGACTCACAACCTTTGCTATGCTCCTATAGCCATGGACAGACAGACGAGAGGATGGAGCAACATGAAATGGGAATTTAGACAAAAAGTAGAAATGAAACTATGAAAGGAATTAACATGTCGCAGAGTTTTCCTCCTAGCAGCAGCATCAGCTTTGTCTGTGACCTAATTTGGAGAGAGCAGGGATAACCCTGGGTCCACAGTAACCAGCTGTGTCTCTGCCTTTCCCTGCTAAAACTCCTGACCCCAGCATCTGGATACAGCCAGTCGCCTCTCAGCATCTGGCCCGAAACCTCTTTTCCAATCAAACCCCATCCCACGGGCGCCATCTGGTGCAACACTGGCACCCCTACCAACAACCCAAATTCAACAGCTGCGCCATTACCATCCAACGCCACTTGCTGTGACCTCAGCATCTGGTCGGCCATATTGGAGTGAAGGAGAAGGACGCAGGAAAATGCGTCCTCGTAGGGAGTTGGCCGACTTTGTCATAGATGGATACTTGGGATGTGGGGAGAGAGCTAATTATCAGCTAATGACACTAACTGTTAATATACTGTGTCACTGCAAGGATAGACATCGGGCTAATTTGGGCGGGCTGCGTGCGCGTTTGTTCCATATCCCACCTCTAACGGCACCAAATTGGTGCAAATTCAAGCAGGCGGTAAAATCATGGCGGTTATGTTACAGGAGGGGAGGGGGCGGGGCATCTAGCCACTTAATGTTTCTCAGCAACAAGGAAGCACTCCACAGAGAGTGCTCTGCAGAACTCCCCGTCTGCATGCATGTGATCATCCTGCACCTACATATTAGAAAAGAGTTGAACAATATCATAACATGAGGACTGTCTCATCTGGAGGACAGTAAGAGACCTGATTTCAGTAACTATTGGCAGATCAGTAGTAGATCAGATAGAAACAACATCAGTCCAGTTTTCCATGGCATGGACTTATTATTGCAATAATGAATTAATAATTTAGTCATTCATTTTCATCAAATATCATTGCTACAAGTAATAAATACATAACAAAATACATATTATCATCACACTAAGGAATATGCATGAGATCAATTGCTGCCCACACACCTAAAAGTGATCCAAACACCCACACACACACACACTCACCTGAGCTTGGTCCACTTATAGGCTCCAGTCGTGAGCGTGAAGGCTCCGATCTCCAGCTGCTGGACGTGCATGGCCAGGATGTGTGCAGACGGCAGGGTGGGCCTCCTCCTCGCGTGCTCTCCCCCCATCAGACACAGGTCGTCACTCTTCAGAAACACCTGAGGAGAGAGCAGTTCATCCGCGCGGCGGATAAATTGAGTTCTTACTGGAATAAAAAATTTAGAAAAATTTCCAATTAAGCCAGAGTCTCAGGTGCTTGACGCAGCAGTAAGCATGTCCGACGTAGCGCTGTAAGATGATTGAAAGACTCTTGGAGGTTTTATTAATAACTTTAACCTCTCTATATTTTAAACCAACGGAGCATGGCGAATGCTTGAATCGTCTTAAGTTGGCGAGCGAGCGGCGCGCGATGTTTGGTGCATCAGGTCCTTTTTGAGGGAAACTCTGAGAGACGGAGGCAGCTGTAAGCCCTCAGCACACAGGCGAGTTGCTTGAAGCTGTTTTTCTATTGATTTGTCTGCCCTGCAGCCCAGTTTCGCAATATGTGACCAGCCTGGCCTTCAGTTACAGACAACATACGTGCGTGCTTGCTTAAACACACCCACCTCCACACACACACACACACACACACACACCTGAACAGCACGGAGCTCCTCCAGGATCTCACAAACCTTCGAAGACAGATGTTTCCAGGCCTGTTGGCAAGAGCGGAGGAAGTTTTATTTAGCAGCTAGAAATGACGACTAATTATAGCCTGACATGAATGCAGCACAGGAGTCGGTGAACACAGCCCGCCTTCAGATGGAAATCAGGAAATGTCTTAGATTTTCTTTTCTTTTCTGTCTTTTAATTATGAGGCTTTTTTTTTTTTTCTCAATTACTCCCATTCAGGGGCCACATTCCTGCTCACTGCGCTCGCACGTTCTACATCTTATTTGAATGCATTAATGCTAATTTCTCATTTGTGCAACTAATTAAACAGCGACCAGTTCTGTCGCAGCCGAAGAAAACATTTATAGCTCGAGGGCATCCGACTTATTACAGCAACTCAGAATTTGCGTGAGGAGGGATGTGTGAGATGCAGCCTTACTGGTAATTGCCTGACAATCACATTCTCCAGACCTCCAAGGACCTGCATGGCCGTGGCAAAGTTCCTGGATTCGTAGCAGTGCTTTCCGATCCACAGATACTTGGTCAGCAAAGCAACTTGTGTCTGCAAGAGAGCAGAGCTTGCAATGAAAAAAAAAAAAAAAAAAAAAAAAAAATGCTAAACAAGGAAAAATGCAAATGCTGCAGCGGTCTGTTTTTCTTGGGACTACAGGAGGCTGCATAATGAAGCGTGTCCACTGAAAAAATAAGGCGAATGCTGTATGTATCAGTGCTATTAATGCACCGTGCACTGTTCAATGGTCAAAGTGCGCCTGGTTATGCTGACGCAGGTGCAAACTTTGCGAACAGCTCAAAATGTAAGATGTTAAAACTATTAGAGGTGCTGAAATGGATTTTTTTGTAAGGTAAAGCATTGAAAGTGATTGAAATGTCTCCTGAAGTGAAGTTTAAACCCTGTTCGCAGATGAGCCGTCAGCCTGTACGTCGAAAGCAACTGAACCGTCAGATGAAGAGTAAGAGGTAAACGTCAGTTAAAATATTTTTAGAAATAAATAATATTTCAGCAGTGAAAGCAGTGGGAGCGAGAGAGACAAAGGCAGTTGAAATGTAAGTTGAGATGTAAATGATGAAAGCGGTTGACGTTTGAGCCGAACTTGAAGAATGAGGGAAGTTGAAGTGCCCTGTGAGTAGCTGAAGTGTCAGCTGGAAGTCGTTGAGCCATCATGTCAGTAAGAAAGCTGAAAGTTAAAGTTTGAATAAAGTGAGTATGTGTAAATATAAAAAAAGGAGCTGATATACAAAAAAGCACCAATACTACTATGACAAATTATTATGACATGTTTTCAGTGAGTCTCTGTTTCATGTTCTTGTTCCTGGTTATAAACCATTCATCCATGTGTTAGAGAGGCAACAGGGAGCACACATGGGGAAAGCCAGTGTTTGACATGAGAGTCCAATCCCGATGAGAAATCGAAGCCCAGCTGGTTTTCCCTCTTGTGTTTCCTTCACGTGTTACGTCTCCTCTCACCTTGATGGAGTCGCAGATGACTACTTCAGCTGAGATCCAGTTAGAGACGCTGTCAGCGTATGTGAGCAGCTGCTGGAGGCGGCTGCCTGACGGCGTCCCCTCACATACAAGCAGACTGCTGCCCTCTGCTGGCGGGATTTGCTGAGACACATTCCTGGTGAAATAATCACAAGTTCATTACTTAATTACCTAAAAATGACATCTCCTCTGGCTCCAGGCATTTGTAACATACAAGACTCACGTACAAAAACAAAAGAAAACCCATTTTCCATATGCTAATCTCTGATGCTGCAATGCAACAAATTTCAGCACACATGGCTGAGGACGTGCAGTGCATATGTTGGAGGTTGATAATATGCTAAGGTTAGCAAGTGAGGTCTACAAGAGTAACACTGATTTACACAGGATCTGTGTTCTGTGCTGCACTATGAGCCTTGTGATGTAATTAAAGGGTTTTCAAAAACATGGCTGAGTGAAAGTGTTGCTGTTGTATAAACAAAGCCGTTATGGTCAAAATGGACTTAGGCTATTTCATTTAAATGGTTTGTATTGTATTGTGGAATATGTTTTTGTTTATTAATTAGGTGCATTTGTTAGGCATCCTTCTCATTCTGCAGCACGTTCTACCGTCATGCTGCAGAATGAGAAACAGTAGCTTCAGTTTGCATGAATCTGTTCAGCTGGGGCATCATGGTTAAAAGTTAAAAAGTCGCATTTGTCGAAATTCCAAAGCCTTGTGTTTACACTGAGGATTAAAAGTAGATTAATTTAAAATCAGGTGAAGGTTTTGTCCTGTTTGCCCTATATATACACACACACACACACACACACACACACACACAGTGTATATAACGGATGCTGCTGATACATAATGACAGGTCACCGCTCCTTTCCTCTGAACAGCACATTGACGCACGTTACCACGTCAACAAGAACCTCATTTAGTGCGCACAAGTGGAAAAACCAGAATCAGCGAGTGGAGATACTTAAAGAATGGTGATGCTCCCACGCAGGAAGGCAAAATCACAAGTACCAAACGCTACGATCATAAAAACTTACGAGAGAGTTAAAACAAGACACAGTCACATCAATACAGGAAAGGCAAGAGAAACAATAAAAGGATGATTGTTGTATGACACATGTAACATATATATATATATATAACTTATGTGAAGCTGGAACATCATACTCACTTGTTTGGAGCTGAGACTTTGTCCCTGACTCCTTGTATTCTGGAGTTGAGGAAATGAACCGGATGACATCCATGGAACATTTCCTGTGTAACGAAAGGTTTCACCTCAGTATCGGATCAGGAGTGGGCTGCATTAGTGTGGGTCTCACTATGCATACGTAAACGCCTGTCTCCCTCTTGTGGCGAGAACAGACAACAGCAGCTGGGGGAGTGGACGGTGCAGCGTGTGTGTGTACCTGCTGCAGGAGGGTGAGCTGTTGGGCTATGTGCTGCGCGCTGTATTCGTTCTGGCTGAAGGGGAGCCGCTCCTCGCTGTGCAGGCACACGTTGGAGAGGTCATCCACCAGGGAGCCGTAGCAAGGCATGGGCAGGGCCGCGGCTATGGAGAAGGCCTTCTCTTTGGGCAGGGACGCAGAAGGCTCCACCACTCTTGAGAATCTCCACTGAGGAGTTGAGGCAATAGAGGATGCATGCTCTGAATAATGCAAACACTGAGACTGTCGTGACAGAGGAAGAAATGCTGTTTTGTATTTGACGCAGGGTGCATTTGTTCAAGAGCAGCAATAGTAGCAATAACATGGCCTAGATGCTAATGATGCTAATTACACAGTTGCATGGGGCCTTGCAAATCCTTTTTTCTAAATGAACATGTCAATAAAGTGAGAGACATAACAGCCAATCAATGTCTCGGACCCAGGACAGTGAGTCTGCCTCTCAATTAATAGATCATGTCAAGCAAATCAATACTCTCTGACCCAGGGGGCTCCCGTGTCAAACGCGCCCAGTGGATGGATTTGTATTGCATTGCTCTGCAGCAAGTGATCAAACAATCAATCACTTTGTTCAAGCATGAGATAAACGAGGACAGCTGCATCCAAAAGGCAAGCATTCCACCTCCACTGTCCCAAAAATGTGAAGAGTACAAAGACAGAGAGCAGAAGTTGATATTCAAGCAATTGTTTAACAAAAGACTGTGAATAGTTAGGTTTTGTCTTTTCATTTCACAAAGTTAATTAAGGTTCATCCATCTTAACAGCTCACTAAATTCATACATTTTTAAAGGGAGTCTGGTACTTGACTTTTTCATTGCTCCAGGTGATTGAGACTGTGGGTGTGGTTATTAAAGCCAATATCCCTTCAAAAGACTGGAAATAATCAGGTGATCGTTTTTAAATGATCTGAGATGACAGAGGCGTTTAAACGATTCAAACAAAAAACAACATTACACTGACCTTTTTCCCAAGATCCTCAGTAGATGAATACACACACGTGGAATCATCTTCCTCCTCGATGCTGATCAGGCTTCCTCTTCCCTGACTCCAGGTCGTACACGGGGGGCTGTGCAGGGCGGCGAGAAGGGTGTCCCCTCGGCTGTCAACAGGAATCACCTGCAGGAAAACAAAATGAGGGGACGACAGCACGTAAACATTGTATGTTTCAGACAAGAGGGAAAAGGTGACATGATCAGCAACTGTCAGACGGTTTCAACTGCATTTTAGAGAAAAAGCACCTTCGCAAGTCGTCTCTAATCCAGCAGAAAGTGCAGAATAAAATGCTTGTATGCTCACTGTGTGTGTTTACCTCAGTATTGAGAAAGTTTTCCACTGTATCCACTAGGCTGGACTTCAGTGTGAAGTCCACCTGTCTACAGTCTGTTATCCAGAACTGGAGCACATCCAAACTGCGATGGAAGATCTTTTCACTGTCTCCTGACATGTCTGGTCCTTGTCTGGCAAAGAGAACCAACACAATCATCGTCCAGTCAGTGCAAAGTGTTTCAGACTGTGTGCCATTGAGCTTTATGTTTTGCAGTTTACAAGACAGGATGGGCTGGAGATTCCCATGGATTTTGATGACATGCTCTATTCTACTCTACATGGCCGTTTCTCTGTGTAATCACAAGCCACTAGGCATACGGTACCTTGCAGCGCTGATGAACTTATCCATTATAAACTGCAGGAGCTGCTCAGGAGTGCAGAGGAAGCGGTAGGTGTACAGGAAATGCTGGATGTAGCCCTCCACGGCCGCATTTCTGTGATGAAACGCAACACAGCTGAATAAAACTAATCAGCGAAATGCATCATTAAACATTCCAAGTCAAATTAAGGAACGTAGTAACCTCTGGCGACATATAATAACCAGAAAATCATCTTTTACTTGGTCAAACTAAATATATGGACGCTAAACAACACAAGCTCTCTCTGTATCTCGTGCTGTTTGTAGATGCAGCACTTGAAGCAGTCCAGCATATTTGATGAAGTTGATGAACTTGTGTGATTCTTGCAATTTCGAGGTTGTATCCTCATGGCTGAATGCCCTTATTGTGAGTGGCTTTGGATAAATGCGTCAATTAAGTAAATAAATACAATCCTGCTAGCGGACCCTGCAGGCGCTCTGGGACCATGTGGGAGACATAATAAAGGAGATGATCCCTTGGCGCCCTTGCTATGTGCCCCGGATCGCTTTAAATGGTCCCTTTCAGTGTGAGGGGGCGGCCGCGTCATACTCAAGTTCAGCAGCGTTGCTGGTAGTGGGTCTCATGTGAGCTGCCAGACAAGGTTTGGCTTCAGAGCATAACACAACATAGTCAGAGCTTCTTCACCAAAACAACAAACATATAATAAATGCTTTTCATGATAACGCCGCTCTACAGTATTACACGTTGTATGTCTGAACTCCTCGTACAGTCACTAAGCTGTTAGCAAGTCTTATCAGCGCCTTCAGAGGTAATAAAGCAGCTTCAGCTTGAGGCACTGTGAGCTAAAAGCGGCTAAAACATTTATGGATTGTGTCCCTGTTTCTCAGATTGTGTTGATGGCCGTTTCCCATGGCAACAGACACAAACCAGATGCTAAAATGTCAGATTTAAGAGCAGCAATGATACTGTCATTGTTCACAGATCACTTAAGAATTAAGGATGGTGATTTCAGATGTAGCTGACAACACGGCTAGCCTCAACGAGAGAGAGTGGGGAAATAATAGAATTTCAAAAATATGATAGTGATGTATTAATAAGCTCAATAGTAACAGTCTCCATAAGGACTCCAACCACAGTTCATTTGCAGAGGTGACTAGTTTATCATATCCACATGCATGAATTTAAGAATTAAGCTTCTTTATTATCAGGAAATTAAAGTCATTACTTCACTGCCATGAACACACAGACACTGTAGTTTATTTTGACTCAGTCCCTCACACACGTATATAAGCTAACGTATATTTTATCCACAGTTGCAAATAGTTCTTCCAAAAGGGAGCACTGCGACTCCTGTTTGAGTAGAAATTGCAAAAATCTACAGCGCCCTGCTGTTTTAGGAACCTGAGCCTGATAAAAGAATATATTTCATTTCTAAAGATTTATTTCTGCAGATGGAACAAATGTGCTGGCATGCTAATATATGCTAAGTAGCACCGGCGCTGTGCAAGTTACTGAAAATGAACAAATTAGTTACAGCTATTAGTTACTTCTCTCAAAAGTAATAGAATTACTTTATCAAAGTAATTATTTACTAGAGTGAGCAACTTCTGTGTTACTCTTAAATGTCTGTTTCAAACTCTCCAGATTGAAACATTAACAAATTATTTTACTGTTGCTGTAGCACAGCATGGGGCAAGACAAGATTATCCCGGTAGTGATGAGTTATTAATACTCCCAGCCACAAGAGTGCAGCAACAACTGTCATTCCTCCCTTCATAGTATAGTCGTCTCGGTGTGACGGGGGAATCTGGGGATTATTTTTGATGGGCACAGACCACCATACGTTCACGAGATGTTTGATCATGGAGTTAATTTTTAATTATCGTAATTGCATTATTGGTATGGTATGGTATTGTAATTTGTGATATTTCTAGAATGGAACTCATTAATCCCAATACTGATCAATGCTGAATACAAAGTAAAGCTGAGATTGATGGGAATATCATTTTACCTGGTCAGAAAAAAACAATAATAAACAAAATGAAATGTTGACTTGCTCCTGGCGATAAGAGTAATAGGGAAAAGGATCATCAAAGTCAATAGGATGCATCCTCTGGGGACCATGAATATATGTAGTAAATTTCATTGTAATCCATCAAATAGTTTTTGAGATACTTCAGTTGCTGTTAGCTGTTAGCATTGCATTGCTAAACTAGCTGGCATGAAAGCTATTACTTAAGACAAACACGTCTAACCTTAACTCTAACAATAACGTAAACAACTTATTCAGGTTTGTAGTTGTAATTTACAATTTTCTGACCCGAGTTCTGGTGAATCTGCTTTGTAACAGATGAAAAGCACAAACATGATCACATGAGGTGCACAACACTTTCAGACATTATTGCAATTCATACGACCTGAGAAGAGAAAAGCAACAGCTAGCACATCTCTTATTTAGCCCTTCATCAATAATACCTGGCGTAGAGGTAAGCCATGAGGCCCAGAGGAGATCCAGCTTGCAGAGTGCTCTTCCCTTTGCTGGTGCCAAAGCTCAGAACCGATGGATCATCAGATGATTGGAGGTCCAAAGAGCCGGGTCCGCAGACAGCCAGAGAAGGCAGTAATGAGACCTCTAAACCCCACTGCTCCACACTCAGAATCTGCAAACATACACGAAATCATGTCAAAGGAGAGAAGTTGGGAGGAAATAATGAGAAACTAGTCGCGTTGGGAATCGCTGAGCTTCATCTATACCTCCAGGTATTTCTTCACGCAATCCAAGAAGACCACTTTGGACCTGAGTTCTTCAAACTGGGATTTGAGTTTGGACAGCATCGGTTTGCTCTCAGAACCTTTGGGATAAACACACCATTTTTATATTGCAATGGAAGCCATGCATGTCACTTGCGTATACCAGCAGAGCAATGAACGTAACTCCCAACCTTTGTTTTTTCTCTCTTGTTGAATCAGCTTCTGGTAGAAATTTCTTGTTTTCTTTAGATTCCTTGTTTCAATTATCAGCTGCTGCTGCAGTTCCTGTTCAAAGGAAATCACACCAAATCACAGAAAAGGCCCTAAAATAACACCACATGCCTTCCACAGAAAGAAGCCTTCGGGTCTTTCGAGTGTGTGTGGAGCAGGGCTTTGTTTCTTTTTTGCTCTCTTCACCGTGGCAACAGAGCGCAACAGCTCTTTTGAAGTGAAATGAGAGAGAAGTCGCAGCAGCACGAGTCTTCAGGTGTGTTATTAGCTGTTGCACAAACCCTCTGACGGAGCACTGGTGCCATCAAAGTGTGCAAACACAAAGACGATTCATTAATATTCTTTTACAAATTATAATAACTTCCTCTGCCAAAGGCTAATTTCAGCATATTAATATTCAGATCCAGTTTGGAGAGAATAATACGCCAATTATGTTAAAGTCTCCCCACATGTTCTCCTCCCATTTCGCCCAAACCCAACATGTGCCCCACTTCATTCTAAACAGGGATATAATTCCTGCACTTTCTCCATAAAACTGGCAAAATGATTTCAGAGATTTTCCATTTTTGATGGAACTGTACCAGGGTTTTTTGCTAAAAGCCTTTTCTCTCTGAGGATGGATGGGTTAGCCTTTGCATCCACATAGAACACAACTCTCCCACCGCATAACAAAAGCATCAAACTCGTGCATTTTGTTAGTGTAATGTGATAAATAAACCGGACGCTTCATGCAGTCTGCTGTTTGTTCAAACACATACAGAGCTAAGGTCAGATGACTCACAGGCAGTGGAGCTTTGCAGGTTTACCCACCTGTGTTTTCACATCCAGACATGGTGATCCTGTGTGCTGCCCCAGATTGGTTGCATATTGGATCACCTCTGGGCTAAAACAATCTTCTCCAAAGAAGGCTAAGGCCCAGGCCGGGCTTAAGCTGAGGCCCGATCCCTCTGCTCTGGAACCAGGCGAGAGGAGTCGCTCTGACACCAGAGAATCACTGTCCTCCATGTCCTCCGAGCAGTCCGGGCTCATCTGCTCGTAGTGGGCTCCCGTCAGGCCTTCGTCTCTCCCCGACAGAAACTCAGCTTCAGAGGGGCTTTCATCGCTGCCCCCCGCTGAATGATCTCCTCCCTCCATGACCCCTGTGTCCGAACCGTCTGTGCTCATGCCTCCACCAGTAAACAGGGACAGTGGAGAGAGAGAGAGAGAGTGGCAAGAGAAGTAGAGAGTGAATCACATGGAGAGCAAAAAAAAAAAACCCCACACTGGATTTGTTAGAAAAAAAAAATACAAAGTGAGATCCGAGGGTGGTGCTGGGGGTATTTGTTGCTAACCCTATCAGGGCTGCACAATGCAGTCACTGTTTAACAGATGAGCTTAAAGGCAATCAAAGCTCTACTTCTTCTATCACTATCTTTTCATCTAAAGTACCTTGTAAGAGACTGTTTGTAATAAAGACCCCATGTCCAGCGTATTTTAATAGCACAAGAAATGCAGATGCAAGGGTGTGTGTGTGTGTGAATGTCATTGGCCAGAAGTGACTTCCAGAGCAGAGAAAAAAACATCTTTAGAGTTTGCTGGCATGCCTTGGACTCCTATGAATGTGCTCCAATCCTAAGAGCAGCATCCAACAGCCAGTCACAGCCCTCATGACTTCGGTCAGCAGCCAAATAAAGTGAAATATATCAAAACATCACCCATGGCTGGTCTGGGGTTCAATAGTAACTGTTTTTTTCTAATCTGAAACCTTTATTGAATCTCTGCTTATCAAAGGCAAATCCCTAAAAATCATCAAATTAATCTTTTCAAGAAATTTGTTTGAGGAGGAGACAAAAGTCCAAGTTTGCAGTTTGTGCACTCAAAGAATAAAAGCAATGAAAACAGCAAAAACACTCCCCTACAGTTCAGAGGGAAATACTTGAACTGTAGATGTGCTGGCAGCTTCACTTAGTACTTCATACTCAGACAAAGAGTTTATGCAGTAAACAAATGGATTACCCATTAAATATAATGCACTGGTGTAAAATAAACTACTAACAGTATGCTCACATAGTTGCAATCTGCACATTGACTTACTATAACAATAAAATGGCACTTACACATGAATGCATCACTAACCATATAATATTACATTAATGCAAATAAATTGCTCTGTTACTGACTGCATCAACACAAAAGTCATTATTTAATTCAGCCGTTGAGGATGTTAAGATCCAGTAGATTAGTTTGATTTTTTTATGTAAATGACCCCAGAACGAACGGAAAACTGTATGAACTATATATCATAGTATAACAGTGAGGATGGAAGCTGCAACTTTTGCCATGTTTTAGATTATTTTACAGTTTATTGTTATACTCTTGAACTTTATTGTGTCACTCAGCTAACGTGGCTAATGTTACTCCCACAGCCCGAGGAATGATGTCAGACTAATGTTTGTAATAGTGGGGGACAGTCAACAAAAAAAAAATAACAACACAGTATGAAGACAGCAATATGTGCAGGAACTTGTGGATGTTGCTCTGAGTTTAGGGAATTAAGAAAGCGTGTGTCAGCAGGAGCTTGACCGCGCATGTGTGGAACCCATCCTTCTAAGCATACTACAGACAGAAGTACAAACAGAAGATACTAGGTGTGTGTGGCATCTGCGGATGTGTGCATCTGCTCATGAACATAATGAAGGCGTTAAAGAGGAGCTTCAGCTTTAGGCAGAGGGTGAATGAAGAAAAATATTAATATAATGAGAAAAACAAAGGTTTTTGATCAAAGCATGTAAACCTATCAAAGTGTGAACCTAAAACAGGGCATAATGTGTTACCTGTAAATGGGTCTGATCTTTGTTGAAACAGCAAAATTAATATTGAACATCCAAGTTTGTCTCCTACCTTGACAGCTGCAGTGTTGACTCTCCTCCGATCTCAATTCCAAATCTTCAAGTGCAGCCTCATCTTCTCCATGACAGGACCGGGCCCCGGTTCCTTCCCAAGAATCCACAGCAGCTGGACTGGATGTGTGAATGTTTCCATTCAGGTCGAGGCAACCATGCAGGCAAACTTCCCTCTTCCCACCCCACACCGTGGCTCTCAAGGGTTGGGTGAGGACTGCCCTTTTCACAGCCTTTGATGGAGGCTGCTCATTAGAGCCACTGCAGGAGGCGCATTAGGAGAGAGAAAACACACACGCGGCGCGTTCAGAGCTACTGATAATTAGCACTTATGTTAAGAACAACTCAAATCATTTGCAAGTAAGTATGTAATAAAGAAGACAATTGGAAGAAAACAGGCGAAACAAGACAGACGAATCCAGGGTGAGGCAGACAACGTTTAAAGCAGTGAGGATTTACTGATTTAATATGAAAACACAGCACAGCACAGCTGCTGATAGCAACAATCACCAAGAACCAAACATGAAAGCCACCGCAGACTAATTTCAAACATCTTGCAGCTCGCTGCTCACATCTTGCAGATCAGATGCACTTGCACGTCACACCGATCGATCCATAGAATTTAATTGCACCCAGACGGGCTGAGTCCATTCCGGTGCATGTCAGAGTATTTGAGCGGACCGTCTCTCAACAGAACAGGCTACGGTCCTCCCTAGATCCCCTCAGAGAAGGTGGAAAAAATAATGCTCCACAGCTGTGCCCTGTGAACAATCCCACTGCCTGAAGAAGAGTGTCTATCAATCACGCTGTAAAGCTGTGATGTCTCCCTACCACAGCAGATTAAAGGGCCTCTCCACATATCGCCCTGAGCATGAGAACATGGCAACGCCTGGATAAAAAGATGTCTGCGTTAGAGCTGACAGGCTCGGCCCCGCGCCCATCTCCAGCATACATTTAAATGAAGAGAGAAGTGCGAAGCGTGGAATTTGTTGCCTTCATTCATGTATTCATTCATGCACTTAAGGTCCCCCACCACCGCACACCGCACCCACCCTCTCAGCGCTCCTTGTCAGCGTATGAGTAACAACGCAGAAGAGGCTTCACGTGCATCTTCAGCGTTGCCGTTGTATTCATGCTCATTTGAATGCCGTGCTGGGGTGCGATGTGGAGGACAGGTCATGATCAGCGAGGGCTGGATCATTCTGTGTGCCTCTTCTGCAGAAAACCACAGAGGAATAAATTAAAAAGCTGACAACAAGCAGCCAGATTTGGGCATCTGACTGTTGAGACGGAAGCACCGGCTGTTTTATTGTGGAAAAGATATCCTTTTTAAATTGGGGTAATTAATCTGACACCAAAGATAAGCTCTTTAACTCATAATGCGGGATAATTGTTTCGATTTGATTCATTAGACAAGCCACCCCCCGTCATTCATTTCAAGGATTAAAACCAGATGCAGGATAAGAGGCAAAACTTCTGAGCTGCACTGTGGATGATTCAGCCGCGTTCCACGTGTAATCAGTAGACGATACTGGGACTGCAGGAAAAATGCTGTTACGGCATGTTGTAAAGAGGCCTGTCGCTGCAAAGCTCAACAGCTAGGGCACTGGCAGAGAGTGCTCCGACCGAGCTCGTGCAGCTGATTCTGATGTGTGAAAACATGTTGTGAAACATATCATTTCCAGGGCGCTGGTGCTGTTTTCAAATGACTGGACTGGCATCACCGGGTCCAGGTAGCTTGTTAACCGGAGTGCACTGCTGTTTCATTTTCACTTCATTATTTTGAATAAATAAATAAATAAATAAAAATCCAAGATGTGCTCAGTGAGTCTTGTCTGAATCTGAAGACTGATAATCAGGTGCATCTGGTGTCCTCACATCAACCTTCTGTGAATTAGGGCAGTGACTGGCAATTATCTATCAGCTTATGTGCTCATTTTCTCATTTTTCCATTTCTTGGAGTCAGGATTTTTGTCTTTAAAACACCCCAAATAGTAAAAAATGCTCATCACACTTCCATTAAATAGAGGAAAACATCAGAGTATCATTTGAAAAGCTGGAACCAGAAACAGTTTAGCATCTTTTCTTGATAAATGACTTTAACAACTGATTAATTAAACAAACATGTCGGCGTTGACACGTATTCACTTCTTAATAAAAACTACAAAACACATGTTTAAATCATGCATACCTTATGCTTTGTTTAATGCTTGAAACACTACACTACAAACACACTCTTTGGTGCAAGCACCACATTTGCTTCAACAACAACTGTGCAGTGGCCCTCCTATATGAATTTGGCAGTTTTAAAGTGTTATATTACGGCTGTCCCTTGGGCAGACAGCTTATGGGGTGTTGTGAGTTAAAGTCTCAGTGCTATGGGAGTGTGGGGAGGTTATGAACAGGCACCTGATAATGACTCAAAAAGGTTAAGAATCACTGTTCCATACGGCTGTTTGACGACTCTTGTCGAGCTTATTGGGTATTATGAAGATGTCTTATTTCAGCAGGATGTACAGCTCTGTCCCAGTCAGTGTGAAGGGTAGAGGCATGTTTCATGTGCAACTCACAGTGTGGATGCGCTGTAGTTCACCAGGCAGTGCAGTACACCCAGCAAGTCGTCTTCCCAGTACAGATCACTGAACCTCTCTTTCACGACACTGGCAAACGTGCTGTACTGGAGGTCCTTCAAAGAGAAGATGTACTCCCCTCGGAAAAGAGAAAAAGTTGATTTTTTTTTTTATATGAGTGCAGTATATCTGAGCCAATCAGGACAGGTTTATGGGGTGGGTTATTGCTTTGTTGTTTCGTTCAGAGACACCTGCAGTGAAGGAGCTGTCGGGTACTAAAAGGAACACTGCGTAGATTTTTTAAGTTTCTTAAACAAAGGGGGGTCTGTTCTCCAGGACACTGCAGCTGTCTAGTTTACTTCTCCCATCTTGACGTCAATTGGTACAGTGAGAGTTTTAGATGAGATAAAGCTTTATCTTTTTCTCGTCACCTCAGGCCGTCCTGACAGCTCGCTCGGCTATCGGCATGTTGGCGAGCCAACTGTATGTTGGGGAGCCAAATAGCTTCCCAGTGTATACTATATAAACAGTGAGCATTGGAACGCAAGCAGTGTAACGAGGACACACGATCAGCCACATACACAGAGGTTTATTTTACTTAGATCTTCAAAGAGCTTCTTCTAGATGTTCCGTCCACCTTAGAGGAACATTATACAACTTTCCCTGAAGGTATCTACATAATCACAGGGGCACGTTGTGTGAACAGTGTGAATCTCCCTTGAACTACTGAACCAAATATGAACATTCCTAAAACTTTTGATATCAGATTTGTAAAGTTTAATTAGATGAATACATGTTGGCCTGTGGTACTGATTTCTCTGTAAATATGAGTAGTGTCCGAGCACTTGCAAAAAATAAACACATGATCACGCAAAACCCTGTAATAATTGGTAACAGCCACACATTGTTTGTATATACAGATATAGATCTCTTCTGTCCGATGTACCCACACAGCTCCTTTCCCCTGGACACATTTGACACATTTGTTCCGAATGTGCGTGCGTCTGAGCAGGTTTTCAACTCAACATTGTTTTACACTGTTAGAAAACCTTTTTTCCCCACGCAAGTCAACCCTCAAAGTTTAGTTGACTTTGCAAAAGCCGGATGTTTCAACAATTTATTCATAATTATGTCAACTCTGTGTCTGATACGATTAGCTAATGATGCCTGCTGCTTATCTGTTCCTCTTCGCTAACTATTTGTCAGCTTGCTTGCGAGTTTTCACACTCTCAATTGGATCATATGGTGCCGAGCTAGTGCAGACACAGCATGCGCATATAAGCTGAACTTAATTATATATATATTTATTTTGCATTAGTGCAAGGCTTTTGTATCCTCCTTCTAGCAATGGCAGTAATTACGCAAACACCCTCAATGTCACGTTGTCTCCGTGTTCCTAGCTGCTGTTGCCTATTACAGACGTAGGGTTGCCACCACCCCCCCCTCAGCTCTGGTGAACAAATCATCGCTGGTTGATATAAAACACATCACTTGCAGCGCTCCACTGTGAGAATTTCACCTCAGTCACCAGACTTCAATCTGTCTGTATGCTATGAAATACAGAAAGATTTATCTGGTGGCTTAATCAGCATTGTATGAACTGATTTGGTGGGAATGTAACTGATGTTCACTTACTTCCTAAAGCCCTGCCCCGTAGCTTTAACCCATCTATAATCATTCAGTGTACTCCCTAGCAATTTGCTGAAGTACCCCCTGGAGTACAAATACTGTGGGAATGGAATTATGACATAATGTACAGTACATTTTTCTTTTTCCACTGCTGTATAAAGCACCTAAGAAATAGTAAAATGATATTCAAAAGATACATACCCATGGCAATGTCCTCATGTCCATTGTCCAAATACCCATCAAGTGAAAACTCTCCCTTGAGTAGGTCGATCACCTCTTGTAGGGCAGGGTGGACTTTAGGGGATGTGGACTCAGAAGAAAACTGGTCCTCACCTTGTGTTCCTGGATTTGTCTGTCCATTGTGAGCTCTGGGAACACTGTGCTCTGAGGGGCTGTCAGAAATGATGGAGCTACCTTTGAATTGACATGATGGTGGGCCATAATCCTGTGCTTCAGGCCTCGCAGGCACATTCAGACAGTTAATAAATGGCCCATCAGAGTTCTCTGGAGCTGCGATTAGTCCCTGCAAGGGCTGTGGTACCATGGAGAGATTTATATCCAAGCCGAGGAGAGACTCTGGCGCCCTAACCTGCACAGGCACTAAGGAAAGATGTCCTGTTGTGGGATCCTGACGGAACAGGTAATTGTTGAAAACACCGCAACCATTCAGGTTAGCAGATAACGGCTGAGGGAGAGAGACTTCAAGGCAGGAAATATCCGGGGTAGAAGTGGGGTTGGCCATCATTGTGTCACTGTAAGTTGTAGCTACAGCTGTCTGATTAACAGGAAACTCCTCTGTATGTAGACCGGGTTCAGTCGGTGAAGGATATGGGTACTCAGGAGCGAAATCGAGGCCCGTTTCCTCAATGTGTTCACTGCTTTTTGCGAATCCATCTTCAGTCCTGGAAAACAAAGAATCCCTAAGAAGCTGTGCAGCGGTATGCCTACTCTATTTATTGCTGTGATTCATATGCTAGCTAGCAACCAAAGTATGGTAGTATGGGTAAACAGCTACTCTGACTCTGTCCAAATGAAATAAAACCTGACAACGAGCCTTTCTACAGTTTACTATTTAACACATTACATCGTATTTATTCAATTTGTACAAGAACCAAACTGTAAAACCATCAAATTTGCAGTTTTGGGTTATATACTGAACTATTCCTTGGCTGGGTGCAGTGAGTTCCTGGACTCTTGTTACTGTGAAGTTGCCAGGTTTCCAGAAGCTGTGGTGTGCTGAGATGTGTTTTTGGCTCATGGAAGTGACTCATTGAATATATAAAAATTAATATTTACATCCAATAAAATATGAAAATTCTAGGAGAGCTCCATCAGTATCAGTATCAATTATTTCATGCCTTCAATGTGTTTTTGGAGTCAGTGGGAAGTCAGTTGGCTGATAATAGCACCTCCTTGTAAAGCCACAACTTGTCATTTTTACACTTTGGGTTATGTACCAATTAAACAAATGAAACACAATGTGTTAATTAAGGAGCTTTCGAGGTGTTAGAATAGCTTTTTCCTCACCTTTGTACTGTGCTAAGCAAACAGAAAGCAAAAGTGCATCAACTATTCCTTTATATATTATTTTCTCAAACTACCCACCCTTCAATGGCAGCTCCAAGGTGCTGGCTCTCCTCCTCTGAGTCCCCTTCATTAGTCAGGATAATGGGGGTGAAGTGTGTGGCAGTGGAAGTGAAGGCTTCTGGGAGTTGGAGTTCCTTGTTGGCTGAATAGCTGTGGGGAACAGGGCCAGGCACAGGAGCCAGTCGGCTCTCAGTGGCCATGGGTACAAAGCCTACACGTGGTTACAACAATGCCAGATACAATATCAGTGATATTGTCTCATGCAATGCACATCGGTTAGTTGCACAAAATGTGTTAGCTATTAGGAAGACTTGCTGCTATGGTATGATCCCAGTTGACTGCTAAGCTAAGCTAAGCTAAGCTCCTTCATCAGTATTAATTGGGTTTTTTAAAAAGTCACTTTTTATCCAAACTGACTGATCCTTGACTGAGTACACTTCAAAGGGTCTTCCTAACATTTGACACATTTAGTGTACAATACACTGCACATTTCAAGGGAAACTATATTGCATGAGGGTCATCCGTACTAAGGCGAAGCTGTCCTACCGCTGTTGTTCTGTGCAGACTCTTCACATGAGCGTTGATGAGCTTCAGCTGCACTCAAATCATCTGCATCACTGGGTGCTGGCTGGAAGAAAATTGAATGGGCTCATTACAATGGAGAGGGAGCCCACTGTTCAAACATAAATAAACAAACTCTGACGCAGAGATGAAATCATTTACAATAAAAAAACAGATAAAGATTCGACGGTGTAAATGCGCCTGTGGTGAAGAACAGAGGAAGGTTTACCGGGTGAACTCTGCTGATGAGGTTATTCCAGACAGTCTCAGCATTTGTTCCTTGACGTGCTAAGTAGTCACGACAGCTCTGGAACAGATCCATGTGAAAACAAGTGCGATAACAATGCAGGACACTTCATGCACAATCAACAGTGTTGCTGGGATTAATGCTGCCCTGAAATAACTGAAGTGTCTTTAATAAAAATAAAACAGCCAGTATTTTGAAAACTAACAGCTGCTTTTACAGAAAGACTGACAGCATAACAATAAAAGTAAATTATGGTATTTTTAAGAGAGCCCTTCGCTGACAAAATGACAAAGCACTTTTCCCCACTGGATTCTCTCTATTTAAATTACAAGTGATTCTCTTTATAAAAGGATCTGTCTGTTTGGAAAGGTGCTCCTCTCTGGAGTTGTGATATCTGCACATTGATATGCAAAATCAAATCAGGCTTTATTTATAGACAACTTTTCATGGAAGGAAATGCAATTTAAAGTGCTCTCCAAAGCAAGGTATTAAAAGGCGGAGGGGCAAAATAAAATAAGTTAGCATTACAGAACACAACAGCATATGACAGCAGCAGGTAAATATAAATCAAAGTAAAATGATTGAGCATTAAGAACCTAATCACTTTTTAATGCAGAATGGAATTAGATCGTTAGCACCAAACACAAAGTGCAACTAAGGCTGATGGGAATGTTTTGTAATCATATGGTCATACAACAAAGTATGAGACAAAGCAAACCATAAATGTGCTAATGGCACTGGAGGAAAAGTCAAGGGATCAGTTAAGTCAGTAGGGTTCATCCTCTGGGGACACGAATGTCTGAATCAACCATTTGTGCCAATCCATCTTCTAAATGCTGGGATCATTTGTGCCAAAAGTAACATTTTCTGGGCTTTTAGTGGCACCAGAGATAATGTCAGGGGACTACCAAAGTTATAGGGTCCATCCTCTGGGCATCAAAGATATCTGCAGCACATTTTATGGCAATCCATCCAATAATTGTTGAGAAGAAGACAAAAGATTGTGCTACCGTGGCGGACCAACTCAACAGAAGACGAACAGACATTGCAATCCCTACTCTGGCTAAGAATTTGGGGGTAGTGGGACCATGAACACAATAAGGCCTTTGGTTTTGTTATCCAAGAATTTCCGATTCTAGGTCAAGGTATCTAGCTCAAGGTATGGTTCAGTGTTGCTCAGAAACTCCTTTCAGTGAGCATGAATTAGTGATAATAAATCTGAGATCTCCGTCAGACAAGAGGTGCAATACTCAGTGGCCAGGAAGATGTAACAGAAGTCAGAAGAGCATTGCAGCGAGACTCTCACACTCTAACACCTCACAATGCGTTTTCTCACACTAACTGTCCATCTTCGCCTCCTTGGATGTGGTTTTTTTCAGACAGACTGAGCTGCTGAAGTTGACAGGGTTAAGGATGTGCTTTTCACAGACTGTCCATAAAGGTACCGCATAATCTGTTTGCATCCAGGCCACTGTCACCATTACCCACTGATGTGTGGACTATTGTTGTGAAGCCGTGAATTCTTATGATCCTAGACTGGATGATGTGGTGGAGCTGCAATGGTTACGCGCTGCTGTGCCTCCCTCATAAATAAAGGCCGCTTTGGTAGGGACTTGTCGATCATGAAGACAAGCGATGCAGCGATGTGTTTGCATACATTGTCTTCGTGTGTGTGTGTATGTGCGTGGTGGGCGTAGCTAAGGTATTTCAGTCAAGTTAAGGTGTCAGATGAAAAGCTGGCAGCCCCAACATTGTATCTGAATGGCAGGCAGAGGAGCTAAAACACCAGGTCAATACCCCTCTATTTCAGCTTCCCTGAGCAAATAGCAGCAGTTCCCATACCTCAAACACTGAGTTACAGAGTATGAAAGATAAATGAAAGGGCAGGGCTCTGTTTAAGTTGTCGGCGTGTTTGTTCTCAACCACGTTTCAGTTCAAAAGAAAGCAGAAATGTTCATCAAAGCCGTTAGAGTCAAACCGTTTTGTCTTTCATCATTTTTTTTTTTTACATGATAACATATTTTTTCAGCATTGTTACTCATACCCACTGTTATGTCTGCATTATGATAGAGAGACGTAAACACTGATAGCCTAAGGGAGTTCAAGTCAGACAGCTCAGTTGAAGTACCGCAATCACAAGAGTGATAAAACATCAAAACACTGTAGGTAATGGTTGATGCAAGACCAATTTCAAGCCAGTGTTGCAAAGATTTGCCAATTGCGGTGGCTTTCTGCCAAAGAGAAGAACACAGAGTAACAGGCTGCAACATCAGGAGCACAAGCTCTGTTGTCTGCCAGTGTCGGGCAGGGAGCCTTGCTGATTTGTCTGATGCGTATGTAAGGTTGGCACTGAGAAAAGAAAATTGCCATCTTAACTTAGATTAAAAGGAAAAGGGGGAAAATTATGTTAAAATAAAAACAGAATGAGAATACCTTTTTGGCCATGAGGATGGTAGGTCTCTCGATGGGCGTCCTCTTTGCCATCTCCAGAAGCAGTCTCTTCAGTTTGCGCGGCATTGCCAGTTTTTGATTAGGTGATAAACTGAACTTGGCTGTGGCCCAGAGGATAGCAGCAACCCCGTACACACAAACCTGAGGCAATACAGAAAAGAACCGAAGAGGGGTAAAGCTGCAGTCACTGCAAACCACTGATGAAAGTTAGTTTTGAAATCATTTTAAGCAATTTAGACGGGCAGACCTTTTCCGTCACAATTCCATGCTCTTGATATTCAGGGGCAAGGTAAAATTCATCCCGGGATCCTGCAATGATCAGTTACCGAAGTCAACAAAAGCCTCCAGACACTGTGGAGTGGAGTGGATCTATTTTTGTAAGTCAACAACTAAAGGTTTTAAAAATGGAAGAACATCAGAGTGCTGGACTTTATTGCTCCACAGCAGCACAGAGACTACAGCAAGTCTTAAGCAGACCTACCTATGTTTTTAGGTTTCAAGAAAAGTACTTCTCCCTCGCAGCCCACGTGCACTGTGTCCAGGCATAGATAGGCTGGAGAAAAAGATAGAAATCAGCTGCTGGGAAAGGCAATAAAATGAGAGCCATGTAGCACATAGCGCATAACATGGGATAAGTGCTCTTCTGTGTTGTGATTCTCAACTGTTCTTGCATGCATTAAGTGCTTAAGTACTGATATCCTGCGTGAAGTGGTTAGAATCACCTGGAAAGTCAATGTAGGTCTGCAGTGAGGACAGGCAGGTGTAACACAGGGCCCATAGCTCATTAACGGTCAGCCTCCGTCCACACCGAGTAAGTAACTCTCTTAGAGAGATCCACTGGATGGAAGCAAAGAACAGACCAATTTTTAAAAAAAAGAAATAAGCTGCAGACTCCGGAGCTTCAGTAGAGTCCTCAGTTGGCCTAATTAACTCGAACTGAAGTAATCCCTAGCTTGATTTTGAAAGTTTCAAAGTACAGCAACAGTTTGTTTTCAGAAGGTGGTTCACTTTTCTAATTTTGCCAATGCTGAGTTGTTGTATCTATGTCATTACTCTCAACACTTCCATAAAAATGTTACATAACTCAGTAAACCCATTCATACAGAAGACTCATAAAACAGTTTCTGAGCATAGACTCGGGTACACAGAGATGGACGACAGGAGAGCTTCCTAACAGTGAAACCAAAACATCTGGATCGCCCCCTTGTGGCTGGCTGCATTATAGGTCAAAATTCTATATTCTCAGGACAAAAGCCAAACCGAACCATTTGAGGGGGGCGGGGGAGAGGCATGATTGACAGCTCGTGTGCTCGCAATTGAGTGGTGCAAGGGCAAAACCTCAATTCCTCAGCACCACAGCTGGATCTGTACTGCACAGACTCTGGCTCCAAATGATGTCACCATCATGATGTATTTTCACTGAAAGGAAGTGGAGATGTGTCATAATCCATCTTTATATACAGTCTATAGATTTTAGCAACTGTTCTGATAAAAACCCTGTTATTATTATTAACCAGATTTTAACTTGTACAAGTTATTTTTTGTAAATGATTACTGTAAATCTAAGCAGACGTCGGCTCCATGTTTAAAACTTATTTTTGCACCAAAAAGACAGTTTAAATGCAGTTTAAATATGGACCTTGTAAACAGCAGCAGGAAACGGCGAATAATGGCAACACAAGGTCCCTTTACTTGTTTTTTTTTTTTCAGAGCTTGTGAGAGGTCACGCCACCAAACCAGATGTGGTTTTCTCACAGTTTTATACCATGTGGAAAATTTAGTGAAATCTCCAGATTAACGAAGGAGAAATCTGCAGATGAAGGCTGTGAGGCGCAGGTGAAAACCTTAAGATACGATTATTATGTCAGTCTAACAGCAGTGTATTTGGCTTAGCTCGGCTTCTTCTCGTTCACAGCATTTTAAGAGGATACAACATTAAAGACATCTAGTTTCTCACACTGTTCCCTTTCTGAACAAGAGCCCTTTTCATACTTCTCTCGTTCTCTCTCACAGCTACTCTTATTTAGACACAGCCAACTGTTGGAGGATGTAACAGCACCAGACATGACCGCGAGAAACAATCTGAGATGCGACTGCAAAGTTGGAGATTTGAGAGCCATCTGGCACTGGCTGACCTCATCCTGAGATTCTTCATTGAGGCACAGCATGCTTTTGGTCATGTGGTTATTAGGAATGTAGAGGCTGTGGTTCAGTGAGCTCTGGTCCCAAGAGGAGTCCTGCTCCATTTCCAGCTGCTGACAGGAGGTGCAGGGAGATGCCGAATCCTGGGTGCAGTTATTAGATTCACTTTCTCCACTGCATAATGTCTCTGAAGCACCCTCGCTTTCTTGTGACACTTGGCAACCCGCAGTCGAGTTAACACAATCCTCAGCTCTGCTATGTGGGTAAGACTCACAGGATTGGCCCCGGCTGAGTCTTTGAAGTCCGTTACTCCACACGGACTTGCAGCTCAGGTGTTCATCTGCTCCTATCTCTGTGAGGTCAGATACAGGTATACTGATATCCCCACGGGTTGGAGGGGAAAGACATGGGGGGTTGTTGGAGTCCGGGACAGAGCAGGAGCGGTTCAGAGCCCCCCGCACCCTGTTCAGCCTCTGCTGGGCTCTCCTCCTCACTGGGGAGCTGTTGTGGGACCTGCAGTCCAAGTCATCTGCTAAGATCATGCCGTCTCCTTCACTGCTCTCCATATCCTCCGCCCACAGAGAGGAGTCCCAGCCCCCGCACACCTGCAGATTGAGTTTTGAAGTATGCAGTCATGCGTTCAGCGGTTCCATTTTGTATGCAGGAATAATCTTTAATCATATGTTAATGAATGTAAAAAAGATTAAGGATTAGCTGCGAAACTGAAGTGGAAAATAAGAAATCAGAACGATGAGAGCTAAAAAGATCTACACGAGGTGTTGTTTTACACCATAATATGCTAAAATCACAAAAGTAATGAGTCAATAATGCGAAATATCCCAAGTAGGAAACCCCCGCTTTCAGCCAAGACTGCATAATTAAGCATTAGCATCTAGGGATCTGGTCTAGCTCTAGATTTTAATGAGGTGGTGGATAACAGAAACTGACGAGGAGTTATATGAAATTATTTTTTCGTTCAGAGAAGCAGCTTCCTAAAAATGGCTGCGACTACAGTCTGTCACATACCTGCTGCCGGGACAGACCGTTTGCTTTAACAGAACCGTCAACACACGGGTCTTTGGTGTTATCATCCGAGCTCAGTCTTTTAAGCAGACATCTGGGTTTGGGATGCTGCCACCTTGCCTCCCAGGAGCCCTCCTGTCCATCTGTGGACACGCAAAGAGAACAATTAGTAGCAGGAGAAAACGCAGCGGACACCAAGCAGTGACATCTGCAAACTGAGATGAAAAAAAAAAAGACCTTGAAAGGTTGATACTGATTCGATGGACAGCACCCGCCGGCCAATCGAGGACAGTTTCCGGCACACAGATGCAGAGGAGGTGTGAGACAGCCTTGCTTCGGCCAGAGAGAGGATGTCCTGCGGCAGAGTTCACTTAAAAGTTAAACTCTACTTCTGCAAGTAGCTTTTGTCAAATCTGTCTTGTTTTTAAAAATGAAAACATTTGAAGTTGGGGCAAAACACAATGATGCTAACTAGAGCATAGTTCTGTCAAAGTGACCATTTGGAATAATTGATTTTGATTTGAAAAGCTCCACCGTTCAGTATTTTCCACCACACTCTATCTTGTGTAGTATTACGGATGTTATTTTGTATGTCATCTGCTAAGCTGTTGTTAAAAATTGACCTTATTTTGTTTTTGATTTTCATCTGAGGCTTGTTGACATCACCAATAAACAATTATCTTTATCCTCATCGGCTGTGTGATGTGGAATTCACCTGAATGGTCCTTAAATATATTTTCTCTTCCCATGTGTTGTTGTTTCTTTTGTGGATGGTTGACTGCTTGATACGTAGCACTGGCTGCTGTTCTTTGCGATTATATTTAAACATACCATACACACAGGCTTATTGTCATTTATTACAGGTATGAAACACCCGACTCATGTGATAGCCGTTCATTAAATTTACCCCAGGTGTCAGGAGTGTGTGGGAGCTGATTTGTGTTACTTTGATTTCCGACATGTTCTAGTGCACAGCAGCCTCTTTACAACCAGGTGTTTTTCTTAAGGTTTAGACATTTGATTCATTACTTCACCACATGAAGAAACAATGCATCCAAAATGTGTGCGTCTGTGAAACTGGTAGCACACTTATAAAGAGGGTGGTAGTTAGATAAGTGGATGACAGAATGAGCTAAAACCATCATTACTACAATTACACTGCAATCTATGACATCTTTCACACAATAATGACTTGGATTCTCATTTCTTCTTGTTTTGTAGTAGTAGATGTCGTATTAGTAGTTGCAGTAATACTGTAACAGACTGATAGTGACGGGGCTTCTGACTGTAACCCAGTGGATGATAGCGACTGTGTGTGATATGCACTGACACAGCATTTCCACTTGATGCTGCTCAAGAGCAATGACTCACCCTATGCGGTACCAATAAGTTCATCTAATGGTCATAAGTGGAAAATAGACTCAAATGAATGCTGCAGCCGTAATTACTCAAAGCACATTTACATCTCCTGCGGTGGTGGTGAGGCTGTGCTGTACTTTTTATTTATTTTTATATATATATATATTTATATATGTGTGTGTGTGTGTGCATATATATATATATATATTTAATTTTTTTTTAAATTTTTTACATAAATATTCAACAGTATCAGGGCTGACCACACAATACAATCACCATCTGTCACTTACTTCCAGGGCTTTATCTCACTATGTTTCATGCCTATATTAGATTTTTTGGATTTTGCAGTATTTAAGATTCCCTGTGTGTTTTCAGTGAGAACTGATCTGAAGCTGCAGTAATCACGTGAATAACCGAGTATAAATTACTGATCACATTATAATTACCTCATTATATACGTAGTAATTTCACGTTTTACTTCTAGGCCGTTATTTTTTTATCACTAGATGTTAAAACTATACCTTGAAATCAATAGAATTTAACTGCTGTCATCTGAATACCATGACAACACAATCGCTCAAAGCAGGATCTCTAATTATTCCCCACCTGCCTGACGATGTTAAAGCCACGCAGCTCTCTATAAATCACAGCAGCAGTAAAGAAGCAGGGTCTGCAGGGTTTTTGTACCTGCAGCAGCGGCCTGTCCTCGGGCTTCTCCTCCTGCATCTGCTCCAGCAGCCTCTGGATTTCTTCTCCCAGCTCAGCCTCCAGCTCTGGCTCGATGACAAAGTTCAGTGCGGCAGAAAGCGTAGAGCCCAGAGAGTAAACATGACCCTGCAGCAGGGGAGAAAGGAGGAGAAAACAGTGTCATCACAAAGGAGCAGCTGCAGCTGCTGAGTTTACAGCCACAGAGATCTGAATCTGTGAATGACTAAAGAAAAGCTTAAAAACACAGGATCCTCTTACCATTTCAGGCAGTAATTGTTATGTTTTGTACATATTTATGACAGAGCCTTTGTTTTGTTTTGCTCCACTGACAGTGGATATTATGGTCAGCTCTGAGGCAGCAGCGGATTTGAAGCAGGCGCTTCTGAGATCACATGTCAGACGTAACCATCAGTCCCAACAACTGAAGTGGACTCTACCTATACTTATGTGGTAAACGTATGTGCAAGGCGGATCCCAGTGTGGGTCACCAAAATAGAAGAGTAAACACTCAGCTGAAGGCCTTAACTCGTGTTTTGCTCCTGCTGTTACTGTGGCTCTTGAGAAAAACACTTGAGAACAAACATGAGATACGTGAAGGAGGAGGACGTCAGTTGCAGTCATCAGAGATTTTATGTATTATGACACAGAGAAATATTAGCACGCATGGTTTAGTTTGAAATACAGTTACATAATTAAATGCATTCATGTGCGAGCTTTACAATTGTTTCTGTATTTCAACAGGGGAACAGTTACGGCTGCAGCCAACACCCACCCTATGTGTCGAACCCTTTCAAGTGTTTTCATTATTTACATGTTAAATCCCCAAAATTCAGATGTCTCTGCCACTTCCTGGTTGTTTTGATGATGCTGAATGGAAAGACACCAATCCGGGGGATGAAAGGGGGAAACTGGGGCTGTGGTTTCAATGCACATATATGGTGAACTAAAGTTGGACTTTGCTGACTAAGGAACGCAGTCCAGACAGGGTAAGGTTCGTGTGAAATGGTACCATGACACGCGAGACGATGAGGGGTCAGTAGTGGTACATATTTGGGCTTGTTCTATATGGTTGTGTGTAATGGATACCACATGAGGAAACATGCAATGCACCGTCAGCATGTGTATGGTGTAAACTGAAGCTTTGATTAAAGGTTCACTTAATTCTTCTGCTGGTCTCCGATCTGATTCCATCATCGCCTCAGAAACCCGAACCTCAGAAATGCCAAAAAAACATCTCCAATGTTTTTTTCTTTAACAATTTTCTACGACTCAGATCCAAAACATCTTAAGGTCAAGCAACAATGTGAAGGAGAACTCATGAAGGCAACAGCAAAGCAGATGTCTTACATGTGGGTCAATGGCGCCTTGCTTTTCATGTGGTTTGTGGGAATGCTATTGTGTCCTTTCCCTGTTGAACATATAGGTCCAGTGTATCCTATGCTGAAGGAGATATGAAAGGAAGCACTGAAGCACCTTTTCTTGTTATTTAGAGAATAGGACAGGCTCTTATTATAGCTATAGCTTTTGCTTGTTTGTGTCAATTAAGTTCTTTGCAAATAAATGACATTTGACCAAATACGCATGGTTTTGAGTTTCTTCTGCTTTCCCTAGCAAGATGGGCTCTAACAGCAACACAAAGGCTTTTAAACCTGGTCGCTTCAGAGGCGTCATTCTCTTTCACAGCAAAAAGACTTGTATCAAATGGACCCTATAGCAAAGTAGTGTAGGGAAGATGAGTAGGGAAGCCTCTAAGGAGGAATATAAGGAGATGATCCTCTCAGTAATACTGAGACGGTATAAATAATGGATTTGAACACTTATTAAACCAACAATAGCTACTGAAAATAGGAAGCAGCAGGAAAGATGACTAATGTATACATACAGAAACATTCATACCTGGAGCTGCAGGTACATGCTGCCTGATGAAATGTCAACACACTAAAAGAGTTCATGTTTAACAGTTACAACCAGATGCGACCCTTTTAGCTAGACTACCTCAACCACGGTATTTGGAGACAAACAGAAATACTAGTTAGAACTCTGTGTGTTCACAGTTACAATAAGTGGACGTCTTACCACGTCCAAATATTTTACTTCAAATGCACCCATTAAAAAAAAAACCAAAACCCATAAACCTGACGTACTTGAATTGGTTAGAGTGATAGAGAGACAGTGAGTTTTAAACATACTTTAAAAATAAGTATTCATTATGCAGAATGGTCCATTTCACAATGATAAATAAAATATATTAAATAATTATTATTATTAATCAGTATTGTTTACAGCACCGTAAGGCCACTGCATTGTCTTATGAGACAGGAGCATGTGCAGATTGTGAAAACAATAAATATTGTCTATCTTTCATGTTGCAGCTGGTACGGTGGGACTAATTTTTATTACCTGATTTCTACCGCCGGGCAGCTTAATGTATGTCAATACATCATCATTTGTCCGCTGATCACATGCGACGACGCCTGCTGTTGTTATTGATGGGCCCATATCAGCAGCCAATAGAAACTAGGCTCTGTCACTCATGCTACTCTCTTTGCTTTTGCTGCCTTGGTTTGCACAGCTCCTCTCCCTCTCTCCTCTTGCAGGCGCCCTGCCAGCGGTGTGAGGACGGCAGCCGTACTTCAGTTCCCCTGTTGTTCTTTCATACACACAACATCCCATCCACACACTGCTGACTGCACTGATAATCCACAGCTTGCTTGTTACGCCTTTTTTTTCCCCATTTGCTCTGTTGATAAATTACTTTGTCAAACTGTTAAAGTGGTGTGTCTCCTATATCTGTCATACTGCCAGAGTCACTTGTGCATCTGAGTGAAACATACAGTATTTCCCTCTTATAAAGTAACGTAAAACTGAATTACTCAAGAAAATCAGTAAATGTGTCTGCATAAAGTATCCTAGTCCTGCTTGTAGCACAGAGCACAAGACTGTTTATGACAGTCAGCAGGGATGAGTATGAACATTTAACATGTAATGATCCCACTGGGTCAGCTGGAGAAAGATTACGAAGACATTTGCCCATATATAAACCAGAGTGCTCCCGATGATGGTTTTCAAGTAAATCCGAGAGCTTGAGACAGCAACTAAACCTCTGTCTGGCATTTTCTGAGGAACCCTCCTCTGATACTGTGTAGAACTTTGGGTCTGAGTTGAATCAGGATAGTCTGGATAATAATTCTACAGTTTAACTCTCTTCCTTCCAACCGAGTTTGGTTTTAACTAACCTGAAGTGCCAGATGGTTTGTTACACAGAACCATCTGCGAGGTTGCCGTTGGAAACTGGACAGGCACTTTGAAAAAAATACTTGGCAGGTGACCGGATGAACCATCTGTCTATCACCGTCTATTAAGTCACACTTCAACCAATCAGATGATGTAATAGAAGAGTAATTGCCAAAGCCACTTGGGAGAAGGATGAAGCATCGAGAAAAGCCAGTGTCGGCCTTTGAAACACTCTCCGGTCCTGATCTCACGTGATCGGATGGAGGTGGCAGAGGTGAGATTGTAGCTGATGATTGATTTCAAGTGAGGGAAACGAACCTCAGCAAACATCACCAAGGTGCCCGTGACTGTGTGGCGTGCTGGGAAACTCCCAGAGGTGATTGCGTGCAGGTGTTATCAGATTAAAAACCTATAAGGAGATACTCTCACCTCAAACGTGCTGCCTGTGTTGTCGAACTCGGGAGGCACGAAGGAACCTTCTGGATCATCTGCAGGATGAAAACGCAGCAATTAGCTGCACCATTAAGTGCGTCCGCAGAGCTCACAGTATATCATAATGTCATCAAAAGGGAACAAATGGCGCATTTGTCGTTTGATGTCAGCACTGTGATGTATAGCCCTGTCAGTTCTGTACTGTAACCTACTTGCAGAGCATCAGACATAATGAGATGCAAATCAAGAGTATGTATCCCGCATGCTAAACCTCAACAGTCCAGTCAGCTAGCGTAGCCGTCTCCCTTCATCTGCATAATTCATGTGTCAGAGATAATCTCCGACAAACAAGTCAGGAGCTATCTGCAGATCAGAGGAGGAGGCAGCCGCCGAGGAGCTGCGCTGCGTCCTCCTCCTGAAATAGGCCACTGCTCAGACTGGCTGCAAGCAGGACACACAGAGGCATGAAAACATCACCGCAAACACACTCTCCCTCAGCATGACTTAGGATAAGAGAGGCAGAGAGGTGCATGGAGACAGGAAGAGAGGGAGGAAGAGGTTGTAGCCAGAGTTAGAGGAGGAGAAGGAGGGGAGCAAAGTGGGTCATTGACAGATCTGGGTTTGTCTACTGGAGTTATGATATCCCCTCCCAGTTGGTGTGAGGCTCATCTCCATTTCCCCTCTCTCCTCATCTCCTATCCCCTTTTTACTCTCCTCCCCATTCCTCTACTCTCCTCACTAGTTTCTCTTCCTTTCACTCCCCTTCCTTCCTTTTTCATTACTTTGTTTACCCTTTCCTTTACTATCCTCTCATCCCCCTTTCATTTCCTTTCCCTACCATCCCTCTCTGCATCTCTATATCCCTTTTTCATCTCTTCTCGTCTTTTTTCTTTCCTCTCCTCTCCTCCCTTTCGGATCCACAGCCTATTCCTTTCCTCTCCTCATCCCCTTTCTTCTTTCTTATCTTTTTGTTCCTTTCCTTTCTTCTTTTCCTTCCACACCTTACCTCACTTTCCTCCCACTTTCCTTCCCATTCTTATTCTACTCTTTTCTTTCCTTTCTTCTGATCTTTGTATTTTCATCCACAGTTGTCTCCCTTTTTGTTTCCTTTGTCCCCCTCCTCTCCTCTTGTACTATTTCTGCATTGTGAGTCAAAGTGTGTGTGTCAACATGGCAGAATACGGTCCTGTAGACACCCACTACAGGAACCACCACAGCCAGGTGTCTGTATGTCTGTGGGCAGACTCTTGGACCACGATAGCGTCACAAAACTACAAGGTGTTTAGTCGGGATTTAAGATAAATGCTGAGTGTCACTCATGAGTCCTGAGTACTGATGTAATATTAGAGTAATGACTGAGCAGGTTACTCATGGCTCAGAACATCAACATGTTGATATGGGTCACCTGCCAATGTGATGGTCTCTAGTTTATTCACCTCTGTCCTTACCTTCGTGTCCTACCTCTTTCATATTTCCTTTCCTTACTCCTCTCCTCACAACCTTTCTTCCTTTCCTCCTCAGTCTTTCCCATTCCATATCCTCTTCTCTTTCCTTTACTTCCTTTCCTCTCCCTTCATTTCCTGTCCTTCCTCTCCCCCTTTCCTTTCCTTTCCTTTCCTTTCCTTACCTCTTCTCTTCCCTGTCTCCATCCTTCTTCCTTCCTCTCACCTCCACACCCCATTTGTCTCCGCTCATGTTTTCCGTTTTTTATCTCCTCTTGTCTCATCGATGGCTGCCAGTTCAAACAAACAAGGAGAAAAGGGCAGACAGGGCTGGAAAAGGAGGACAAGATATTTAAACCCTTTGTCAAAAAGTTGTGTAACACTGTGAAATGGGCGGCGAGGAGAGAAAGGAAAAAAAAGCCAGTCGTTGTCAGTGACGCAGATGCCTCCAGGGTGATGGTGAGGCCTTGGTGAGTCATGTATGCCCACAGCATTTTAGCACAACAGGTAGTACGCGCGGAGCAATATCACTGATTCAACACACTTTCCAAATGGTCTGATCAGATTTCCCACAGAGCACAGCCAGTCCCGTTTTATCAGAAATGGAACAGCTTGCGATGCCAAAGCTCCCGGGAAAATTAGCAAGTCCTCTTAGTCATCTTTGTCTGACAACCATTCGGGGACATTTTGTGGCTCCGGCTGGGTACTCCGGTGACGGCAGCCCCTCCACATCACCCACAGCCACCGCCTCCCTGTTACTACTGCAGTAATTAATTAGCTGAAATGAACCCTATTGATGGGTCGTTGTGGCAACAGCTATTCCCACTGAGATTCATCACCACAGCCCTCAAGGTCACTCTATTATACAAGCCTTACAGTGGGAGTCTGTTTGTGTGCGAGCACGGGATTGGCTGTCCAAGTGTGCGTCAGCCTGAAATTTCATCACTATCGCACAAAGGCTTCAATTAAATGGAATCAATAGGAAACCATACAGCAAGAGGAGAGTGTGGTGGTATGATTAATGGTATGGATGCTCTGCGTGTTCAGCGTGAACAACTAACACGAGAGGGGTAAAGTGGGCACCGTGGGTTCTTTCAGTTTCCACAGGATGAATCATAGCCCAAAGGACTGAACACGAGCCAATAAAGCATGACAACAAATGAGGCTGCGAAGGATTTTATCTGACAGAGTAATCAAAACATCTCCTCAAAGTGTCTCTATTACTGACTGAAGATTTGCGTGGAGATAAATGGATGCAACACTTTAAAGGATGCCATGCCGGCTCTGTGTGTCTGTGTGTGTGTGTGTGTGTTGGTTGACTGCTGATAGGCTAACCGAGCTGTTACCACAACAACGCTCCCCCTGGCAACTCTAACACTGTCAACCCAATCAATGCTTATCAATTTCTGACGTTTGGCATCAGGGCACGGAGCAATTGCGTGCTGCAGCGTGTGTGTGTGTGTGTGCGTGCATGAGCACGTGTACACATGCTGGCACAACAGATAAGGTGGAGAAGAAAAGAGAAGAGGTGAGGGATGAGAATTCCTGATTGGATGTTTTTTTTCGTTCGATGTCACAGGGCATCACAGCACTGTGAAGGAGAGAGATGTCATCTGTGCAAATCAGAGCAGACCTGCAGACCTCGGCCCAGCCTGACAGATCCAGGGGGGATGCTGATAGAGTGTTTTTAAGCAGGGTTTGCAAACTGAAGCTGATACAGATCAGGGCAACAAATCACTGAAGAGAAAAAGGCGCCTTCTCTCTACGTCGAACAGAGCTTAAGCTGCAGAGAAGGGACGACCTCACGTTTAAACTCTGCAATGCAGCTCTGATCTGATCTAATCTTATCATGTCTTTTGGTTTCCACGTGCTCAGTCTAGAGAAGATTTGTGGCAAAAAAACCCCAAAAAACAACAAATAATAATAAAAATGTTAAGATGCTACCAGTTAGCTTCGTCAGTAGCAAGACCAATTTGAAGTCTAACCCACAATCAGAAGATGAGAAACCAAATATTGTGCAAAAAATGCAGAAATAGTGCAGGTCAAAGGGGTAAAAGCTGTCCTTAAAGTGGTTTAATTGCTGTACAAAGTATATAGAAGGTAGTGTGTCCGTGCTGTAGACTCACCGCTGAGCTGCTCCATGAAGCAAACGTTCCCATGGGCGTTGAAGGCCAGAGTGTCCGGTGTTATACACAGGGTGTGGAAGAGGTGGGAGGGTCGGATGCTCTGCAGCGCCACAACGCATTCCGCACACACCGCCCACACCTCCTCCTCGGACAGACAGCTGTCCCGCAGAGAGAGGATGTCTGCCAGTGACACGTTCTCCTGTGGACGCAAACGCACGCAAATGCGCTCAGGTAAGCACGCACGCACACGCTCTGCAGACACGCTGCGTTAGTTTCGTGCCTACACTGAGAAAGTCTTTTAAAAACTACTAGGGTAGTTCGAATTCCTTAAAGCCTGTAAACATTCAAAGGGCAGGCCTGATCTGTGTCAGTGCTCTGGTGTAATACTGAACTCGTGTAAGGGCAGATGTTAATGAGGAACTCTCTTTGCTCTTTGCTAATTACCTGCCTTTAGCACTGTTCGGCCTTTCGTCACATTTTCCCCATCAGCTTGTAGCTATTTAGCTATTTGCAGTTGTTTGGAAACAACGGAGGAGGCACAATGAGACAGTCATCTTCACTAATTAGGGTTCCTTATGTAGACATTAGACACTTCCATGTCTGTGAAGACCTGTGCTGGCAGGTCGGATTAATATAATGATTCAGCTACTTTAGGAGAGACTTTCAGTGTAGTGAGGACTCTGATTTCCACCCAATCTGTTCTCTGGTTTCTTCCTTTTTCCCCACATTAAGGGGATTTTTAACTTAAGGGTCTAATAATGGAGGGAGTCATATGCTGTACAGATTGCACCCTCGTGCAAAAGCGGGTTCACTCGACTCTTTGCAGGGCATGTCATACATTTTAATGTCCGGGCCAGAAGGCAGAGCTTTCTCGTTTACTTCCACTCAGTGTGCACCTGAACGCACCATCAAAGAAGCGCTTTCAAAACAGTCCCTGCTCTCCACTGCATTTCACTCGGCTAGCTGGTGTGGAACGGATTTATTAAAATGTAAATGCGGAGTGTGCAAAGTAAAGTTTGGTGTTGAGGCTCTGACCTCTTCGCTCTGTGCAGCACACAGACTGATAAGCTCCACCTAAACCCTGGAGAAACTAGATCCTGGCACACTGCTTATTGCAAACATACAGATAGTGTAAGGTTCAACTATGTGGGAGTGTCTGTATCTGGGCCGAGGCATTAAATTAAAGATACTAGAGGTGCTAACAGTGATAGAAGACCTTTGCAAACATTTGCAAAGCCGGTTTTTCAAGTTTTTACAAATCAAGGGACCACTGATAGAGCACTCAGTACAAATAAATACCTTTGCTAAGCAATAATCTGAATGATAGACACTCTAAAGATTAGAAATTCCTTTTTACTTTCCTCTCCAGACCACTGCTTTGTGTATAAGTAATGCTGTTTCTTTTTGGTTTACAGAGACATTACGGTGTTTGCTGTACTGCAGTAAATGAGAGTTTGTGTACATATTAAATGCAAAATGAACTGAAATCTTATTTTTAATCCTACAACTGAGTCAGGATTATTATTAAGAGTGGGACATCAGTCAAATCAGGAAAAAATTAAAAAGCGAATTTGCCGATTTTTTTGAAATCCTAAACATGATGTTGTGTCAGGGAACTGAAGCCTGAGATCCCTGAGCAGAGATATTAAACAGAGGGCTACAACACCTCTGTATCAACTGTATAGCAGGCTAACTCAACAGGTGGACACATTCCATCTCATACTGTCATATCACCTGGCTGAGCTGGCTGGCTCCCTCCAACTTTAGACATGTTAACTCTTTTACTGAAATAGTTTCAAGTTGAAATCTTTACAGACTGATCTTCATAAAGGAATATGAATTTAGGATTTATGACTTAAAGCCTTTAAAAAATGATGGTCTGCTTTGGGAATCTGTCTCTTTTGAAGACGTGAAGCCAAACTTTAACTCATTTTCAAGACAGCACTCCGAGGCTTAAACTTCATCTAACAGCACGAGATCACTCAGTGGAAATAAAGGTGACAGCTTACAGCGCTGACAACAAGGTTATTATATCAAAGTGCTGTGAACATATTCGGGAACTGTACAACCCCACCTTGTCTGGAGGCATCATATTTATCTGAATGCCTCACATGAACACCTTGAACACAGTGAACGGTGCCCTGATTCTGACACTCGGAGCAGGAAATCCTACATTTTCTTCAGTAGCAAGGGCATTTGGTACACCAAGTACATAACATCCTGCACACACACACAAAGACACACACAGACTTTTTATGCCACGGGGTGACTCCACACAACCGCATTAACACACTACATCATCTGTGATCCACTATTACCAAATGGCCCTATTTATCCTGGCAAACGCAGTGATCTCAGAGGTTCCACGCAGTATCCTGCATAATGCTGCGCTCTCATGATTACAGGATCTTCTGTTCGGTTTGCAAGTGAACACAAAAGCCGGTTTTAACTCGGATACAGTGGTGGAAGTGGGGAGCATGGGGTATCACAAAGCAGCAACTGTCAAACGCTATGTGCAGAACATCCATTATCATCCACTTTGTATTCCCCTTCCATGACATGATTTATACCACACCAGAGTAGCTCTCAATAGGAACTTATTTTTACTCGTTTTACTGCCTGCGACCTCTCCACAGCAACTGAAAATAACTGCATTATCTCCAACAGCTGCAGGAGAAGGGTCCATCTGTTTTGCTTTATGACTCTTGTAGGTGCCGGAGAGTTGCTGAAGATCGCAAACAAAGCGTATCGATGGGATCTGGTTGGGTAGAGCACGATTACAGGGCAGAAAAGTGCCACTTCAAACAGCAGCAGCAGCAGCGGCGGCAGCAGCAACAGCAACAGCAACAGCAGCAGCGGCACAGGCCCCATAAATAGACAGTTTCCCTGGAGAACAGTGCAGGGGGAAGCTAGAAGTCTCTCTCACCCCCCTTAAGTTAAATATGCTGTCCTACATAAGTTTGCCTCTGAGCTCCAGGGTTCTGATGAGGCTGGTGGTGTGTTTCCTGTCTGTGCACGCTGGGACTGAGAGGAACAGATGAACGAGCGCCAGCAGTCACTGTTTTTAAGTTTGATGGAAGTTCCTGTACTTTATCAATGAGATATTTAATGACAGTAAATGTCACTGTTTTGGCTAATCCTCGATCCCTTGTGACATTTCTGTGAGAGCTCCAGCAACTAAGATTTCCACCACTCAGTAAATTCAAAAACAGTTAGCCTCATGAGAAAGTAATAGCCAGTGGTGAAATGCAACCAAGTACATTCACTCAAGTACAGGGGGTTGAGGTTTTTAGAAAACTCTACTTAAGTCTGTTACAAATTACAATGATAAAATCTAATTGTCTAAATATTTTGTGAAAGCACCAATAGCCATGCCTATTAAAATACCTGGACAGACGTATTAATTCAAATTATCATGATATTTGATGTTGCCCCCATTTCTCAGCCCTATGTGTAACACTTTGGTGGATCCTGACCCCGTTAAGAACAACTAGACTACTTTAACCTGAATATCTGTGTATAAAAGGTTACAATTTGACTTTTAGCGTTGATATTTTACATCGACTGCGGCTTATGTTTCGGATTTTAATATTTACACTAGGGTAAAATATATGAACACTGCTTATGACAAGAAGTTACAGCGTCATAGAGGGTCGGAGTCACACAAGTTATGCATAAACTTCAACATGAGCTGAACTGATGCAGCAGAGGTACAAATCAAATATCCTCATAACCCAAGGACATCCAGACTGCACTCTTTATGAAAATTACATAATCTAACTAACTTCAATATGAAAGGATATGCAGGAACAGGAGACAGTGTCTACAGGCTGTTATATTTTTATATTAATTGTGCCTCATGTTTCTTTTAATTTAAGCCTACAATACGGTGCCCACAGAGTAATTCGTCCTTATTGATTAAATTAGTATTTTGCTCTAACTTATTTATATTCTGATATAGCTAGACCCCTCTGGCTCACCTCATCCTCCAGCAGTGGAGGCAGATGCTCCAGTTCATCATACGCGTCTCTCTCCTCAGCTCTGCCCAAGTATGTGACCGCTGCATCACTCCCCAGAGTCTCCATTGCAGCAACTTTGATTCCCTCAAGTAGTAAAGCGAAATCGGGCCCACACAGCTCTGTCTCCGGTCGATACAGATGGCATGCCCGAGCTCTCTGGGTCGACTACTTGCTGCAGTCCAGCAGTCAGTCGATGGTCACTGCGGGACACTCGGGTCCAAAAACAACGGCGGAGAAAACGGGGGAAGCGCAGCAATGCGCCTGAGTCGACCGTCTCCAGCGTGCTGTGGGAGGAGGCGGTGGCGGCGGCGGAGGATGCTGGCCACTGTTCGAGGCTGTCATGACTACTACACCTCCACAGAAGCAGGCGACACACTGAAAAAAAGGGCGATCACGGGCTGCAGCGGAGTGAATCGTCCCCTCCTCCCCGCGGAGCAGCCAGTGCTGGCAGAGCGGAGACGGAGCTGCTGCCTGCATGCTACAGTTGGCTACACGCCTCCGTGCACAGCGTGACTCACATTCATCACTTAGTCCTTATTATCTCTTCTTATTCTGTCATCTGCTGTTATGTCATTAATATGTACTGTCAATTTCATCATTCCACTGAACTGCGGCGGTGGTGCATTGGAACCAGTTCAAGTACAATTGTGAGGTAGAGAAATAACTTAAGTTACTTTAGTTACTATTTGTCAACTTTAGTTACATGTTGCATCACTGAGGGTGATGCAACACATCATAGGGTCATATTTCTGCACTGAGTAGTTTTAATACTCTGAGAACAGCTTCCTGATTATACTTGCATACTTAAGGAACATTTTCAGTGCAAGGCATTTATTATTAATACTTTACTGTATGGTACTTGTACTTTTACTTACAGTAAGTAAAGGGTCTGAATACTCCACCACTGCTGCACAAACTGCATGGTTGCAAATGGGCTATGCTAGACCTACTGTAATCATGCCAAAATTCTAATTGTACATAATAACACATTTATCAGATATTATATGTGTAACCGTGGGTTTTACTGTAGAATTTATGTTGTTGCTGTCACTTGTGTGCGTCCAAAAAGAAGCAGGTTTGAATGGATTGAGGCATGTATATTTCACTGGCCACTCCTCAGGGCTGTTGTATTTAAAGGGCCAGTACGCTTAATTGACACTGGCAGAGCAGGCAGAGTAAAGAGTTTTACGTAGTGCCGAACCTGACAGAGGCAACCAAGTCTAAAGAAGCATGCATGCAGGCAAGTGACCACAAAGGCAAGCAAGGCTGGAACACTGTGATGGTGCATGGTGCTAAAGGAAAGGTGTATGTAGTATAACAGCTAATGAGGAGCAGGTGTACAGGTTGGTGCAGAGATCAGGAGGTGGGTCAACATTAGGGACAAACTGCTGGACAGGGAAGGAATGGCAACATTCAAAATAGATGCGTTTCACAGCTGCAGCTGCAACCAGTGTCGCTGACAATGGCTTAGCACCAATGAAGTATGGAGAAAGGCATGCTGGGCAATTACTCCTGCGCCTTTCCTGCTGTGACAAGAACAACATCCAGTAGTATATAAGTTTCAAATGTCAGAGCTTTGAGTAATGTCCATGTAATTATAACTCAGACGATGATGTAAACCCTGTTTACTAGTAATTACTATAACTCTTACATAACCTGAACATCGCATAAACATCCAATTAAAACACAGAATTCATCAACTGCACTACTTCCACACCTGTGTTTCTCCTGCTATGACAAGTCAAAACGTGTACTGCGAGGCCTGCCAGATACCTTTGAGGCTGTATGTGGTAAATTGATGAACTTGCTGCTGTCATGACACCTGCTGGTAGCTATGTGGCTATTATTTTATTTATTTTGAGATAGAAGATGCAATTAAAAGTTCTGAGACAGTCTCTGCTGATCCTGGATGGTTAGCAATACCTTTCTCGAGTCGGTATACTGGTTTTCATTGCACATACTCGCCATTTCTTTCAAGATTTGTCAGGTTGTGCATTGTGAATTCATCTCCAAGGGTCAGACCATCAGCGTTAAGTTTTACTGCACTGCTCTGAGGCGTCTGATTGAGGACATTCAGCGCGAATTATGGGAACTGTAGCACAATGGCACTGGGGTGCTCCATCATGGCAACACACCTGCTCACACAATCAGTCTGCAGTAACACAATCACTGATCCCCACCTGAATCTTTGGCTGGATTTAGCTCCCTGCGACTTCTTTCTCCTCCCCTAAAATTCAAGCTGGATGGTCGCTATGCTGACACAGAGGAGGGCACGTGGTGCTTAGAGAACGGGACGTTCAGGGAGCTCCTTTCTCTCAGGATGGCAGGGCCTTTCAGAGCAGCATCTCTCTACACGAGATGACTGTGCAGTAGATTCAAATCGGGTTTTGCGCGCTCTGAACTATTTGATCAGACTGGAAAAAAAAAAAAAAATCATTTAACTCAATTGTACCACATTTAACAGTTCAGCTAGTTTTTCAGGAAATAGACCCTAGATGGAAACTGCTGACAGCTTGTTCTGTGGATTATGCTGAGCAACAGGGACATTATTTGATTTTTATCGTTTATTGAAGACTTGTCATTCTTCAGCGCTGAGCAAAAACAAGATCAACTTCACCTCCACTGTGCTGCACTGTTGTTGAGGCAGAAATCTCAAAGGTAGATATCTTAACCCTTGTGCATACAAGCGCAATTGTAATTTGGGTGAACTGACCCTTTTAAATGTCACAGATCTTTCCCACCAGTCCAGGTATTTGTCCAGCCTTTGAAGACGTTCTCAGTCACAGCCATCAGCCGGTGACCTACTTTTGAGGCAAAGTTTTGACTTTGAGAGAACCAGCTGGAGAACACAGCACCACAACCACAACAATACCCGGTGGCATCCTGCAGATTAACTCCATGTTACAGGCATGACACAGTGCTCTCTCTGTTGCAACTCTTCCTGCTTTCCGATTACGAATGCAGTCCCACCCTTGCACACTTGTTCTAGATCAATACTATTTGTACACACTCTGATCCATCTTAATTGCCCACTCCATTTGAATATCATCTTGCGCTGTGTGCTAGTGATGATGGAAAGCCTGTCTGGGTGCCAGCTGAGCCCAGGGTGGCAGGGAATGAGATTGCTATTATGCCGGTGGTGCCCTGTGGCTGCTGAGCGGTGATAGAGAGGCCTCTCTGGTCAGGCGGAGGGGAACCACGATTAGATTTGTTGACTGCTCATCGTTCTGGCATGTCGAGATAATAGAGGGAAACGCTTTTACTTTGGCGGCCAGGCAATTAATGCGATCATACATATTCTGGCATATCCCCTCAATGACTTATTACTTGAGAACAAGGCAGCCTGTTTGATCCTTGTTGGCATTGTACAGTAGCCAACCTAGAGATACATTCAGAGGTATTTCATCTTCAAAAAGATTAGCTCCTAATGTCCTCGCCGCTTCGTAGCTGAATCATTTAGAGTGAAGCAGCACTTGGCGGCGAAGAGCACAACTTCGGAGTCTGAAGTCAGTTTTGTCTATTCTCATATTTATACTTTGTCTTTACGACAAATCCTGACTTACATTCTTTTTAATTCAGCTATATATATATTCTCTTTTTAGTTTGAATACGACGACTCCAGGCAGATGCATTTCAAGTAAAGTGATAGTTAACGATTCGATGATTTCATTTTTGGGTTAAAATGCTGCAGACAGTCATCGCAGCAGGTGTTTTGCTTGTTAGCAGTGATATCATGCGCTGAGGTGTGGCGAGAAAACCAAAAATGTAAAACACAGAGAGCGGTGCACATCATCCCTCGGGTCTCTCCTCCTCTGTTGATTCATCCCTCCCTTCGCTGTTTATTTTGCCTGCTGGTCACTGACTCACCTGTCGTTCCAGATCCTGTCAGATGTCCTGATCCACACATCCACCCCTGCACCTGCTTCTCGTTCCTCACTTAGCCTTCCTGAGACCTGCGGACGAGATTTCAGACGCTGAGCCATCAAAAGCACAGCATCACAGCCTTTTAACCTGTTTTATGCTTGTTCAGGCAGACTGGTTAATATTCATTAATATTGTTGTTGCCTTTTTATTGAGTAATTGATTAATATTGTTGTTGGCCTTTATAATAATTAGAGTTTCTACACATTTGGAAGCTGCCTGGTTACGTGTTGCAGATGTTAACTTGCCATTTACTTTTCTGTCAGTATGTGTACAGTATACAGTATACAGTCTACAGTCACATCTTTGAAAGTATGTGAAACATACATTATGACTGAGATAATGACAGAGCTTTGCTGTTTTTGTCTTTTTGTTGGGAGATTGGGTTTGTTCCGACTGTTGAGACAAGATAATCTGAAACATAATTTAACTTGAACCTTTTTTATGACTCCAGTGACTTATTTCTGCAGTTCTGCTTGATTTCTGATTACAGCACAGTCATTTCTGGTGTTGGGTCAGTCCACACACAAGTTAATTCAATCAGTTTTTAAAGTGAGACACGATACAACAGAAACTACATAAAGGTAGCCAAAACGGCTTGGACCAGCAGTGGCCTTATTACTGGACTTGTGATGAAATACCTCCCAGGACTGTCCCAGATACAACGATCCAACTCCAGCTGCCAAAACAGCCCCGACGCTGGCAAACAGAACCGATTCTATTCCTAAATCTGTCTGCAGCACCAAAATCTGGGCAAATCATGAATTACATGGACCAAGCCCAGCTCGCATTAGGCCTTATGTGTCCAGAAAACGGATAAATGCGCAGACAGTGAGTCACAGGGTCCTCATTCCTGAGATGTAGACAACAGAATCACAGTTTTGATCTTGGGACAAGATTGTGTAAACACTATTAAAGCTATTAATGAGAAAAAATACGTTCAAAACATGGAGTAGTAAAAAAAAACTAATTGTTTAAAGGCTAGTGGTACTAAAGTGGTACTACTCATATAAAAACACAATGTACAACAGAACTTAATTATAACAACATTTGCAGACCCAAAGCTCAACACAAATAGAAAAAGAGGCCGGTTGACCCCTGCAGTCTGGACAGCGCTGTTACAGAGCAGAACCATGACGAAGCTGGAAGGTCAAGCGTGCGGACAGTTGTCAGCCCTCGGGGGGAATGGCGAATACTGGCAGATGTGCCCCAGAAAAAAAAAGCTAAAAAAAAAACCAAACAAACCAAACAAGCGAGGTGTCAAAAGTTCCTGGACTCGACAGTTCCAATATGATGCTCTAAAAGTGGAGCTCAGGGTTGTGTCTCAGCGGGGAAGCTCCTGTGAGAATATCTGACTTAGCAAAGCAGAAAGGCTTTGGGATGTTGAGGTATGCAGGGAGGCTACTGAAGCGTTGTGTTTAAATGAGCGAGAGCAAAGTGTGGAACCAGATGAAACCACATTTAGAAGCATGTAGCATTGATTTTACGCCAGAAATGTGAAAATGTTGAATCTCCATAGTATTTTTCATTACATTTCAGATTTAGACCAAATCATAGAGGGTTAAAGAGCTGGAACTTAAAAGGTCTGGGGTCAGCCTTTTCAGCAATACAGGGAGCTAGCTTTAGCTTAATCAGCTAGCGAGCTACCAGTCAGTTGGTGAAACTGACAATAGACGTCTGAAGGTGCCTGCTTTTGTTTGAAATTAAAGACCCATATAATAGTAATAATAATAATAATAATACCTTTTATTTATATATTTATGTTTCAAGAAAGATTAGACCTAGAACTTGTTAAATCTGCTCCTGTTATCGCTCTAAACTGTGCTCTGCAAGAACTGAAAAGCCTGACATGCATAGCAACAGTTAGAGAGGCTTTGCTGTCTAATCTCCTGTCTAAGCAGTGTATACATATATAATAAGTAAGAGTTATAGATTATAGTTAGAGAATTTTAAGCGAATTGGGCCTTTAATGGTTAAAAACAAAACACAAATAATAACAAAAAAATGAAATTGCCAAATGAAGTGGCCGTCAGACAATGTTGCCCTGGGCGTTCAAGTTAGAAAAAGCACCCGGACCAACGCAGGACAATAACAGTATATCATCTAAACTCTCAGTTTTGACTTAATCCTCCATTGCCTCCTTGTAAAGCTTTATAGCTTCAGAGCAGGCACATACATCAACATTTGAAGCACGTTGTACATCATAGTTGTCCTGGCAGGATTTTGTTGTAGTGTGCGGTGTCTAGAAGTTGTAGCTTTAGCACTAGTTCCTTCAGCACTCCCAAAGGCCTGTCTTACTCTCACCTTTACTCTCCTCTCCTTGTTCCAGGGTTCAGACGTCCACAAAGAGAGATGTACCTGACAAAAGCAGTGCTGACGTCTGTGTTCCCAGGACCTTGTTAAAAAGTAAAAAAAAACAACAACAAAAAAACCAACAACCTATTGGGTCCTTTTGGCCAGAAGGGGAACTATGCAAACCCTGTGAACACCACACACACATATACACACACACACACACAAAGACGCACAGTAAAAACACTTGCTACAAGGCAACTATGCTCGCCTTGTAACTCTTCCAATTTCATTTAGCGTGACAAGCTTTCTGTGGGTAGACCTACAGTAATATCTGGGGGATTACAGAATCAGGCGCTGGCAAAAGAAAATAATTGGAAACAGTCTTGATTGCTGTAGTCGCCAGATGAGGTTGAAAGCTATTCCCACGGACGGGACCGAGAGCTGTGGGGGAGATGCTTCAGGTCCCTGTGTCACCTCTGGAACAGCTGGTGGAGCTGAGGGCAGTCGACAGTTTAAGGCAAAATCTTAAAATACACACTTTAGCTGGGTGAATCAGATCACAGTGACTCAAATTGAGCTTGTGTGGGTGTTTCGCCAAACATACACTACCTCGGGTCTTCAGCGGCAACACAGATTAAGCTATTAAGCATATTTTAGTAACAGTCATTGTTTTCTTATCACCTATTAATGCCAAATATGTCATTTTCAAAACATCTTTAAACATAGACCGTTTAATGTTTACATAGCCTCGCTTTTACATTACAGATCGGCCTCTGTGACTGATAGCATCACACACAAATTAATAAATCTGTAACAGTGCTGTTTGCAGTGTAGGCCTACGTATTAGTCATGGATGTATTAATAACTACAGTTTTATCATAGCTGCAATCCAGTTTTACTCTAAGCTAACAGTAAAAGTGTTTGTGAGTGAGATGATTCAGGAAAAAATAGCATAATCTGCTACGATCTACTATTAAAACACCCTGTAAACTATTATAGAAACACATTAAGTAAAAACAGAGAGTTGAGGCAGGGGCACTGCGTGTGGACAGGGACGCGGGAGAGGTGCATGCCGGGAAAAACGACTAGGCCGTATTTTGCGACATAAATGCGCCTTTTTTTCCCCTCAAGGACTTCAGTCAAATTCGAGCACACAGACATGATACACACGTTTTTAGACTCAGTTTGACTTACGTAATTCAATGATATCATTATCTCTGGTGTCCACCGCGAGGTTGCCTCCATATACCCGCCAAGAAACCATAGAATAAGTCCAGAACGTCACCGGAATTTAGCACATTTTTAAGTTTTCTTTAGTTTTGCCACGACTTGGTAACAGTTGTCGGTACATCCCTGGATATTTTGTAAACAAAAGTTGCTAGTTGCTAATTCGGCGTACTTTTAATGGTCCAAATTTGCCCATGTGTTTACAAAAAAAAATAAATAAATAATGGCTAAAACAAGGTACGGTTCAAGTTGAAGACCACAGTTAATTCACTGCATCCATGGCGACAGTATGGCCTACTTCCTGTTGCCACGAGGGGGGTTCCGTGTGTCAAACGTACTAAAAAATGGCCTGAAACGCGTGTGAAGGTTGAGTAACGGAGTTCACTTTATGTATTTCTATCCTTTAAGAGGAGACTATGTGCGTCCTTTATTTTACTTATCTTACTTTTTCTTTTGAATTTGATTTATTGTTGAGTTTCTGTCTTCTCACTGGTCTTTTTGTCCAACAGTTTTTAAAGCTCCTAGTTTCTTGAGGATATGATGCCAAAGTTAGTTTCAGAATATTCAACATTGCAATTATAACTACAATATTTTCATCATGAACACACTCTTACATAATCATAACAAAGTTTTTATACAGCAACTTCATTAGTAACCACATCAGCCACAATATGACTGCAATATATGCCAATAAACTATTCAATTAATGAAAAATGTATCTCCAGTAAGGAATGCATTACATTTCTGACGTACACGCAGCTGCCCATGCAAACAGCATTATATGCATGTGCATTGCTGCTGCTTGCAAGTGTATCTGTGTGCATGCTTGCGTGTGTGTGCCTTCTGTGAGCGTGAGGAAGCACTCGGGCGTAAGAGTCGAGGAGAGAAGAAGAAATGCATATTCATCAGTGCCTTGCAGACAAAACAATGTACTGGCATAATCTCTGCAGCGAGCGCGGGTTAACTAACTGCAGTAAGACTTGATATGTTACAGCAGAGCAAACATTTATGAACCTAGCCCATGGAATTGCCACATAATAATAAAGCTTCACAGGAAAAGAGAGAAAGGAAGGGCTTCGAGTGTATCCCCACATACATTTGCATTTGGCCGGGGGCCTGGGTTCATCAGGACCCCCCCCCATTTTTCACCTCCATCCGAACACTTAATTACTTCAGCTTGCTAATCTTTCACTTAATAAAAATCTATTAAACAGGCCTGTCTGGGTATAAGCACGATGCGAGATAGAGTCAGGATCAATGCCCCAGTGTTTCTGCTGCACTTTGCCAAGACAATATTTTGAACCTAGCACATCAGTCTTGCAATTACGCCTCCATACATGTGGAAATTTCAAATTGACTCATGTCTTGACCTCGACCATTTGCTTAATCTTTGTTTTTTTCTCTCTCTTCCTCTGTATAGGAAAAACCTCCAACCACAAAGAGGAACCTCCTCCTGCTTTCACCTGCCTGTTGACCCGTCTCACCCTCACAGATGCTGTAAATTAACGCTGTTCACTGACATCCACTTGTCCTTCAACACCTCAAATTACTGATGTTAACCACTAGATGGCATTCCTGTATAGAGAGCAGAGAGGAGCATAAATTTGAAAGCAAAGACAGGGCTAATCAGATGTTTCGATGTGTTTGTGTTGCTGTCTGAAGCCACTACCAGCTGTGTTACATCATGCGTCAGCATCACTGTCTGTTTTTATATGATGAGTGAACAGCAACAGCAGTTTCCGTGGCTCGTACCCACTCATGACTTTTATTTTAGCGAGGAGGACTCTATTCTGTCACAGTGAGAGGAAAACCCCAAGGAGCTCTCTGAATGTTTCTCCATTCCAGAGCTCACATTTGCACATTTGGCCACACGCTTAAAGCCTTTTAAGAGTCAAGTGCACAATTACAATCTGAGATTCCCAGAACTCATCCACTGAAAACAAATGAAAGTGATGACAGATTGACTTTGTGGAGCATACAGTTGGTATGAATCCTTAATGGGGGAATGTGATTTTAGAAACGCTGAGGAGATGTGTCCCCTGCAATGCATCCCCCACCATTCACAGAAAATTAAGACTATAAACCATTTTCTCTTATAGTTTTTTGGCATTTTATAGCTTTATGAGATGGCAAGAGTAGGGGGGGGGTGTCTGGAAATGAGAGGAGGGAGAGATGGGGAATACTATGCAACAGTGGCGCCGGCTGGATGCAAACAGAGGGTACTAACTACTAACTGGCTACTAACATTCCCTGCAATGTCTGGTGTGGACAGACAGCTGTTGCAGCTGTGTAGCATTGCCACTGATGTTACATACTCCAGGGACTCCATATTACCACATTATCACACAGACAGAAATCTAGGGGTGAAATAGTAAAATACTTATATTAGGACTAAAAAATATAAGATTGAGCTCACAAAATACTAATTATGTTATTTTTACTTTTAGAAGGTCTTGCCAGGCTTGCTAAACTCCCACGCATTTACAGAAAACAAAAATACTGCAGCATTGGATTTGAAGCTGCAGCTTTGTTGTAAATATCATGTTGGATTTCAAACGTGACAAACTTTGCAGAGCTGTTACCGTGTCATCTATGAGATACGGGATAACTCGGCTCAGTTTGCACACCACCTTTCCAAACTTTGTAAATGCTCTTCAGAGGATAAACCTTCATTTTGGGGCTATATGGAGGTGGACACCGGTTATTGGCCGCAGCGTGGGGTTTAACACGCCCGTAACAAACAGCTACTGTAGCGTAATCTCCTGGCTTCACTCCTCCCCCTCCATCCTTTCAGTTCTCCTCCCTTCTCCCTGGTCCTTTGCCCACCATGCCGTCCCCAGCTGTCCTGTCCTCTCTCCACTGAAGGAGGGAGGAAGGGGAAGAGGGGGGGAGGAGGGGACGGAGCTTCAGCCCTGCCTGCCTGCCTGGCTGCCTTGCTGTCGTGTTCAAGCCCTGATGATACAGACTGCAGTAGCAGCCTCTTAGGCCCCCGTAATCCACTGGATTGTTGCATTAAAACCATCACATGATTCTTTGCTCCCTTCCAGTTGTACCGTGTTGCGTCACCATTAGAGGAAGCTATAAATAACAAAGAGGGTCTGTGGGGGAGGGAGGGGAGATGCAGGACTATCAAACACATAGAACAACACAGATTGGCAGCTTCCATCTCCCTCCAATCCCAACACACAGCTTTGAGTTAGAGTGCGCAGTAATAACCTGACTTAGTCTTTGGCATGCAGCACAATACTCACAAAGGATTTGATGCATTAAGAAATTCAGCGGCGCAGCAGGGGCCAATGGCTGTGACAAGAAAACAAGTTACAGGGAATATTCAGAGATGTCACTCAGCGAGACGTCAGAGTCTTTTTTTTTTTCCGCAGAATGAGAAGCTACCTCGGATTGTCACATCACAGACTGGGAATCAGGTGCGGCTGTGTTGACAGTAAGCCACTGTGAAGTAGCAGAATGGGGTTGAGCTTGGTAAAATAGGTTGGAGGTTTTGTTCATTACTTTCAAGTGCTTTGACAAGCGACGTAAGTCTTCAGAGGTCTTCTTGTGGGGATGCGGAGACATAGCTGGAAGGCAACCTCTGCAGCGGGAGACGTATACCGAGGCAAAACACAGCAAGGACAACCAAATAAACCAATAGAGCTGACTTTGTTTTCCCGTGTCTGGAGCCCCCGTGCGCTGCATTAGCATACATCCTGTGCTTTGCCCGCCAGGCACGCAACTACAGTTCAAGTCTGTGGAAGGAGAAGCTGGCTGTTGCTTACAAATGAATAACAGATGACAGAGCAACATGCTTCATAGGCGTATACGTCACAGTGAATTACTACGTCACTATGGCTGCATCATCATTGTCACCAAGCTGAAGATAGTGAAGAATTTAGTTCAAGTGAGCTAAAAGAAGACTGAATACTGGACCTGTGTTCATCAGGTGGCTACAGACAGGAATCCTAATTGCTAATTAATTGTTACAACAACTACTATTGCCCATCAGGACAACAGCAACAGCAAGAAGATGCCCATAATGCCATTAAATTTGCATTAGACCCTCCCTGGAGTGTAAATGCTATATATGAACACGCAGGCTTACACGTCCAAATCCAAGCTGAGACAACCTCCATGACATCATCACGACGTGTGTGTGTGTGCGTATCACGGTGCTCTAACGGTGGCTCACTACGTCGTAATGTGTCAACTCTGTGACTTATGTTCCGTGCAGAGTTTATTCTTAGTGAGTTTTCACTGCTGCAGCAGCCTTAGAAACACATTAACACACTCCCCCGCACACACACACACACACACCATTAGAAATGTAGCTTCCAAGAAAGTGATGATATCTAATAAGAAGTTTTGCCCACCTCTTTCTGTCTTCTCTTCCTCTTTGATCTCTGCACCTCATTCCTTCTGTTTCTTTCTTCCTGTAAGCCTCAAACTATCCATCCAAACCCCCCCCCCCCCCCTCCCCAAAACCCCCCTCACCCCAAACCCTCTTTGCCTCTCTGTCTCCCTCCATTCACTCTGCGGATCTGCCTCGCTCTCCCGCCCTGCGAGTCTCCAGCATGTTATTTAAGTCAAGGACGGCATTAGCATGACGATCACAGCCTTCTATCGCAAGTCTTGTCTGCCAAGGCTGGAGCTGGAGGAGCGGGCTTTGTTATTAGGCTGGAGAGAGAGGGAGAGAGGGCTACTAAACATGCTGCGAGTAAAAAGAGAGAGAGAGAGGAGAGGCATACAGAGACAGGATAACACAGCCTGTAAGAAATTGAAGATGATTTGTGATTTGGTGAGACAAAGCATACATGTGTCTACGCTGAAGAAAAACATTATTCCATTTGCGAGCCATACATTGTCAGATTGATCTACACACTCGATGAAAGCCCCTCTCCTCTCTGTCAGTGAAAGACAAAAGAATTTTCCACGAGTGTCAAGAGATAGGCCAACAAAGAGACTGAGAAATCATGCCCCCGATCACATGTAGCCTCATTCATCACTCTGTGAAACCCTTGGTGAAATCAGATCAGGCTGCATGTATGAACTCCTGCTTCTTATTCCAGATCTGATTACTCATGCATGCCCACACGAAAAAAAAAAACCCCAAAACACACATGCATGCACCATATTGTCTTCCTATGAGCTCGTGTGCATCTCCAACGGCCCACTCTCACTTCCATCTCTCTGTTTACAGACCTATTTATTACAACAGGAAATTAAAACACAGTTAATTGTATCATAAACACACATCTGTGTTACTAAAACCAGATTAATTTTTAATGAAACAGATGCCGCCCTGGGCCAATTTCTCCCTCCGCCAACCACCGCCGTCCAACCTACGGTGGCCTGCAGCCTTAAAACCACACGGCAGAGCATCCTTTCGCTTTACTGTGGCAAGCAGAAAGCGACAGCACTTTCTGGAGGGGGGTGGGGGTGGGGGTGGGGGCACTTATTGGTTCAAAGACACCCGTAGTAATTAAAGCCATCATAGGCTTACACTAATTATCTTTATAATCACCACTGCAGCTCATTTGGAACTGCAGCACGCAAAATAAATCAGTGTTTTAGGAAAGATACTGGCTCCAGTGACTCACCTTTCACAGACAACCTGCAAGTACTCATGTTCGGCCCGGGTCTTCATAGCAGACAGAGAGGGAGAGATGGGGTCTGACATTTCACATTGCTTTCAGTCAGACGAATAATCTGATGGTCGGGAGTGTGAGTGGGAGTGTGAGTGTGTGTGTGTGAGTGTGTGTGTGTGTGAGTGAGTGTGGAGGGGTGGTGGCCTTGGAAAAGAAAAAAAAACAAAACAAAAACTCCAGCTGCATATTAAATGTGCTCAGGCGTTTCATGGCCTGTCAAACCTGGGTGTGATTTGTGATGCACCGAAGACACACTGTCTCATTTCCTGGGTGATGCGTGCACATGTGGATGCCCGTGCATGTATGTGTACAAGGTCCGGGCATGCACGTCACACTCACTCGCAAACGCGCGCACGCACACACGCACACACACACACACACACACACACACACAGACGGCCAAACACACAGTTGCAGTCAAGCCTGCTATCATTTGAATTCCTCCCCTGTGGTGGCTCCGTAAGGCATCTCAATCTCCATCGCGCTGTCAGAAGAAATAAACACATTATGGCGAGAATTGAGAAATAAAAACAGGCTTTTTCTTTCACTCGCATCTATCGTCACAGGAGTTAAAGGCACTCGCTGCTCACGCACACACGCAGGCGGCAGACACACCGACAGATACACACACACACACTCAGGCCAAAAGATGCTCTCATCCGTCGCATGGTGAAAAAATACATTTATTGGAATCTGTGTCAATGTAGAAAAAAGTGAAAACTGGCTTTAGGTTTTGTCACAGTACCACAGGTGAATATCCCAGCAGCCGTCTGGTGAGCAGAAACTGAGTTGGCGAGCTCGTTTAGGGCAGTACATCTGCTACTGATGACAACAGAGGAGTGGGCCTCCGTCCTAGTGGGCCTATGATACCAAACGCATCGTCTCACAGACACTGAAGAGCTCAGGCTGCTCCTAAGACACGCCACCAGCAAATACACATTGTACAGCGATTAACCTAGACCGAAGTTCTCTCAGTTTAATGTGGGTTGAGGCTGGTTTCAAATGTTTCGTTGTGATACTGTTACAAATCCCTTTCCAATAACTGTAAAGCCAGGGCCACTGACTGCCAGCATCTAAGGTGGCTCAAAGGAGCCTGTATCGTGTGATCAACTGTTTTATAACTCATAAGTTTGGCCCGTAATATCCCATTTTGTCCTAGACCCTGGAAATGACTCCAGTGGCCCTGTGCAAAAGCTATGAGGTTCATGCATCATCTTTGATGTCTGCCAGGGCCTCCTCTCACTATCCAAAGCCTGCCATCCAAATAAAGGGAGTATCACATGAATGGTTCTCTTTTCCTTTCTGCCCAATTCATTAAAAAAAAAAAAAAAAATCCAAATATCTCTGTCTGAGCAAACATTTCTGTAATAAACACACTGCAAGTGACCAATTCTATTCTGGCAGGCCAGACGTTGTTATGGGTAGTGCATTTCTATTTCTGATATGACAGGATAAGTCTCACAACACATGGCGAGTCTGCATACTTTATGACGTCAACCAAAACTGCAACAGAAAAAGGCATTTGAAAACAAAAAGGACATTTTCTAAACTCAGATACTGAGTATTAACATTGAGAGGTCAGGTTTTTTTTTCCCATACAACTTTCTTTACATATAGACTTATTTTATTCTTAAATATCTTAAATCTCATATAAAATAATTCATCAGAAACTGATTCTATATACACAGACGAGAGTGTGCGAGGTGGATAAGGAGATGGCGTGCATGCTGAGGTGTTGTTGCGAGAGCAGGGTTTGCAGTGAGAGTATATGTGCTGCTTTGGGGGGGTGGTGGACTTTTTTTTTTCATGTTAGGCTTTTTCTGATGAAATGTATGACTGGTTTTGTCTGAAATATCATCATTCATAAAACAAACAAGTGCTTCTCGGTCAATACGCAGCCTCTTTCCCTCTGTTTCTCTTCAGAGTGTCAATTCTTCAAAGAGAATGTGACCTTCACGGTAACAAAAAAAAAAAAAAAATCCATACTTCAACCTTGGCCTCTCCTGACACAAGTTATCTACCAGAGCAGGATCCAGACTGAACTGGATTCTCGGATAAACCTAAGCTTAAAGCCTTGTCAAACTGAGATTACGAGTGGGAAACAATTGGGAACCGGGCTTAATCCAAGACTGTGACAAAAACGATACATGGCGAGCTGCGGCAGTCCTGCGGGGCCGAGGCAAATAATGTGTCCATTGATGAGCATTCATTTACACTGTTTAAGCAGAGCTACATACTACAAGGCATGCATGGTTGGGGCGTGTGACAGAGAAATGAAAAATAAATAAAACATAGAGGAAGTGAATCTGCGATAATGTCTGCCGTGTGTCATTTCGCGGTTTCAGCCAATAGTGGGCGGGGTTGGCTAAAATGTTTCGCAAGTTTTAATAAGAGGGGAAATAATAGGATGTTGGTCACAGGCAGGTTTCCCAAAGCAGCTTATTGTCTCTTCTATAATCACATTCACACTCTTTTTTGCCTCCCGTAGAGTGTTTGACTTTACAGAGAGTGATAGCGTGTGCGAGCTGAGCTGAGGAGAAGAAAAAAAACCCCAAAACCCTGCACACCTGTTTGGCAATGAACTTGGCGGCGAGGACCTGGTTCTGTGTGGCACAGTGTGGGGAGGAACAATCGCACTGGATCCAATGAGTCAATGACATCAGCTCTCTAGTCACAGCGCTGTTGCTGTTGATGCTGCCGTTATTTACTTCTCTCCAGACAAAAAGCAACACAACAGTGAAGACATCATACAGACAGCACGATCAATACCAACCTGGAAGAGGATGTGTAATTTCACTTCTCTTTTTCTGCTGCTTTGAATTTTCACAACTTAACTGGCGTCCGCGCACCTCCGGCAAGCGACAGTATCTTTGTATATTATTTAGAAAATCTCTAGTAGATATTCACAGTTGCTTGACTGGATGGCAAAAAATACCCATGAAGTCTAAAATTGCTGGTTTAGTCGTCTAAAACGTGGATGCCGAGAGTTCTTTAAAGTACTGGAGGTTCACTGTCGTCGTAGACTATCTGATGGATTCGGATTCAAAGGGTAAAAAAACCTTGCAGCGTGTTGCCTTTGAGCACTAACACACATATTCATACATACAACCATTCATTTTTCTTGTAGATATATATATAGAGAGAGATCTGTAGTAATATGGAACAGTGGAAATACCTTCAATTACATCTGATGGTATGATGTGACACACATTGCACAAATTCTTCTTGGGTTGAGAGAGAGAGAGAGAGAGAGAGAGATTCTGTTCGGTGGATGGGCGCTCTGCAGGGAGCATGTACATGATATCAGATTCCTGTACAGTAAAACAGCACACATAAAAACATGAGGACATTGAAATAAAAATATCCCACGCTGATTGTGATGTTTAAAATGTTGTTCAGTTCATTTTTTTTTTTTTTTTAAATTCTAGAAAGGGAGGCGAGGGTTTATTTTTGGCGGGACGAGGCGGGAGGGTGCCGCCTCTCTCCCGTTTTTCTCCTTCCTGCACTACACAGTAGTTTCATTCTTCCAGGGACCAGTGCGTATATTCCCCGTGCTGTCCGAGGTGTACAGGAGTCCTTCGTTCAGACCCCCCTTTAGAATCCCATTCTGATTGGGCGGATTCTGGGGGTAGGATTGTCTGCGCGGCGCATGCATCTCCAGATGGTGATGTGTTGCCAGCGGGTCCTGCTCGGCCACTTTGCCGCAGCCACACAGGAAGACGCCCGTGTCGCCTGCCTCTGCCGGGCACAGGGAAGGGAAAAGATCTGCCTTGGCACAGCAGATGTGCCTGTGGCAGGGGTTATGACACGCCAGGGCCTCGTGCGTAGTGGCTGCAGCAGCGTGGCATGTGTGGTGCCCCTCGTGGTGGCCTTCGTGGGCCAGATGTGGACAGATGTGGGCGTGGCGCTCGTGTGTGCTGTGGGGGCTGTCAGTGTGTGAGCTGTGCACGCTGCCTCCATCCACACTTGACGGGATGTGATAAGCGTACTCCCTCTCACTTCCTGCACCGCAAGCACCGGCGCCAGACCGGCGACTGAAGTGGCGGCTTTTAGTCCTGGTGCTGCTCTTGAGGCAAGGGTGCAACTGGATCCCTGGCCGGTAACCCTCCGGGTCAGCGTGTAGCAACACGTGTGTAGCAGCAGGCTCCTCTTCCATCAGCTGCTGGCTATGTAGGGCGGCGCAGCATGGCGTCACAGGTGCCAGACACGTCACGTGATTTTGGGAGGATGGAAGTGTGGCGTGTTTACAGTGACCCAAGCTGCCATGACTGCAGCTCATCAGTGCTTTTCCCTGACATGGTGAGTCATGGTGGCAGTGGCTGTGACCATGGCCGTGCCCAGGGGTATCTCCATTCACGTTGACCTTGGGTCGCGCTTGAGCAGGCCCGTGGGCGCCAGAGCAGGCGTCGGCGCTTCGTCCGGGACAACAGGAACACCAGCAGTGCCAGACATCGTCACGCTTGGCACAGTGATGGATGAGGATGAAGAGGCCAAGGGTGACGGAGAAGGCACCGTAAAGGCAGCTGAAGATCATGTCCAGGAAGTGGCCCTGTGACACGGCCAGCGCCCCAAAAGTCCAGGTAGCCAAGAACAGGAAGAGGGTGAAGGCCGCCGTTCGTAACTGAGCCTTAAAGGAGTGTTCATTAGCCAGCAGCGCGGGGTTGATTGGAACACCTGGGCAGCCGGCAGGGCAGCGGCTCCCACTGGGTGGAGCAGCAAGGGCCCCGGGCTCAGCTCCCTGGTGGCAGTGCGTGGGCACATCGACGGCGGCAAGCCTCTGCTGCTCCTCCGTCAGCTGCTTGAGCTCGTACTTCTTTTCCGGGTGCCGCCGCAGCTGGATGAACGTACAGAGGAAGTAGATGCATGTCACCAGGACGATGAAGGCCACAGGGCCGAAGAAGGCTCCCAGGCTGGGCTCCCACGCCATCCAGCAGCTGCAACAGACACGAATACCAACAAATGATGGTTAACAGCTGCAAATCAAAGCACCTAATGAAGAAAACACCTGTCTGTCTCAATAAAACCGTACAGAGCATCAGCTGAGGGTGTGATTTAACCTTGAGAACGGAAGCAAATCATGGACTTACTACGGTGCTTGCTCCCCGCTGCCATAGTTGTCTATGTTGACGGCTGCCGTGACCCCGCAGATGATGAGGGGCACTCCACCACTCACTAAATAAAATCTGTGAGGTGACAGAGGGACACAGAGAGAGGCACAGAGAATAAGAAAGTGTGAAAATGTTTGGTGTGAAAATGCATTTTAGAATCCTGTATCTCACATCTGGATTACAGCAGCACGCCGCCGTGATATTACTCCCAAATAGATTTAGACACACAAGAGAAAGATAATAACCAAAAGATCCAAACAGACAAAGTGACAGATAAGATTATAGACTTGCAGTGAGTGAAGCTCCTGGCTGGCCCCAAATAACTCCGTCAGCTGTCCTTTCCCCACCTCAAACAGTACCATACCAAAAAAAATAAAAAAATAAAAAAGACCGCCGTGTAACTTCTGAGAGCTCGTCGACGTGTTTGTGATCGCACACGCTAATGGCGCGATCGCACCCACAGTTTGTTTTCTTTGCCACAAAGCAAAGTGTAAATTTTACTATGAAAACAAATCTGTTCCCCGTCGATGGAAGCATGATTAACTTGTCAACACTCATTGCCGCAATTTATGGCATCTGGTGTTCGTCGCAGCCCAGGAGACGTGAAGAGAAACCTGGATGTGAGGAGAAGGGGACGTGGGCTTGAAATTCAAGTTCGCTTTCCTGGAGAGTTTGTACTGGTGGCAACTGGTACACAGTGTGAAGGTCGTATCTTCATGTTAGTTTGGAATAGTTTCCCGTTCCTTACGGACCGCAGCTCTGGTGAACGCCAAACCAACAAACAACATTTTTCAAGGTGGTGAATGTACTTTCACTAACAATGTTCTCCTCTTCCTCTATAACCCACACAAAGGTCTTCATAAGCTTCAATCCTGCTTGTTGTGAACACGCTCTTGCTTGGAATTCACCTCGGACGTGAGTGGTCTTTTGTGCTTTCTAAAGAGTCTGTCCTTTCAAATAAAACCGACTCCGACCTCCGTTATGGGGTGACAAGCTCTTTGAGAAGGATACAGGTAGAAAACGGCCTTGTTTTTATTGATTGATTCATTTTTTAACCTGTAAACTGTGCCTTTATTTTCTCCCAGTGACACTGTAAAGCTGGTAGTGAAGCTGCGGGTCATGAAAGATGATTATAGATGCAGTCAACAAGGGCATTATTGGTTAATGTGGGGAAAATCGCCCGGTGGACTCTCTGCTCAGATGAGCGGCCGACATTTGAAATGCTTCAAGAACTGCAGACGTGGCGGATTACACATTTGTCTCTGCATCATTGCTGCTCAGCATTTCATACGTCTGAGCATCCTCAGAAATTAAAGATGCACTTCTGCGAGACGCAATCAAACACGTGGGCAGTGAGGGCGGTGCATGAGAATGCGAGGCGACGTCAGCTGCAGACTCTGGACAAAAACCGACAATAACGAGGGCAGAAAGTTTTGAGGATGACTTGAAGACAAATGAATATGCCGCTGCTTTCTCTGCAGTGTTGTTAGCCACTATAACCCCTTCTGGTATCGCCATGTTAAGTTGTGCTTACGTAGTCCAAGATCAGAAGCTCTCAAGCAGGGTTTTCTGGTGTCAGTTTGGGATGAATCAGCCCTCGTCTGCCACCTTGAGGAAAATACTATTTAATTCCTCAGGTACACACAAGCATGCGGGCTAGTATCCCAGTATACATACCATGAGCCTTGAGAATTCACTGCAGAAACAAAGCTAATCCTTAGCAGCTCCTGCTCTGCCTGCACTGTCCTTGTCCCCCTCTCTCTGCACTGTCATCCACTTTCCCATATAACACTGTGCTATTTCCTCTTCCTTCCTCTTCAATCTCAACCTCTGTCACTGCTCTAACCTCTCCACCACTCCATCTTCCTCCATCTCCACCCTCAGTTTCCTCCCTTCCATCCCTTCCATCGCTTCTCTTTCCCTCTCTCTCTCTCAATCTGTCTGTCCTCCGTCACGCGGCACCCGTCCCAAAAATTCAATTACAATCAAGATGTTTGTCTGGGCTGGTCGGCGTGAGGTGGTTGGGTGGTTGGGGGTGGGGGGCGAAGAGGAGAGTTAGAAAAAAATAAGGGGGGGATTGAGGTGGCGGCATTACCAGCCTGTCACTGTCTCTGAGTGGAACGGTTCCCCCGGGGGACTCTCCTTCAACAGAAAGCCATTTACACACCCGTCAGCCAGATAAGCATAAATGAGAAGAACTAGTGGATGTTAAAGCACCCCGCGCTTTATAACCCTCATCCCCCTTTATCCCCTCTAGGAAAGCCTGCTTGTGCTTGCTGCAGCTCCTGTGCCCCAAAAAACCCGCATGTAGCACACATGCAAAGAATGTGTGATCACATTACCGTAAACACGCCCTCCCCGTTTCTGTGCAAAAAGGCCACTCCTTCTCATTCAAATTCTTGCCAGTGCACTCGGTCTTAGGAAAGAACACGCATACACAGTTCGCACGCTTTGACACACACACGCTTTTTTTTTTTTTTAGTGGCTATTCTATTAAGGAACGCCTTCAAACTCTAACAAAATGGCTGTGTATGCAGAGTTGTGCTTTTGAGTGAGTTTAGGAACAGCAATTATCTGATATAAATAGACCCTGAAGTGCCTTTCAGCCAGCATCTACACAGTGACTCCCCTCCCACCCTCGTTCCTCTGCTTTTGCACTGTCCTCTGTTTTGTGGCTACGAAGTGTCCTCTCTCTGGACCTGCTCCAGGATATACAGTACGCAGCACAGCTGGGGACAACTGATGGTCATACGGCTCCAGCTCGGGGCAGGCAATAATCCATACAGTAATAAAAAAAGCTCACTTTAGACCAAAATCTGCCATGTTTGCGCGCCCTTTAATAAACAAAGTGAGTTACCTTTAGGAAATACACTTATTACATTACCTGCTGAGACTTAAATGAGACACATTCGCCAGTTTAGTTTGGTCATACAGACTGAAAACAGAAGGAACAGTCAAAAACTGTCTACTAACACTTAGCTTAGCTTAATAATTCTAATCACATCTCATTTAATCTGTTCAAAAAAGACCAGACAGACACTGTTAGCCTGTGCGCGAAGCCAAGCTAGCTGTTTCCTGCTGTATTCAGCCAATGAGCTACGCTAGCCGGCTGCTACCTGGAGCCTTAAACTCAACAAACAGAGTGGTGTCAGACTTCTCATCTGAATAATCAGGAATATTATTAATCAAGAGCATTTCTAAAAATGTCGAGCAGCTCCTTTAAAGTTGCAACATGCAACAGAGATGGGTCATTTCATGATTTTAGACAGATGTTCCATCTCACTAGATAATTTCATTGTTGGATACATACATCGCATACAAGCTCATCCATCACTGGCATAATTCTGTGTCACAGACTGTTCTTTCTAAGAAATGAATTAGCCTGTATACAGTTATCAATAATGGGAGCTGGGGAGTGGAGTTTTAAACTGCGAGCACTTTCCTTAATCATTTGGCAGTACGATTGACAATCAATGAATCGATTAATCGTGACTTAAACAAATGCATATGTTTTGCTTGGATCAAACAATATCAGATGTGTTTTTTGAAATATATGAAACCAATAGAAAAGTAGAGGCCTAAACATAGGAAACAAATTTGTTATGATTATATATAATCCCCCCAAGAGATAGTCTTAAAAGAATGATACTAGAATGTAATGGGAGTAGGTATAGTAGGATTCTATACATTATTTATATTTCAGATCTTTGTTTGATATTAGATTGATTAAAATTCATATGCTGGATCCATTTCTTAACTACTGCTTAATCAATTGGTGATTGATTGATTGATTGATCATCCCCACGAGGGAGAAACACTGGCGGTGACATTCAGCAGATGTTGGCAATTCTATACTCGAAGGGAAAATGTTCGCTCAGAGTGATGTGTAGCTTTAGACAAATAATCTGCACCCATCACACCAGATGACTGTCAGTTAATAGCGCCAACAGAGGGCTTTTAAGGTGTGTGGTCCAACACAGTGTAGCAGATTTCTGACAAAGGTCAGTGTGATGGTCTGCTGGATATGCCATCAGATGCTGTCAGGAGTGGAGGGACAGGCAAAGCGTTAGATGAGGAGGAATGGGGTGGTTGTTGGGAGGCAGGGGGGAGATGGGCTGTGGGGTGCGCTAGGAGGAGAAATTGATTTGTCTCCAGCTGCTAAGTCTCATTGCATGAGCCTGTCTGACAGGGAGCATTACAGTCAATCACTGTGGATCAACTCGACTGCCGCGCCACACGATCCCTCCGCCTGCCCCCAGACAAATTATCTCATTCACAAGCGGTGCATGATGGGAGAGCCTCGAGAACGTTCCGTATTAAAACCGCCCGATCAAGCAGGTGTCTGAGGATTTGTTTTGCGAGGAAAGTGCCGCTTATAGGTTGAGGGGATCCTTATCTGGCGGTGGTCCTTATCCTCAGCGACTTTCAGGAACTCGGCAGAATGCATTATTGAGCAGTTTCCAGTTTTAATAGCGTCAGACACATGATACTGCTTGTTTATAGATTTTTACAGATAGAAGTTGAAGCCAGTATCGCTGATAAATGTCCACGTGAATGCTACATGCAAATATATGTATGCAAAGCAAGTCAAAGCAAGCAAGTAACATATTCCAGTGGGGTTCGTGTCTGGTGCAACTCTGCATGTTTAAATCATTTTCTTGCGTGGGGTCACCCGTCGTGTCGTCTTCAAAATGTTCCAAGAGGTTCAAGGATATTCCTGCAACTGAAACAGCACTTAATGTGTTCCGACAGCTTTTAGAAAATGACTCTCAGAATACAAGATTCAATGACAAACAGGCATTTGTCACGGTTCGCCCTCCGTTTGCCTCCGTATCCCTGCTCTCGAACCTTCCCTTAAAAGGATTTCTCGTCTCGAGCTTCTGGAGTCAGGCTCTGCGGCACAGCCGAGGGAGTGCAGAAGAGCTCGCGCAGCACCTTCTCACACGGCAGAGGAAGAGCGCCATATGTGTCCAAAAGCTGATCCTCTTAAACATGCCAAATGTCATGAGTGAGCAGAAAATGACTGAGGTGGGGTACGAGCGCGGGAGAGAAGAGAAGTCACAAAAAGCTGAAACTCAATCTGATGTGCGCACGTAAGCGAATGGGAATTAAATGTGTCAAAAGGTTAAATACATTTAGATTCGTGATAAAACACTTGGCTCAGCAGCCTCCTGGGTGATTGAGGTAATTAGTAATAGCAGTGAGGTGATGCCATAGTAACAGGTTGTTTTAAAGTCATTCGCCCCTTCATCCTTCCTCCTCCTCCTCTTCCTGACATTCATCTGCCCTCCATTCCTTTTACCTTACAGGATAGCAGGAAACCTCAAACAGAATAACTGAGCCAAAACACTTACTACACACCCAGTTCAGCTATTTCAGACACTACCTTTTCACCCTTGGGAAACTGCAGAATCTGAGGTTTCAAAAATATTTAATAACTACAAAAAATATAAATCATTGTCAGGCTAGAGCAATGTTGTTTTTTTTTTTTTTGTCTTTGACCACATTCGCACACCCACATCCCTACTGCACCAGCTCCAGTGCCTTCATCAACACCACTTATCATGTTCCAAATTTGATTTTAAAGTGGATGTGAAGTAACGCTCTATTAGTGGGTGTAATTACAATATTTTTTTTTCATACACTCAATTTGCCAACGTTAAGGCAAGTTTGGTCAAGTTTCTTTCACACAAGTACCATCAACTACATCAATTTACCCATCACTTTAAGTCATGGATGTATGTACGAAGCGAGCAGGACACTGTGTGACCTCCTTAGACCGTTTCCAGAGAAACGTCTGAGCTATACTGTGAACGGAACCCATTTTACTGCAAATAAGGTCAATTCTTGCAGTTTTTGCTATGAATACGATGTCAGTCGGCTGAGTAGCAGCAGTGGGCAACACAAGGTGCAGGTATTTCAATTGTTTATACATTACTGGTTGCCAACCACTGTATTTGAACTAGTTATACATCAATGAAAGGTAATAATTTCAGCTATTTATCAGTAACATTTGGGTTTTCATTCATTCTCGCCTCGGATTAGATCTTACAGCTGACACAGGCTGGTCAGATATGACACTGGGTTTCATAGCTGGTAGCTTGGTTACTGTGATGAGAAATTCCTTTAAGTGTGTGTGTATTTTATGTTGAAAGACAAATATTTGGGTATGTTTTTGAATATATTCACATTTTCTTGTACTTAATACAATTACAGGTACATGTACACATGATTGGGAATGAATGGGCTGGAACATTAGAGGCCACAGGTAATGGTGATGGCAATGCTTATGGTAATGAGACCAAAACATCTGCTAGTCGGTCCTCTATAGATCCCTCGAGGCAGTCGCCGCTTCATTTAAACTGCTTTACTTGAACTGTTTTTAACTTCATGAGAATCCCAAAACAGCTGCATGACTGGACCAGCTCTGCTGAGTGCTACTGATGAGCGGCATCAATACTGTACCTGAACTGACATCACAAATGCTACACAGAGACCTTCGACAGATGCTTGTCTTATACGGCCCCTCTGTCAGAGACATTGTTGCTAAGCAGCAATTTGCACCTTGAATGTCACCTCTAACTGTTGGAGCTAAAAAGGCCTCCATTCAGAAATTTGACTGATTAAAAGGAATTCGCTCGACTCCTCTAATCTCTGGCATTTATCAGCCTAATTTTCACATTAAGTGAATCATTGCCTCTAAAACCTAAACTCCTTCCCTTGTGGTGGACAGTGACTCAGATTAATAATGTAATTTCTTAACATGAGCGAATGTGGGAGAAATCCAGCAGGAGAGCCAAACGGTATAAATAGGAAGCGCTGACAGCCATGTCACTACGCAGCGAACAAAGCCAGGGGCTCGAAAGAATGCAAACTAGCTGTGGATGTTCCTGCAGATAAACGATGCAATAGCTCATCTGTGTAAAGCTATTGTTGCCCTCCAAAGAAAACACCTGGAAAAAATACATAAGTTAGCATAAATCAACTGAGGCGCTAGTATGCGTGCGCTCAGATGCGGAGTCGAGCACACACACCTCTGCGTGAATAAGTGAGAGATCCGCAAAGTAACCGTGCAGAACCACGCGTGACAGCATACGCATTCGTTTGGAGATTTTAGCAAAAAAGAAGGCGTTCCTATTTCTATGGAAAGCACACAATACATAACCGCAAATCAGTGGTGGAAAGCGGCCCGAATACTTGAGTATCCCATTTAAATGCATCTTCATACTTCTCAAGGCTCAGTATATTTCAGCTGGAGCTCAGATGAAGAGTTTTACATGATAAGGCATATTATAACCACAGAAAATAAAAAAAAAAAATGATTGAGAATGATGAGTCAGGGCCACGTCTCAATTTTTGGACATCTTTGTCTATGTTTATGAATTGTTAGCAGTTCCATTAAAGAGTCATTTCCCCTTTAACACCTGAGCCTGTCCTGTAAGTGCTTTTGCACATTTTTCCCGAATACCTGGAATTTTCAATACATGGAAGTTTACAATTTGCTGCATGTTAGAAGAGTGTGATGACAGTTGAACAACACAAAAACGGAATTGGATTTTAAAGTTGCAGCGAACAAATAACACTGCAATAACACATGAATGGCAGATTTTGCATGTTATATTTGAAATTTGAAAAGTATAAAAAAAAAAAAGGAAACTTTCTCCACCGCTGTGTGTGTAGTGGGAACAAAGTGGCTGTTTTGCAGGCTTCCGGGACATTCGCAAGTGAAATTACCGTAATAACACCATTTTGGCTGTAAAGCGCAACGTCTCAGCTTTCAGAACAAACCGTGATGCAATTACTGTAATCCAAAGTGCGCTTGCGCAAACGTGTCACCGGCGTTAAAGGGTTAAAAATCCACACTGACCCTTTAATCATTCCACAACGCTCCCAATTTTTCTATGAAGGGGGCTCGACTCCTGTGTCGAGAGTGCCTGACCCCACCTGGCTCCCTCTAGCTCCACCTCAAATAGTTACAACAGTTAAATGTTGCTCAGGATTCAGTGCATCACAGTCACAGGTGCTTTTTTTTTTCTTTTTTTTTATTCAGAATTTTAAGTATGCACACACTTAACTTTTAATGCGTATATTGACACTGTTGTATTGGTGCTTTTACTTAAGCCAAGGATCTAAGGATTTCCAGCTTGAAATCATAAACACAAGCTGGGCCGGGATCAGCCTGTGATTGTATAAGACTTCTACTTACATCTCACAGTCTCAGTCGTGCACTAACAACATGAATAAACTTTTTTTTTTTTTTTTTTTTTTGAAAAAAGCAAATAATTGTGCAGTGGACCAGTCCTTGGCCTCTGAAGATACACACAGAGCAAGCAGCAATAATAGGGCAGCACAGATCAAAAACACACACACATATGGAGGCAGAAGCACACGTATGCACACATAGACAAGCATCTATGTGCGTTTGCGTCTAGAGGCAGCCAGGGTTGAGGAGGGCTGCGGTAACATTTGTGCTTACCTCAACAGGGGCTGTTTCGGGGGCGGAGGCGGGTCACCATCTTGGCTCTGTGGAGGCTTCTTGGTCACCTGTTTATAAATGTTCCTGGCCGTCACCCCGAGCCACAGCATGGTCGACAGAGATGAGTAATGCAGCACGACCCCAACCTGACACAGGGTGAAAGAAGGTACATCCAAGTTATTTATTTGACTTTTCTGAACTTTTGCTCATACATACCGTACAGTATGTCTCTCTGAAAAACTGCCAGAGCTGATTATATTCCTGTGGCTCAAAGAAAAGATGTTCGGGAAGAGCTGCCACTCCTCTTTAAAAAAACATCATCAATGTCACTCCAAGGGTGTCTCCACAGACATTTTCCTTCAAGACCTGACTGCTTTGTCTTATCCTCTACTAAAAGACAATAATATAAGAATGGAAAGACGGGTTCAAAAAGTGCTATTGAATCATCAAGGTTGTTTGGGATGAGAGCATTACGGTGAGGTTATACTGGTGGATACCGAGCAGCTCCTTATCAGTTGAGTTAGAGGACACAAGGTGTGCACTGTGAATAATAAATCTGAATATAAATGATAGTCACGTTGACAACTATCAGCGCGTGATTGTTTTCCAAAATGCACTGTATATACATATCTCCTGCTCATCCCGGTTTTAATATTCATGAATCATGTTTGAATGGGGGAACTGATCTAACTTTGTTTAAAGGCTTTGCCAGCTCACAGAGGAGAGATGAGAGTTACAAGAAAAGAGAGAGAAAGGAGAACGGAGGGAGAGAATTAAAATGCACAGAGTCTTTTCTTTTTCTCCACCCAGTCAGTCTGTTCATGATGTACTGACAATCTGAGACACCCAATCAAATGGCCTCTCTCCAGCCTGATAGGCCTAGGGACCAAAGCTAGTGTACCAGAGTCCAGATGCTAATTGGACGTGTCCTTGAGCTGGTTACAGAGCAGAGAGCGGGTGGTAAGTCAATCACTGCTGCGGAGTCTGCACACTTCAGAGCTTCATTAGTGCCAAGAAGAGACAGAAAGGAAGTGTGCTTGTAATATGGCAATAAGAGGGGAGGGGAGCTTCTCATGTGAGCAGGAATGGTAATGATAGGGGTGCACGCATGGATCATACACGTCCGATTAATGTCTTTAGCATAGTACTTTAGAGTTTCAACTTCCTCATCAAACAAACATCTAATGTGGGATGCCGAATTGCATTACTCAGCATAAATAAAACAATACCATGTTGTAGTTTTTGCACAAAATCTGATGCAGATCATGGACAACAGTCTGGTCACCTGGGCACACCCACATGACCACAGCTGCTTATTTCCTGTCATCAAAGATCCACAGCAGAGCGTTAATAACATAGTTTGTTGATACAATCTTGAATCTGTCTAGTGCTGATGTATTGTAATGAAATAGCGTATAACGTGTTGAGATAGTTTGTCAGTCACAGGACAGCGACTGTATGTATACGCCTACATTTCGGCGAGTCCTCTGGATTAATTTAGACTGAGTCGAGTTTTGAAAATTAAATCAATCAAAAAGAGGTCTCAGAGGCAACCTGCAACAATGCAATTACCTCCCAGGTAGAAAGAATGCCACTCTGCGTTACTGTGACAGTGGTGGGTCAGACCTCTACCCTGTGGGAGTCCTTTAAAGTCCTTTCAATTCACCAGCTGACATTTTTGGTTTTTCATGGGCCAGAATTGGATAAAAATCATAGTCTGATTAGCAGTGAGACCTCCCTGGCCTTATCTGTTACAACATCCCTGCATGAGACTGCAAACAGTCAATACCGATCTTGCGATGAGCACATCCACTTATCTAAGGCCAGTGAGCAACCCAATAATGATGCCAACGCGGAACCAACATCATCCACGGATGACAGATGGGAGAAGCAACAAGAGAGGAACGCCGCCATCTCAGGCGAATAACCCGCACCCATTTTCACCGAGTTCCAGTTGAATTTGTCAAATAATTATACAGATTTTCTCACGAGACTGCAAAAACTGTAATTAAAGTAGGCACATACCTGAGAATAATGTGGAGCTAAATGAGTTAAGCATGTTTGGATTAGACCTATTAATAATTAATCAACACATGAACAGGTTGATCAGGAAAGACGTTTTGATATTTTCACCTGACGCGTCTCTGTCGGTAGAAAATCTGGATAAATGCATAATTCCAGTCGGCGGTGAGATCACTGAGCGGCACAACGATTGCACATTTAACAAAAACAGGAGCTGGAAACGGCCCCAGAAAACCTGATCAATGTGTCCCCATTAAAAAGCCACAGCCTGTCATCTCAAACTCCTTCTTTCATCACTTAAGATGGGTGTCAGCGTTGCATAAATAAATGAAACTGCAAAGCCTCCAAAAAAAAAAAAAAAGTAGCCTTGATTCACTTATGAAATCGTGACAGTGACTGTGTATATTTTGTGTTTGTGTGAGGCCGCTAATAAAATGCACAAGATCCAGCTGAGGTTAGCGCTTGGTGACACTCTAATGTGTTTTTGTGAGGCGCACAATCCCACATACGTACGACTAAAGCGCAACATACAGTCAGCCTGTTAGCTAGAGTTAGCTCGTTAGCTTTGTGTCAAAATCTACAGCTGGTATAAAGCAATGGAATTCAACACCCAAAGGAATAATTGCAGGAAAGTATTGCATTTAACTGAGCTGGTTATGCCTAATAAACTGGCAAATGAGAGTGGGTTAAACCTTTGACATTTGTGTGTTTGGTAAATGAAACGTACGACTGAAGAAAAATGTTTAAATGTCACCGTGAAGTAAACCTTACTGTAGTCTCAGCGCTAAGAGAAAATGTGAATATTACAATGAATTATAAATTTAAAAAATGAATAATTCTCCTGACTGTGTGTCTCAATTCATTCAGTTTTACAAAGAGCTGATTTTTCTTTTATTTTCATCAGCTCCAACATATTATAACCCTCCTGTTGTCCTTAGATCAAATCTGACCCGAGGAAACCGCGATGTTGTCCTCGACAGTTTGGTAATTGCTTGAAAATAACATGGATTGACATAGATGACTAAAACAATATTGACCGGGGAGGACAAAAGTGGCGTGGCCGATAGTAAGACGACACAGAGGCTAAGCTAGGATGCAGTGGTAACAAATCGAACGCATCTGTACATCAAAGAAGAACTCCATTATCTTCCAACAGCCCACCAACAGAGTAAAGATAGCAAGTCTGTAACTGGCAAAACTAATCAGTCATTTATAGTATATCATAAGGTATATAGTAGTTTAATGATACAAAACCACTATAAGCAGAGTAAAGCAATGCAAAACAGTTCAACAACAGTAGCAGGTAAGTAGTACAAGGCAGCACAGTGCAGATAGTTAGCTTAGGGCAGGTGTTGGAGACTGCAAATCTAATTGCCACAAGATCAAATCTGTCTGTAAATGTTTGTTCTGGGGCTCATATGTTCTGTTATTCAAAAGGAATCCGATTCCAGCCTGTTGGTCACTTAAATGACACACGTGAGCCAATTTCATTGACTTGGAACTGTCATTTCCTGCTTTTTCTGCAGTTTATTTAGACTGCCGCCACTCGGCCCGACTCCTCTGTGAAGATGACACCGTCAGATGAATAGTTTCAACAGCTTTAGCATATGCAAACAGTGCTAAATTCAAAAGTCCCTCTAAGCTGTCTTCTATGGGCGTATTCGTTATATCGACTCCCTACTGTTTTTGATGCATAAGTAACCAGTCTACCGGAAGCCTTTCACATGTGGGGAAATGAGCTCAGGCACACTCAAATTGGACCCACTGCAAGCACAAAGCAAATCACTGCAGATACTGTAAAGTCTTGAGTCTTTTTTTTTTTTTTTTTTTTTTTTTTGCCAGTGCATGCAGTCATAACTAATTTCACAGTGGCACGCTAATGAGAAAATCCTCTGTAACGCATCTTTAAGCTGACAGTTGGATGTAACCTCAGATCTAGGTCACGTCCTTAGACAAGTTCTTTGCTAAATTAATAGGTTATTTAATGCTGGCAACACTTGCTGAACAATCAGCCGAGATCCACATTTTGATGGTCTGAGGTGAGATGAGGTAAGGCGAGGCAAAACAAGGATGTACTGTATGTTGTTCGGCTGCTTAATGCGGGCAAACAGGAGATGTCACATGACAGCCGGGGTGCTGCTCAAATCAATGACAAAACGAGCGGCGTTGGAAGAAAAGATAGAAATAGAGATCAGAGATGACTTTGACTTTGAGGCCGTAAAGACATCGGATGCTGCATAGCGACAGTGCCACAGTGGGCGGGGGAGGCGGTGCAAGACTGAAGAGTGGCATACAGATAGAGAGAGAGGGGAAATGAGTGTAGGGTGCAGGTGGAGATGGTGAGGGAGGAGGGTGAGAGGCGGAGGGCTGGGTGGGGAGTGCATGCTTGAAGTGCTGCGAGAGCTGCCAAAGCTAGTTTCAGAGCTCCTTGAAGTTCCTTCTGTCGAAGGGAGAGCATGTACTTATGTGTCCCCCTGGGAGGAGGAAGGGGGGTGTGTGCATATGTGTGTGTGTGTGTGTATAGAGGGGAGGTGCATTGATTGGGGGGAGTACTGAGAACTCAGCGGGCGCCGCGTGTTTGAATGTGTGCATTCGAATGTGTGTATGTGCGTCGTGCGATCACACATCTCCTCAAGCAGTCCTGTAATTATCCCAAATTGTGTCTGGTGGGGCCTGCCTGGATCCCAGTGGAACAGCAGACAATCTGGGCTCCTGCCCAAATCTGCAGAGAGTTGTCCTGTTAGCGGTGATTGGGTAAAGGAGGAGCAGCAGGAAGCATTCAAAGGCCCCGGGATAAAATTAGATAGATGAATGAATGCTAAATAAGTCACGTGGCTTTGTCAACAAAACCTGCACTGACACTGAATAAATGACTAACATATATAAGGACCACTTTTATAATAAGGCATACCCAATGAATCATACATTAATGCTTTATAGATCAAAGAAGGAGGCGTTTAAAAGGATAACTTTGGGGCTGCCATGCTGTCAAAAGTCCTTTCCGATGTTCCTTTTAACTGCATCTTTAATTCATCAGAACTCAAATGAGCAGCTCAACCATTTACCTTCTGAAAAATAGAGAATATCCAAACCAAAAGCCATCGATTAACAGCCGATTAAAATCCACAACTGCGACTGATGGATTGTTGTAGTGGAGCAATCACTTAACAATGAATTATTAACATTTGTAATTGCAGCTCTGCCATGGCTTATTATATAGTGAAAAACGTATTCCCCTTTATTAATGACTTACTCACTCTGTGATTAGCCATCAACTTCAGTTATAAATGTTAGAAAGTTAATAAAAGGGTTTTCTCGTTTGCTAATAAGTAATCAGGAGTTATTAAAGGGGTGATCAACAAAGATGACACAGCAGCCACAGAGAGGCAACACCAAAAGTAGCTCTTTAACGATGTCTCGCTACTGGTCAGCGAAGCATTTAAGCAGCTATAATCAATATTTTTGCCATAGTAATGTATCAAAGGACAGCGAGAGAGCCGTCGCTTGCAGGGATGAACCTCCAGAGAATTATGAAATTGAATGTGCAGCTCCGATCAGCTTCATGGAGTCTTAGAGAGCAACAGCCAAACGGATTTCTTCTTACTGATGGCTTATTAATGATTGATAAAGCATTAATGAATGATTGATTAACCATTAAGGAAGCCAGTAATCACAACTAGAATCCAAACTGACACTTGATTTTTGAGGCGATATTGATAGTTGAAAACATCTGGTAATAATATATTGGCTATTACCCCACCACCCCACCCGCCCTTTTTTTTTACATTAACATATTAAATATATGTAATACATATTGATGAGGACCTCATGAATTTAAGTCTAAACCAAGACTTGTGCTGAACGGGACATGTTGCAGCTGGAAAATGTGCACTTTGCAACATATGTAAACATGTTTTGACATACTAAATTACTAAAAATGTATAATATATACACACACACACACACACACACACACATATATAAATAACATTTGTGTACAGCTTCTTGCTGTTCATCAGCAGAAAATACAATAAGATAAAACACATAAGACAATGCCAGTCGGCTGTTTTAAAATAATGTCAGTACAGGACTTCCAATTCATTGCTCAGGCTGCAGCTACAACTGGAATTATTACTTTCTACATTAAAGTTATTAATGCGATGTTAAACGGCCGGCAGCAGGTGAGGGTGGGAAGCTGCATTTTATGACAACCCCAGCCGTCGGGTGTCAGCCACAGTTGTGGAAGAAGACTTGATGGCTGTGACACGAGCGGTGACTTCTTACAGACTTGCCTGTCACCATGCCCGCTGCCAGGCAGCTCAGGCAAAAGCCGGCTGGCATGAAATATGACGCGCCGCATTTCAGCATGTAGAGGTGGAGTCTTTACACTACGGAATAAGGGGCCGCCTAAAGTGCTTGTGACAGCAGAGGAGGAAGCTGAGTCCCAAACGCGCCGCAGCACCAAATAAAGCGGGCGAACAAGGCCCGCCGATGGAAAACAGGGAGTGAGTGAAGGCGGTTGAAACTGTGAGTGAAAAGCGCTGTACATCAATCTCTTTGTGGCTACATACAGTAAATGCCTCCCTGCTGGGGTGAGCTGACAGTAGAGGATGCTCTCCTCCAGCTGATGTTTCATGCTCACAACCTGAACAGGTCCAACTATCAATCAAGTGGAAAGGAAATCCACCAGGACCATATGGCTTTCCAACCATGTGGAAGAGTAAAAAGACAGAAACAGATTACTTTTTTATTCTCACTCTCTCTTTCCGACACCGGAATCTTATCTCGACACGGATTTCAGCTGCTTCAAACATATGTGCCATCTTTTATCTGTCACTTTAAAATGGTCTGGTTATTCCTATCAACAGTAAACACCAATTAATGCCATTATAAATAAGAATCTGTTTAGTTTTTCCTCTCAATCCCTTCACAATGTTATCAACAGTCTGTATTTACTCTGTAAATGTCACATACTTTAAGGCCATCTACTGAGTTACATTTCCATTTTTGTGGTATAACAACCTAAAAATAGCGAGGTGCCAGCAGGCAAGAAAGCATTTCTCTGACCTGTTTCCAAACCTGTCCTGACATCCCAAATCTCCATGTCCCTCCCCAAGTCCCGCTCACTCATTCATAACTGTGGGCTGCAGAGATGGAGGCATTGCCCATGTGACCACACACTGATTGCAAAGGGTCAGAAAGTCCAGCTGCAGGGACACGCTGCTGCATCGCGAGATGGGGTTGGCTTCCCTATATCCATCATCTTAGGCAGCAGTTGATGGTATTGTCTGGCAGTAAAATGACCTCCGGAGAGGTCCAGAGAGAGACTTCAAACACCTTTGTCTATTTATACTTTGCAAACTTAAGGCCTGGTGTTTCAGATAATGTACTGCACCAATATATACCCCTTTATGTATCATGCAACAGAATGAACAGGGAGGCATAACAGTCTAGGAGTTCACAGCCACGCTGCTGGCTCTATGAGTCACCGGTTGGTCACTGTGAGCATGCACAATGACAATAATAACATGCTGCTGTTTAGAGGGTAGGATGTTTACCACCTTCACCGTCTTAGCTTGCTAACAGCCAACGCTTGCTAATCAGCCATTAAACACAATACAGCTGAGACACGTTTTAGTTGAAAACCAAAGTGATGGAAAAGTACTCATCTAATTTAATTTGAGGCTGTGAAGCTGTGATTTAGCAGCACGAGTATCACTGACCTGTAAGCTAAGTTACTAGCAGTTCTGAGTTGTTCTTAAACCATGGGAATACCAAGAACGTCACTAAAAGAAGGCGAGATTTGAGCAAAACTAGTATACGTTTAAATGTCCAGTATGTAATTAGCCGCTTTTATCAAGAATATTGTGAAACTAACCGGGCTGAGAGCAGCAACAACCACCAGCCAGCAGCAGCCTGCATATGAGAGCATCAGTAAAGAGTCTACTAACCGTCTACATGTGAGGTGTTCATGGGACAGTTGGATGGACATTATCATCATCACAATCAAAGTTCAAGTTTGTCATTTCATCTAGCTCTATCCAGTACTGAGCAGTCATCTGCAAACTTGGGTTATTCAGGCTTTGCCAGCTGTGGGAACACCACTGACTCTTTGTCGACCACCCACAGTAGAGCCACTGCAAGCCTGTTATTCCTATTTAATCCCACAAGCGCTCCAAATAATCACATCATAATACCTGTAATACTTACATTTTATGAATAATAATACGGTAATGCAGGGTTAGACTTCCATTTAAAAACACATTTGTATGGAATGTATGTGACGACCAGAAAATGTTTAATATATAACAGCACTTTCCAAAATGTCCACAGAAAGGATTTTGGCCCACCACTAACCCCGGGCAACAAAAGTGGACACAGACACAAAAGAGAGACAGAGAGTGAAGTGCATTCATGGTGGGGAAGCCTGACTCATCAGGGCTCATTGTGCCAACACGTAACCCAAAAAAAGGTGAACAGGCCATACATGCAGCTGGAGCGTGAAAGGCACATAAAGCCGGGTTACCATACGTCCACATACTGCACTCGGGGGCCTTGGTTGCCAACACCTGAGCAGACATTCATAATCAATTTTCTGAAAAGCTTTGAGAGCGGGATGAATGAAAAGGGAATGCACTTACTGCTTGACAGATGATGGGGTATTTGATTCGATTGATGCCGCCGGCAAACACAGCAAAGGTCAGAGCCGTGTGGAAACAGAAGTTGAGAAGCATATGCCATCCCTTCCGACTGATGCGGATTGCGCTGCCAAAAAAAAAAAAAAAAAAAGACCGAGAATCAAACAAATTAGCAGGTACATACCAGATCCCACAGTGTTTTGTGACTTCTCATAACGTCTCATTGAGATTCAGCTTTCAAGGTGCATTGCCCATCAGTCACTTCAAATATGATTTAAGCCAGTCTTTTACAAGGTCTGCATAAATTGCCCTTTTCTTTTACCTTGCTACTGCCATATAGATTAACAGCCACGGCAGAGCCTGGGGAATGCTGCTCATAGAGTTTGAGTAGTGCAAACAAGCGCATTACATACTCCGCTGCCAATACATGTGCTGAGTAATAGAATGGTTTAAAGTGCACTGAAAACATTTTAGCCTTGGTTCGACTTTAAAAAGTAATGGTTCACCCCAAATATCACCAGGTTGATATCACCAGGCATTATTCTGTCTAGCAAAACCTTTTAACACCCTTGTTAAAACATCAGATCGTGTAATGGCGAACGGGTCTGTGGCCCCGGTGCACGCTGGGAGGTCGGTCTACGCTGAGATGCTGCAATATAAAGATGGTGTCTTTCATTTTGTTTCTGCATGAACAAGCAACAAATGGTTCCCTCCGAAGATTTTCTTCGCTACAGCCCCGCAAAGGTTCTAAGAAGATCGATGCCAGACGCCGCACCCAGGGACAAGTTCATTTTGAGTTTTCTTTCAAATTTTCAGGCAGTCAAAACTGAAGTGAGGAAAAAAAAACACATTTTTTTTTCTGCGCTTTTTCCAGTGGCCAAACACCATTCATACGCACAGAGAGACGTGGGAGCATAAAACTGGTTACTTTTAGATCCTGAGTTGTCAAAATGGTTACACACTGTATAATTTTAGAATGATGGACCTCAGGCGAAGGGCTATTCAGAGATTCTTACTAAGAACTCAGCGTGTTATTCGGCATACAGCCTTCCTACACAGCTCTCTCACCCACTTCCACACACACAGTACATGCTGTGGTATATGCACACAAATAGGAATCACTCTGCTGGTTTGATGATGAAATAAAAGGAGATTGCTTCCAGTTGGCTGGGCCAATTGAAGTTTTCACAATGTAAAACTATGCACTCGTATCCACTTTGTGAAATATGGCATCAGCCTTGGGGTTACACAGCCTTGGGCAGGGCACTTAACCCACATTACCATCTCCATCCAGCTGTTGGAAAACAGGCTAAATAGGTCACACAATATGAACATATTTGTCATACGGAGTGAGTTAACAGACCATCGATTCTTTTAATTACTTTCCTGTGTCAGCTCCCTCCCTTACATTCATACTGTCACTGTCACCATTTGAAATTATATAACCCCTGTGCTGGAAATCTCCACTCCCCAAAATGGAGGAGCGGAGCCCCGGCTGCACGTGAGCCAACTGTAGATGAAGCAGTGGCTCAGCAGTGAGCTATGAGGCGTGTCTGGGGCCGGGCTTCGCTGCTCTGTGGAAAGGGGAGGGAGAGTTAAAGCTGCTGTTGTCGATGCCTGTGCCGCGGTCCAAGCACTGAACTCCATCCAGCAAAGAGGCCATAAATCAGGCCGGCTCCTGGCCTCCCTGGAAAGGGGGTTTTCATAGGCTCTGCTTTGGGCTTTCATTGGGTCAAGTACATTAACCTGGCAACCCTCCACATCCCCATCTCCCACAGCGTGGGCGGGTGTGGGGGGATAAAACTGTCCTCTCTCTGCATCTGCTCTCTCACCCCGTACCCACTGCTGAGCCAAATGTAAGGTACAATAAAGCTATGGACAGTATAATATGACACATTATACAATGATACAATGCGTAGTTTCAGCCAAGCCAGTTCATTGGTGCACGGCACGTTCCAAACATGCTGATAAGTCCCATAAACTGCAGGTAGCAGTGCAGTTAAATGGAGAAATGGAAGTGGTTTCATGCTAATTATGATGGAGAAAGGCAGCATTAGGGCCGGGCTATATGGTTGACATCAATAACAATATAAAAGCACTATGGCAAGTGATATATAAAATAATACACCATAATTCATGTTCACTGCAATGAACCGTGTTCCACCGGATTACATAGGACGAAAAGAGACTTTCTGGCACTTGGGAACAGCAACAGGCTGTAAAGCTACTTTTTTTTTTTCCACCAAGATTCCCATCATGCTTTGACTGAAAGTGGAACGCTGCCATGGAGCTGGCAGTAGACTTCACCCGAGCCTGTACTTTCTAAGCCTAGTCAGTATATATATATATATTTTTTTTATATTTTAACATATGGGCAAATTTGCACCATGGATACATGATGCAGTGATGTTGTAACTGCTAACACGTCCTTTAACCATAATTTGCAGACAACTAACCAATCATCCACTCAACTGCATTACTTGTTGTACAGAAAAAAAGCTATAATTTAGCAAGTTTAAGGTGATCTGACGTGATTAGCACCATTGTAATCCAATGTGGATTCACAGATGTTTAACTTCGGCGAGCACTGGAAAAGCTGTGTTCTTAGGACACTGTGGCGTAACTCCAATCTGTTCTACGCAAAATGTGCCAATTGGATTCAAAGGCTTTTTGGTTCGAAGACGTGATACCCACCACTATGTTCTTTACTGGGCTCATGCATCTTGCATCAGCACTGCACCCTTAATCACAGATTCTCTCTCGGCTTATCTCGCTGACAGAGTGAGAACCAACAGCACATACTGTATGCATACAGTATTTATGCATGTGCGTATGTGTTAGTGTGAGTGAGCTGAAGTGAGAGATTTTAACATGCACAATCGGCTGTGCCCGTCCTTGAACAGCCTCCCTCGCATTCTGCCCATTTAACACGCAGTCCCGGCGCTTCGCGGCTTGGATACTGTCAGTCAGCTGGAGTGATACTACACAACTCGAGTGTTACTAAACAGAGCTGTGTTATAGTGCTGGGGAGTGCCTGGAGGGAGGTGTGGAGGACGAGGAGGTGTTGGAGTTTGTTAATGCGAGCGCAGTTGAAAGAAAAGCCCTCTAACCCTCCCGTGTGTGTGACAGACAAAAGCTCCGGCTTCATATCTTAAATATGAGCTTGTTCTCACTCTTGGTTTTGACTGGAATTAATGTCTTTTTTGCTGTGAAAAGCACCTTGTGATGAATGAGCGCGCTTACACGAGTAACCTGGTTACAATCAGGTTGATGGAATGTCCCAGTCACGCTTTACCCACGTAAACATTATTTATCCTGGTTTCAGAAACCTGGATGAGGCTTTACTGCAGCTTTGAAAAAACACCTTCCACAGGTTTCTGACTCCAGTGTGGAGTAAGACAGCCAGTTAAAATAAAAAAGGGGGAAATAACGAGGATTAGCACACTAAAATAAAAAGGTAAGTCTGACTTCAGCGGATCGTAAATGGTATCTTCGCTTCTATTTTTCATTACTGACAATGAGATAACGCAGCTAAATCCCACTCGGTGTTGAAGCTAACTTATTATTTGCAACAGCTGAAGTTACTCAGTCTGCACAGAAATGAGCGGCAGAGATGTTCAGGTATGAATACACACCTGCAGACAGACAACCTGGAGACTGTTTATTTATACAGGGATATGAACAACCTGATTTCTCATGTTCCATATAAACATCATCTACCACATATGACCAAAACGCAGAATACTAATGTGCATATATTAAGAAAAAACCTCACTGTGTCTCCTTTCAAATTTACATTAATACATGTAGCAAGCTATTTAGTGTGAGACATCATTGCATGATCATGAACACATGTTAATAAAGCTATTTTCTCAGAAAGGTCTGTTTCTAATATAACCTGTATTGGGGTGCAAGTTAAGATAACTCTAATTTAAACTGTTCCTCAGTTGTGAAATATTCTTGAAAGTCTAGTGCAGTGATGCTTTTCGATATATATTACTGTATTATTAACTAAAAACTGACACTTATAGCAGCATTATTTTTGCAACCACTAAAGGCAGCGCTTAAGTTTAATGTTTATCTCAAGATTAATTTAATAATGAAAGACGTAGTATTTACATAATACATTACAAAAAGGTCTCCAGTCGAGGGTTTTGAATGTAATCGTATTAATATGTGAACCATAGCTGTGTGTTATTCTTATGCCTTGTTTTTCACTTAACAGCTTGACTTTCAGGCTGCTAATCCTGCATTAAACAGCAGGATATCCAGGGGCGTTCTGTTTACACGTCACTCGAATTAAATGATCTCAATCTCCTCCAATTTTTGAATTCGCTCCTGCCTGTATCCCAGTCTTCATCTGTTTCTTCAGTCGGTGCTGCAGTGCTGGGCGACAGTTAAGTGATGCTGCTGTTTGGAGGCCCAGTTGCTGTCAGCGCCGTCTGACTGCAGGAGGACGCACCCTGTCTCTGTCCCAGGTGACACAGATGGGTGCGAACTGCAAATGCCGCAGCTCGGTCCCTGTTTCATAAATTTGCCGCTTTAGTCACAGTCGGGGACGGAAAAACATAAATAAAAGGAATTTCTGTCTGACAAAATATCCCTTAACTGTATTATTCTAAGAGTAAAACAATATTTTTTCAGAATGAGGCATTTGAGACATTTTTTTTTCCCTTCCGCCTAAAATGGATGGCGAGCTATTACAATAATATCACATTAATGCCACCGACATGATAAAGTGACTGATGCTCTACAAGAACAACAGAAGACGAATTGGCGAGCTGAAATAAAGCGACAGCCAGGCTCTCCCCTGCTTTAATAACAGCATCCACTGCGGATGAGCCTAAGAGGAGCAGACAGATGCCACGGTGTCAAACCACGAGAGGTGCCTTCTCCGTCCTGCCTCCGTACGGAGCGAGAGCGGCAAAACTGGCCCGAACAGCACTTAGAAATCCATTACAGGCACGCATTTCTGCCGCGGCCGTCTGAAACACACATGTGCGCACATCTGCGTATGTGTTTTAGATCCTCTTAGTCAGACAGGCTGCAGTGCGTTACGCCCGCCTAAAGCATCTGACTCACGCTGCGCTCAACCCAGGATCTTTGACAGAGGACTCAAAAAAAAACAAACTGTGAACCATAAGGGAAAGAGAGGTGGGAAATGATTGTTTATTAATTTATCTGAAGCCTTGTTAGTCATCACCGAGGTAGGAACTACTCTTGAGGGGTCCATGGGAGATTAATGTACATATACGTCTGCCTGGGGGACTGGACGTAGAAGTTCATGGCTGTGGTTTTAGATTATAAATGCTTAACGGAACCGAGGTGGTGCTTCCTTCTTACCTGTGGTGCACTATGTACGTGATGATGGAGGCGAAGAGGCAGAGCAACATGACCGCCGTGCAGGCATACACGACCGGGTGCAAAAACTCCCCAGGGTACGGGGGGAAAGACAGCACCTTCTTCAGATCCTGAGGCGTAAAAAAAACAACAGAAACAGAAAAACCTGGGATCAGACAGAAGTCATCATAAATACAGTATCATAAAAAATAATCAGTGCGCAAGAACTAGGCCTGCACAGTGACAGCATTTCCAATGACGGAGATGATGAGCCCTCCATATGCATAGGCACAGTATACTGCGCCGGCGAGATATGCAAGCAAAATACAAATGAATGTCAAGGAAATGTCTGGGAGTTAGAAAGCTGTCCAAATCAGCATAAAAGAGTAACAACCCTGTCGAGTGAATAGTCTTCCCCCCCTGCATTTACATTTTGCATTTCAGGCATTTAGCTGACACTCTTAGCCGTGGCGACCGAGTGCAACAATGGTATAAGCTTCCTCAGTCTGCCAACATAAAAAGCAAAACAAAAATGGATAGCAGCCAAGCACGAAGGCGGGGAGAAAAAAAAAAGTTAAGTCGCTTTTTGTTTCTCTAAAAGACACATTGTTAACAGACGCTCATTAAGCCCTTATCAACATCACAGTCGATTTGCTTGGTAATTTATTCTACAAGACAAACTTCTTGCGCTGCTGCTGCACACGTTTCGACAGCTACAGCTTCAGCTTCTCCACCGCTTTAATTCAACGTCGTCTCCGTAAGCTTCTTCTTCGTAAGATCTGTCTTGTTGGGAAAACAGAACAAGCTATCGTAATATCTGCACACCCTCCTTCACACGAACACGACTGCACCACGCTCTGCGCTGAGCCAACGCTGACGTCACGATTCGGGCGCCGCCGCGTTGACGTTGCTAAATAAAGCGCACCTCATCTCCATAACCCCGCCAGCTCAGTGTGAGTTTGTGTCTGCGAGAGTGATCCGCGTACACGCTGTCTGACTCCATCATTGTCTCGGTGAGTAGCCAAGTGGGATATTCTCTCTCCGTGTTTATCCAAAAGGCTGATGAGCCTGCCGGGGTCTGTGAGGGGTCGCGGCCTTCAACTGTGCATTTATAAGCACAGTTGTAAAGCGGTGGCCCGAAATGGAATAAAAGGTTTGCGGGACAGGACGCGGGGGAGATGTAGAGCAGGAGAGCGTACCGACACCGAGTCCAGCCCTCGTCACTGGGTCTAATAAAGCCTTTCCTGTGTGTTTAAGGAGGAAAAAGGTGCGGGGAAGTAAAAGAGTCAAGCTCTCCTGGAGGTATGAGCTGTTATGTTGTTGTTTTTCCTTAAATCACTAAAGATTTAGTCTTCAAATTTGCTTTTTTTTAAACTTTTCTAACTACCTACATCTTTTATTATTAACTGCGGACATGAAATACATCACTTCAGATGCAATGAAACATGTTTCTGTCTTAATCATCTATCCATCTTCTGTACCCAGTTACCCCAAACAGGGTCACGGTGGGTTGGCACTTTTTCCAGCTCAAGATAGATGAGAGGAAGTGTATATCTCTTGTAGGCTGTCTATCACAGGGCTAACACACACACACACACACATGTAAAACCACAACCGTTTAATCTCACACTCCCAGCTACAGTAAGACCAAAAAGCAGTTTGGAGGATGGTTTGTCCTTCAGCCTCTCTAAAACCAAAAACGTGCGTGCTCAAAAGAAATGTGCTTATCGGCTCTGACTTAACCTACAGAAGCACGCCCAGCTAACTAGCTTACAGCATTTTTACAGGGTTCTCATTAAAACTTGTTAGCGGGTGAAGGTGTTTTTAGTCAACTTGGTGGTTAACATTAGCTTAATTAGCTATCTGGTCGTTTTGCCAGTTTAAATTTCATTTTCAGCTTAAAAAATGAACATTCCTGCCAAAAGTGAGACACCTGCTTTTGTCGACTCCTGATATCAGAGACCCATTGTTTTAAAATGACTAATTATTCATGATAAATCTGCAGCCTGGAAATATTGTTTGTTCTTCCCACAGGAAATGAGTACAAACACCAGGAGAAAAGGCTAACTCACGTGGAATGCCACCGTACAAGGCCCCAGAGAGTATTCGTGCCATGACCGCTCATTGGTCAAATCTTTTTTCGTATTTCTACAACCAGCACACAGAGACCGACATTAGCATTGATTTGAAGATGAGTCTGTGTCCACCTGACGAATAAATCCAACATTTCCTATCAAATTCTGTTTTGCTCTTCACCAAATACCCAGCACTTTACTGCAGCTGCTAACTGCCTCACCTTCTTCACCACCTGACTGCTGAATTAAAGTTCAGATTAAACAGCATTTTGACAAGATGTGGCTTCCGTATGATGAAGTGTTTTGGAGCGAAATAGTACAGATTTGATTTGAGTGTTGAAAAGTGGGCGAGTCATATCTAAGATGAAGAGTTAATGGTGGATTAATGAGGTTGGATGATACCTGCAAGGATCTAAGTCTGGGTCAACTCGAACGCTGTTGAGATGAACAGACATTCTGACGTCTCGTGCTGTTGCTGTCGTTGTTGGATGTCATGATATTATTGGTTGAAATTGGTTTGTTGATGTTTTGTTTTGCAGGCAGAACAGATAATCTGATTTTGACATGATACAAAGGCAGGATTTTGCAGAATCACACAGCGATGTGTGATTCTAAAAGGGTAAAAGGGCATGTTCTGTTTCATCTGGAATGTAATCTGCCTGTTCATTAGTGCAGTTAGGAACAGTCGTGTGGTTTTCGGAGATTGAAAATGATCTGAAACAGCTTCCCTGCTGCTTTAAGAAACAAGGGGAGAGACAAAATCAAAACAGTAAAGTCGAGGCCCATAAACCCAAAACATTAAGCTGAAAGACACTAAAACAGACCACAGAGCTGAGGGGAACAGCGGAAGCATTGTGGGCTGGTTCGTCACGGCTGTAATAATAATCAGAACATCTCTGTACCATTCCTGCCAACTTTTAAAGGGGCGGGACCATCGATCTTTAAAAACACAGGCATTTATGACTTTGCAGCTTGTAGCTTGGCCAGAAAATCAAAAATGACAAGACGGTGGGACGAGGGGAAGAGCTGGAGAGGGGACTGCAATTAGACCTCAGCAATAAAATTCACCATCGTGTGGGAGCATGGCAGCACACAGACGGAGAGAAGGAATAGCAAGAGAGTGGCCCTTTAGGGGGAAAACACACATGTTCGAAATTCCAAAAACAACTTCACATAATTTGGTAGCTCCAGATTTACTGGGAATTATTAAGTATGTATTTGTCCTCGGAGCGATGTCATAGAAGGACAATAAAAGTGGTGTTAATTACAGCCCAGTGAATTGATGTCGCAGGGAAAGAAAAAAAAAAAAAAAACATGGCCTGAAGCATCAGCAAGAAATCCTGCTGAAATGAAGCTTTTAAGTCAGTAAGCTGATTTATATACTTAAAGAGCAAATAACACTTCATAGGAGTTCAGATCATGAAAAACAGCCAAGCACAAACATCAACTTCACCAAAGGTCAAAGAGGGAACGTGTTGACTCTATCTGCACTGCAAAAATCAAATCATTCCCGGACACGTGTCACAGTCGAACGTGACACCAACACGGAGAGTGACAGCAGCTATGGTTAAATGGCTTTAAGGTGCGAAGGAGGAAGTCAAACAGTCTCATGGGACGTGTTATGATCATCGCTGGGCTTATATTGCAGGCTGAGAATGTCAGCCCCCTCAGAGTCTTTAACCATTCCTGACCACGTCACGGCTGAGCGCTGAGCTGCTTCTCTCAAATCACAGGACACGCATCTTGGAAGTGTTAAACTTGCAAAACCATACATATGCCCCAATGTCTTATTACTTAAAGGTAGTATACTGATTTTTACTCGTCAAGACACCAGTGCGGTGTGCACAAAGGCTGCACTGGCTTTGTCACATCATGCCAATATGAAAACATTAAAAAGCAGCTTTGAAAAGCTTTTGCAAAGAGCCGTTTTGAGAGTTTAGTGTTTTTTTCATTTTATATGTTACTATTGTTCACAGCATTGCCTTCCTTTCCCTTTGCTTTTCACAGTTTCTAGTAGCTCATCTGCTTCTGCCAAACACTGCAATGTGAGACAGTAGTGTCCATTAACAGCACAGCCAAATATCAAGCAAATCAAGCGTTCATGCTGGCATTTTTAAGTATGCTTAATGCAAGAGGTTTTTTTTTTTAACTGTGTATGCGCTGCATGCTTGAAACACATTTGGAGTCCATTAAAAGCCTAAAAGCTCTGCCTGCGTCCAACTGAACAAAGACTGACCAACATCACAGTCCAACCTGAGCTGTCAGCAGAGGAGCTAAAAATCAGGTGTGACCAACGCTGCAGAAGCAGGAAAGGTCTTCATATCTGAACAGTAGCGTGGGGCTTTCACACACAGGACCTGCTGAGGTCTGGATTTCCTGCTGTAGAAGACATTAACACTTCCAGGAATGGCTCAATCCGTGCTATTTCCAGTTGAAGTATTTCCAAGATTACCCAGTGGCAGGATTAGAGGAGACATCTTTCCAGCTGTTGCGATGTGACATTGATGTAACAAGTTACCACCATCAAAATTGGTAACACCCAATGTGGGATACACACTATATGAGCACATCATACAGTAAGTCAGCATAGAGTGAACAGACGACTATGAAGTCAGTGGCTCAACTCATATTTCAAGGAAAATCAAAAATTCACGTGTCAGCATCTAATAGCTGCTTCTCTCTGTTTTATACTAATGTAGATTTAATATCTTTACAGTTTGGACTGTTTTACGGACAAAATAAACAAAGTTAAGACCTTTGGGATTCAGAACTGTGACATTTTCCACCGCTTTCTGAGTTTTTCTACACCAAATAATTAAAAGATTGATGACCTAGTTGCAGCCCTTCTACACAAAACCACAGAAACTATACAAGTCAATTTTGTGAGACTGGCAAACAAACATTTCAAACAGAAGTGCCAGTGGACGAGACCAGACAAAGAAGGACAGCAGTAGCCTGAAGGACTGAGAAGAAGCTGGCTGCCTGGGAAAACCAGGCTGCCTGAAAGTGAATGGCTAACAACTCTTCTTTAACAGCTACCACAGAGGTACCTTTGTGCAAGGTGCTGAGCAGCTGCTCAGAGGCCAACACTAGAGGAACTGCCATTTTATGGGGCAGCACATATAGCAGCATACTTTGAAAGCGAAGAAGGGCAAAGCTGGAATAGAGCATGCATGCTCAGCAGAATCCCCCCCCCCCCTCCGGACAAATAAAGGTTAGAAAAAAGACCTTACAGCAGGCAGAGCTGGGAGGAGAGAATAGAGAGGAAAAAAGGAAGAAGGATGAAGGGAGACTGTCCCTTTCAGCAGATGGATAGGCCTAAAGAAAAATGGCGCGGCGGACTACAGGGTGCCCTGAACAAATTGTTCATACAGCTCCTGGAAGCAGCGTGTTTATGCTCCTGGGGTGATGTGGGGCAAACTGCTGCAGCACATTCAGAGGAGAGGGCTGGAGCGGGATGAATGCACAATACTTATACCAAACAGCGACCCAAGTGCTATAGCTTTCCACCGCCGGTCTTATTATCAACCCATTAATCATTTTCCTTACAGGGCGTGCAGATTTTCTTAGATCTGCGTCTCTTCAAGGTTGCTACCTTTGAGTTTTACGCCGACTCCCGTGTACTGAAGTTATGTATAGATCTGGCCGTGCAACAGATACAGACTGTAAAGTTGCGATTCCCTTGTTGACCCGGCTGTCATGATGACTGATTGGCCATTGGCGTAGCTCGCAGCGTGCTCTAAACTACTCTTCCCTGTTGTAGTCCTCCTCGCAGAAGCCAATAGCACAATGTCAGCTGGGGACAGGAGCAGCCATCTTCAAATGTGATTCCACCACTCCAGTTATTGTCATTACTGCTATCATATTACATCACAGCAGCGTGGCCACTTTATTACTGTGTCTGTGCTGCAGGACAGTGTGACCGGACCTCTGGCGGCGCAATTCATTACAAAGAGGCAACAATATTACCATACAGGGCAGCTTAGCTTAGCCCACTCTGGATTAGCAGTGGCATGTTATGTCTAAACATGCCTCCATTGTCCCCGAGCCTCGGCAGCTAAACAGGCCCCTGATCCCCTGTTTGTGTTGTAGTTACAACTTTAATCCAGGATCCTCCCTCCCCATGCCAAAATCAGATTACCAGAGTCAATTAAACTTGATCCATAATCTCGGCGCACAGGCACAGTGGGTGCAAGGTTATCAGGCCTGCAAAACAAAATGGGACAAATGCGCTGTTGATCTGAGAGGACTTACAGGCTCAGTGTCTTGTCTTACCCTGGTGATTGGTTAAAATGATGAGAGGCACAACCTGTGGCAGCTACAACGCAAATAATTCCCAGACTCTTGCAAATTTTATGCATTTCGCTGTTAATTGATGCTGCTGAAACCGCAGAATCTGTAAACCAATCTGTGACATATGTCCTCACAAATGTGCTTCTTTCCCTCTTGTAATCACAATGGGTGCACGCAAGAATGCACAAACATTGTGGGAGAGAGGGAAGAGAAAGGGAGTGAGAGAAAAACAAAATTAAAATCCTCTAGTGAACAGCCTGCGGGCTCCCGGCTCCCAGCTCCCATCCAGCACTGTGTTTTATCATCCTTGAGTGGCCGCCGCGAACGCTGGAACAGAACCGGAGCGAGTGTGCAAATCAAACCCACTCTGGCTTGCCCATACACCTCGGGATAACGGAGTGAGACAGGACAGTGGCGGGACAGCGTAACCTCTGGACTCGACGACGACGGTCAGAAAAAGTGGTCATGCACCATTTAACGCAGGTCATCAATGTTTCAGCGGCACCTTGTGGCTGTCACTCAGCTCGTAGCTTTGAGATACGGTCATGCTCGTAATCAGCACCTCGCCCGGCGAATGTTCAACAGCGGAGGCAAACAAGGCCCACCGTGAAACGAGTAATCAAATCACGCGGAATCAAGTACGCACCCATCAAATCAACAAACATTATGAGCTGATGAGGAACCTCGCTCGGCATAAAGGATGAAGCCCCTCTAGATGAGCACCGTCATTTGAGGCTTAGACGCATCAGTCGTGCCGTATCTATCTCCTCAAACATCAAGGGGGCATTGTTTCATTAGCATTAATTTCTCTGGAGCCTCAGATTAGAAGTGTTGTGTTTAGCTTTGGGCTATTCAAATTCCTATACAGAAGTTATTGTAATCGCTGTTCTGTGGAGATATTTAAAGCGTGACTATCAAATAAATGAGCCTCGTGCACTGCTCAACCTTGCAAACCGAGTACAAGCTCATAATTCACTGTAGGCAAACCCCCCTCTACAAGTGGAACAAAGAGACGTGAATACTCAAGTCTGCAACGAACAGAATGAATCAATACGAACAAATGTGAAAGCAAGGAGAAGATTGCTTTTTAATATAGGGCGGAGACACGGGACTGACTCTAATCTCGGTCTTTCTTTAGCTTTTATTTATCTGGGGAAGATTTGCTGAGCTGGATGCCTCCTTTCATGCTCATCCAGCTAAACACACTGACTATTGGGATCTACCCAGTCTGACCACAAGCTGACTGGTGTTTACTGAGCTCTTCTCAGGTCCCCGACTCGCTGACATGTTTCATGTAGGGCTGCACTTGACGGCATCTTAGCAGAATTCAAATCATTTCACATCCTCCATTGAATATCCACTCATCTAGCAATTTATCACAGTCACCTAGTGTGCTCGAATGTGATCTGATACAACAATCCTGCGATACACTAACGCCTCAGAGAGATGTTGATTCAAATGCAGACCATTTGAAAGGCTGTATTCTGTGACGCTATTCGCGGCGGCACGTTGGCTGACATCATTTGGCACAAATATTGCGTGTTATGCATAATAATTACAATAACACTACGAGCGTTCAGCCGTGCCAGTGGCTTTGTGAGGCTGCTCAGTTTGAGGTAAAAGCTCTGCACATCTTCATCCATGATGCTCCCACTGACAGTGCTAACACAAGTAGAATGGTTACTGTGATGTTAGAACGGCATCCTTGGCATACCAACATTTGCATATAAGCATTAAAGGCTCAGGGTTAGTTTGTACTAATAGAACCAACATGTTCTGCGAGCCAAATTACCGTTTTTGTCAAGGGAGTTTGGTGGATTTGGAGAAAGCGACCTAACAGTTGAGCTGCCCATCAGAAAAGGTTTTCTGACAGCACAGTAAAATGCTGAGAACATTCTAAATATGGCCTACATCAATTTATTTTAAAGCTGTCTTAAACAGGTTTTGCTGCTGACCCCGTCCACAGCAGAACACACCAGTACTCCTGCTTCTCCAAATATGGATGCGCCAACTGCCATCGACAGCAGGTAATGCACTGTCTATGGATATGGATGGATATGGATAAGTGCCTCATAAAACCCCATTTCAAACCCAAAATACCCCTTTAAACGCAGCTGACGTTGATAGGTATGCAAGGCAAAGAGAAATACCAGTCCGGTCATGGGAACCCAACTTTCGTTTCATGTTGAGAATTTTCACCCCGAATATTAGATTCAACCCACAGCCATGCGCCTCCAACTTTGGGAGAAAACCTTCTATTTCCTCAGTTTGAAAACACAAATCAATAAAAAAATAAAGTGAGAGATGATTGTTTTAACATACACAAGCTAGCATGAAACTCTTGCCAACATCATGCTTCTCGTTGTCTTTGTACGTGTGTGCACATGAGAGAGATGACTGGTAGGTGTTGTCTGAGAGTGGTGACTCATCTCTTCCAATCGCTACACACAGCAGAATGCTGAATGGATTGAACCCCGTGCGCGCTCACGTGAGTGCACGCACAAACGCATGTAGTCACACGCACGGACACGGATGCAAGGGCAGAGCAAAGCGCATTGGACGCGCACACATACATGTCAGCAACACCTCTGCCCTCTTACGCACACCACTCACGCTCTGTTCTCGGCTGCCTGAGATGGCACGCTGCTCAGCCGGCAGAGAGGGAGCATACATTACACCAGCCCGCACCCTGTTCCCTTGCCGGTCAACACCTTGTACCAAAACGTGCTTTTTCTTTTCTTGTAACAATGGAAAAGAGTAGGGCAGCGCTCCACAGGTTCTGCTCTGTTAACACGGAGCGGTGGAGAGGATGCACTGTAAACCCAGCCTCTGCAAGCAACACAATGCAAACAGCCTCTCTATCAGAATGCATTGCTCTCTGGCAATGGAGGTCTCAGCGGGTAAATAAGCTTACGTTTGCCTGTGTGGTGCTTAACGCCGGCGAGCTGGTGCATTTACAGAGCTCTCTCACACACACACACATACAAACACACACACACACACACACACACACACACACACATCTGTTGCTGTCCACCATTTTCATGTGCTCTTTCTCTGTCTCCACTACAAACCTCTAACAGCCCCTCTAGTGCTGGCTGACTACATAAAAAGCAGCTGTGTGATGTTGGGCATTTGATGGCTCTATTTGTATCGCCATAGAAACCACACCGTTACCGCATCATTTCGGAATATAAAGCACGTTTGCAGGTAAGGGGTCTTGGCACCACCTCCCTGCAAAAACAAACGTCTTGCACAAAAAATGAGTGGCCTTGTCGAGATGTTGTTTAAAGCGCTGTCAGGAGGTGTAACCGGTGCTGGACCGTTGCTGCCATGTTCCCTAACTGTGGTGGCATTTAGCCCCCTGAGAGAGAGTTGCTGAGAGAGAACGGGTGGGGGGTGGGAGTGAGGGATGCTCTTGGATGAATGCAGCCAACCGTGCAAGGAATAAATGCATGAAGAATATGTTATGTGGTGCAACTAACAGAAAACAGCTTGTAGCAGGGACAACAGTGAAAAGCAGTGATAGGGGAGATAAGGAGAAGAGTGATTATATGGACAAAAACCATGGAGACTGGTGTATGGAAGGACAGGCAGATAGGTAAATCATCACACCTTCAGCCCAGGAAGCTACCGTGTGTCTGAATCAGATCTCTCCCACGTCGTTCCCCTTCCCTCAGCCCCCCAACAGCAATGCAATTTCCCTCCATCTTTGATTACAGATTGCTCGCCGTGATCGCAGCCCAGTTCCATTTTACCATCCATCTGACAGTTGTGCTATCTGTGCCATTTAGACCTAAGTGGACGCTCCATCTCCTCTGCCTGCAATTTACATGTTTGCATCTCGTTAGGGCCATTTGTAAGGCAAAGGCAGAGCGCCAGGACAGTGAAGTCGGGGGGATGGGGGGTGGGGGTTCGGTGCACAGATTAGTTTTCACCTTTGATACCAGAGCGCATCGCTCAATCGTGCGGAATGGGATTCCGGGGAAGGGGATTTTTTAAGATAGCTTTGATCCTAAAACACATTGATACGGTACAAAGGCCCGTCTGTGGATGGGCTATTCATTCCTTCACTCTGTCACTCTGACGTGAATATTTTGAGACGCATCGCCGCCCGCTCTGGCGTACTCTCGAACACACATGGCAAAGTACATGAGCCACAACCGGGATGTAGACGCTGGAGAAATGTTGAGGATCCATGCTGCTCAAACGCTGAATACGAGCCCCAAGGGAATTTGTTTTGCTTCAAAAAGAATCTCTTTCGAGAGCCGTCAGGCTAAAACGCTTGTGTTTTCCAACAGCGTCCAGTGGGTCTGCAACAGCTGGCTCTCCCCCGTCTTTCAAACTACCTTGCCACTACTTCAAGCTGCCCACTGACCCCACCCAGCTGCCACCTCGGACTTGAAACAAAGATCTCGGAATCGTCACGAATTGATTTCACCGGACACATTTCGCTAAACCCTTTACTTGGACTCATTTAACTGGACTTTTTATTTCACGTCTGAGATTTTACACTAATATTGTCCAATTATTATCCATTTGTTGAATATTGCGCCTCGTCTGTGTTACTGCTCCAATTTTCTGTTCATTTTCAAAAGCCGTTTTTCCACCTACAGCAGCTGTTGCACACCCAGCTGTCCAAGGAGGAGGAATCTCTCTTTGATTAGACTCTCCCGAGGTTTCTTCCTTTTTTTCTTTATGTGCTGAGGTTGTTTGAGGAGCTCTTCCTTGTTGCTGTCTCGGGCCTATAAATCACTGCGAGACATCATATGTGATATTGGGCTTCGCAAAGAAATTTGACTTGAGATGACTTCTGACGTCTTACCCTACATGTTACTGCGGGTAATGAATGATAGCTGCGGCCCCGTTGATGAGTGATCCATCGCCCTTGTGAGCAAAGATTCAAGAAACCAAAATGATCAGTTTAAATGCTTCTTCAATGACAAACCTTCCTTTTTGACAAATATATCTCATTAAAAGACCACAACTGCCATGATCCTACTTCCCACAATCTGTCCAATGTGTATGCGAAGACGTAAAAAGCAGAAAAAAGAAAACAAAGACAGAGTTTTTTCTTTTTTTTTTTAAAGGTGGCGATAATTTCCTGATACAGCTGGGAACCGTAGTTTTAGCTAATGCGGCGCAGACAGGAGTAAACAGTGCATTTATGGGGACTATTTTTAGCTGCAGATTAACATGCACAAGTGAGTGCCTACAACATCAGGACAGTGTATTTGCAGCTGACTGATTAAACTATGCTGCCCTGGCTTATGGCATCTCACTCACTGGTGTGTTTTTAATAGTTGCAGGACAACAATGGAGCTCTGTGGCACAGGGGAGTAATCTACAGGTTTAGGATCATCAGTTTTATCATTAAGCCTGTTTTCTTTTTGTGTAATGCATGGTTCTTCCTTCATCTATCGGAGTGCATTAATGCATATCGCACGACATTGTCTGTGGGTCTGTCTGTGCCAGAGATCATCAGGTGGTCATTCACCTCGTGTGAATTTGGAAAAAAATCAAAATTGTGTATTATTTGCAACGTTGGGTCTAATCTGTCAAATCCATCCATGCCAGCATGTGTGGTGTTCTATAACAAATCTAAACTGAGAGACCTCAGACTAAAATCTGAAGGGCTCTCAATAGACCTTGCCAGAAGATAGACCCCTTCGCCTGTCATGTTATCACCCCCCTCCTTCAAATGACAGCAGACTCATTGGCTGTTGTCCTTATCTTCTTCCTGGGAGTGCACAGTGGGGCCACGTTGCATCAATAGCTGCTCCCTAATTACAAGCTTAGCAACGAGCTGCGGCATCAGCATCATCAGCAGCAGCTCCACACCCTTCCAGTAGATTAAGACAGATGCAACTGCAGGGCACGGCTGCGCTCTCTTTGTGCTGAGGAGAAGAATGTACTCTTACGCAGCTATAGGCCATGAGGTTAAACGTCAAAGGTCATGGTGATCATGATTGGCTGTGACAGAAAAGGCCGCTGTGTATAATAAACCACTTGCAAGAGTTTAATTTTCTAGTCTATTATGAAAATGGCTGTCGCCTTTAACCCTCGGCCTTTTCTGTTTTTGCGGCGATGTACTTCTGCTAATCAGGGCCTGGCAGCAGCAGGAGCAGCGGCGGCGGCGGCGGTGAAATGGAGGGGCAGAGGCGGGCGATCTGGGAGCTGCCGTCTTGGCTGACAACAGAGGTGGACATGCAGACAGACAGCCAGCCAGCCAGCCGAACATCCAGCCAACCAGCCAGCCAGCCAGCCAGCCAGCCAGCCTGCCACAGGGCTGGATCACTTTCTACACTTCTCTAATAGAGAAAAAACTGTGCTCTTAATGTGTTTGTCTAGACCGGCCAGCGTTGTGCAAATGAGGTGCTGTCCGGTTCAGTTAAATGCAGTGCACAAATACAGCAACCCAATTGAAAGCCAGTGACAGAAACTCAAACAGAGGCAGAGCAAGAGAGAGAGAGAGAGACAGAGAGGCAGACAGAGATAGAGAGAGGGGGAGAGGGAGGCTGTTTACACGCCATGTCCTCATTTCTACCAAGCTGTCTCTGGGGTTCAGAGAGGGTCGCACTGTCGACTAGGGAACAGCTGGTGAGAGAGGGGGGAGCTGGGGGGGGGGGCATTTGAACATGGACAGTTTCAGATCACATGCCATGTTTCGATGTGAACAGTCCTCCTTTTTTTTTTTGCCCCTTCGCATGGGTACCGTTTGGTCAGGACTTTGTGTACCGACGCTGTTCCAGGACATGAATCATGTATGTCAGATGGCCTCTGTCACATGCAAAAGGACAAGCGGGACCTGTTTCATTTTAATCATTTGTGACTAATCACAGACAGTGCGGCAGATGTATGCGAGTCCACGCAGCGCTGCTATGAAAAAGAAACGCCCTCCTTTATCTCTCATCCAAGTGTTCGTATCTGACTAACTGTTTGAGAAAAACGCGGGCCAAAATCCTCAACTTGGACACGAAACCAAAAACGCGACCGCGTCATTATCGTTTCACGAAGACTGCTTGTCAGGAGGAACCGCTTTACATTTCAGGCGAGCGGTTCGCCCCTCAGTGAGGAAAGTGCAGCACAGCTTCGGCTGCCAATTAATCAGCGACTGTATATAAACAACATCAAAACCGCAGGACCACCGGATACCCTATTAACTTTCTTTACACACACATGTGCAGGCGCATTAAGTGCGGCAATCCCTTCTGCTGTGAGCAGCGCTATTATAATTTTTCATATACTTAGTTGAGGAGCGTACATAATTTGAATAACAATGGGTTAAAGCAATGCAATTTGGATCCAGGCTAAAAGAGGAACACACACTGCATTAAAAATAGAGTGTCCAATATAGAGCGTCAAGGAAAGGGGCCAACTGTAAGTATTGGCTCGCTCTAGCAATGCCAGGGCAGAACTGTTGATGTCTGAGATAAATGGTGGTCCGTGAGCTCTGAACTCATTAGTCAGGGGGAAAACAATCTGCATCACATGTCGGGTTATTGGCCAGCAGCAATCTGTTCTGGGAGTACAGGGAGGACGGCTGGATGAGCCAGACCCTTCCCCTTTCACACCAGAGCAAGTCCACAGTCAGCAAACACCCAGAGGTTCAAACCAGAACAGCAGCAACACAAGGAAGTCTGCAGTGGTGGCAATGTGGTTTCTGCAAGTGCACACACACATGCACGTACGCGCACGCTCCCTCACGTGCACACACAAAGCAATCCCCGTGTGCTAAAGTAATCACGCCTGACATCAAATTTAAGTTAATGCTTACAAATGGAACATGAGTGCGTTTATTAAATATTAACCTGAGCCAAACCTCGGCTCGTGCGGTAAGTTCACACAGCAGAGCGCAAAAAAAAAAAAAAAGAGAGCCTGGCCAAGCCTCAGAGCGGCCGGTTAAGCCAACGGCTGGCGCGGAGGCCGCCTCGCACGCGGACGGCGGAGGTGGATTAGCGCTCGTCTGTCAGCTGCCACGTTTGGAACGAGTGCAAGCGAGGTAAAGGGTGAAAGGTAGCTGATGCTAAGTGGGCTGCAAATAATTAGCATTTACGCTAAGAACCGGCTTAAGCTGCATAATTATGACAAAGCTTAACACAAACACGCTGCGCGGCGTCACTGATTACTCACACTCGGTGAAAGTGTGTGCAGTCTGGGGTTTTTGCTCGACATCCGCACAAAATCTCATCTCGCGTTTGCAAATATGGAGAAGAGGCCTCACTCATGGTTGGACCAACATCATTAACCAAAGCGGTATCTTACATCAAAGTACTGGGTCAATATTTTGGGAAATTCGGCTTCTTGTCAAGATATGAGGGACGCACGTCTGCAATATGAAACTAACTTCTGCAGCTGTAACAGAACATCTAAAGCTCACTTAACAAACACATCACACTTGATTTGTTTGACCAAAACCAATGCGCAGAAACAACATGTGGGCTTTCTATGGGAGCTTAGTGATGCTGCACTATTTCCTGTCCGGGAGCAGTGACTTCCTGCTGTCGGCGTCAGGTTGCCAATTCATTTCTCTTAGAAGAGAACCTCTTGCATCAAACAGGCTCTCCAGAGGCTAAAAGGTGTGTGTTGCATGGTGCAAGCCTCCCTTTTTTAATCCACTATCAGCTGACACACAACCACGAGGCATCACCGCCACCCCCTCTCTCTCCCTCTGTTGATATCACAGCCTGTCATCACCACCCCCCCCCCTTTTCCCTCTCCCCCTCCCACTACAATGCACATCAACAGAAAATGCCGGCACGGTGCTGCGAGGCGCGTATCTAAACAGGTCATCGTCATTATCACTGTAAATCCCTTCATCTCCTTAAACACACACACCAAAGCCCCTTTAGTATGAAAATGTCTCAGAGATAGATACGTCCGGGGCACGAGGATAAAGTTAACCCCTGCTGAAGCCGCGGTCCGCTTTGTGGGCCTGCAAACTGGCTCCTTGTCTCATTATGTCTGCCTTGAGCTGGGATGTGGACAAAGGACTAATGAGGACACACAACTTTGAAATCGCTATATGCCGGGGAAGAAAAAAACAAAAAGAAAACAGACAGAGAAAATGAGGCGCAAACAAGAAAACACTGTCTCCGAGCTGCAGAAGTTGCCAGGAGGTTATTTTCGATTAGCAACAGGCATCCTGCACAACTTACAGTATGTGCATATTAGCCATAATTGCTAAACAAGAAAACACCACATGTGGATTGAATTTGAATAAACAACTCCCTTGAAAGGATGTCTTTTCTTTTCTTTTTTAAGGAATGCAATCACAATCAATTGGCGTCTCCTCTTTGAGGCTGAAGCGCGGAGGGCTTTCTAATTTTATCTCCTCTACCCTGCCTCCATCCATTCATCCTTCATTTCCTCCAAGTTACTACCTTTTGAGTGACAATAATAGTGATTCAGTAGGCAATAAACATTGCAGCAATGAAAAAAGAAAACAAAGTGACGCTGATATACTGTTTGTAAAGAGCAGCCTGATTATTTCTGTGTTCTCCCAGTCATGGGGATCAGCGGTTTAGAGTATAGACGGATGGATTCTCGCAGTAATTCCTCTGTATTTTGCTCCTCTGCGCGGGAGACAGGACCTTGTGGCCGGCTCCAGCAGTCAGCACTCATGTCACACTGGTATCGAGCCCGTAGAAGGCTCAGCCAATGAGAACTAATGTATCAAGATGGGATCCTGTCTTGGTTGGTTTGGTTCAAGATGGAGGTGCAGCGGCGGAGACAAGTGAATTGTGGTCTGTTTGGGCGATTCTGAAACGGCGGAGGCTCCTACTGAGACGACGAGGCCTCCGAATGAGGAGAGAGGTCAGAGAACAAAAATATTAATTTTACAGTCAATTTCAGTAACATGTTGGAACTCAAAGCTGATTCAGATTAAAGCATCGCAATTATTCAGTCCAATTAAGTGGGTGATTTCTGATTTTACTGGCTTCAGTAACCATGAGTGCCATAAGACGGCTGCGTCACACCCTGCTAATGTTTACACATTGACTCTATTCCAGTGGTGCAAAGTAACTGAGTACATTTACTCAAGGGCTGAGCTTCACTACTTGTATTTGAGTATTACCCATGTTACTTTATACTTCTACAGTTGCAGTTAGTAATCACACTGTAGATTAATATCTTTAATAAAACAACGTATGATTCAACCAGTGTTTCCCAAGTGCATTGAATTGCGGCTCTTTACGGAAAACCAGTGTGTAGCTTTGCCACATTCCCGCCACAGCAGTTCCACCAAACTAGACATTTCCCAACTAAACTTCTCAGCTGGAGTCATTAAAAAAAAAAAAAAAAAACACCATATATTTGAAAAAAAAAAAGCTAAGATAAACAAAAAAAATGTGTATCAGTGTGTTGTTCTTTAATTCTTTACTCCTTCATCTCATGACATGTCCCAGATTTATTTAACTTGTGACTCTCTGGAAAGGCTCAATCCATAGGTTGGAAACTAAAATGCTGAATTGTACACACTGTAAGGTTAATAATGCCAACTCCAACTCAGTCAGCTACAATACTCGCAGCGGCCATTTTTCAGCAGAATTCATGTTTTTACTTCTTGTACTTTGACTGAATTCGCTGATCATACTTTGGTTCTTTAACTCAGAGATTCGGAATCCACCACCGGACTCTTCTGACCCTCCTTCTGTCCCTTTGTCTTCCTCATCCTCTTCCCTGCACACCATCATCAACAAATACCCACTCAACACAGCCCTCATCCACAATCGCGTTCCACACTGCATGACGCTCTCCCAATGTGTCACCTGTTCTGCTGTAACTGTGATGCAGAGCCCTCACTACAGCAGCCTCCTGTACCTAGGAATCCACTTCACTTTACATATTCATTATATCTCGTACAGTATATGGGGATACATCTCTGCACAGCTCTTTCCTTATTGGACCGTGGCCTCAGGGCCTTTGTTATGATTGGATACGTACAAAAGCCAGCCGCCCCCTCTTGTGTGTTTCTCTCGTTCTAAAGGTCTGCTCCTGCATATTAAACAGGAGTGGAGCGTCGCAGCAATCAAATGCAACTCCTTCATCTGTATCGTCACCTCAATGAATAAATAAGTTAATAAATAAAATCAGCTGCAGCTGAGACTGTAAAAAGGTCCAGTGCACAAACAGCGTGGTCCCAGAGAAGAAGTGTGTGTTTTGGATGGGGTTAAAGGGGGGCAGGTGAGATGGGGGGGTGGGGGGGTGGGGGCTTGTCACTGCTATGAAGACAGATGATGAGGCTGCATTGCTGTAAACGAGTGAGTCAGCCCTCCCTTCAGACAGACACAGGCCTGCGGGAGGCATGGGGAGGGGAGGGTTGGGGGGGAGAAGAGGGAGACCGGAAAATGCATGGGAACTGTCCCCGGTGCTGAAATCTGGAACGGCTGCTTTCTAACAGCTTCGAGTTCAGCTTCCAGTGCCGGGGAAGAAAAAAAAAAATAAAAAAAAAATCAAATAATCCCGAGCAGAGGCGCGCCGTCTGTCAGCACCTGACCCACATGTGAAACAATGTGTATCGCCAGCGTTTCGGTGTAACAGGTCCGTAATTTCCCCGTTTTCTGGATGCAAGAACAACAGAACGAGGCGTTGATCACACCTACCGACGTTCAAAACCCACAGCAGGGGGAGTGTAAAAGTATGGCCAAACAAAAGCTTCGAGTTTTTCCACACACATCCTGTCCCAAGTAGGTTATTTGGCATTCCGATCACAAAGCCAGGGGAGGGAGACTCTCTACCATGTAATTCTTTCTGAGCCAAGTCAAAAAGATTCTCATTAAAGTGCTTTTTATAGCCCAAACCTCAGTCCCCAGGGACAATTGTATTGGGTTGTCATGCTATTTGTAGACTAATCATCTCCACACACACACACACACACACACACATGTACACACACACACATGTACACACACACACAGACACTAACCCCATCAGAACTAAACGTGAAAGTCTGGATCAACAGGAATGGGATATTGCATTGTGCCTTTCATGCATCGAGGCACCCCCCCCATCCTCTCACCCCCACCCTCGCCACCCACCCAGCCATATTCTTTGAAATGATTTTGTTGCATTATTCATCTCTCAAAGCTGTCTTGCTTTGTGACTAACCCTCTGTCTGTTTGCTCAACATCACAGATGCACCACGAGATGGATCCTCGCAGTGTATATGGCATATGACAGCTGGTCTGAGGAGGAATTCAGCTGTATCATTCAGAAGCAACCGAAGGTGATACAGCTGTATTAGACCCCGATGCAAATGCCGAGTTCGGGGTACACGGCGGACCCCACGCTGAGAAAACGCAAACACCGCTGTCACCTTGTGCGACGCTGTCGCAGCAGCTGACATGTCTAACTTTGGTCACCCAGACTTTGCAACTTGTTAGCCTGATTTCCCCTCAGAACGCCAAAGCTGCGGCTTTACTGTGATTCCGGTGCGTTCACTGCGCGAGTTGCAAATGAGAGCTTCGCTGATGGAGGCTTCTTACTTGCAAATACTGTAAATTAAAAATGGTCAACTTGCAGCCAGGCGGTAATAGGCAATTCCTCTCAGTCTGACATGAAAAGGATTATGCAACAGGTCTAGTACTTGCAGAAGCTTCGGCTATAAGGGTCATTGTTGCGGTATACGGTGTTTTAGATGAGGCCAACAGGAGAATGATGTCACGAGTCCGTAAATAAGGGTCCTTTTCTCGGGCACTGCAGAGACCAGGCGGGTGTGGTGACTGCATTAGCAGACGCGCAATCCCCGGCGCAAACGCTCGCGTAACGCCATAATGTGGACACTCCTGTGACGGCTTTCCACCGTCGCTATGACTGCCTTCTACTTGTCGGACGTGTCTTGAAGTTCAAATCAATCTGCTGCCGGGAAATTCGACAAAATCGCCGATCTCGCCTTATTCCGGCAGCCACAAGGTGCCCATTGACGGCGCGCCTCCCCAAGCCCCGTGTTTGATAGAAAAATACATGCACAATGACAATCTGACATCTGCTCTCCTTCTGACAACAGCTTAGTATTCTCCACAGACACCCCACTCCCTCCCTCAGAGCACCCCCAAGCCGTTTCTGTATGCCGCTTTCCCTCCGTACCCCACTCGTTCTCATTCCTATGCGGCTTTTTTTTTTTCTCGAGCCAGCTTATTTCCACACACGAACAACAACGGAATTGAACAGCGGCTTCATAAAATATGCAGGTAAAAAAAAAAAAAAAGGCAACTCGGAAAGCACCGACATCTCAAGCACAACACTTTTCATGCTCTACTGAGAACTGACCTCCCAGTCTAACGAATCCCACTCTTCGGTAAACATCCGGAGGATTTCTTTTCATCCAAAAAAGCGGACCAGGCGCAGCGGCTCTATGGAGCGACTGGGCGATGCGATGCCATTGCGCTTTTGGTATTATCCTCATGAAATCAATTTGAACAGGGGGACGTCGTCAGGAGAAGGCATCTCGGCGGCGTCGAGACCAACTTGAGCGATACAGATGAACGATGCTATGCTTTACAGTCCAACATTTTTGCTCGGCGATGGTTGCAGCCAATTAGCACACCACTTGCGCTCGGAGGCGAATAGCTCCTGACAAGGCGCTCCTTCTCTTGAGCATCGCTTCTATTTCAGCTGCTGTGCTGCTTTTTGGAAAAAGGTGGCAGACTATACAACACACGCTTCTCACAACTTCTCATTTCCAGGATATTTAGTGTAGCGCATACTCCAAAGCCAATAAAGCCAATAAATCCCCGTAGCGCATTTGACAAATCCTTTCCCTCTGCTGAAGAGCAACAATAAAGGAAGCTTTTAAAGGTCCCTGCATGAAGTGCTTCTTAAAAACACGTGACTCCATCTATTCCATGGTGAAAAAAAGATGCATTTAATCCATAATAGGCCCTAAGCAGTGGAAGACACGTTATGTGGGGGGCATGGTTGTGCTAGAATGAATGACACTGGTACCACACAGTAGACTACTCACCATTAGCACAGCAAAGTTATTATGATGGGTGCAATGAATAGTGGTCGTGTTGCCCCCGGAGCCTGTTATGTGGCAGCCCTCTGCCCTCCAGCCACCGTGTCCATCCAGCAGGTCAAAATCCCAATAGGCTGCGGTGGGGTCTACACCCAGTGCGAAGTGCCTGAGAGCAATAGTAACGGAGTGCACGGCGCTCCCGAGGCTGCACCCATCTGCAAGAAAAAGCAAGACATTCAATTAAGGAAACCAAGTGGAAAGTCTGTAAGTGCTGTGGCAAAAGACGCGTGGACATGGCGCGCGCACGCTCCCATACAAACTGCTGTGTGCACACAGACGCGCGCGCGCGCATTATGTTGCCCAAGTGTCAGACTGCTACTGCAGTTGACAGACTGGTGTGTGTGTGTGTGTGTGTGTGTGTGTGTGTGTGTGTGTGAAGTGCTGCAGGTAAACTTTAATCTCGAATAGGAACCTAAGACACCGTGTTTTCGCCAGCAGCAGGAGACGTGCAGCGGTCTAGTGGAACGTGATATCAATAATATGTCATTAACTGAGATGAACTATACAGTAACGGAGTGATTAAGTTTGGATTCATTTTGGCAACGTGCACACCATGCTGCGAAGCGTGTGTGTCAACATGTTGCGCAGAACCAACTGGTAGACTGCGTGCGTGCGTGCGTGTGTGTGTGTGTGTGTGTAAGCATGTATTCCGACACTACAGCGTTGACATCACCGGCATGGATGATAAAAATGGATTTCCTCTTACCTAATTTGGTGAAAGCAACTGGTGTTGAAACGCTCCTACGCTTCCCATCATCCGCGAGATTTGACGAATTCCCCGTGCATGGAAAGAGTTTCCCATTGCGAAACACAATAAACTGCAGCTTGCAAGTGGAGTTATCAACAGATTGCAACGCAGAGGAGGAGATAGGCGTACCAGCCAGCGGTAAATGGATTGAGGCGACTGCCACTGAGTTCTGCGGATGGAACAAAAAAAGAGAGGGAAATAAAAATTAAATAATGTCTCCGAGGTGCGCAGGAACAAAAAAGAGAGGAAAAAAAAACTAACTCCCATAGAAAAAGACTGACAAAACGCTTTTCTCCCCAGGAGTGGAGGCGACCATAGACCACAAGTGACCAAGGGAATGAGAATCACGTTTGAAGCGCTCTAGTGCGCCTATTTGGTCAGGCTCCCTGCCGCAGAGGTGGAAATGGTTCTTACCATTTCAGCTTGAGGGCACATCAACACTGCAGCTTGATTTAAAGAGACAACCGGTCTGACTTTATCTTCTTTTCACCGACTATAAACACCGGAGAACCCCCGAAAAAACATCCCCGGCAACATTTGGGGGGGGGGGACGGGTTTCTAGGAGAAAAGCGTGGCATAGGTATGTCAAGGTGTAGGCACTCGCCATCTTTGAGCACAAGAGAATCCGAACTGGTGTTGTAAACTAGTTTTTATTAAAAAGGAAAAAAAAAAAATCCCCTGGGCAGCCATGCTCAAAAATCAAATCAGAGTTGCATTCAAGATCCACAGTCCCTCTGATCTGTTATGAGCTGTAACTTGTAATTTTTGCATACTGTATTCAGCAGGAGTCTAAGTCCGTCCTGTTTCCAAGAACATCTGTGCTGAAAATCAGGACCAAGGCTTTTTCAAGCTGCTTGATAACAGCTGCAGGAACTTTGCCACAGCGCTGGCTTTAGTGAATCGATGCCCCTGGTGGACAGAAATGTTGTTCAAGGGTGTGTGGACCGAGGACTGACTGCACTTAGGAGGGGAAGGGCGGCACTTAACCCTGCCAAAAGATCAAGTTCAATCATAAGAACAAATAAAAATAAAAAGCTCCCGATGTGGCGCTGTCAGCATAAAAGAGCTCCACATGTTGCCGCGTGCATCCCATCAGCTGATAGACCTGCACTCAGCTCCTGGGTGCTCAATATTTCATGGGTAAAAAGAGAGAGAAGGGGTGCAGCGTACATGCTAAGGTAAATACAAGCGTGTTCAAATAGAGGCACAGTCAGGAAAGTGACCTTGATCGGGGTCGGAAACACTTTGGTGCACAAAATAGGCTGTTACACAGAGTCTGCTCTTTCAAACAAACTCAGGTTAATAACATCTAGCTGTACCATGAACAGATTTTCCCAACAGAAGTCCCGACATATTTATCCAGAGAGTGACCCAAGCGCTAATGACGAGGCTGGCGAGGATGACGATGATGCTCGTTCATAGGGAAGATAATGACTGTGCGACGCGCGGAGCGGGGAGGGGCTCGCTCTCCAAACCGAGCCCGTTCTGTTCGGCTTTCAATCACGTCGCCCTCCAGCGTGAGAGGATCAGCACTTTGAGCCTAAAGGGGAGGGAAGCTTCCCGGCCAAGATGAATGTGGATGCCCATAAAGTGCCCTTACAGTTAATGGGGAGCTGCTTAGTCAGACGTTCGGGCCCCAATCAATGTCGCGGAGAAAGATGGCCAGATTTCTTAATCAGGTTAAACAAGAGCTCCGTCGTCCATTCTTATGGTTCCTGTGCCGGCTCCAGTGCTGGGGCGTTTGTGTAAAGCCGGTGCCCGTGGCGATGACAGGCTTTTTGGGCCCTCGGACACAAGAGTCTGGGTTGTTTTGATCCTCCTGGCCCTTCTATTATCCTGGAAAAGAATTCTATAGGTGACAAAGAGCAAAGGCGTGCTTAAGCGCTATTCTCTTACATTACACCCATCGTGTGTGAGGAGCCAGTAGTGATTTTACAGCATTGGGTTTGTTAGCTATTAGTTTCTGCATTGACTCACTCTTGAAGGCTATTGATTTTCATCCCGCTGCGTGCGTATGTGAGGGGAGAGGAAGAAAGGCAGAGAATCCTTGCCTCGAAAATTCATGTTGCATCATTTCCTTTTCTCCAAACAGCTTAAGCTTGGCAGCCTGTTTCCAGGACGTCATAGGATACAGACATCAGGGACAGAGGCGGGGAGGATTTGAGTCTTCGTGACAATCGAGAGGCAGGAGGGAGCTGAACACGGGACCGGCGAGCTGTCCGAGGGGGTCCCCTCTCATGTGTCGAACACAGATGTCAGGTGACCTTTGTCCCCCGGGAAGGGGAAATGTTTTCGAGTCGTGCAAAGAAAGAGAACTCTTATCTCGTTTACTCGTCTCCTCATCTCTTTTTACATCTTTTATCCTCTTTTATGTGGCGTATCAAAGGGATTTACAGCCCAGAGGGTGTGCTACAAGCCACGGTGTGCACAAGGTCCCGTTCTAAGCGACAATCTATGTTCCTCCTGAGCAACCTAAACAGCTACATTTCCTCAAGCCAACACCACCGGGGACCTCACACTTCAGAGTTGATTTAGCTGGTTGTACCTCAGCCGTCTGACCTTCCTCCAAGCCCCTCCCTCTCCAACAGGGCAGCATGCTGTAGCCTTAGTAACCATAATCACACGCTCCCCCTCCGTCTCTCGCTCTAGCCTCGGGATCCCTCTCCTTTCCCTCTCCCCACCCCCATTTATTCCCTTCCTTACAGAGGGCATCCAGGTGAATGTCAGCAGTCACCTCCTATTTCAGGCTGTTCCCTCTAGTCCACCAGCCTCCCTCCGCCCTCCTCCACCTGCTCCTTGATGCACGGCCCTGCTTGATAGAACCACAAAGCTGCAAAACAGCCTGCAGGGCAAAACACAACAGCGGCGTTTGACCCCGGGCAGCCACCAAATCACAGCATAAACATCACGCTTATACACGGCTCCTCGACTTCACAGGGGGATTACTGGCGAATGTGTTTAGACAAAGAGGTGAAAAATTAAGGGAGTCAGTGAGTGTTTTTTTTTTATTATTATTATTATTGTTGTATAATCCAAAATTAGAAAAAGCTACAGCTCTGTGCCTTTGTAGATATATCTGTGGGAGAGATACATTTATTTATTTGCGCAGGCGGCAACTTGAAAATTAACTATAAATGAAATGAATTTAGCTCAAAGGGCATCTTGCTGAGCTCGGCCCCAGCCGAGAGGAACTGCTGACGAGCACGATGGGAGATTTGCATAATTTTTTATTTTTTTTTTCCCAGTAATCACTGGCAGTCCTGTCAGCGCAGACGTGGTCAAAGACACAGTGACCATGACAAATAGGTAGACATCAGGAAACTTCAGGGGGTCATTTCTACCCATGATGTTTCAGACACTGAAAATAAATCACAGTTTGCTCACAAGCAGCATTTCGCAAGACCCCGTGCACACTCCGCCGCCGGAGCCACTTTTGAGGTTTGAACATATTTGCGCTGCCCGACGTTGACAATATAAACAAAGGAAGCATAATTCCTCATAAGTGATTGCCATGGTTGCAGCTTAAAAGGCGTTTTCCCTCTTGAGCTTTATTATGTTGTAGCGTTGTTAGCATTACTTATCAAGAGAAATTAAACACAATCCTATACGGTTGCCATGCCAACAAGAGTCTGTTTCTTCCAGACGGGTTGTGTTGGTAGGTTGGAGAGGTGGGGTGTGTGTGTGTGTGTGTTGGGGGGGTACCATTTGAGCAGATTTGAAGCAGGAAATCAGGCTCTTTGGAGAGGCAGAGCTGTGCTTCAGCTGTCAGCTACACTCCCCTCAGTCAGCTCTGACTCAAACTGTCACATCACAGGCTTCGCGTCTTAACAAAAACATTCAAGAGGCTGCAACAGATGGACAACATTGTTTTGATTAAAAAGGCAATGTGGATTACAAATTAATGAATGCAGCATTGTGTGTAAAAGCATATCTAATATATTTGCTGCAGGGTGACTGATAATGAGCCAAAAGGAGCCGAGCCTCTGAGACGGAGAAGATCTTAGGAGGGAATATTCGCAGACTTTCATAAATTAATGCAAATGTGCAACACTCTTCACAGGAGCTCACTGGCCGCCGTAAGACTCGTCCATATCCGTAAACGTATTATTAGAGTTTGTCTCATCGGTCTCCTGATTCCACGTCAGCGCAGCCTACAGTACGTGCCCACTATTAGCCCAGGCAACGATGACTGTGACTCAGTCTGTATTTTCATGCAGCAGTGTAATGATAAGAAACAATTTGGGCAAAGAAAAAAAAAAAAAAACATTCCTCTGAGTCATCTCCCATTTGTTCTTAGGGTCAGATCACGCAAATCAAAAAATAATAACATATTCTGGAGGTGTCCGTGCCGAGAGTTTAGGGGTTTTATTTCTCCAGATTGTGAGAAACCACCAGAGTAATGGAAATTTACCCCGATAAGAGTGTGTTTTGCAATTTGTGCGATTGAAACCATTTGATATAATTCAATCTTTATTGTCTTTGAGGGGAAATCTGACTTTGTTTTACATTTCAATTCCGGTTGGGGCGGACGCAGGGGCCTAAAAGGATTGTGTCTTGATGAGAGCAGTTTTTTTTCCGCATAGAAAATATGAGCGGCTGAATGGGAGACAAACGGGTGACATCTGGAGGTGCAGATAATAATATTCCAAAAGTGTTTTCCGGATAAGTCGCGCTGTTGCGCCGTAAGAGATCACCACTGAGAACACGGCATCTGCGCCTCCATTCTCTCAGTGTTAATGAGCAGACAGAGTAAAGCTCTGGATGCGTCATTAAGTAAACAGCATTCATATTCTCGTCCATTCCAGGTGAGGAAACTGCTCGCCAGGCAAGCGCCTACGGAGAGAGCCAATGACAAAGCTTTTATCTATTCATGCATTCATTCACTCTCTAAGCCATTCATTACCTGGTTATTCACCAACATGCTCACTCTGAATACTGCTGAACGAGCTATAATTGGCCTGTTTGTGAATAAGACCCGATTGGCGTGACTGGAATCCCAAGAAAAGATTTAGCATCCGGTCCATAACAAAATGCCTTTTCACCACTGGTCCAGTAAGGATTCCACACACACACACACACACACACACACATCCACACACGCACACAAACAACAGCATGGTCCTTTTTGGAGTCGATCCAGGTCGCGCTTTACTATCGCCACATTTTCTCTCCCGCGCTCACGCTTCTCAAGTTTGATTCAGCTGCGGGGCAAGGAGACGGGATTAATGGGCGGCCATTTGGCGCAGCAATAACAGTTGGCTATCACACAAAGTGGGTGTGCTAGCACTGGCCGCGAGGTGAAACACAGTCATAACTTTGGATTAGGCCGCAGGGTCCCGTCCTCTCTATCTGGACCGCGAGATGGATACACATGTGAGCTCCCCCTTAATGCAGTCCGTCTAAAAGCTCTGTGTCTTTTTTCAATTACTCTCAGATTAGCCTTCACTCGGTTTGGGTCAGTAGTCCAGTGGGAAGAAAGGACAAGGCAGCGGTACAGTCAAGGTCATGTCAAGCGGCTGATTGGTCAATAGATTTCTCACTTTTGTCCCATCTGTCGGACGGTGTTATTTCAGACACGCTGCGTCTCAACCCAGAGACGACTGCACCGCGCTCGTATCAAAATGTCACAACCCGTCCGTCCCTCTCGTCGCCGTCTGAGCTGTAGATTTAACCAGAAAGTGTTCATTCCACCTGAACAACGTGATTAAAGAAGATCTCCATTCGAGGAGAGAGGAGGTGGAACAATTGTCGTCTCTTCGGGCCTTTTCAGATTGTAATATGAGATTCGGCTCGGAGGTGAAATGAATGTGAACTGGCGTGTGTATGTGTGCGCGTCGCAGATTGAATCATTCAATTACTTTTCAGCCGCTATTTGATTTGTGCGGTGTTTGTGACAATCTCTGGGTTTTGGCAAGCCAAGGCCAAGTATTGATCTCATAAACGTGACGGCACGCTGTTTTTTGGGGGGGGGGTGAACTACAACTTAACTGCAAATTAACTGGGATGAAACAATTATGACGCAGTGTGTGAGTTCATGCTGTGATGAATCCAATCGCTGTGACACACATACACACGCATGCGGATACACAGGAGACTTGAGATGTGTCGTTGTCTCTATGCATCTCTTTCCATGATGTATAGTGTGTATTAGCTGGTAGTAATAACCACTGAGGTATGTTGGCCCATAGTGCCACCCCCCATTTATGATTCAGTGGCTAAGGGGTAAGTGTCTCCATGGTAACCTGCTTATGAATCTGAGTGACTTAACAATTTCCCTCCACTGTGTTAGAGTGGGGGGCTGGCGGGCGCTTCATGTGTTAAGTGCCTTTACCTCAACATGGGTAACATGAATATGCATGACTGTGGGGAGGTTGGAGCAGGGGGGGTCAATCATCAGCAAAACCAGTACAACATGCTACAGTGGGATGGCTGGCTGCAGATCTCCACCTGGGAACATGATTAACCATCCTCTCACCGTCCTCTTCAGCAGAGATCAAACCATTCAGATTTCAAAAGATTTCTAAAAAAGCAGACGTAATTAAATTTTCATATGTGATTTGATCGACTCCCAGGAAAATGTAAATATTACATTTTCTCGTGAGCATGATGATGCAAGTTACAGAGTGGTCTGAGAGCCGCTCATTAATGGTAATTTAACGCAAGCAGCAGCTCTATAGGATTTCTCCTACACTGTGGCGTTGAGCTGCAGACTGAATCATCCCTCCGATCGCACCTACACACACCTGCCGTTGTGTAAATGAATGAGACGCTAGAGGGGTCTGAGGGGTCGTCGCTGTCTGCGTAGCAAAGACAAATCATGCCGTGGAGAAAGAACAAAGCTTTGGAGATGAATCATCTCCACGCACACGCGTCTAAACAGCATAATGGGGCTTCTGCGGTCCCATCACCGTGCTAGATGATGCAACTAGCTGGCTGCTTCCAGCTGAACCCTGCAGCAGGGAGGCAGCGAACCAATCAAGATGCACACAAACACGCACGCGCACACACACACATAAGTCCTGTGAGCCAGGACAAACACAAAAACAGGAAATTCATCACGCAACATTGTGTGTAAAGGCAAAGGCTGCGAACGTTACGTGGCAAATCACCATAAAAGCCTTCACACTGTAATGATTTAAAGAACAATCAGGCAGCGCTACAGGGGTTTAAAAAGGTGCTAAGTGTCCAATTCAGAGCCATTCTGTTAACCAACACAGCAATTTGAAATGTAAATATAGGAAAATTCAAAAAGAGGCATTGCTTAGCTTAAATGTACTTAAGCTACCATTAGCATGGTCTAGACACGAGATTGTCTTCTAGTGGCCTGTTTTTCCTGGTTTTGCACTTGAACCCTCTTGCCTGGAAAACGCCCCTGGGCTTAGCCAGGGCAAATCTAGTGGATCTGGGAAGGAAATTAAAGCCAAGAAAAAAGAAAAAAAAAAGGAGAGAAGGAGAGTGGCGCACATTTATGGCCTCCTTTTACCATATTAATCCCTTCCCACTAATCCCTCAGCTGCACCAAATAAAACTGTAATGGCTTGGGTGGTCATCTTTATCTCATCGGGCTGATGATGAACTCGCTGGCAAAAATGAAGACGTTTATTACTATAAACTCACATATTGACGGGCTTTGTGCGTCTGAGGTTGTTGCGTGTGGTCCGCCAAGGTACATTAATGAAACCGTGAGGTCAAAACAAGTACAGTCACTTGTCTTTGATGACAGATTGGATGGAGAGGGTTTACGAGTCTTTAGTGTCGCTCATGACAAGCATTTGTGCCAAACATCTCAGTTAAAGACAAGGTCATATTCAGCAGTTTCTAGAAATGGACCTGTGTGTGTGTGTGTGTATCTGTGTGAATATGATGCAAAGCAAGCCAGAAAAACAAGAATAAGTGCATTCACCGAACCCACCCAGGCTAAAGCTGCCGCCCACTGTGCTTAGTCACATAACATCGGCTTTATTAAAATGTTAGCCTCCACATTTGTTGAGTCAATAAGGGCTGTGTTTCTTCACACAATCAGAGCCGAAAACATATTATTCACGTTTCTTAAGCTAAATTAAAAATAGACAAATTAGCTCCTTAAATGTTCAGCTCGCTTCCCTGTGGATCACGGTGACTGGTGCCAGTTTGGGCTGGTGGATACAAGTCTCTACCAAGAGATGTGCCAAGAAAAAAAGGACTAAAATAATAAAAATGGCTTTGTCTTCTTTTGGATCTGATGCATGCTCTAAAAACTCATAGGTCCCACAGAGTGTTTAATGGTGATACAATGACCAAACAGTCACATTTCAAGCACCTTTCTGAGCTGATACTGTACACGTGACGTGCAGTCTTCCATCATGAGTCTGAAGTTGACTTGAATCAGACTTGCAGCTCAACTGTGACCAGTGACTGCGCTCAGACTCAAACCATCCAATCAGCAGACAGCAATATTTATTTTCAAATCCATCTAACAGCAGCCAATCGCCTTCTGTGAAGAGGCAGTAAAGGTACACTGGGCATTGCACAGGAGCAGAGAGACAGCAGAGACAAATAAAGATTTGGGCTCGGACTGTGTTTGGATGTGTTGGTCTTGACTTGGACTTGAAGTGTGACTTTTGCTCTGAACTTGGGACTTGACTTAGGGTTTCACAAAGGTTGAGACTTGACAATGACTGGTGAATATGTCTCTGCATCTCTCCACCCAACTTTCCCCGCCAGTGTGGGTGATCTCTCTTTGCTGAGGTCTGTTGGGTTCGGCCATTTTTCAGATCACATCTAATTATCCACATGAGACTGTCCTCAGGACTTTGGCATTGTTCTCTCTATGTTAAAGAATTAATTTATGCACCTTCTCTGTCTTACCTGTGAAAACCTCTAATATGATGTCTACAGCATGTTAACAGAGCAGTGGCAACGGCTTCAGTCCTACAAGTCCTCTAGCCTACTTTTACCCAAGATGCATTCAAGTGCAGTATTGACCGTAGGTAAAATAAGCTTGGAGAGTAAAAAAGAAAAAGCAAACCTTGAGCTTGTGGGTTTGTGCAAAAACTGTGAGCAGCAACATGGCCTGTGTCGACAGCTGTATTGATTGATATAGTGGGACTGAAAAACACACCTGAACCTGTGTAGACAGCTCAACCTGAACAACACTCGGTCCATATAGGGGCAAGCAACAAACTTTTCGGAGCTACCTTCGAAGGTGACATTTAAGGAAACAGTTATTCTGAGGTGGGTTTTTCTACTTCTGGGCAGGGCCAAGCTTGCTGCTTCCTCCTGTGCATAGTTGCTATGCTAAGCTAAGCTAACATCTCCCAGTTTCAGCATTATTCTCAACTGACAAATATGAGAGTGGTACTGAACATCTCATCTGATTCTGGGCCAGAGGGAAAACAGACCTATTCCCCCCAAAAGCCAAACTGTTCGTTGTAAATGTGTTGAGGATTTAATACATTTTGAGTTGAGTTTTACACACAAACACACACCCACACACACTCACACGAATAACACACACTGCATTTTTGCATAACTGCATATGCATGTGGATGTGAGCAAGCCATATTTTTCACAAGTGGTGACTAAAAATGTGTTAATGCTGCAACAAAATCAACATTTCCTCCATTTTTTATGTACCAGGTTTTATGTGGTGCATGCACTTTTGATGTGTTTGTCCACAGCGACTGTTTGATATTCTGCACAAGTCTCCCACTCTTGGTCATGCTGAGGAATCCAAGACACTTCACCGCAAGCAAGGGTAGGATGGAGGATTTATTGGAGCGCTCTTGTGCCTCAAACGCACATCCCTTTAATCGATCTGTTGAAGCATTACCATAATCAGCTCACTCTGGCTGTTCAGCTCTCCCCCATCCCCCTCCATGTTTTGATCAATGAAGGTCCCATCCATAGTCAACCCAACCCCCCCCCGCCTCCAGCTACAGTGGGAAAAGAGCCAATTGACTCATATATGTAGTGAAAAGAGGAGAAGGAGGCTTGTATTTCTCAATCAGGACCATCACTCCAATGAGAATGATCAGGCAGGCAGGCAATTTCTCCAGCGCCCCTATGGTGATGGCCATGATGGGAATCGCAATTCTCTTAATAAGATAAAAAAAAAAAGAAAAGATGATGATCTGAGCTTACTTTGAGCAAATGAAATCCCCTGGGATCTGCACTCGATTTGTCAGCCATTTAATCTGTTAAACAGGGGTAATAAGCTGGTGTCAATCCACTGCCTGTTTAGCACAATCGCAGGAAATGCTGCCCTGAGCCATGTGGTAATAGAGGTGGTCTGAACTGGTGGTATGCTCGCGTGACTTAAAAGTATATTAAAACACCACGCTAATTTCATAATGCACTGTGTGGGCAGTAGCTCCGAGGTTTAACAGACACAAAGTGACAATAAAAGAATCCAAAGAAACACATGCTAACAGATTGATGTCCAAACAGCCACTCTCTTTAGCTGATTATTCCTTGATGATGACTTTTTTAGGAGGCTTCACATGCATGGCTACACGGCCTTGTATCCTGTCAGGCCATGCAGGACTTAATAACTTCACCAGTATTGGTAGTATCATGAGGGAGTTATTGAATACGGGCAAGTAGAGCTGAAATGATCGGCCAACTAATTGATTAGCTGACAGACAGAATATTAATTAGAAACTACTCTTTCATCGATAAATCAGTTTAAATACTTTTCAAGCAAAATGGATAGTTTGCAGCTTCTTTCACATTTCCAAATGTGACCGTTTCGTTTTGTCCATCCTCTATGTTGATAACTGGCATATCTTTAGGTTTTAGACTGCTGGGTGCACAAGATCACATCGGACACTGGGAAACTGATGGGCATTGCTCTTTATTTCTCACATTTCTAGACCAATAATTAGTTGATCAATCAGGAAAACATTTGTTGATTAATGGTAGATGGTGAAATTAAGGATGAGCTGTAGAATGTGGTATTCAAGCGGTCTTTTAAAAGCGTTGAAGTCAAATGCTAATTTAATCATTGCGCAAAACTGAGACAATTCTGTATTATGTCACTTAATATTGGCCTTAATTAATGATCATAGTTATATAAATACAGTCTTCCTGACTTGATTTAAATGGGTCACATACTGTATGCTCTACATATAGGGACTACACAACGTCCATCAAGAAATAATACACGGCATAATGTGTACCTCTGCACTTTGCAATGCTCATTGGTCCATGTGAGGAGGCAGGTAATCAGCCGGCCAGTCGATGTGTCATTGCAAAAGGTATCAAAGGAAGTGACTATGTTATTCAGGACACATCTGCAAATATGAAAAATGATAGAAACAAGCTTACTTCAAAATATCTCAAAGTGGAGCTGAAGTATCCCAGTTAGCTACGGTTCTCTGAAGGGTTGTTTGTTTTTGTGTAGTTCTGGTGTAAAACGTGAGGGATGTTTAGTTTCTGGTGAATCAGACATGTCTTCCTCTGTATTTGTCTCCAAGCACGCAAACACTAATGGAACACTTTACTTGTCTTTGACCTAGGTCCAAGGTCAGTGTGTATAATTAATGGCTGCACATAAAAAAGCCAGTATTGGATGTTAGTTTATCAGATTTCTACACAGTCACCCCTACCAAATAACTGAAATCAAGTGACAGATGATGTGGATGGAGCTCGAGTCAATCTACTCACAGCCCACGCTCATACATCTGCAGAGGCCCCACTTGGCCCAGATTAGCATCAGACAAGAGGGCATACTTTGAAGATTCCGTCTCAAAAAGTGATTAGCTGGGAGCCAGCCATGTAACCCAACAGGGACTTATTAGCCATCCCGCTTAGTGTACACAGTGACCACAGAGAGACGGAGGTGGGGGGGGTCATTCATCAGAGATTTGTTTTTCACCATGATTAGGAAACAAGCAAAGACAAAAACAACCCACTGACCTTTGTCTGGTTGCCCCCTTTTAACATATGCTTCAGAGTGCTACAATCATCTTTGATTCGAGCTTTAGAGCCTTGAAAAAGGTAGAACAAAGAGATTTGAAGCGATTGTTTCTGATTGATTTTTGCACTTGTTCCAAGTTGGACCGTGCAATCGATGATTTGCCTCCGCGGCTTAGCTCAGCAGCATGTAGCTCGAGTCTGTTTCACTGAGGTGCACCATCCATTCTTTAAAAACTCTCCACTCTCCTTTAGCGTGGCTAAAATGAACTGCCTGCTTGCACACTGGTCACTTTTCAATGAATGACACATGTAAAACTGGTTGTCTACACTAATATTTGAGCTTAAAACCTGCAAATTACAGTGAAATCATTTATAGATATTATTAATAAATTAATCACTGGCTCCTTATACAGAGAAAAACATGGAAGTGAGGGAGGTTGGGGGTTGTAAAAACGTTGTATTTAAGGGGAACAGTAATGTTGTTTGGCTATCCAATGTAAGACCATACTTGGTTTTACAGAAGAACATTGTTTTGATACCACGGGCCAAAAAAAATCTATTTCTAATCTCATAGTCTTTCATTCTTATTGGACATTATTTCCCAAGCATACTTGAGGTAATGGCGGTTCCTTTTTAGTGATGGTGTAGTTCCATCAAGACAAAAAAAACACAGTTATTATCATTGTAATTACAAATGGACAAGCAGGCTGTAAAGTAATGTTGTTGTGTAAATTATGTGTAAAAACTATTCACATTATGTTTATTATTTGCATAAATATCACTAGTGGACTGTTATCTTAACTCTTTCTTCAAACAGTTTTAGTTTCACCAGAAATATCCGATGAGCTCCCGCCTCCTGCCGTTGGTAAACTGGGGTTTGTCATGTATATTTTAGGACCAGACACCAAATTAAAATCTCAATCATCCTGAGAGAGCTCACTGAACTCAACAAGTCTAGCAGCTAAATAAACACCGTAATGTATGCATGGACATACAGCGTGGCATTTCCATGAAGAGGCACAAGACGTACTCCACCTTGACTCCGCTCTCCAGCGTCAGACTGGAGTGGGTTTTGAGCTGTGGTAATGGGGGGGTGGAGATGTGGGGGGATGGTGGTGATTTATACCAACAAGCTCACCGCTGCCGTCCCCTCTGTCCTGAGAGAGACACTATCTAGCTGTTTGTCTGCGAACCTTTGACCCCGGGGCTACCACTGCTGGTCACCTCCAGCTCCATCAGACTAAAGAGCCTGCCACATGCCCCCAGCGAGCACCACTATGACACAGCATCTGAGCTACATGGATCTCAGGGGTGGGAGCTAATTGGTCACTTTACGGCGGTGAGTCTGCCTCAGACACTCTCTTCAGAAGGGGTTAGCGCTGTCATCACGGCGTCATTACGGCGAGAGAATTGACCGAAGCAGCAGTGTAGGGGCGGATGCAGAGATATGCTCCTTTGCTTCGACCTCATATTCATTTAAAAGTCAATCTGACTGCTAAATGCACCTCTGTTCAAGCAATATCACTACAGGTTGCAGTGTCCTCAAAGAGGTCATCCACAAGATATTACAAAAAATGAGTTTGCTGACAGGGCTGAGCAAAGTGCTTTCTGTCCAGTTTGTGCTGCTCTCACAATAGTTCAACTGTCAATCACACAGTGTACTGTTGGCTGTTTCTTTAATTTTGCCTGTTGATAAAGATTGAGTCTCAATAGGTGGCGCTTTTTTCTTTGTCTGCTCAGCCATGGAGGTCATAATTGCTTGTTCTAACTAACCACTCGTCCTTCAGTTTCTGTAAGAAGCAATGCTGCTGCTGAAAATGGTAAACTGTCTGTACACCGGAGCTGAAACATATAGTTGATTAATCAAATGTCAGAAAAAGTTTCATAATGGAGTGGTAATTTTTAAAGCACTGCTGCTAAACCTTCGTTGCTGCAGCTTCTAAAATGTGATCACTCACCAATAAATAACATATGGGTTTTGACTGTTGGTTGGACAAAAATCACTACAACTGACACTTTTCGCATTGCAAAAAAAAAAGTTATTTGATCCTTTGTGAGCCAAAAAAACCCCCCCCAGCACATCCACACAACTGACATTCTTCAATACAATGCACTTCAAAGAGTCAACAATGACCACCAGCCACTGCGGTTCTACTGTACATGGATCCAATATGAGCATACATTTCCATGAGATAATGAGATCCAATTAATGTCAGATTAAAAAAACTGGCTACTCCAACTTCAATACTACAGAGGATGAGTGCATCCAGAGTGCATATATTTCCATAAGAGACCATGGAGTACTGGATTTCTCCATAATTAAGATACATAGACTAGTGGATAAACTAGAAAAGAGAAGTAGAGTAAAAAGCGTAGAAGATTAAGACTATTATTATTAGAAGAAAAGAGTACTACACAGAATAGATTATATATTATTTATACATTACAAAAGGTTGGATGTTAATTTGATCCATTGTTCATGTAAAAATACTGATTAATGTATCATTTAACTGATAACAAGCATATGTAATTACAGCATGTTTGCAGACTTCAGACCACTATAGCACTGGGATCAGCAATGCCATCAAGAACATTAGAAGTTTTAGACTTTGCTTTGGAATTTGTTGGTTTCCTCGCGTGTCATTGTTTTCTACATTACTTTATAGTTGAGTTTGAACATGAACTGCTGCACAACTCAAGGGAATCTTAAGCCTTATACATCATGCACATGTACAATAGACTCCAGCTGGAATATGAGAAGGTGACCAAACACAATTAAATCAAGCAAGAGAAGATGAGCAGAACATGCAGATGCTGCACAGGGCTGCAGGTGAGACAATGTGAAACCAGCTCAATGAGACCATGGTGGTGATTGTGACAGGTCTCCTTCAAACAAGCTGCTCAAAAGTGAACTGCAAACCTGCAGCCTCCAGGGAGATTTCTATGAGAATGGATGCTTGACAGCAGCTAGCACCAGCCAGACTTTAGTTCCACTCCAGGGATGGACCTGCCTTTCCATGTCAGTGTAAATGTAATTTTCACTCAGCTAAAGCACCTCAGGTACCTCTTGCCTCAGATCCTGGATTAAGGCGTGAGAGTGCGAGTCAGAAAGAGACAGACGGGAACACAGAGACGATGTGAGAAATTAAAATCCCTGTGAGACAATCTGTAGGTATTCTTGCATGCATGTGTCCAGGCGCAGGCTTGTGCGCTCTGTAAAGGTGCTGCATCACCTTTAATTTGCCCCGTTTGACCACGAAGCACAGAGAAGCCACTGCCATCCTTCATCCACACAATACATCTACCACCGAGGCATCAAATTTAATTTCACACAGCCGATATTTTGACCGGTAGATCTGAAAACCTGTTTAAGCAGCACAGCAACGTAAAGGTGCGGACAAGACCTAAATCTCAATCATGAAATGCCAAAATAAGTTGCGTGAGGTCACAGTGACTTTTACCTCAATCAGATCAAACACTTTAAGTTTTACTTTTGTCCTACTGAACTTTTGTAGTTCCTGAGTTATCACAAGAAGTGGACATGCAGATGTGATTATGGGTACATGGACATGTGCACAGATGGGCTGACAACATTAAAACATGAGCCATGACAGTTGCCCACAAAAATGGGTTCGATTATTTACAGTATTAACTGCAGAATCTTGTATTTTAATGCAATCTAATTCATGGTCAACAACAAAGCCTGAAAGTTATGCAGGAATATTTCATACATTAAATATTTTAAACTCATCTTAGCAATCACTGATTGGCGGTAAAAACGAAATGATGTCACAACCTGTGCCCACGGGGAATTGGGACACGAGCGGTAGGCAGAGCTGAAGCAGTTCAAAGATTATAATAAGCACGAAATCAAAAGGCTTACAGGGGTTTGAGGCAGGCAGCACAAAAACCAGGACAGCAGTCCAACACAAGCACACAAATACAGGGGGAGCAGTCAGAATCGAACACAAGTAACAAGGCAGCGTCTAAGAAACAGTGCGAAACGCAATAAAGACGAGGACACACAAGGAGAAAGGTTTGAATGAACATAAACGGAGATGCGAGTGACGGAGGCGAGGACACATGAAATAAGCACAGCAGGGATGAAAGCCTAATGAGATACAGGTGGACAATCACACAGGCAGGAAAAAGACAGTAGAAATAGAAAAGACAGCGAGCGTCTTTGAAATGACAAACGTTTATTCCCTACAGCGTTTTTTTTCATTAACGCATGTCATACTGAACTCTTTGTGCATTTACTGTACTCTGTCCGTCTTCGGTACTGGACTGTCTTACTGAAGGACAGTCGCTGCATCATACTGTATGTACAGTCTTTGTTCATTTCAATGATACTATCTAATTAAGCGTAGGTACGTAAACGTAAAATCAAATGACTTGGATCCAAAAGAGTCATTAAAGACAAACGCCAGGATGATATCTGGGGAGAAGCTGCAGACATACCCAGATTAAAATGATGTTTAAAATTGAGTTTAAAGTGAAATGGCTTGCTGAAATTTTTTTTTTTTTTTTTTTTACTATGCTCTGTGGGAGCAAATGGCAGAAGGCGTCCCCACCTCCCGTTCTCAGCGAGCAGCAGATATTTAAAGGCCTTTCCATTGACGTGGCAGTAATTGCGGCAGTTCCCTATCTGCACAGCAGAACAACATTCCACCTTATCTCCATGACCTTCCATAGACAGCCCTCAGTCCCCAGTCCCAAGGCAGGGGAGGGAGAGAGAGAGGAAAAGAGAGAGAAGCGCTGGATAACACACAACTGACTCCTCATGCGATCCCCAACACCATCGACCTTTGTTGGCGCCCCATGGGAACTCTAGCCTAGGTCTATATCTACAAGACTTAACCTAACACACTCTGCCATCCATCTCTTTCCTCAAGGCCACAATGTATCACATCTACCTTCTCATTTACAACTACAGCTCCTTCCAAAGCTGCCAATCTGAGCTAAAGTACACTCCAGGGGCTGCAGGACCCAGATAAATGCCCCAAACAGTCCAGTGTGTGTAAACAGGCGCTGTCAATCAATGCTCCTGTAGGGGCCCAGATGCTTGTCAGAGCAAAACCCCGGTAAGATATTTCATCCATGTACTGTCTCTTTGCTGTGGCCTCCTCAGCAGCCAGGCGCCTCTGAGCACACTGTTAATTGACAATGAGGCCCGATTATGACACTACTTATGGTCGACCTGGTAAAAGTCCGCCATTCCTCAACTGACAGGAAGCATTTACAGAAAATTATAATTGTAATCCAGAATTACTGTTTCGAATATGTGTACAAATACTGGAGGTAGCGACTGCTAGCTTTTTGCAGGTCAGTCCGTGTAAACGTCTTGGCAGTGACTGACTCCGCCTGATTCATGGCTAATCCAAAAAAGACTCGCTTTGTAGGTGGAGCTGAGGCAGGCCCGGTTGACGATGCTAGTGACCTGTGATAGCGCCAACCCAAAGGGACGCACTCAAAACAGCTGCGCCTTAAAATCTGCTAAACTTAACACTTTGAAAAAAAAAAACACGCAGGTAAGTTTATTTCCGTTGAAAACATGGGAATTTTACCACATGTGAGTCTCTAAAGGGACTGACTGGCAGTTTGAGAAAAACTGATTTTGACACTTCTGCAGTCAATTCCTGTTTCAGCCATGAAGGTCAATGCTTAACTTAACTCGCAAAACACTTGTATTATTATGTATTTTTGTGTTTTTGACAGCGTTCGTTATATCCTTTTTAATTTTTTCAAGGGTAGGCGAGTTGGCAGATAAAAAAGACCTGTTCATGAAAATAAAATCTGAAACTTATCTGAGCGCTGATTATTGTGCAGAAGCAGAAGGTGCTTTAACTTTTCTGTTAGAAACCAAATACTACAATGCATCATCTCAGTTGTGCAATTTTTTGGTTTGAAGTATTTTTATAATTCTTTTAAATTCCCTTCAGTGCAGACCTGTGGTTCATAGGAGCAAAAAAGGGCCAAAACAGATTAAACCAGGCTATATTCGAATCACATGTGGTTTTTCCAAGATATAAGCAAAAACCTATAGACCCTGAGTGAGAGAATTTGACCCTGCCCTGAATTTAACCCTGTTTTACAGGCTAATGCCTTAATTGGCCCAAATAAATGAGGGGAACATCATCGATGCTACACCACCGCCTAGTGATGATAACCAAAGTAAATCCTGCACTTGCAGTGGGAGGAGAGCGGCCTTGAAAATCCCATTCAAATAAGCACTGAATAAGGAAATCTATGAGAAGGCCTGGACTGAATAAGAATGAGGGCATTAGGATAAATATAGAACAAAGATACTTTTTGGAGGACAGATTTTCAAAGCAGGGTAAACCGAGTCTGCGTAAGTCTGCGAAGACGGCCGACGAAGAGAGAAAATAAAGTTCTTTTGCGTACTGCGTTGGTTTGGTCTCACCTGTACGTGGCCGAGTTCACTCGCTGAGCTTTGTCACAATTAGCAGAACCCCGCGTGGCGAGGGCACACCTTCCACCATGTGGTTTGGATGCATGTACGTGTGTGTTATTATGTTAATTGTCTGTTTACTGCTGCGGTGCGACAACAGAATGTAGTGTTTTCCTCTGCTACATTATTCATGGGCTCGAAGAGAGGCTTGGCTCCATGTTTGGCACTGGCTTGTTTTGTTTAGCGTCCCCTGTTACACAGGCCCTATCCACCCCCACTTCTCACATTATAAATTCTTAATCGACGCCCGCACTTGCTCGCAAACCCAAATCTTGCTGGCTTCTCTCCTGCGCCGCAGGCGTGAGGAGCTGGAAACAAGTTCAGGTGGATCTCTTCTTTGTCCTCACGCTCTGTTTACAGGAACACACAACGCTGATTAATGGAGATAATCAGATAACGGCTTTTAATGAATAAATTATGACTGGCTGGATTGGGAGGCACTGGATTTCTTCCCCAGGAGGCAGAAAAGATTTAAATGAGTGCTTAAGCACCAGTCTCTGCTTCATATTCTGAAGCTATGACTATTCTTTAAAACAGTGCGCTGACTCAGTTGGAGTGTATTTGTCCTCCTCTTATGTGATTCACTTTTATACCGTATTACACAAACAGACATGAATCAAATCACTATACAGAGAGATTCAACCATTTTCATCAAGGTCACCCAGGTACAGTTAAACAATGGGAGCGTGAAGTCACTCACCCACGGCTAGAATAAAATCGTTCACCACGATAATATTGTCTTAGGCTCCGCCGTGCGGAGGACAGATTGGAATTTGACATGCTGCTCAGCAATATCAGAAGAAGTTCACCGTGAACGAGTGAGGGAACTAAGCTGAAAGTCAATGCTGCAACAAGTTAAAGCCACATCATCTGGAGCCGGTTGTCTTAATTGAAAAGTCTTCTGGAGTGTGGATGGCAACACAGCCATAAAAAAAAAGAAAAAAAGAAAAAAGAGCTCGCGTTTACATCGAGAGCGTTACTGGAGAGCACTTGCACAGATGTGAGGAGCTGCAAAGAGTGCGTCGGAGTGGAGTGGAGGAGGTTGGTTGGTAGGATGGATGGGCAGGAGGGCAGTGGTGGGTAAAACTGATTTTTATTGAACCATTAAATCCCTAGTGCCAAACGTAATTTGAGGTTTTTGTTGCTTTGCCACCATTAGCTGCTAACAACCCCGTCGCTCCGGGGCCTGTCCTGATAAAAATAGAGTGGAGGGACAAGGGCGAATCAGAACAACAGCGTATTCATTCAGTGCAATTATGGTGCCGTTAACATTAGCCCATCTGATTCCTTAATGTCAAGGCAAACAGACGCATCACTCAGGGAGCCTCCAAATCTCATCAGAGAGGAGACACAGGTGGAGAGGGAAAGCCAAACAACCACAGCGCAATATTGTGATGAAGCGACAAGTGAGAGACAGAGTAATAGACAGAGAGGAAGCGATAGGGATGGATCGGGTCCTGATGAGAGTGGGCGGGTGTGTGTTTGTTTGGGGTTGTGTGTTTGTGTGCGCGGCCATGCATGTGTAAAGCTCAGAGGATAAGTGCACATTGAGCGACAAGGGACAGGCCGCATCACCATAAAATGTAATCTATTAAAGCTTATCCCGGACAAGATCGCTACATCTAAATTCATCTCAGTCTGTCAGGGCCTGTTCTATTCCCAATGCTGCTGCACCATAATGGGATGTGACAGTACATGTCCTAAGGAATGAGGAAATAAGAGATCTCCATGTCACACAGCCGTGTCATTTTCATAAAGCCGCTTGCCCCATGAAGACATGGAGCAGCTGTGCCAACACAATGTGCACAGAATTAAAATAGTGCATAATGGACTTTGTAAATCATTCAGTATAGGCTTGCAAACATCACCATTAAAGGATCATTTAAGCTGATGTTGGTACAGTAGCTTCAGAGTGATAATAAAAGTGTACCATCTGAGATAATTAACTAAGATCTGACGCCGCTAAGAAAAGGAACGCGAGCAGTCAGACGGGATCGGAGAGGCTGTAAACAAAAGCCCAAGTTATCCAGGATATCCATCACGGCTCCCAGTTTACAGCCCACTCTACCGACGGCGGTTGCGCCCACACGCAGCTTCCCTGTGTAATGAGGGATTATTAGCAGCGTCTTGGGTGTGCTTACTTTAGCTTACTTTACCTCCAAATGAATCTTTGTTAAGTTCAATAAGGGAGATCTTCCTCTCCCGTGTTTTGCCTCTCTCTCTCTCTCTCTTTCTGCTCTAATCTTCTCCGTCACCTCCGCTTTTCCACCACGTCAAAGTCCCCTTCGTTTTATTTCGGCGCTGCTCTTTAGAGATCACTGCGCTCCCATCATACCTACTACGACGCAACCAATCATTTATCCATCACCGCCATTATCCATCAGGATGTTCTAGGTGAGTTTCCATCTTCTGTCTGCCAGTTTTATTTCACCACCATTAACATCTAGATAGTCTGTGTAGTCCCATCTTGTCTGCAATCTTATGTCAATGGGATCTAACCACCAAAGTCTTTTTTGTTGCCAACCTCAACTAATATTGTTATACACTCCTCACTGAAGGAAAGGCCTTTAGAAAAGGTGACCGAACTGTTGGTTTGTTTACAACCCATCCGATTGTCTGACTGCCCCTGTTTGTTTACCCATTTCCAAAGAGCGCCCAGATCTCAGCAGCTGACTGTTTGCAAAGTCCTGACCCCATTAGTTACTGTCACAATGCCCATCAAACGTTCTATTCTCGCGTGGTACGATGACAGTTTTACAGCGAGAGTGGTGGCAGACATAGCACCTGAGTTCTTAGTCATTTTTGAAACAATGGCTCTTTGATTTCAGAAACACAACAGCGTCTTCTCTTTTCTGGCCAGCGGCCATCGGTTTGGCAAGCTGAAATGACAAACTGCCACTTCCAGATTTTATCATCTGTAGTTAGCTAGGTTATTACGCTGATGTATAACCTCCATGAGTTGGTTGAAAATGCTGCCTCTGACTGACTCACAAGTCATCATCATCACCAGCTCATGATCTATGCGCACATCAAGAAAATAAGGGCAGCAATGTCCTTGTATGGCTGTATTGCAAGTACAAGTTAAAGTGTAGGATCAGATTGTTATTTCACTCTAAAATACAGGTGATTTGCATATGTGTTTGTGTTTTTACTAATAAAATGATTAAAAAAAGGGTGTTTTTTTAGGACGATGACTAACCAATGTATCAAATGTAACTTCCAATAGGAGCAGGACAGACTTCCTTTGTGTTTCCCCACAGTAAGTTAACTCTGCATAAGTGAAGTTGCAAGTCAAAACATGCAGTTGCATAAATATTATAGTTAGTTAATGGTGCACTCCTTGCACGCTGTTTAATCCATTCCCTAACACTTTTGGTCTCGTGTCTATGGTTTTGAAAAAGTCTGAAAAGACACCACCACCATACGAACTCTCTAAATGCCAAATGCTGCTGTCACTGCAGCCAAGTGCGCTGCTTTGGCATATCAGGAAGTCCAAACCTGACGAAATCAGATTAATTTGCCGAGCTCACGTTTTATTTTCTCTGGCACATGCGTCTGGACCCGCTACTGTTCAGGGAGGTCTGAGCTGAGCCTGATGTGAACAGTGGACACGTTTGATACAACGACTGAATGCAGACCGCGGCGTTGTCAAATTCTGGTCAACTAGGCTGCACTGCCTATTTCTCACCTCAAAAGGAAAAGTGTTTGCGTGCACTATTTCGCTTTAATTTGTCTTGAAAATGGACGAGGTAAACCCAGTGACCACCCAGCATGCATGTGTCCCTCGGTGCTCACATGAACAATCTCGTATCTGACTGTTTATAGGCCCATCCGATTATTTCCAGAGTCACTCTGGTCTTGCTCTGTTGATAATGCCTCTTGAAAATCAAATTTCCACTGAGAAGTCCAAGATAGATAAGGAATCACAATAACTGGTCAAACAGCTCCAATAACCCTTTTCAGCCCCCTCTAACTTCTGTTTTTTTGAGAGATACCCAAAATATCATCGAAGTTCACATAATCACTCAGATCTGTTCAAACGTCCTCTAAAACTAAAAGTAAATTTGTAAAGAAATCTGTTATCTGAAAGAGCAGCAGGCAGCAGCAACTTGCTTTTCCCCCCTCCATCCCTCACCGCTCACCTTCTGCCCTTCCTATCGCCCTCTTCCAATACATCCCACGCTGTCAATCTGCCAGGCTGCGAGCGCCTTAAAACAATGCACCAATCATTGCACACGGAGCGTGGCTCGCGCCTCCTCTCCTCCTGTAGTCCGGCGGGATTGGCTGCCGCTCCGTGCTGCGGGGCTTTCCAGACAACGGCCGGCTCGTCGGACCACTGTGCGGCTGCCAGGAGCAAAGAGCTCTAATGATCGCCCACTGCCACGGTAGCAGAGCCAGGGACGCACAGGCACAGAGCGACCGGCAAAAACCACAGCACTTATGGGAAGAGAGGAGGGAAAAAAACATAATTTCTGTATTTTTCAGAAGTGCATTGAGGGCTATCTATCTATCTGTCATCCACAATAATCATCCTATTTAAATTCAATTGGACAAGAGCTGTATAGAATGGGTATGTCCTTCAGAGTCCCTCTACTTGCTGATCCGGGTTTATGCATGTTATTGTGCAGGATGACTCAGTAGTGGACTATTTTTCTCCACATACTCTCTTGTGGCACAAACAGCATCTTGGGATATGTGGTGGGAAAGGCAACCTGAGCTTTCTCAAGGGGGGGAAAGAACATTTAAAATTCACTCTCTCTCCGTCCTTCATTCATGCTTTATTTATGTCTACCTCTGTCTCCATCTCTCGCCCTGTCTCTTCCTCTCAGTCCTCCACATTTATAATTACCCTCACCTTTTCTCTGCCTTTCGGTGTCTTCGCTCTATACGCCTTAATTTCTCCGCCTGATGGACTCTCCATCCTGTCCGCCATCTGGCTCCTCTTCTCTGTACCTCTCTGTCACCTGCTTTTTGTCTAAGTAAGGGAAGGCTTTTAGTTCCTTATCAAACTCTCATGAATTATGAACGCCGGCTGTCCAGTGGCCAGGACAGAAACACATCTCACTGTCTGCCTGCCTCTCTGTTGAAGCAGCTCAGAAAGGAGAGCTACTGCAATCCAGTCAGAAACACCTTGTTCTGGAGACCTTTGCGATGAATTATTTAAGCTGTTGTGACCCCCGCCGCCACCCCCCGCCCCACCATCCACCCGCCCCCTAACTTGTGTGTGACGCACACAGATCACCCATCCACCTGCCAAACCTCAGCCCAAACTCACAACAAGGCCTGTCACAGTAGAAACCTTGTCAGCACTTGTCAACACAGCCTGCAGGGGGACTCCAGGTCACCTGACGAACATTCAACCGGGATCACAACTTTGTCTGTTTAAATAAATTTGTGGTTCGAGGCATGAAAGCGTCCCTGCGTTATTATCTTCCTTTTCTCACAAGAGAGACCTTGTTCCGGTGACTCATTCATTTATTAGCTGCTCAGCTTTAATGGGCCCATTAGTCTTTACCATATTTCTGTAATTTGGACACGTTCAAATAATGAATGTAAAGTGCAGTATCACTGGGAGGAGTGATAGCCTTGCTAACCTAACACTGTCTGACAGCGGTTCACTTTCACAGACACCCAAAGCCTTATTTTACACTATCAGTGAAGAGTATTTTTAATGTGTTGGTTTTATCCTGAGCCATAAAAGTGACTTGTGGTTTTACCGACGAAGCCAAATTTCATGAGAATCTCTCAAACTGTTTTCATGACATTTCACTCTGGAGCAAAAAATGCTACCTGCTGCTGACCCTAAATGAAGTCAGGCGCTGTCAGGGTGGCAGTTACCTGGTTGGTTCACACTGCAATCACTACCTATCTCACCATTACTCACAAGCAGCTTTTGGACTGATCACCATGAAATAAGTTACTCATCTTACTCTGATGACACTGGCTTTTCACCTGGGGCAACAGGCAACTTGCATCATGCTCCCCGCAAGATAATACGGATTCACCTCGCTGAGCCCCTGGCTTTTTAGCATCAAATCGCAGCGTTAGCATGCTAGCTAGCTAACAGCGAGTTAGCCACTGATCACAGCATTGGCAGTGTGATCCCCTCATCTTGTCCACACCTCCCATTTTATCTGAAAGCTGAAAGCAGAGCCTCGCAGAGCTGCTCGCATGGACTACTCACTGACGCAGTTCTCGGCAACAACAGCCAGTTAGTATATATAATAGTCATACTGGCATCAAACTGTCAACATCACATCCTTCGTGACAGATTCTGCATCGGCGTATTACATCACAGACAAACTCAGGCACTGATGCTACGATCCAGCAGAGCTAGTCACAGTTGCTGAAGCCCCACGTGCAGCAGAGCAGCCCGTTGATTGCATTCCTCGCTGCAGCCAAGGATGGCACAGCGGGCTCTTTCCCTCCTTCTCCTCCTGCTCCCTGCCAGAAGCTCTGGTACCTGTACCCAGTTTGAGATTTCTTTTACATATGTTGAGATGTATGAAAAGACCACAAATAACCACTCTAACTTGACTTCTTGACTACTACGAGCATATTATTTTGATCCATAAGTGGTTGAACGCTGATCACCAAGGGATACCACTCCTAAATCCAAATTTATAGAAGAAGCACAACACATGAATCATATTATTTGGAGTGCACAGATAGTAGAAAATCTGCTGGACACAACACAAAGCAGCTGTTATTCCAGCTGTGAGGGCTGCAGCTACCACTGAGCACAGTGACGTCCTCCAAAGTACACATTATGGTATTTTATGAGATGTTTCGGTATTTTTAGACTGAACACATCTAAATTTGACTATTTTTTAGGTCAGCAAAAGTAAAGAACTCAGAATTTCCCGACCACAATTTTCATCCTGGCAATGTGAGGAGGGCTGTCAGCTACCTCGTGTCATCAGACAGCGGCAGAACAATATGGCTGGAAGCAGCGTGAATGCAAAGTAAGTCAGCTAACGAGATGAGCCGAGCTGCTGGCAAATACATACAGATGATCTCTCGTCTTAGGATTCAAGGCGGATGCTGTGCATAGAAAGAGTTGAGAGTTCCAGTATGGATTAGTGGGGCTGGGAGTTGCTTATGCTCTTCAGGAGAACACAGAGCAGCGCCACACTGGATTACACAGCTGGGGAAAAGGTTACACACTTCAATGCGTGTGAGAGAGGGATGAACAGAAAGAACAAGCTCACAGCAGCAAAGATAATTAGAGAAGCCTACCTCCCCTCCTTCTGGCAGTACAGTCAGACAGGTGTACCTATGTACACTGGATATTATTTGAACTCGTGCTGCGTTGTCTGGGATTGAGGAAGCATTTCCCGGCTCTTATTTTGCATGTGCAGCATTTCTCCACTCGTGTCGCCGAGACAAATTCCTGTGTATTTATTGTAATTTGGTAATTAGTGTGCCTCCCATTCTGGTTTTAATTAGCAGTGAGAAAGACGTTAATCACAGTGGCCTGTTGCTTGACACTGAATGCGATCTGGATTGTTAGCAGATATTGTAGTACAGACAGCTATTCAATTATACTCTTAATGAACATGGATAATGCAGTAATATCATACCTGACATAATAGATGTGGCCAAGACCACATGAGCGGAATCTGACTTGAGACACAGAGCGAAGGAAAGCTGCTCTCTGACCAGGGTCGGCCATGTGATTAGCAGGATGCTGCTGTAATTAAAGGCTGACCAATGTGATTTTGGGGGAAGATAAGGGATGAATTAAAAGATAAGGCTGTTTTTTAAACGGATAATTGTCAACAAATCGCAGACCGAAACCAACTGTGCTGCCAAAGCCTCATATATCCTCTTCCTCTGTGCCACAAAATGATACAAAATGCACGATGGAGCCGCACAGTTGCACTGGATGACCCGACCCCTTCATTACTACGATCATGGGTCCTGAAGTTTTATCATCAGGTCACTCCCACACACACTGTCCTGCTGCCATAAATACGACGCTACGTAAAATGCACAGACAGTGCAGCAGGTAGTCCTTTTTCAAGCAATGTTTCCTAAATACTTCAGTGCCCAGCTGTTTGAGGAAACGATTTAGCCTCAAAAGGAAAGAATTCAAATATATATTAGTGACCCATTTTTAAAGATTTACCTCCTCAATGGGAGCGGAGAGCCGCAGATGGGCTGGGACGGTTGGAAAGTACTGACCGTAATATTGGTTTTGGTGTATTCATGGGATTTCTCCAGAATAAGATAATCATAGATAATAAAAGCCAGCTTTATCCTTTAAATGAGAGCTAAATAACTGTCACTAAATGAAACTGATAAATGAAAACTTACTGTAGGCTCAGTCTCTCATGTGGCGTCATTCATCTTGCACCTCAATATTGTGTATTTCTGAGCAAGCAGGCGTGTGATTTCACTTGCTCAAACACATAATTTGCAATGAAGAACAACTAATGAATGCAGTTTTAAAAAGGTAAAGCCAAACATTTGGACTCTGCCTTGGAAGGCAGCTAAACAAATATCGATCTGAGTACAGTTTCCTTGTCTTCCCTCTACAGCTGCACTCATACGCACCGGGCCCGATAAGCCATTAACATTCCAGGCCTGTGGAGCAGGATCGCTCTCCTCCGTTGTAATTACTGCAGTCCACTCCTGCTCCATATCTACAGCAGGTAACCGTTAGACCAAACAGAGTCAACACGCGAGCCATTTCAATGCAGGTATCTTCGAAATCAGCAGGAACCTGGATCAGAATGCAAAATACAGTGCAGTTACGGAAACAAGGCAGCAAACAGCAGATTGGACACCAGCAGCCTAACAGGGCAAAGACCAGTTTGGTTGCGGCCGCAGTGGAAAGACTCAATCTACCGTGATGTTTGCATGCAAATGATGTGTTACGTGCAGCCACGTTATATTCCTGCGCTGCAGCCCGAAAACATATCGATTGCTGAATTTCGGCCGGCTCCTGAAAACGTACAATAAGCTCCTGCGAATGGTTTGTGTTTATGCAGCCGAGGGGAGCTAATGTGCATTCTGAGTCCGACACCAAAGTGATAACGGGGTGTTTGTGAGGGAGTGTGTGGGAAGACGAAGACTGCAGAAGGAGTGGGTGGGCAGACGCAGAGATGAACTCAAGAGGTGAGTATGAATGAGGACTGAGGATTCCATATTTCCGCCGTCACAGCAGAGAATAATACATGTATTGTGGATTCTGTGGATGCAGCATCTCCCTCCGATGTAATGTACAGTGCTACAGGGCTGAAATGTATCCTATGAGGAAAACACGGCGGGGGATTTGTTATAAAGCTGTAAACTACTGCAGCACAACTGTCTGCAGCTTTTGGATAGCCTACTTCTTTTAATGGGATGCATTTAAAATAAACCAGCCAACATCAGTCCAAACGTAGCATGTCAGACATTTAGAACAGCAGGAACAGGCGTGACGTTGAGTTGCATAATCTAAACAATCACCAATACCTAGACTTTTGTTTGCTTTGCCCTGAAGCAATAAACTTTTTTTTTTTTTTTTTTTTCAGTGTTTAGTTCATTTAGGATCACAATTAGACTCACAGCAGTGCATGTAAACAAAAGTCCGCAGGCTCAGAAGAAGCTCATTAACTGGACAGAGTGTGGGTGAGCTGTCATCTCACCAGATAGGGAATCAAAACAAATCTGATTCCAGCCTCGGTAACTTTAATCTACGCATGATGGATTTTAGTCTGCGGTTCGTCCGCAGTTCATTTTCTAAATGCTATGGTTTTCTAAGAGCGAGCCGGCTGCCGCACGTCAATATCTTTCTTATTAAACCCCAAAGACCTCAGAATTACGATTTGTTCCCATTACATTCCTAAAGAACAGGGTCTCTTAGACAAAAATTCAAATGGCCACGTCCGAGCAAAACCAAACTAAAAGAGGAAGCCTCCGGCGTTCTCCGGGTCAGAGCGCCTTTAAAGTGGACACACACTTTTCAAGATCCTTATCAAGTTTGGGACTGATTTGCACTCAGACCTTCTCTGACGGCGAGTCAAGCTGCCTTTAGCTGCACGTTGTGTGTTTATTAAGCTTTTCAGGGAAATCAGTCACACTCACGTACTGACCTGTATATGTGGATGCATTGTTAGCAGATTAGAATGAGAGATCGCTCTTTGATCAGCAGCTGGATTCAATAACAGTTCGGCTCTCTCTCTCTCTCGGAAAATCCACTGTGTTTGATCTGCTTTCTTGTCACACTATAGACAAATCCACGCCAGTATTTGCTTGGACAACAACGGCACCGGTTTAGTCATCAAAACAAACCAAATCGAAACGGGTACCGGGGTTTGTTTGAAGCGTACGATACAGCGCATGCAGGTTTGGTGCAGCCGGTAAAAGCATCTCAGAGGACGCACGGATACCTTCAAATCCTTGCATATAACCTGGGTTAAGGCTGTGTTTGTATGTGCGTGTCTGTACGCAGCGTGCATATTTATTTGTTCCACTCTAGCTGAATGAAACACACACACACACACACACACTCACACACACATTTCATCAAAAATAAGCAGCTTATATTGTTTCAGTAAATCCAAAATTATGGACACTCTGTGGGAGGACTCGTAACTGCTATGCCAAATTTACAGCTTTGCACAGTGCAGTAACAGATACAGTAGGGGGGTGAAAACTACCATTTCCACATGAGGAATAACAATAATTAGAGAGAAATATACACACAGAGAGAGAGAGAGAGAGAGACAGACATCCCACCGCTGAGAGAGGAGCACAGTGTTACTGTAATTATAACTTGTGAAAGCCGGTGCTCTTGCAGCAGATTCCATCTGAGCAAACACTGGCGGTGCAGTAAAACTCCAATCTCGTTGATCTAAGAATTCTAATTGAGGGAACGTCAGAAGCTCCACAGATGGTGCAACATACAAGCACACTGCAGAGCAATTAGAAAAAGTCACCCCCCCCCTTCTTCGCCGTATTAGAGGAGACCATTTCCCCCAAAACATGACGTTCACGGTGTCAGAGGGAAGAGGGAGACGCAGGAGGAGGAGCGAGCGTTTTGAAATGAGCAGCGATGTCAGGTGTGAAGCTGGGATTTACGCGAGAGATGACAAACGTGCTTTTCTCTGTTTTCTGTATGAAAGTTTGTAGACTTTGCTCATCAAAGGAGGTTTGGGCACGCTTCCTTTTCGAGCAGGTACAAACTGCAGCACCTATATTGTCTAACACAGCAGCATATGTTGTCCCCAAACACATCAATGTGCAGGTGCAGCGTATGTTCACAGATCCACATAATTCACAGAGACGACGTTTAACAAACCAAGCAAAGGTGGAAACTACCTGGAGCTGATGTCACACACGTGTGTGGGTCCCAGTTTCGGGTCTATCGCCACGGGCGACCCCCAAACTTTCATTTTCCTGCAAGATATACACGGATTTTTGGATGCTGCCGTCTCAACAGCTGCTCCACGTTTGCAGTGACACCGTGGTTTACCAGAATATCTCTGCGCGCATAACGTGATGGGTGTGTATCATCATATTAACGCAGTCAGTTGTTCATTCTCGCATTTTTGTCTGCACGCTTGTGATGCACAGCTAGCCCCCGACCTTGGGCAACCTGTTCTTACAGCATCCTAATGTTCTATTAATTTACCTCTAATTACCCCACGTAGCGCGAGATGTAGGATGAGAGGATGAAAGCAGCAGCTTGCATCAGACCGAGAGAAACACAAGGGAAAGGAGGGGTGTGTGTGTGTGTGTGTGTGAAGCAGAGACAGGGTACAGAGGATTGCAAAGGACTCCCCGCTGCTACACCCCATATTTTGGAGGAGGCACCTACTGTAGGACACGAAGGAGGGCAGAGGAAGAGAAGGGGAGGATAGAAATGGGAGTCAATTGAGCTGTGATTTGTAGACCAGAAGCAAAGGTGGAAGATAAAGCAGGACAGGCAAGATTAACTAGCGCATGGGAGGCATTGGGAGGCAAACTCAGCCAGTTGGCTCAGCGTTTGCTGCTTTTAGCCATATGAAAAGAGCCAGAGAAGAAGGATGAGGGCAGGAGGAGGGAGAGCTGCGAGTGAGGGGAATAGTTAAAATGTGTGTGTGTGTGTGTGTGTGTGTGTGTGTGTGTGTGTGTGCACTTTTATGCTATTGTGATAGGAGTTCATAAAACAGTATATATTAGGATAGTCTGTGTGGGCAGCAGAGCAATATTTATATAATGTTCCAGATGGCATCGAATACGTCAGAGGTTTTGCACGTTTATCAGCACTTTTTGCCCTTTAACCTCTGCAACAATTGAATCTCACGTTAACGAAAACAAAAATTTTAACTAACGTTCACCATTTTAAATATTAATATGTGTGGGCGTGTGTGGGTGTTTTGGAGATAATGAGACAGAAAAAAGGGCAAGAGATCAGACAACTGTGCGAATACGGACCGCGGGAGGGTTATTGGTGTCTAGATTGGAAAATGCCAATGCCGAAACATGCTGCTTTATTACTGGAGCGAGGGGTCAAATAAGTGCCAATGAGAGGGCGCAGGATGATGGATGCCATGGGACTTTGGCGGAGGAGGAAGCCCGACTTGTAACGGGGCCATAACAACACCCCCCTCCCCCCCCCGTGTCATGTCAACCGCAGGCACAGTTAACTGGCGTCAGAGCCGAAATGTCAGGGGCTGTCACAAAAGTCGACAAAGTCATTTAGAGCCGTTTGAATCGGGAGAGGATATCACCCTGTAATATTTATATTTATCTGGAGAAAGTTTGCTCGGCACACATGGGATTTTTTTTCAGCCTCGCCTCGCCTCAGATCTTCAGTGACACACATAAACAGCTGGCAGCCGCCCAGCGCGACAACAACTCCCAGTGTTGGCCGGTCTTCTGCTGCTGGCTCCGTTTGTTGTTTAGGAAGGAGAGATGTTGCTCATTCACTTTCAGAGTTACACTGGGACATGAACCATATTGCTACTGTTGGCAGAAAAGGTTTTTTTTTTTTTTTTCAATATCAGCATCGGCTTTCCAGGAAAATGACAAATTTCAGTCTGCACGACAAATTTTGGGGTTTCTGAAGCATTTAGGGTTTTGGTGAAGATCAGCAGGTGGGGAAGATGGATGCAGTTCTCCATCATGTTCATGTCATTTCATATCCCGATGAGAAGTGTGACCAGTTTTGCAATGTACCGTGCATGAAAGATTGTGATAATAGCACCAACAATTTCTATTATCCTCATCAGAGTGATTATGGCCATTTCCAGAGGGCACGGTGAACACAGCACAGGGCCCATGGCTTCATTAGCAGTTTGATTAGCCGGTCGCCCCCTGTAACGGTCCGTCAGGTGGAGCGTGGCGTTTATGTGACTGACTGGCACATGTTCTTCCTCAGCTCTGGTGCTTGTTAGCAGTAATGCAGAGATGGTGCGCTGACAGCCGGGTGGTGCTGGTGGCTTCTCGGCCCTGTGCTGCCGCCGATCACCAACCTCCAATTATTGCTGCACCCAAGATTTGCCTTTTAGCTATTAACAGCAGGAAACACACACATATTATAAAGTCCTTTCACTCAGGAAGTCTTGTGGATCAGGTCATGTCATGAACTCTATAATTAGCTACTCCTCATGTTGTTTGTCATTATTGGTAATGGTTATTACAGTATTGGGAATATGAAGAAAATACAGTTTGCTGTCCAGTCGGACAGTCATCACTTGAATTTGCTCATTATTCGCTGTATTATTCAGTTTATGTCATGTGACCTAATGTCACAGTATGTGGGGAGACTGTGACCCCTGTGTCTGCTCAATAATGGTTTCAGGCATCAGATGTGCTTGGTGTAATTGATCTTTCTCTGGCCACAGTCTAAAATCCTTGTGGCCTCTTACAAAGTCGCAGTAAGTAAAAGTTTCTTGTCAAATCTAAAAAAAAAAACAAAAACAAAAAAAAAACCCAAAATTTAAAAAAAAAATTATTTCCTGAAAAATCAGTTAAGACCAGTTGAGTTGTTTTGGCTGATCCAGCAAATCCAAAGCCCGACACATCAAAGTACTTCATCACATAGATGTAAAAGATATGTAAGAGTCCAGCAGTGGTATAAAACAGTCCTGCTCATTCACCTGCAACACTAAAAAGAAACAGCACACATCCTGCAGATGACAGTTTGGCATATAGACTGGCTTATTATTTCCATGGTCATGTGATCTACAACTAGTGAACAGAGTATGAACATATATTATTTTCCTTTTTGGCAGTTTGCATGTATTTGATAGTACAAGCTGAAAATGAAGCAACAAACAAATATGCCTGAGTTGCAGTCACATTCAGACCTTGAATAGAGTCGACTCTGTGGCCTGCGCCAGCCTGTGTAAATATACTGTCGCGCTGAGATGACGGCTGAAAGTTTTCCATTCGCTCTGCAGTACCTGCCTTGATTTGTGAAATCAGAACCTAAATATCGTTCCTCCGTCAGCTCAAAACGGTTTTAGAAGCTGTTTCCAAAGCTGAATGCTTCCATTTCATCCTGCGCCACGAAACTTCTCTGTTCATTTGAGCAGCTATGAGCGATGTGGGTTTACAGTGCGGCGACGGGCAGGGAAGCTTTCCGCCAGACCCTCTTTGACATGATTACAGAAGACGCTATTAAGATGCAGATACAATATATTATTAAAAATGACCTATTTTCCAAAGGATTATTTTTGTGAAAGCGGTGGGCAGGCCGGAGCTGTCGCTTCTACTGTAGCTGTCGGGATGTGGCTGGCTGACAGTGTGATACAGCTCCCCTGATAAGAGTGAGGCACGCCACGGAGAAAATGAGATGTTGGCTAAACGTATGAGAAAAAAAAAGGACAGCTGGAGATGTGCAAACGCCTCCGTTCATTTCGACGGCATGGGGCAGCAGTTAGAGACCGCAGTGCACAACACAGCACAACAGAATCCTGCACGAGTGGGGGAAACTGGGCGGAGCAGAGAGGGATGTGGAGGTGTGGGTGCTCCGTGGGATGTGGTAAAACTGTCGGGAGCGACCTGGGTGCTCCGAAGGTAGATTTTAAGAAAAGATGGGATGGGATGAATGATTCAGTCGGGGACAACTTGTCCAGCAGAGAGTCTACAAAGGAAGTAAAGGATCAAATCCACTGCTCCGCTACAAAGGGAAAATAAATCTCTGTCTCTCATTCAGGGGAAATAGACAGAAGTCCCCAAGGCCCGCTGATCTCCACCACTGATAGCACTACTTTTCTTTCTCATTCTCCTGCTCTTAGTATCACAGTTCCTTGTTCACTGCTAAGTCTCTTCATCTCCCTCCTCGCTCACTATTTCCTGGATATGTCCACCTGTCTGTCTCTAGTCCTTCATTTGTCACTTTTTGCTGTATCGCATCCTTTTTCGTTCTTTTTCCAATTCCACTTTCCTTTTTGCCTCCTGCCCTGCTCCACCTCCACCACCACCTCCCCCTCCTCCTCGCTGCCTCCCTCTCTTATGATGTGTTTAGCATTCAAGGCCTCTCACTGCTGCATCACAGGCCTGTTTGTTTCGCCGCGCTGCAAAGAGAGAAAAAAGACACAATTCCGCGGGGATGGAGTAAAATTTCTATGTGCCTGCTCACGGTGCGGCGGGAGGCGGCCGCGTGGATGTGCAGCCTCATGCATATACGAGCTGCGAATGCCTACGAGTCACATCTTTTGCATGCACGCGCAGAACAATACGATGCAAGCATGCATGCTTAACGCATTCACCTAAATGGAGAATTATACCCCCCCCTGCCCACACACTGAGGACGCCCAACATGCACAACACAGCCGTCATTCATTATGCAGCATCACATGAACTAATAAAACCTTAATAACCATTTAATGTTAATGCCCATCGCCATTTGACTTTGACACTCAACTGCAGTTCGACACCCGTGCAATTAACCTCCAGTCATTTGCATGTTAAATATGGAGGGAGGATTACCTCAGTCTGCGCCCCCCCCCCCCCCCCCCACCGAGACGCAGGTCAACGAGCTAATGAAGTGTCCTTGCACCGTTCATGCAGGAGTTAAGTACTTTAAATCCTCCATTGCTTATTAGAGAACTGTACACAACGCATCGCTAACATATTCCAATTAGAAGCAAATTATCAGGACATTAAGCATCCGCATTCATAAAGCGCCATGTTTACTGAATCGGGACAAACTGGGTCATATTCGGTTGTCTTAGATGCCTGTGCTGACACAGAGGATTCGTTTACTGTGAGGCAGCCCCTGGCTCCATTCTTCTGCAACAGTGTCCCCAGCTAGAGTCTTTTACCTGGGGGGTGGGCTGAAGCGAGCACACATCCGAACACACCCAGTAAGCACAAACACATCCACATCCACATACACCCCCCCCCCCCCAAAAAAGCAAAAAAACAAACACACGCCCACGCAAAGCCGGGCGGTTGTAATTAAAAAGCAGTGGAGCTCTGTGGAGCAGAGAGAGGCTATCTGAGGAGAGAGGGAGGTGGGAATACTCCACCCGTTCAGCCTAGAGGCTTCCACTAATTACCTGTCAATGACAAGGAAGAGGGAGATCTAAAGTGGTAAATATTGTCCCAAACTGTCATCCTCAATGAACCGTACACTCTGCAATTCAGTTCAAGGATAATGCCCACTGACTTGGGAAATAGGATAAGATGCCATATGTTTGTGTAATTTAGGGATAATTAGTTCCGAGTCTGTTCCAAACAAAGTGACACTGTGGTATTAAACAGTGTGATACCAACTAAAGGTCAGCCGGCAGACACGCAGCAATCAGGCAAGATGCTGGGAAGATGTTGAAAATTAGGCTTTTGAGATTATGAGAGTTGGGTTTTGGATGAAAAAAAGGACAAACAGTGGAATCTGTCCACGTATAAAACGTGACTTTTTAGATTACAGAATGATACGTACAGTGAAATTCAGCCAATTCACGGCGTAGTCACATGAAATGGTGCACCAGTACAGAGCAGACTGAGAGAGATATGTAGGTACAAGATGATATAAATACATTAAAATCAAAGTGTAAAGTGGGTAGAAGCTGTATGCTGTATGAGTTTTAGCAAGATTAGAATATGTTCATAAAGAATGACTGTTTTTGATAAAGCTGTTGATAAATGCAGGCTGTGCTAAGTGGTCCAAAGTAAATCTACTAGCATGTTGTAATAAAAGGGTCACAAGCTAAATACGCTGGGACTCAAAGGGTTAAGACTATTTTTACTAAAGCAGTTGATTGATTCCCACTTAGAAAAATTCATTTTTCCCCTCTTTTGTTGGTAATTTCACAACACGCGCGACCCGTAATTGATTTTTTAATAGAATACTTACAATTGCGGCGCAATCACCCCGTGAGAACTGTCAGTCACCTAAAAATACACACCCCAGCGCTGGAAACATCATTTAACCCCAACCTTTTTTTTCAGCTCCAGCGCGCAGAAAAGGCTCGAAAAAGTGTGACAATTTTTATCCGCGACACACACACAGAAAAAATGTGTTCTTTGCTCAAAATCGCACACAGAATGTTCATATTTTAAATATTTGATGCGAGAGTGTCAAAGCCGACTTTCTACTGCGCGTGAAGATGGAGGAGCCAAACGCTTTTTGATGGAGACTTTTTGGAAACGCTCAATAACCAAAGGATTCGCTGTGTCATAGTTATCCCTGCCAATTAGGCTTTAAGCAGACCTTTGACACAGGATGCTTTGTGCAATCTCATGCCACTGAGGAAGGGACTCAGTCACTATATAACAATGTGCTGTAATATTACATATGGGTGAAACACTCCACACAGATATGTGACAGTAAAATTCTGTAATTCCTGTCTGGAAATGGTGAGAAATAAAAGGTTGTTGTTTGGTGGAAGTTATAGAACCTGCAAATGTAATGTATGCAAGTGGAAAAACGGACAACCTACTTAAGTAAACCCAGTCAAATGGAAAATCAGGTCAGCATTTGAATATTTTGGTTAATATTCAGGCAGGATTTGAGCATGTGCACTAGATGCATATAGATGCATTGGATGTGGATAACAGCTAAACAGTAAACCAGCTGACTTCTTCACATTCAGCTACATACACTTGGTTTTGTGTAATGCAGCGAAAGTATCTGCAAGGCTGATAGCAAAGCCTCTTTTAATTAATGTTAACTATATAGAAATTATTATTTGCAGGCATGTTATGGGTGGAAATGTCGGTGCCTTGGCTGGTCTGATCCACCACTGTGCTCCAACATGAAATGGATTCTGTTACAATATTCATGGTCCCCAGAGGATGAATCCTAATGAGTTTGGTGATCCCCTGACTTTCCTCTTGCACCACTATGAGGCTGACATTTGTGGTTTTTTAGGGAAATGCCTCAGCAGCAGCAGCAGTTTAGTCCAGATTTCCATGAAATGCATTCACATATCACGTGTTACGTTACTCTCACCATAACTTGCAATTTGGTGATCAATTAACTTTTCATCTAGCGCCATCATCACATCAAATCTGACAATGCAATTCCCAGTGCCTCAGTGGTACTTAGCAAATGTTAGCATGCCAGCACTCCAAACTTCGACAATACTCATGGCACACATTGCAAATATCAGCAAAATGTTATAAGCATTAGGAGGACGTTAGCGCGCCGAGGCTAAAACACAGTCTTAAAGAGCTGCTGGTGTGGCTGGTTTGGCTTAACCAATCGCCTGCCTCAGAGAGCCTGCACGTGGCCGTCTTTTACCACAGATCTCTGACTACCGTTGTCCCGCGCTTACAGAGTGAAGATGTCAGCACAACAGCTCCTCCAGAGCCAGGTTGCCTCAGTAAAATTTTATATGTTTTCAGGGTGGAACATCGACGCCGTTCCGGTGGTCTATGGAGTAATATAAAATGCCTTTTTTTCGCAGTATCTTTGATAGCTGACAGAGAGCAACAAGAAACACTGGGGGGAAGAGAAGGAGTTGACACACAGTCCCAGACCGACTCGTTACACTGCACCACTGGGGTGTTCACGATACCTGTGTGATTTATAGGGTCTATTAAAGCCCCCAAAGAACAATAATTTCTCCATTTTTACATACATTATTCAAGTGCAACAGGGAGATTATGATGTACTATTTATTTAGTGATGTTCATGGTAAACCTTGGAAGAGAGCTTTAAATGACAATACAGCTAAGACTTTGTTGACCTTCCTCTGTGACAATCGCAATTTGGCATCTGACGAAATGCATCTGTGAAAATCCATCAGACCAACGGGGAGACGCTGGACAGGCACGTTTGAGTGCCTTACGTAAGGTGCTGGCGGTTTAGGGCTGAGGTTTATTGCTGCACTTTTTGGCAAGGTGTTGGCACAGCAGGTCCATATGCTGCGCGTCTAAGTCCAGTTGGACCCAAAATGGCTCTAAACGGCGCTGAGGCCCTGCCAGAGTGAGACGGAGAGCAGATCACTCGGCCAGTAAGTAAGTCACTTACATAAGGATGGAGGGAATGGGCAGGAGACAGAGCCGTGTTTGTGGGGATATCATATTAAATCACTATAGGAGCCCTTTTTAACAAACGTTTGTGTGCCACTGTGCTTGTTGATGATGCTCAAACACTGGGAGTCAATGAAAACACGTATGCCAGTGTCACATTTCACTAAAATTGTGATTTTTTTCAATATAGGTGATACTGGAATGTGACAAATCACAGCCCGATCACACCATACCTAAGACAACATGGTTTAGCCAATCATGATCATGTGGTGGCTGTGCATCCAGCCTCTTTCCCGCCTGTTTTGTATCTTTGGAGCACCACCTTTGCTCGATAACAAGCGGTGGTGCTGCGCGTCTATAGCAGCCCTCACTGTGTGCTGTTTAACACTGACAGGCTGACTGATGAGTCACAGGGGAGCGCGTCTGATTGTGCGTGAGTGTGCATTACGTGCACTTTGTTGCCGTGCTGCCGGCACACCGCAACGTGTTTGTCTCGCACAAAGCGCACGCGTGCGCGTCACCCTTCCTGGCGCAAGAAGAGACGGCGACTCTCACGCGGCGGGGCCTTCATTCTCAAATCAGAACCGCTGCTCCTGTCGTCGTCGTCTTTTCACCCGAGATGATATTGCATGTTTCGACATCACCTGCTCTATCTCCACCCGCGCTTCACCCAAACACTCGGTGGTTTGGGTTTCAATTAGATGCACTTAAAGACTCGCTGGTGTATAAGCCCTGCTCCCTTTGACGGGACTCGTCCTCCACCTTTACACTGGCTTAGGCAGCCTACTGTGAGACCCTGAAGTAGGAGATTTGTCTCAGCTGAGAGATGTGCCGTTTACTTATTGTCATGGCAACGCTTACACTTGATACTCGGAGCATTCAAATATAAGATCCATATATCTATGCAGAGTTGGGACCCCCCTCAGTTGCAGTGTCAAGGCTAATGTAAAGCAATAGCGCAAACTCAAAACCATGCTGGAGATGGAGGATGAGAAGCAGCCGAGGATGAAGTTCCTGACTGTGAGGGAACTTTTCAGCCCTGACTCCCCTCACACACAGCTTGCAGCAGAAAACCTGAACTTAAATCACGTCTTCATCAGCAGCGTGCGCTCAATAAGGCATTAAAGGTTGATTATTTCTTTAGTTAATTCTTTAAGGTTAATTCAATTCTTTAGTCAGAAACACAGCGTTAATTAAAGGATCAACGTTTAACAAATACAATTCAGAATTAGATATAGACGATCCCCTGAAACAACGCACTTCCGGTCACATTAATCAGGACGTTATTTATCAGGCAGGCTGGGAATACTAATACAGATCCATCCGGGTGTTCTCCTGTCTTTCACCGCCTAACCCAGTGACAAGACACCACCGGAGGGGGGGTGGGGGTGGGGTTGTTCCTGTGTGACTCATGCTGTGACCATTCCTGTTAAATGATAGAGTCACGATGGGGTCTCATCATGAGAGACTCCACAAATATCACTCTAACTATTCCTCGAATGTCAAATAATTTCAGTCGCTTCTTTCGCTTTGCTCCCGACTGGCTTCGCTTTGCACAACTGCAAAAAGGCAATTCGGGAACAACGGACTGCATATCATGAATGTGTGAAAACTTAAGCGGTAGTTCCTAATTCCTTATCATGTCAGCTTCACAGTGGTTAGAACAGCTGCCAAAATACTGGTGTTCTGGGGATTCAGTCACCAGCTGATTGAGAATATCAAACAGGCACACTGGCAGTAAGGAGGGGGGAACAACACGTCCACTGATTCAGGGCAACAAAAACCAAAGAATACCATCAAACTGCTGGCCAAAGTCATTTTTGCATGGCATTTATATCACGTGCATTATGTTATGAAACTAACAATGAGAATTTTTTAAAGGTAACTGATAATTTGAATATTGAGATGCAATAAAATTCAATATTTAAATGACTGTAACATATCATCTTGCAATGTTATTATTTGTGGACATTCTCTAAATTGAACCCTTTAGTGTGTGTGCTTGCGTGAGATTACTCCGGATTAAGGATATGACATGTGCGATTTTTCCATAGCTGCGAACAATTGGTGAATTCTTTCCTAAAAGCGCAGTGAAAAGTAGGAGGAGGGGCGAAACAGAGAGATATTGTTGGGTGGCGAAGCTTCAGCAGATCGGAGCTCTTTTGCCAGCTGTTGAAGTCACTTTTCCTGTCCCTCAACAATTACCATTAAAAGGCTCTCGAGCAGGGCGCCGCTCTCCCCCCACCCGCAACCGTTCCAGAGGAGCCGGAGCTGTGGATACCGGGCCGCTCGGAGGTGTGAGAGTGCGGCTCGCCCCGGGAGGATGAGCCGTGTTCATTCCGCACGTTAAATGAGGTGGAAGTAGCGCTACACATGCCCGAATACTGACCTTTTCGGGAGGTTTTTCTCTTTTTTCTTTTTCTAAAAATTACCCAAATACATCAAGGCTTTAAAAGCAAGAGTGCCACCAAAAAAACTGGCTGTCCCTCCCGAAACAAATGCCAACCAGCAGAATAATAGCAGCAGCGCGGCCAGTGGGTACTGGGCCCCCCATCTTTTTTCATCACGGACTGTTGCGCAGGATGACTCTGCATTAATATCTCTTTCCATTATTGCTCTTTTTTTTAATATCTTAATATGTTTACATGTGCATTGTCTTGGTCACACTCCTGTTATAATCAAGCAAAGCACCTCGTGATTGAAAGTGAACGTGCGTGACCCCCGCTCCACCTACACGCACTCCCCCTGCCCACTGCGGTAAATTGGGTGCTTCATTTATGTGATGTTCTTAGTCAACGCGCCTTGTTAAATCAAGATTAACTTAATGGAGATACAGTGGTGGCTTTGGCCTCTAATGTTCTGCAGCCCTACTATTATTATGATTTCTCCATGCCGGCTAGCCAGCGATACAGTAATAATCTCCATCACAGTCTTGAGTCAGTAATGTATGCATAATAGCCCTGCTTTGTGCTGGTGATACACGTGATACAGGATATGAGTGATTGTGCGAGGAAGCAATTACACAGCACATCTTCTTTTTTTTTTTTTTTTTTTCTGTGTAACATGATGGAAAACCTCTAATATAGAACATTTGCTGTCTCGCTGTACGACCTGCAAACCCGCAGGCATTTGTCTTACTTCTCTCTTTTCTCTTTAGGAGAGAAATGTAATTACGGGCAGGATCAGCGCATGCAAAGGCAAACTTAAAGCAGGCGATGAAGTGAGACGGATGCAGCGAGTGGGAACCGAGGTGATGCAGCGCTCAAGTGACTGGAAGTATAGTCGCTCGCCTCCAGCGGCCAGTCAAGTTGCAGCTCGCGGCCTAGTCTGTCAGGACTTTATATATGGAATGAAGACTTTAGAATAGGAAGTCATCATCGTATTGACATGTTTGCTTCCAGTGAATAATGCTCAGTGGGAAACATGCTAACCTCGCGTTGAGACTATAGTTACAGAGGAGTACAGAGGAGCTACTTTTGTAGAATATTATGAAGTTGAACTTTTTTGGATCAAATCTCATTTATCCTGTTGGACGTTTGTGTAAAATGTTGCCATAGTCAGCACATGAATTCAAATTATGGCCACAAAGGTCTGCAATGCAACATAGATTTAAACCCACAATGCTCAGTGTTAAAAATAACAACAATGAGGACGACACAATGCACTTCTTATCACTTCTGCACCTTATTTAGCAACCATCTAAAGTTAATGCTGGTTGATCTACGTGGAGCTGAACCTGAGGATACACTGGGCGCAGGAACACCATCAGGCTGAGCTGACACCAGTTTATAGTTTGACTCGATGCTACAGGAGATGAATGTCTTAGCAAGGTTAGCTGCCTTTATCTTTTTACACTGTCAGTCACACATTTAATATTTAGCTGTATGACAACCCAGCTGCTTTGTACATTAGTTGCTGCTGACAGAGTGGGAATATAAATGAGGCCACTAGACTTCGACCCACCTGGAGGAACAGCACCACCAGGCTCAAGTCACATTCATCAGACGTAAGAAGAAAACAAAGATTTAATAACACAAGCCAGATATGATAATTAGTAGAACAGGGAAAGTAAAACACCGTGTTTAAAGTTAGATAATAAATAATTCAAACATTTACATAATTGCATCATGTTAGAATTGTTGTTTACACTGTACTTTGATAGGTAACAGCAAAATAAAGCAAAACAACACCTTCGTGCAATAAAATATTTCATTTAGTCGCATGTTTCACGATTAACGCCACGCAAGCACAAACAGAAGAGCTGTAATAAAGAGGTCAGAGGGGACTCTCTGTTTAAATATGAATCTTTTCTGGGCTGCTTTATGAGAAAGACTCTTCCTTGAGATTAGGTGATGATTAGAGGCCACGGAGTGCAACACACGCCGCCACATCCTCTCATATTTAAAGTTTTTAATAAGCCAAGTACCTTCACGCTGAGAGTTTCGTGCACAAATATGCTACTGAGGGACCACGACTCGCGGTTGTGCCCAGCGAACCGGCGTAAGCACAGACAAATCAATAGATTTCCTTCTTTTCTGGACGCAACTTGAGGGGCGTAGAGAAACTTGTCAAAACTATGAAGTGCAGAGACGTGCTCTCTGAGTTAACCAAAATAAATGTTTTCCACACAGTCACCTCTTAATTTGGCGAGGTCCATCTGGAGATCATCGAGTGGTGATTCGGAACAAATCTGTGGTGTGGCCTCCAGAGCTGCAGGATTTGTCCTTTCATATGATACAGCTGACTTAGCTTCCGTAATGCGTACATGCATACATACGTGCGTGCATAGATACATACATGCATACACACTTCCTACACACTGCCCGGAGCTAGAATTAAGTGCTGTAATTGCTAACAAAACCACAGAGACTTGACATCGTCTCTCACCAGAGAAGAGGAACATGAGGGAACTCAGCACACACACACTCATGCTACACTCTCTCCTGCTAATATACCCTAACATGCACAGACAGGCTACGCTCACACGCACGCTGATGAATTCATCTGCGGACTGAATAGCTCCAGGGTGCAAACTGTTCAAATGCTGCAGAACTATGCCACTCCAGCGCCAGGGGAGCTGGATGTTTTGCCTCCCGTCTGCAGATGCAGCGTGCTCCCCCGTCTGTCGATGTGGTATTTGTCATTTGGGACGGCCGCAACTGGAGATGCGGCGGGGCCGCGGCTGATTTAAAGCGACAGCGACGCAAGGCCATCTTATTCATCACAGGGGAGTGGCCCGCGTCCACTGACTCCCGAATCACCGTCATATTTGCAGGCCCTGCCTCCTCCACAACCCCACCTATCACCAGCTGATCTATGGCGTGCCAACCAACCCAAACAAGGTGTCATCTTGCGGGGACAAATAGGCAACAACGGACTTAAGGGCAGGTGGTAATCCTTCTTGCACGCCTCAACTGTGTGCTGTTGGAGAATTCATTTTATTGTGCCCACGAGCTTCTGCACAAGCTGTACCCTATTTCCCATGTTTTATTTCTCTCTCGGTCGCTCCCTCGCTCCTCTGTTAGAACATCTTCTCTCCTCCTTCTTCTCTGACTCCTGCATTTGAACACGGTGTCAAGAAATACTAAAGTGTGTGGCCTTTGGAAAAAAAAAAAAAGAAAAGAACCCGCTGGGAGCGAGAAAGAGGAAACACTCAAAGAACGCTGTTTCCTGACCTCAGGCTGGATTCGCTGGATTTTGCCGACAGAGCCGAGCGAAAGAGCAGAGTAGCATGTTTTACAAAAGTTTCACACCGCTTATTAACTTGCGCCGTACCTTGCTGAGCTGACTGGCCGGTGAGCCGCTGTTGTTGACAGTGTGGCATTTGAAGTTGAGCAACGATTCCCCCATGGCGTCACGCTCCCTGCTCCTGTCCTTGTCAGCGTGGGAGTGGCTGTCAGGGAGGGGCGAGGCGGCGGACGAGGGGGGCCGCTGAAGTGCCGTGCAGGACAGGCCGAGAAAGTTAGACGGCCTGATCAGGAAGGCCTCCAGAGCTATGTTTGCTGATACCTGAGGAGAGGGCGGGGGGATCAGGAGAGAGGGACGGGATGGAGGGTGGCGGAAGGGATGGAAGAGATTTTTATATTAGTCATTTAGCAGATGCTTTTACCCCAAGTGACAGCGGAGAGGTTAAAAAAATAGACGGAAGCAAGGAGAAACAAAAGGAAGCAATTTATCTTTCTCCTGCCTTATTCTAGCTATCTGCTGGAGCCAGATTAACTCCTCATTATTCTAGGCTGCAGGAAAAAAAGCTAAAGCTATGGGACATTTAGTCGGATAATCAACCTTTGGCTTGACTGAGTGTGGCCGTGAGCGTCCGTGTTTCCAGCCGTACCTTAGAAATGACCTGATTGTCTCCGGTCAGCGCCAGGTCGGCGATGCGCTCCACGCACTGGACGATCCGAGTGCACGCCCGGGCCTCGTTCTGCGCCATCCACAGTATATGCTCCTCCACGAGCATCATGTTACTGGCTATGTCCGATATGTAGTCCCCCAGCTGCGGGAACACAGGCAGGCAGTGTGTATTAACGGAGGCATTGCGCACTGTACACGCGAGGCCCACGCGCACACATGCACACACACGTGGAGGCAGACTCATCATGCACATCAATCATATCCGCAACAACAGGCACATTTATAATCTCCAGCCCGAATTGTGAGGGAGGCAATGGTGGCTTCATTCATTATAGGGAGATTTAATTTAGATTAGCAGCTCCAATGGGGCATAATCACTTCCTTGGGATGGCAGTTCGCTATTTACTTACTGTACTTTTCATTGTTGCTTCATTCAGCCGTTCTTTATTGGATGAATAGTGTGTGTGTGGGGGGGGTCTCATCAGCATTGTCTTAGGAGTGATAAACCTCTAAGTATCTCCTAATAATATCTCCTCCCGAGTGACCTATGACGAGTAATTGGACAAGTGAGAGCTAATATTGATTCTTTTCACTGACTAAGCTCAACACCCTTCCCCTTGCGCCACCTGACCTTCAGCATGACGTAACACCCCCCCCGACTGCCTGCAGGCCACAGACAGAAGAGAAGTTCACTTAAGGTAAAACGCAGCTCAAAAACGGATGCATCTTCATAACCATAATTGCCATTCAGGTCCAACCGCCGCCACGGGCGAAGAGGAACGCATATGAGGTGAAAAGTTAAGCTGTCTGGAATCGATTGAAGGATTGAAGCCGGTACAACAGCATGCTGCCCTGTCTTCTCAGGCCGACCGCGCCGTCTTTCCCTGACGTCCACTGAAGTGTCCTTTTCTGTTTCCTGGCTCCTGACGAGCCGTTGTTTCCTCAACATGAGCCGTAAACCTCATCTGTTCTTCGGGTAATCATGGCTTTCAGAAAACTGAGCACATGCATGAATAGCATAGGCACAATGGGAGCAGGAGAATGGGTCCGGCTATTTGATAAAGCGGTAAAATACTGGGCTCACAGCAAGCTGAGCTCGAGCTGGAGTCAAAAAGACGTGCGGAGGGCCGAAGAAAGACTGCGCTATAAATAGTTCCATCAAAGCGCGTTTTCAAACTGTGAGGCTCGCCTCACTCTACAGGGGGGAACGGGGAGGGCACGATGAGGGGGGAATGAGGCGTGAATCTGCAATTTGCGTAATATAAAGTATATATAGAAAATATCATACTCTTTCTTGGACTCATTACTCAGTGGAATCTGAGCACACACGTTGCACAGCCCGATGCTTTCAGATTTAGCGGAACGAACCAAAATCTGCAGTTTTCTAAAATGGCTTTTTTTTGTTTTTTTTAATGTTGTCATATTTTCCATGTTTTCCATGTCACACGGTGAACCGGCCGCTTGTTTCACTCTTACATCTCTTCGTTTCTCCACCAGCCTCGTCAGTCTCTCCACCAGGTGCGTGACAAAGATGACGTCCATGACGTCGGTGAAGTGCGCCGCCCTGCTGGTGAAGGCCACCAGCTGCTGGCCCAAAGGCTGAGCGTTGGTGGTGTTGATTGCAATCTGGAATACAAAAAGAAAACCCGCAGCGATACTCAGAGAGGGTGATCACACAGTCCAACAGCGCAGTTTAACAGAGACATGACTCGAAACGGCTCTGACAGCATGTACTAAATAATAAATCATGGTAATGCTATTCCATGCATGTAGTTGTGTGAATTTGATTACTTTAATGTGGTACGATAGCGATCCCATGAGTAATGTCAACTGGAAAAGCTCGTCATCAGTCAATTTGCATTATGTACATAGAGGCTCACATTTACAGATCTGCAAATACCTGCAGGCTACAGCTGAATCACTGGAGATGTTTTCTAGGAGCATGAAGATCAAATGTTGCCATGAGGCCCCGGAGGTGAGCAAATATGTGAATATGTTGAATATCAAAATGAAAACTGATTTACTGACAACGGATGAAAGTTTGAATGAACCTCAGCACATGTTCTCCGTGCGCACTGGTACCTGTGTGAGCTCATGCAGCACGCGGGTCAGCTCGCTGGCGTACGGGCACTGAGTGTAGTCCTCTTCCGCCCAGCGTCCGGAGCGGTCGCAGCGTCGCCACGCCTTCTTCCCCCTCTGGCTGGAGGGGTGAGAGGCGCTGCCAGAGGGGTGGGGGGCAGAGCCAAAGGTGGCAGGAGCACAGGGCAGGAAGGCCAGGATGCCGGCTAAAGTCTTTGGCCACCTGCCACACAACGTATCTCTGAATTCTCAAGAATAAAGTGACTTTAGGAATCTACGCTCACATGCACCAGATGGTAATTTCATACCCGCTGTACTTGGGAAATGATTAATTTGCATATTTGATTTACAGCTAGCTCTAATTATTTTTGCAGACGACTGCCAGATTCTGATACTAGATTGTGAAACAATGCGTTGTCTTATTAATGACTTCTGACTTAATTAACTTTATTTACCAACTTTATTCATCAGCGTTATTGTCTTTCCACACTTTTGCACAAATAAAATCAACTTTTTTTATTTATTTATTTACCTTTAATGGCGGAATGCACTTAAAGGAGTACTCCACCAAATTTTCACAATAAGCCCAGGTCACACGCTGTATTACTCCACAGTTGCAGAGTTAATAAACAAATTTCTATTTTTTATTTGTTTTATTTGATAATTCTTTTTGACATGGGGACTCAACAGCCGGGAAGGTTTTAGAGAAAGACAGCATTTAACTGAATCATGAGAGATGTAGGATTCAGGGTTTTGGACTTCGGGCCTAAAGGTTGAGCCTTTGCTGTTAAATCTGACCGTTCCTTCTTCAACCGTTCCCACAACTTTATTAAAACTGCCGCAGTGCCTCTTCAATGTAAACCGCAGATGGAAGACAGAAGCAGAGGCAACTTATTCCTGGCTGCTCCTTCCTTAAGGGGAAATTCAGCCAAATAAAGTAATTACAAGTGTTGTTCGTATGGCCATGCAAAGTTCAGTGAAGTCTCCTCTGAAGCAGGAAATGAGACTGTGTCAATAATGTCATCAAGAGCCAAGTCCTGGAGCTGCTCTACTGACCAACCTGTGATAGGCGGCGATTTTACGGGGAAATGGAAAACTTTCATTTTCTGGGTGATGCCTGTTAGTGTTTTCAATAAAGTTAAGCTCATTTGAGTGTAAAAAGTCAGCCAAACATTCACAGTCCACAACATTAGCCTCCATTTCCCAGATAGCAAAAGCAACTGCGGCGCTGTCGTAGATTAAAGGTCTTATTTCTGTGCCTTTGGAAAGAGCCGTTTGTGCTCACGCGTGTATCGATCGGTTTGTCCGCAATCAGGCGAGAAACGCGCGTCTTTTGTTTTGCCGTTTCCTCCTCAAGGCGACGTCAAAATTCTACTGCAGCAGAAGTAGCAGAAGTAATGTGGCAACGCTTTTGACTTCATCTAAATGAAAATAAAGGAGCGGTGCACTCAGGAGGCTGGTAATCAGTTCTGAGGGTAGAGACCTGCCATCTCTCTGCTCCCCACCCCATTTCCTCTTTTTCTCCCCTCTTTCTCCATCCACTTTGCTGCAGCGGGAGCAGCAGCTGCTTAGTAATAAATGGCGTTAATTTCGCCCCCAACAAAAAAAATAAAAAAATAAAAAGGGGGGGCGCTCATTTTACAGCCCATTACTCCAGTGCCCTGGCAGAAACAAAGCCTCTGTGCGCGCTGCTTTGGAAGTAGGCTGTAAAGTACAGTGGCTGCAAAGGATCCCAGAAGACAGCAGCACACTGGCTGGGGGAGGACGGGTGGAGGATGCGAGCGTGAGCGCGAACGGCTACAAGGTTTTCAAGGCGGCCTGGAGGACGGGAGAAAAGAGGATGGATGAGGGCTGGAGAGATGCGCTCCTCTCTCTCAGTCATAGGGACAAGTGCTCTCCTTTTATAGTCTTGCTATAAAGCTGGACCACACTGAGCCATAATGTCTGTGGGAGTGTTCGTATCACACATCCGATTATTATTAGAATATATGAACCACCCGGGCTCTGCTGTGCACGCTCAGTTGTACTCCTTGACAGGAAATGGGCTGCATCTGGTGCAGGGCAGGCCAGGTGTGGCACGTTGTTGTCAGGTGGAACAGAAAACCAGCACGACACCGGCGAGAACCAGACGCAAGTACCTCAGCGGAGAGTTAATGGCCGAGAGAGTGAGAGCTCTGATTACAGTCTTTTAATTCAATTTTTAGACAGTAGACCCAGTAATTGGGAATATTTCTGGTGACTTAAATTATAGTGAGGTTAAACTATTTCCTTGTTTTGCTGGAAACCTCCTGGTATCAGCTCTGAAAACCAGCCATTACTGTCCGTTACCACTAATTACACAAAACCCGTGGTAAATGAATATCAGGCTTAAAAACATGTTTAATAATATTTGTTCTTTTTTTTTTTTTTTTTACCAGAGGCAAGAAAAATCTGGATATGTAGGGAAAATTACTCACCACGTCTCCGGGAGTTAGACAGAAACATTCATACCACTCTTCTGTCTGTATGAAAATGGATTTAAAACTACCAGAAATCTGCCTAGCAACACCCCAAAAGCTCGCTAATTAACACATTATATCTCTGGATTAATTCGTGGAGCCAAACCCACATGTAAAAATCACTTCATGAGAGTTTATCTTGTCATGCCGGATTATTTCCTCGGGCACATAAATCCCCATAAAAGCAGTTTTACACTTTCTGTACAGATTAAACAAACACGATATGATGTTAATTGGTGAGCTTTGGAGGTGCAGGTAGGTGGGTTTCGTTGCCTTTGGGCAGATCCGGGCTCGCTGCTTCCCCTGTTTCCAGTCTTTATGTTAAACTAAACTGTTTTGTAGCTTTCTACAGTGTTTACTGTACAGACATTAGAATGTTTGTTTTTCTTGCCAAGAAAGTGAATCATCCCCCAAAATGTCAGACTGTTCTTCTAAGCCCTCGTTATTTCGAGTAAACTAACACCAACGTGTCTGAGTGGCCGTACGTGACCGCTGAGGGGTGACTCACCTGAAGTCCCCCTTGTTGTTGGTGACTCTGTCAGCTGGGCAGTACGGTGCCGACGTCTCCAGAACAACTATCTCCATTTGCTGAGAAGTGTTGCCACGGGAACTGGTCACCAGGCACTCCCAGATGCCGGCGATGCCCACGTCGATGTTGGAGAGGATGACCTCACTGGAGGAGGAGAACAGAGGCGTGAAGCTGTGAGCGTGGGGATTAACTGTGCGTTGGTGAACTTCTTCTTATGAGCTTGAAATGCCCTTAAAAGGTTTGTCCAAGGTGCTGGATTAGGATTTAGTCCTGGGTTAAGGCTTAGATGTAGACTGAGGATTGTCTGTGTGTGTGAGGACTTCAATTTAGGATGGTTTGACTTGTTTTTGTACCAGGCCTGAGGATTAAAGTTAGTCATGCAGCGGGGAAGGTTGGGCATCATCTCAAGGAATCTGTAGTCAGTGGAAGCTCCTCATCAGGATGGGAGTACAGAAACGCGGGTGCTTCGCAAAATCGAATTCGTTGAAGCGACCCTCGCGCGTGTGTATGTGTATGCAGCGGTTTAAAATGTTGGCCGTGACTTAAGATGATCATTACTCATGCTTATCTTTCCTACTTTGTCACAGCGATTCCTATCTCAATGGAAAATGCCTGATTAAACAAAGGATGGTGAAACAGTGACAAAGAGCCAGTGCAGGCCATTTGCCAAGGCGACTAATCTTGAGGATTTTACTCCTTATGAAAAGAAAAAAAAGGAGAAAAGCCGGCGGAGATTGCTAAGCAACGGGCATTATCACCATGGAAATGCTACCTCATTGAGAAATGCCAACTGTTTAATTTCCAAATACAATCCAGTTGTAGTCAAATATACACTTTGCTTTGTGTGCGTTTAAGGAGCTAACGCTGTTTTTTTGTGATTTAATTAAGCCTCGTGTGTTTATAATACAAGTCGCAGCAGACCCACACAATACTGTGTGAAGTTTTTAAATGCGACTTAGGGAACAATGCTGCACAAATGGGAGCGTATGACAGTTGACTCTGAAGAAATGAGAAGTGACAGGCTGGACAAGAAACTGAAATCTTTCAGAGTAAAGATGATTAGCAGCTGAGCGGCTCTGATGTGGAGAAGCTGTAATCCCAGAAAACGGCTCTCAGAGGGTGCGAGAGAAATATTTATTCAGCAACATTAAAAACCTTCGCTTTGTCTGCCTCTCTCTCTCTCTCTGCCTCTCTCTCTCTCCCCCTTCTCTGTCTCAGCAGACTTACTACCAGGGCAATTGTTTGAGGCCTGGGCCTGTCCCAGCTTGCACTGTGTGAAAGGCAGGGGAAACATCCTAACCCGTCACAGGACTAACACATTAACACAAACACATTCACACCTGCTGGCTATTTCCAATCCACCTGACCTGTTTGTAGAGGAGATCTAGTGCACCAAACACACGAGAACACAGGAAAAACAAAAAAGGGGCTGCAATCACAATACGTGTTGTGACTGGGTTGTATTCTGGGCTGCTGAGTGCAACACCTGTCATCTTGGCCTCTTCTGCAATGGATTTATTTCTATATATGGTTTTTAATGACCCAAACAGTGTGTTGAGACAGAGTTTGCTCTTTGAATATCATGGACACACGATGATGAGGTTCACCGTTAATGTTTCAAATGTCAAATAAAACACTTTCTGGCAAACTTTGCTAAAATGATCGTGCACAACACTGATGTGAATCAGTGTTACCAATAAAGCAAAGAGTCTATAGGCATGTTAGTGGATTTGTGATGCTGCTTTTTAGCATTTTAAATGTTTTCCGTATTAACCAGTCTTGCTCAGCATGCTAACACTTTCTAGCAAACACAAATTCACAAGCACACCGGGGGCTGATGGGTATTTGGTCAGACATGGACCTCCTATACAGGTTAAAACTCTGAAGGCCGTGGTCAGTCAGTCCACTGTATACAGTACTAAATGAGCTCCAGTGTTCTACATCTACTAGGGAGGCAACCTGTGTAGAGGTAAAAATGTCCGACTGAAATCACTTTGTGCTCTGGCGTGAACTCGACCCCACTGCTGTTTGTTTTGTGAGCGAAGACTAGGGGAAATCGGGGGACGCCGTTAACATCCCCGGTGCCGAGCGGACCCGTGACTTTGCTCCAATGACTTCCTGTGGGCGAGTTGTGAAAATGAATAAAATAAGTCCTGATTTCATGTTCTGTGTTCCACTAAAGCTCTCTTTTCTGATTGCTTTTCTAAAAGGCCCTAAATCAGATTTGAACGCTTGACTGAGATGATGACATTCTGGGCTAGAGAACAAGTGTGTGCGTCTGCGTGTGAGCGTGGCTTTGTGTGCGACTGTCTGTGAGTACATGTGAGGGGTTTTTGCATGTGTGTAAGTATATTTCCTGTTTTCCGAAAAGCACTCTCGGGCATTCTTAGCTGGAGGGAAAGGATTTCTGCAGCATTTATTTAATATTTTGAGCAGGAGGACTTTCACGTTTTGTCACATACTGTAAGACTCTGACTGAAGAAATGAGACACAATCCAAAACACCTACAATGACGTCTGTGTATATAATTTACTTAAACATTTAGTTTATGGGAAGGTTCTAAACTATAACCCTTACCTCTCCTTCGCATGCTTATCCAGTCTCACACACAATACACTCCTTCAGTCACTCCCTCTCTTTCTTGGCCTCTTTCTCCATCTCCCTCTTTAAAACAACATCCTCCCTCTTCCACAGGACACAGGTTGAGTTTAAAGCATGGATGGGCTTTAAATTGAAACCCTCTGGGTTAAGTCCAGCCTGTCTCAACAGTGCGACAGTTACATAACAAACCACAATGGGCACACACGCTGTCTGAAAACCTAATCTAAGCAGACAATATAGATAACATATTGCAGAGGTATGGAAGGAGGAAGTGGGAGACCTAATCTGTTGGTCATGTTTATCAGACTCTATTTGTACAGGATTGGAATTACATGGGGGACAGAGGTAATTCATAGAAAAACCCTCAAACTCGATTTCATTTTCACACGGGATAATGAGATCGGGAGGAAATACCAGGTTTCTGTGTTACAAATACGATATATAATGAAAACATTTTCCACTTTGCTTATTGATTTAGCAATATAGAACTTGAGAGATCTGAACATTCAAGACTTTCCTCTACAGACACCGCAGGAGTTTATTTTAAATTGCTCAGGATTACTGGTGGAAATCCATTTTCACCAAACAAATGTGAACATCTGCAGTGCTTAGGAGGGAGCTGTAACCACTACGAATCACAGAGGCCCTAACAACGAATTAGCAGATGTTTGACGTACAGAACCCTGCACAGTTTCCTTTATCTGGCTGCTGCCTCGCCTGTTCGTCAACTAATCTGGTCCAGTATCGCCCAGAAAGTGACCTTCTGCTCACTGGAATCACCCCCAAGCGCTGTGTATTTGCTTTAAGCCCAGACGAAATGATAAAAGTCTTCTTAACACTATTAGATCACATCCACTGTTATATTTTGAACATACCGAACATCATATGTCATCATAATTTGAAAAGATGACAAACTGACCGATTTCAACCAAAAATATAATGACATGTTGTCAATCTTCACCTTTTAGAGGCGTGTCAAAGCTTCATTTGTTAGCGAGCTAGCAACAGTATCCAAAATATTAGGGTTTATTGGGGGGGATGTAATAATATCCCAAAAATATTGTGGTTATGAGCCCTCTGGAAGGACCTTCTTCACTTTGAGGGAGTGGCATCTGCTTCTACTCATTTGGTTTAGTTATTCTAGCTTGATGCTAAAAATGTATCACTTCAACATCAGACAGCCTTGTCAGGATACAAAAACTAGTGAAAATATGAAAGTGGCAGCAGCTGGGAGACAGTCGGTGAAGAGAGACCACCTGTGACATGCTGCCGTAACTTAAACTGCTCAATCTGGCAGAACTGTTAAAGGGGGACGCCAGCAACTTGAGCTGGTACGAACAGGACTCCTGACTCAAATACACCTATTGCTTTTAGGCATTCGCTTTAGTTTCTTGTTTACTTATTTGTCGGGATATGAGCTTTGTAGTTCTTTGTGTTTTCTTGTTTTTCTTTTTGCTGTTCTCTTTTCAGAAGTTGTTTCTTTTTACATTTGCCCGTTTTATGTCGTTTTATGTTATTATCTCTTCTTAACTTAAAAGAGCCGCGGTGGTTATTGCTAGTGTCTTTTCTTTTGAATCACTAGAAGTGTTTGGAGCAAGGTAGCTGAGACGGACCTTCAAATGCTGCACGTCCACACCTAGCCTTGTTTATTCATATGTTCGCTGCAAATTCAACAGTCACCACTAAATAAAAGTCCCCAGCAAGATGAACAATTTGCCAATTTGCTGATGAACTCTGATTCCCTTACATTTGAAATGAAATGGTTGGGAATTATGGTTATTGTTATTAACATATAACTTGCTTGAATCCAGCAGAATATGTTGCATTCAGAAGTGTCAGCAATCGTTAATGGTCATTTATGAATATTTTAGGAGTTCACATCATTACGTCTGACCAGAGCAGTAGGTGTCTTTGCATGAACCATAAAATGAATTTGAATAGTTATGGATGATGGTGAGGATGGGGTTAGCATGGTGTGTGTGATCACATGCATGCAGGTGTGTGTGAGACGGAGCTGCTGCACTCGTCCTCGCTCACCGTGAATAGTCTGCAGAGGGGACAGTTACATCATCGCTGAACGTGGGCCAACTGTCTGAATGCTGGGAAATACACAGGGAAATACCCTCCCCACCTACCCCACCCCAGCGCGCACACACACCCAACCGCCCACCTCTCCTCTCCTCTGCTGCTCCCTCCCCGTCTCCCACCGCCTGCCTCACAAAGGGAAACTTCACCACCGGAGGCGGGATTCGGCAGCGGCCCGATCGCGAAACGCCCTCGGTGAACTGCTGCGCCCAGACAAAACAAGGAGAGCAGGGGAAACCATCCAACGGCCAGTGCAGTTTTTCAGAAAAAGGTCGTCCTCACATAATAAACACGGAGAAATCGCCCCAGTATGTGGAAAAGCAGTGGGGCAGGGGCGCACATAAGCCACGCACAAAGCGCTGACCTACATCCACCGTAACATTGCACCATTGTGGAGCGGTTCCCCGAGGACTCATTAGGAACATTTATGCTTGCGCGCTGATATTTAACAATTTGTTTACATAATGTTGCTTACGAGACTGTAAACTTTCAATCTGTCCCCTCTACCCAACAAACGCTCCAGAGCGCGGGGACACTTTCATACCAGCTTGCTCATCGCAGTTTGGAAACTGTGTCTTATCACAGCTTGTGAGGTCGTGACAAATGTGCGTTTTTCAAACTGCAGATCCTGTTTTATTGAATATTTCAGTGCCAAAAAGGCGCAATACGCTGCCCATGTAAACATATGAGCAGGCGCCATGTGCAGTGTACACAGGCATACACGCAGAAAACCAAAACTCGCTGTGACACAGTGAACACAGTGTTTCTTTTGTGACAGAATCCATATCAGATTAGCTCCTTGTCCTAACCCACTTTATCTATGGCTCTACACAATATATTAAGGAGAACATTAATAATTAACACTTGACTTGATCCCTGTTAAACTTCCTTCAGTGGAAGTGAGAGGTTTTATTTTTCTTTACTGACCGAAACCGGCAAGCGGTAAAGTGAGGATCCCGGAGGTGGAATTGTATATGTGTGGACATGATCAAATTTGGTCTCCGTAGCAACTGATGCTTCACAAACGCTTGTGAGCAGAATTTAAGAGAGAAAACGAGGAAAACAAACAACAAAACTTGCGACGGAGAACAGCAGAACGCAATAACAGGGGAAAGAGATGTGGGCCGAATTGAGAGAAATTAACATTTACGTTTGTTAGCGGGAGCAGAGGGTTGTATATAAAGAGAGAGAGATCGCAGACAGAGCACGGAGGAAGAGGCGGGGAGAGACACTTTCCCTTTTCCTTCGCCTTCAGTGATATTTCCAAACCAGGTTCTTCATTTTGTGCAAGATTAGCCTGATTAAAAATGGAGAGGATTAAGAAAGATACATCCAAAGTGTCTGCGGTAGCTAGCTACAGGGCTCTAAAATGTTTGATTAATGAAACATGAATCACAGGCTGGTCCCACTGCTGCCGCTAGCATAGCTAATACTGGGAGTTTGGCTTGACACCATTACTCAGCAGGAGTCTGGCCCACATCGCAGAATCATCGGGGCCTCATGGGGCCTGGGTTTTTTATTTTTTTTGCCGCTGCTCACTGTGAGCAATGTAAACGGATCAGCTTATCGGCCCACCTGCGCCAGCGAATAAGAGGCTGTAATGACACAGCACAGTGTGAAAGTGGGAGGAAGCACAAAGATAATAAAAAAAAAAAATGCAGTACAAAACAAAAAGTACAAAAGATGTTTCATAATGTTGTGCCTGTTTCGGTGAGCGAAAGAAAGATCGTGTCGTGTTTTGAATGTCGGCGCTGGCTGTTTGCCTGGTGGAGCCTACAGCAGGATGATCAGAATTTAGCTGCAAAACGAGTTGGGTTGACCTTCAAAAGAGGTCACTTCACCGAGGCTTTGGCTTCTCCGCTCGCATTGCTGCAACGCTGTGCGACAAATCCAGATGAGGGCTTTAAGCCACGCGCTAAATCCTGTGTATTCAGTCTTTCCCCTCTGATGGGGCGTGCAGGGCGAGGCTGACTGACTCAGAGCACATTTATTCAAGGTGAACGACATCAACACGGGCCGTAATGACTAATATATTGTCCGCTGTGGCTAAACGAGCATTGACAGCGTCTGGCATGTCAAAGGCCAGAACATTAGTTATGTTTTTTTTTTGTCTTAACGAGTGGCGGACCAGTGAAGTCACAGGACTTTAATCTCCCCCACACGTCTCTCTCAACGCCGCAATTTAAGATCCAGCTCAGGGCGAAGGGTGAAGTTCAGCTCAGACACAGCAGATTGTTTTTGTTGGACCGAGCTCTGTTATACACTCATCAGCTATGGAAATTATGTCTGCTCTTTGCAGGTTTTCTGCAGGGGGCGGGGGGGGACATTCTAGGTGCCAAGAGCAACATGACCCGAATGGGTTGCACTTGGGGGAGAAAACTGCATTATTTGTGTACACAAGAGGAGAGCGGCGGGTAATTGCAAGCAGGGCCCTAATCAGAATGGGAGCAACGAGAAATTTGTCAAGTTCCGTTGGGACGCCGAGCTGGGAAAGCAGAGTCAAAATTCTGGAGGACTTGTTTTGAGAGCTGGGGGGAGATGGGAAGCAGAACAGTTTGCGCCGATGACACCGGAGTGGCAGGAGGCTGGAGCGGAAGCTGACCGACTTCACCAGCCAGCACGCAGCCAACACAGAGGGTCTGCCGCATACGAACTTCTCCCTTCAGCGACGCTTTACAATGAACAATGAGGATTAATTTCCTCTCTGATGGGCTTTAAAGTGCAAAGCCAGTGCAAACTTGAAGTCACTGTTGCATATTAGTAAGATTTACTGTACGTCTGTACTGAAACTGCTGTTCAGGCTCTTTACTAAATGAAAGGGGTAGAAGCTTTGTGATTACAGCATCATTTAAATTATCACTGTGACAAAAGGTTTTGTTTCAGGAAGTGTGATTTCACCATGTGCTACAGTCAAACCCATCTTATTTTTGCTACTACCAAAGCCAGAAATGTTCATTTTCTAGATGCTAAAATGCATTAAAATAAAATCCATTATAAATAAACATCTTTCATTTAAAATGTTACTTCATCATGAAGCAATAGATGTTTCATTCGTCTCTATAAACAGGTTCTGTGTATAAATATAGACTCTGTCTGCAAGGCTATAAGATATTTGCACCAGGAGGGTTCTGGTTTGCAGTCCGTACGTTGTCTGTATAGTATTGGCCAATCACATTTAAGCAGTATTTGGCTGTGTGGAAGTAATGAGGCAGAATGCATTGGCCAAAATGCAGTCTTGCAACATACTGTTGACCATCTGATGGCAATTTAGCTTTAGCTTTAGCAACCGTTACATGCAGCTATAAGTTCATAGAGACTGAATGAAATGTCATGTGGAGGGGAAGAGGAAGTCTTGGTATGGATATCCGCTGGCTGGCTACAGCGAACACATTGTTTGTTGTTGTAGAGGCTAAATCGTCTTCAAACAGATAGCTCAGAGGTTTGAAGGTTGATATTTTGGGCCTTTCATTTCAGAAAACAAACCATCATTCACAATTATTACCATGTAATGTTGATAATATTGCAGACGTGTCAGCAAACAATAGCTTATTTCACATCTTCCCTTATATTATGTGTCAACAGGATTTCACTGTTGTAGCTAAAGGCTGAGGCAAAATTGCGTTCAGCTCCGTCTGCTCATCATCAAATGCAGTTTTTAAAAAATGATATGTTTTGCATGTTAAATCTTAAAATATATGCACAGCTGTCAACTAAAAGTAACTACTACAGTTCTTCAGTTCCCACCGCTGATAACAGTAGTGACAGTATTGCTGTGACCAATATGGTGAACACATCAATAAAAATAAACTGTGCCAAGAAACATCACGACTGAGAGACACAGACCTGACGAGTCCTCTCTCTGACATATAATCCAATTATTCAAGGGAGCACATTCACCACAGGGATCACTGAGAATGTCAAAGACAGAGCTGGTGTGTAATGAAAAGAAAAATTATTGACTATTTGTGGCGTTTGCAGTCCGGGGAATGGTATACCTTTCCCGAAACGGAGCGGAAAAGTAGCCGGCATTCTTGTTGCCAAATAAACGGCGCAACAAGAGGCGTCCTGGCCCCGCTGACACGGGGATACATATTTCTGTCAGCACTCCATCAATATTTATGTTAGAGAGGCCGAGTCAGAACAGGCAGCAGTTAAAGTAATCAACAGCAATGTGCTCCTGCATCTGAACCCTGCTGCCACAGCGTTCCGTCAAACGCATTTACTAGAACGCGCACACACACACACACACACACACACACACACACACACACACGCCCAAACGTGCTGCAGACCACCACGAAAACAAAGGCAGGAAGAGGATGGAGGCTTGCGGCAACGTCTTCCATCAGAAAAATGTGCGAAACCAGTGTTGCCAGTTTACTTTATCACCGCAATTATGATTCAGCATCTGTTCCTCTTAGCGTGTGATCAGCCAGCGCTCCGCCGGGCGCTGAGGGAGCGGCTGGACGGCCAACCTCTGGAGACGAGCCGCAGATTGCTCTGAGGTGTTGGCACGCTGCCAAGCCAATTCTGTCCTGTCCTTTCAGATCCTTATCAAGGGCGCCAATAACAAAAGGTAAATCGCGGCTCCTATGGGCGAGTGAGAGACAGGGAGGGGAGCGTCTGTGCGTGAGCGTGAACATGTGAGGTCTACATTATAAGTGCACGTGTGTCTGTTTGAGGCTGTTTATGCAGCAGCTTATTTGCATGGTTTCTGACTTTATCTGCTTGGGTGGACTTGGTTTCTGGAGTGTGCGGGTTGTGTGTCGATGCAACAGGCCAGTCCACAGCTAATCAGCTCTCAGCTCACATTCCCCCATCCCTCCCTTCAACTCCCTCCCTCCCTGCCTCGCCCTCCTCTCTCCCACCCCCTCCTCTCTCCCCTGCGCGCACCTGGTCAGCAGGCAGCAGTCGTGAAGCAGGGTTTCCTCCACGTAGACGCCCCGGTCCTCCTGCGTGGTCACGATGTGGCCGTTGTGACGCCACCGCAGCTCCACCGACTGGTCCAGGTAGGAGGCGGTGCACTGCAGGGGTAGACGGTCTCCACGAAAAACCAGTTGTCTCTGGGAGGGGATGAGCTGGAAGAGGGGCATCTCCAGAGGTCCATCTGGAAGATGAGGAGAGGATAAAGCGGGAAGGTCAGCTTGTAAACCTTCCCTTCCCCCTTACAGATGAGGGATGGTAGAGGAAGACAGCGAGAGGTCAGACTTCCATCCTTGAGGGAAAGAGATAGAATAGAGGTGTTCTGGGATCAGCGTTCAGTTCTCTGGATTTCGCCCATCTTTTCTGCCGTGCTGACGTCTCCGAATGCAGAATTACATGCTCGCATCGAAATCAGACTCATACCAACCCTGCACACCGACGACCACAAATGCATGCGCATGCCCCCAAAATCCTGTCAACTGCACGCATGCTGCACAGTCACACACACACACACACACACACACACATACAGTCAAGGTCACACTCCTCCCCCCGTCGTTCCCACATGTTGTTGCTGTTGCTGTGCGAGATGAACAGCGGCTGATAAAGGAGAACAGCCTTGAGCGCTCCCCTGGACTCTCCTTGACTCCTTACATGTTCACAATGGAAGCCTGCCGCAACACCAGTGATAATCCTATCACTGGTGCTACTTACCTAGCAGCTGGCTAAGTCCCGGAGCTATTTTGCCAGAGAATAAGGCTGCGATAAGGATGAGATTAGAAGACAGGGGAGAGTGTTTAGTCCTGTGCCAGAATATATGAGGGGGGTTTGGTTGTTAGTGATCTAATCGTACTGCAGATATAGACGATATAAGACAACGTGATGTCTGTAATCACGATGAACCCTAGGAGATGTATCAGTGTGGTCTGGTTTGGTGAGCTTTGGACCGGTCATACACCTGTGCCTTGCCGGCTCACTGTACCACCACGGGAATTCCCTCAGAGCGCGTTCGTTCGCACAAGCTATTTCCTTGGACGTGCTCCAAGGAGCAGCGTAAGCAAGCGCTTTGCTTTCGCTTGTATTCCAATCAGTTGTGGATGTTGCTGCTGACAGGCAATCCGATGCATGGCTCATAAAGTCTTTTATTGCATGCATGCATTGGGTGGAGAGGAAATCGCTGAAAGATCCATGTCAGGTGGCGCTGCTGAGTGTCCACAGCCCGCAACTTAGCATTTCCACAGAGCAGGAAGGAGCAGTTAGCGTGACTGCAAATGGTAATTCATAACCCGCTAAACAATCGCAGCTATTAACACATGCAGAGCTTTGACCTCAATTTTCTACATAAGTAATTCACAATCAGAAGCGCCAGGCTTTCGAGAGCAACATTAAAAATCTGTCAGTAATATTGGATTTTTCCATGATGACATCTCGGTGTAATTACTTCAGCTGACCCTGTTAGTGTTAAGACTCTATGATAGTCCTGAGCAACAGTAGCTGAGGCTTTGTTATCTCCTGCGGGCGACACACAGCAGAAACAGCATGGGGGCCATTGACTGTTGACTTGGCTGATGCTGATACTGTTGAAACAACGCTTTGAGCCAAGGATCAGAGTGTGGCTGCCTGCCTTCGCCCGTTGGACACTGCCAGTGCAAAATGCAATTATTGGTTGTGTGTGTGTGAGAGAGAGAGAGAGAAGGAGAGGCAGAGAGACAGAGGCATGATGATATGTATGCCTGTGTGTGTGTGTGTGTGTGTGTGAGACTGCATTAGCAGTGCGGCTTAGTATGAGGAACAAACACTGATGCAGCATGAAGACCAGGGCTTCGTTAGGATGCAGCTAACCTATTGCGGGTAGTAGCAGCCTGGAGTTTGCCAGCACAATTACAGACCTGCACATTGTTCAATCAATTAGCAAAATTCTCTGCTTTCTTTTAAAATATTCATGAAATCAAAGCTCATTCTGATTTTTATTCATGGCATTATTTCACTGGCAGTGGCGGGGTCCGCCATTTTCACTAGGATCAGACTGCCTTCACACATATGAGAGCTATACATGGGAAAGATCCACGTAATCCAGCATATCTGTCTGGCTTTGATAACAGTTCGCACTCCCCACGCCGTGTCGGTGCTTTATTACGTCACTGCGTATGCGAATATGCATCACGCTGCCGCTGCTTCACAGTACGTGTTTTAAACTGGCAACTGGTGACTTTTATTGTGAAGAAGCCACAGGAAATAATGTGTCTGCAAAAGAAGACATGAGTGGTTGGATTTTTAATTTTTAAGAGCGCACTTTTAATTATTTGCGTTATGTTTTTAAGTCGGATTTTGAAAGTTTAATCACGAAACCTTTTAAAATTCACCTTCGTGTTATTTTATTTACTCAACTGTATGTCACGCTCCATGCCACAGTTCATTTGTTGCCCGCATTAACATTTACGCACCAGCATTTTAAATTACCTCTACAAATTTAATGTCCACCCCGCAGAGAGAGACAACGGGAGCTCTGATTGGCCAGCTGTTCCTCCAATTGACCGGCTGTGTCAGCGGGGATGTGTGGGATCAGACCAATCCCAGCCCCTACTGCTGCCTCATTTAAATACAAATTCAATTCATTCATTTGTAAAAAACTATTATCAATCTATCAATTTATTGATTAAAAGAAAGTGTAACAGCGTATAATTATTCACACACACCATTTCCCTGTGCACCTGGTGAACAGTTATTATGGTGACTGCCATGAAGCCTTACACTGCAGGTCTAACAATAAAGCGCTTCTTTGTGCACTTGATGTATGCTACAGGTAGAGAGCTGCACGTGATGGATACGTCCTCTTGTTTATTCACGGCAAAGAGCTTGACATTTCGATTTTGATTTTTATTCTAACCAAAACCGATTCGGAAAGAAAACGAGCAGACACTCTCAATCTCGCGCTGATGCTCCCGTGTCTGGTTCTGTAATCATTTCATTATCCCTCTCGCAGAAGCAACTGATTTTAAAGGAGGTGTGCGGCTCAACTTCAAAGACCTATGTGACAGTCTGCGTTGAGTTATATTTCATGATATTCTGATGTCATGAAATTATCAGAGGCACACCACAGGCTTAAAGACGTGGGCCTGCACGTGAAACTTAATTTAATGACGTGATGTCCACAAAGGGCCATTGCACGGCTGTGTCATCATGCAATAAATGCTGCTATACAAAGCTTGTCCTGCAGTGCATGGCATGCTATGTTAGCTCCAGACTTAATGTCTGTGCGGTGGCTCTCATCCAAGCGGTGAGAACCAGAACCAGACGACCGGGGCTAGATGAGTCCAACAGACGCCTGCCCTGACCTCAACACAGGAAGCACCTGATCCGGGCAGGAAGCTGCATGCGCTCCTTCGTTCCCCCTCATTTGCAGGCAGTACCCGACCTGTATCAGCAAAGGGACAAGGGCTCATTGCTGGAATGTATGGTGCAGACATCTGCTAGCCATCACCCTGGAGCTGCTGGAGAAAGAAACAGATGCATCTTCTTTGACACATCTTCATAAAAAACAATAGGGGAGAAAACCTCAGTGGGGAAATATTAATATTTCTGATGGTGTGTGAGTGTGGAAGAGGGATATTTTCACCCCATCCCATCATTCTTCTTGATAACAAGAACCTAGCATCAGGTGCTGAACAATATCCCATCCGAGCAGCCTTAACAAGGTCCTGGCCGTGTGTTCGCGGCTGTACGACATTCCCTCACAAAGTAAAGCCATATGAAAATAACAACCATCAAATAACATTAAAATATATGGCTGTTAGAGCACAACACTGTATCCAATTGAAAACTGCTTGTTGCCAAGTGAATGAATACGGTATTGTGAGGTGGAATTGTGCTGTGGAGAGGCGGATGGATCCAAGCATGGCGAGAGCAGGGAGCCCAGAACGTTATCATTCTAATCCCATAATGGATGCTTCAGGGCTGGAAAGGAGCGCTGCCTGTCCTGCCACTGGATACCACTCATGGCTCTTTGTCTGTGCACTGCGCAGAATTACCTTGTAATTGCTTGATTGTTCTGTGTAAATGAAAAACACATACAATTAGGATTACGTAGAATACCTCCAGAATGTCTGTGGCGCAGACGTCTCAGGACGGTCCTGCCACTGTAGGGGTGTGGTGGGGGGGACCCATTTTTCCTTGTTAGTTCTCTGCAAACTGTGTCACATCATGCATGCAGCGCATCTTCATATAAGGTCCCTTCACTTTTGCGCACACACATGCACAAGCACACACCTACCCCACTACTAACCAATGATTTTCTCATTCCAGAGCAATATCCCCCTGCATGAACCAGATGTAAGGAGAAGAGGAGGATGATTCTATCACATATGAGATACAATTCCCCTGTGGACCGCAGAACGGAGCAGGGAGATAGCGCAGCGGAGGGGAGACAGGGAGGGAGGTGGTGGGGGGAGATTGCCTGTCTGTTACCAGTCTTTCAGAAAAAACAAAAAGAAAGCAAAGACTCTCGGATTTCTCTTTACTGCGGCTAACAGCTTCCAGTCTGTAAAGAGGCCATTTTGTTCTGCTTAAAAACTCTGTTTGATGCACCAACTGCTGATAGACACCATACTGCACCGACGTCTGTCTTAATCCTTCAGTCCTCAGACTCATTTACTCTGTAAAGTTTTAGCAGTCAGGGTGCAAATTAAAATTGCTTCTCAACGAATAAACACTGGTGTTACAAAACAAGAAAGTCTTACAGTGCAATCCTATTTATAGTCCTTTCTTTCTTGAATGTTTTGCTAAAGGCCTGATCTTCTCCGCTAACCTATGCTTGCTGCCACTCGCTCGCTACCAGCGGCCACAGATCGATTAACAGCCCAAGCGTGATGTCGTTTACTGAAACTTTGACAGAAATTTAAGAGGATGGCTCTTTTATTCTCCCAGCACGGATCTCTTCTGCCGATCGAAGGGTTTGAACTAGCAACCTCTGCGGCACACGCTCCTGCCATTGGCTTTTTAAGCCTACTGCTGTCCCCAACACGAGAGGTACATAATAAGGCAAAGACCGCACATAGGCCGCATTATGAAACAATTTCTGCCTGCAGCTTTCTCTCTGGCAATTTTGCTCTAAATCATCGCCTTATATTAGGCTTGTCAAACAGTTCACAGCAGGTGGAGAGATAACAGTGGAGAGGGAAACCTATTATCAGAATAGATCTCCTTAATCATGTTCTCATTGTGCTAACCACTTGAAAATACAATGTTAGTGAAATTAAACTGTTTCTTGCTAATGAGAAGTCTCAGGAGGCGCTCTAAGAGTGTAAAGATATCTTATAGATCAGAGTTCGACAAAGTGTCCATCCTCGGAAAAACCATTCAACGAGGCCCCCGGGCCTGAAACGTTTGCTTCTCTAAGTGATCTGGAAATCGCCTGAGATTGAGCTTTGAAAGTTTAAATGAAAAAAAAAAAAGAAAAAAAATCAAATGGCGCATTACTATTCATGCATATATATGGACATTTAAGTTTTCTGCTACAGGAACGTTCTTGAATTTAACAGTAAGTCATGTCATGTGGTACTTTTATATGTGAAAGCAACTGAGTTATTAATAAATTGTAATTTATCATAGTTTAATGGACAAATGCAACCTGGCTATCCTCAATAATCATTCTGCAGCCTTTCTTGTGAGTGACCAACAGAATTAAAGATAATGCACATACAGATACTCTGTTGTTGTTTCTCTTGATAAAATCAACTTTGTGACAACATGCCCCCCGCCCGCCCCAAAGACAGCGAACTTTGCCGCTATTTCCTGTCTGACTCACTGAGTCTTTTTCAGAACTCGGAGACCTGCTGGTTTTCACTCTGGCTTTCCACTCAAGGACTAATTTCCACCTGGGATGCCAGGTGGAGTCAATTAATAAACTAATTAACAAAAGTGCTAATTATGAGGAGAATTGTTTGGGGACTATGGGAGGGATATCATTTTTTAAGCGACAAATTCAGGCTGACGCAGGAAAAGATTAAATACTATAATTTTTTTTTTAATTTATAAAAGACGCTACACTAATCATTCAGTCACCGGGAACAGCAAGAAAAACACCGGAGGTGGTCAGAACAACGAACACAACAAACATTTTTTCATTCTGTTACGCTTTAAAGGTTGTTCTCACTTATTTTTCCAATGAAACTCCCTTTTGCTTATAATAATCAATTTATGAGTTAATACACATCACCCAACTGTTAACACCCATGTTAACCTCACACAATATAGGGAAGTCCTTACCGCATCTCAGCTGTTGTTCACGCAGGTTGCGAAACTCCAGTCCATAGAGGTGGGTGGGGAACACGCACACCGTGTCGTTGCCAATCCGCACCGAGTTGCTCCGAGCCCAGAGGAGCAGCCACCTCAGCTGACAGTCGCAGAACAAAGTTTCCGTGCTGAAGTGCCTGGTGGGAATAACCAGCGGACAGTTAACTGTCACCAGCGTGCTCGTGGTTGTTGGGGCTGGAGTGGAGTCGGTATCCTTCAAGTTTATTCATAACATGCCAAATTTAGACGTGTCATGACAGGAAAAACTAGGTTGAATGACGGTTTTATTTGTAGTTTAACTGTATTTGTATTGAGAAATGTGTGAGTGTTGTGTGTGCATTATGTGTGTGTGTGTGTGTGTGTTTGCCTTACAGCACTCTGAGAGCCACGAGGTGTGTAAAGAGACCCACGGTAAGAGTGGAGAAGATGTTCCCGGATAAATTCCTGTTTGTGGACAAAAGAAAGCAGGTCAGTCCTCACATGTACCAAAGCCACACTGCTGAATATGTTGCACATTGTTAAATCCACATCAAACGCTGTGTCTCTGAATCGACGGCGCAAATTATGCATAAAGCTGCGCAACGCATGTTTTCAATTTAGGGATTACTCACAATTTTGAGAGGTTGCCCAGATCGAGAAACATTTCAGGGGAGAGACAGCCAATCCTGTTGTTGGACAGGTCCCTACAAGGACAAAAAAGGTAAAAAGAGAAGAACAGCCTTTGGTTCATATCGTGAATATCAATTTTACTGATACTGTAGTCAGAACAGGAGACAAATTGGATTCACCTGTAAAACTATGCGCCAGTGTTGCATGCATGCTTGCCTCCTTGAAACACGTAGAACTTAAACAGCTGTGAAAGCTGCATTAGTAACCAGAGTCATGTTCATTCATCTATTCTACATCCAGGAATATCTCCTCTGACCTTTTGTAACCTTTTACTCCTCATATAACCATTGCTGGCACACACACACACACACAAACCACCACATACACACATGCAAATGCAGTGGGCTTCCGTATGCGAATGGCTGAGCGCTGTCGCGTCAGTGGCTCCGTGCCCTCGCACTCTGTAATTAAAGAGCTGCTTTGCTGGAGCAGCTGTGGGAAAATAAGCAGAGCACTCGAGTAATCACCAGTTGGGGAGCACTTAAATTAGCACTCTGCTGCTCCCCGAGCTTGGCGCACACGCGCCCCGAATCAGCACGGCTAACTCACTCGCCTGCATCCCTGCCAGCCCAGATCCCACTAACTATCAGGCTGCAATCATGTCACTCACTCTGAAGCCTATATGTAGAAAGCCAGGATGAGAGTAATCGTCGAGAAAATTACTCGAGTAGAAGAAACCAAAAACAGAAAAAAGCCTCATACTTTACTTTCTTTCTGCAGCTCAAATCATTACTTTGTGCACGCTTGTATTGCAAGTGAGTCTGCGAGACATTTCAAGTTTTATGTAACTTTGAACGTCCAAGTTTGAGTGTTGTCAATAAAACCTGGACAAAATAAATGGTGGCTTGGGAAATGTAAACAGTCTGCTACAAGGCGATGGTCACATGACAGGCAACAAAACCCAAAACTGTCCATAGGATCATTTTGTTTGGCCTTGTCTACTTGTGCTTAAGAAGAAAGTACTGTGCTCATGACAACTTTCCATAAAAAGAATAAGTAAAACTCTCCAAAGGAAGGGTGGAACGAGATTTGATGTTCAACTATAGTGTGTTTTTTCATTCTGCTACTGTGATTTGAACATTGCGTCATTTTCCAATAGTAAATCAATGATCTTGAGGAAAAACAAACTCCTTGCCTCCCTAAATATAATCCAATTTTAAGAAACACATTGAGGGATCAATAAAGGTTATTTTTCAGTTTCTGTATTATAAAGGTATATTAAAGAATCTTCCCTCAGGTTCTTTAACGAGTGGGTCCATTAGCCACCAGCTTTATTCAGAAGGTGAAGTAAAAACACACATGATGAACAGGAAACAGCCCAATGTCACTGAAATGAACAGACTACAGGATATATTCCTGTTGAAATGGCTCCATTCTAACAGTTCTAACATGCTAGCAAAGCAGACATGCTAGCATGTTAAGGCTAGCAAGTCACCTAAATCATTTTGAAAAAAGGCAGATCTTTAATGCCGGAGATGACGGTGGTACGACACACATCCAACCCCTCGCTACCAAAAACCAGTTGTCTGCCAAGATGGGAAACATATCTGGCCAATTACGTTGTTGCACTGACGCAGGAAAATATAAGAGATTCACAACAGTTTGAACTGATTTGGTGGCAGGAAGGAGCACGTGCAGGTGGACTTACAACATACAATAATCTGATTACTCCTCTGATTTGAACTGAGTGTAATACAGCCACAGTCGACCACCTGATATCAGCCAAATGCTCTGGTGTGCTCTGGCTAACAATGTCATGTCACGGTGCTCTGGAGTTGTAAATGGCACCAAAACTCGTGCATGCATAGTAGAGGGACTATTTGTGTTTAAAAGGTGTTTTAAACCCTATTGGAATGGAAAATGCTCTCCCCTTCCTGCTGATGTGCCCTCTGGCAAAACATCCTGCAGACTGTGGTCACACGGAGCAGCTCCCACTTGTCAGTGCGTCTGCATTAGAGCAAAGGGAGGCATCGCTTACAAAGGGCATTGTGCCCTCACTTAGCATCGCCTGGACAAAGAAAGTTCAGAAAAGGCACTCCTTTTTCAGCACTTTTGCCTCAGTTAAATGTTTCAGTCCTCTCTTCACTCTGTACTTTACACACTCCCATTCGTTGTGTCTAAAGCCAGAGAACGTGTCCCCGTGTCCCCCGGAGAAGGCTATTACAAGGCTTCATCATACTTACAGTCTCCTCAGAGCCAGCAGACCACGGAAGGCCCCAGGCTCCACTGTACTTATCAAATTATTCTTCAGGTCCCTAGAGAAGACAGAGAGAGAAAGAGTCAGAGATGAAAGTTAAGTCAGTGAAATCTATCTATCTATCTATCATAAAGTGGGTCATTAGGCACATGTTTTAAGCAAAAAACTGGACAAACCCAGTTTTTAAGGAAACAAGATTAATTCAGAACGTACGCAAGGATGTTTACACTGTTCTCACAGTAGTGAGAACTGGTTTGCTGTCAGAGAGGAGCGCTCTTTTTGTTTTTCAAGCCAGTGGAATCAAGAAAATTAAAACCTGGCATGACTTCAGCTGGACCCCAAAATCCCGATCCAGACCAAAGCATCCAAAACGAAAGAACTATAAGAATTTGAGCTATGCTTTAAACCATTTGCTAATTTAAAAAAAAAAATACATCTAAATGGGAAATACTGTGGCCGTTCAGTAGTGAGTTAACTTGCACCTGTTAGATCATTTCCTGCAAGCTTGAGACCCAGACCACATGCAGCCAAGAGGCAAAAACACACATGTTGCGGTTTCAGCCAGCCAGTCCAGGTCCACGCCCACTGCCCACCCCAGAAACCTCCGACGCTACTAAAAATGGATCTCAGAAAAATCTCTGGTTTTCTCTGCGGGCCAAAGAAAACTTCCTGAAATTGTGTCCCTGGTTTCCTTTAACTTTGCACTGTATGTCCAGTGTGATGAGAATTAGAAGAAGGGTAGTGCCTTCTTCCAAATGTGAGCAGCGGCGTAGCTCAACTCAGCCCAGAACTTCTTTTTTTTTTTCTTAATAAGCAGCAACAGAGGCCGGAGCAGGGCCAGCCAAAAAGCAAAGAAAAAAACAAGAGCGGTGGGACTATCAAAGAAACAGCCATTGTCCCAAAGTGAAAATAAAACTAATGCTGGAAGTCTCTTTATTTGACATTTGGGACAGTTTGATAGCAAACAGTCCCTTTTACCTAATCAGAGCAGAAGCTAAATAACTCGGTACAGTCAGTACAGTAAAAGATTTATAGTAGCCACGCAGTAATGCAGATTCTCTCTGGGGATTGGAGGCACGGATGTCGACATCGCTACCACTGGATGTGCTGTGTGAAAAGCCTCAAGTGTGGTCGCTTTACAGTAACCGATGCTAATTTAGTCAATGTAAAGCATTAGTTACACATACAGAAGACGAGGCGTCATTAGCGGCAGAAAAATGACTCTCATCTAGGGTTAACGATCTGTATCCTGTGTTAAACTGTTCGCCCCATGGTTAAAACACACTTTGTCTGCACCATTAGGACTCGCAAGCAACCCTCCAATCAGGTTGAGGCTAGACTTGTCACAAGGGCTTGTCACAAAAAAAGCGAATATTTAACTGACACACACCTGGATTTTTTGTTTTCATTGTGAGTGGGTTCATTTTTTTTAATCCGGTACTTGGATGCGCTCAGAATGAATCTGTGCGCTTGCTTTGACTTCGGCACCTGAATGTAGCAGCCTTCTCTTTCTGCTGACTGACTGAAATCAGAATTACTAATGAGACCGTCTGCAGCCAGTATTCGTCCTTCACACTGCGAAGGTGTTGCACGCCTTAGGAAGAGCACTGATGTTGCCTTCCTGAAAGGCTAACTTCCTGGTCCATTCGGGCCAGCCAACGGCTATCTCTCATCTCCGCTCTCATCCAAAGTCGTCTTTGATCGTGTACAATACGCTACAAAAGAGCAGGTGGAGGGTGCAGGTCAAAAGGTCGCCCGTTGTGCCTGCAGCACCTCCTTTTATCCTCAACCGTCTTGCAGCTGAGTGCTCTGCCGTCTCTGAAATTGCTGAATGTTCAGAACTTTCCCACGTTATCGACTGACTGCCTTACCAAGGGGCAGAGGTCACCGCTCACTGTGTCTACATACAAGAAATGCAGCACAGGGCAAACGGTATCAAGGAATGCTGAATCCGAATCTGTCATGCACTTAAAAACAAGAAACGGCAGAGGCAATCATACAGGACTCACAGCTCTCCACTTAAACCAGGAAAATCAATGAGACAGACAGAGTGTACGAACAGTGAATAAAAATATTAAAAACCGAACATTGCTATCATATTGTTCCGTAACAAATACTTATTAACATGATCTTTATGTGGTCGTCTTATTGTCGACACCTGAAGTGTCAACTGTAGCCCTGATTGTTCTTCTGGCCTCCTGTATGAGGCCATTTCTAATCCGATGGCATCGCGGGCAACACGACAGCCTTTTATAATCGCCAGACCTGAGCCAACAAGTACCTGCATATAAATTACAGTTGTGTGCAATAAAGTGGTTCCAGACGGGTGGAGTCTGCTACACAATGCAACAGAATGGGTGCCAGCAAAGTTTCGACAATCAGAGGAAACGATTTGAAAGCCTATTTAGCATCCGTCACTGCATCCTTCTCTGTGATGAACTGTAGCAGCACGATCTGTAACGTCCTCTGTCAGTAAGCTGCACGCATCTGCTGCTCCAAACAGGATTAAACAAACCGTAAGAATTATTTGCAGCAAATGCATCAAATTGTGAAGTTTGTATTGGAATCCAGCTCTGGAGCGCACCGGAGGTCTCACACTGTTACTATGCAGTTTAATACTTGCTGTTTTTAATTTTCACGTACAGTTTTTTAACCATTTAACTGATGGGTTCAAGAGGTCTCCACGTCTGTTTCCCAGTCCTCCTCCGCCATATGCACACACACAAACACAAACAAGGGCACAACCATGTGTTCCCAACTGGTTTGGCCTTGCCGTACATATTTCTTCAAAGTCACTGAGTCAAAGTCCGCACATCAGTCGGCTCAACGCCCACTCAAATGTATTTCCATCTCTTCTGTTCAGGGTCAGAACAAGCTGGAGCCAATCCAAGCGCACATTGAGTGAGGGTACATCTGGACAGGTCACCTGTCTAACACACACATAAAGACCAATGGGTACTTCAGAGCCTCCGATTGGCTTAGCCTGCCTGTCTTGGGTCTGTGGGCAGAACAGCAAACCCCAGACAGACTGAATCAAACTCAGAACCTCCCTGCTGTGTAATTCACGCATACACAGGACTCAGACTGCACAGACTAAGACTGCTTTTAAAGAATCACCTGTAGGTGAATGTAAAAATGGGAAAAGCTAGCAATAGAAAGTCTGAATAACTAAGGCTATTCCATGTAATATTGGGTTTAGTTTTGTTATAGAGCAAACTGGCTTCATATCTGTGCTACTTTCAGGAGTTACCATGTGAGAAGCAAAGGACCAACAACGCTGGCACCAACAGGCAACCTATACATTAAAAGTGCACATTTGTAGATTCAAGGACAAAACAGTACTTTGTAGTAGTAGAAACCCACCTTCTCTCACAGTGAACCCACCCTCCACCTTTGGAATGATACCCGGCGATTGGACAACACTGATTTGTGTTAAACACCTTCACCCGTCCCGTACAACATCACACTCTGACACATGAAGCAGACGCGCACGTGCTCACAAGCACACGCTTAAATTCCCAGATAAAATCCTGCACCCAAAACAAAAAAAGTAAACTGACAGAGGAAAATGGCTTACATTGTAAATCCACTGTATAATCCACATTGCTGCAACATTACCTCCATCAGTGCAGCACAACAACAACAGCAGCGCCTCGCTCACCACTCTGCTGGTTCGGGTTTGTCTTTTTTACAGAAACATGGCACTCTTCTCAACCTGATTACTGAGCTGTGCTCCAACATGGTCTTGCGTGTGCGTACTTCCTGTGTACACACCTCCAGTGTTTCGCTATAAAAGCCTTCCAGGGAAGGGGGGGCACCTGAGGCGTTAATGTAAACCAGACAGAGAAAGCAGTGAATTTGCAGTAAGAGCAAAGCCCGACGACGTTTTAAAACATAGTGGAGCACATCATAAAACTGAGAGTCTTCTAAATACAGTATATTTAATATACTTATAGAACAGGAAATAAAATGAAAGTGTTGGCTCTGATAATAGCCCGGCTCCGAAAAACAAAAAGGCCTCTCTACTCAGCTAAGGTAAACAAAAGCCCTGGCCACTATTTCAGAATTTATAGTACACACACACACAAACAAAGGATAACTACCTTTGGGGAGACTTGCCCCACGTTTCCACTGTAGATACAGCTGCAGCAGCTCAAATGAGATGAATGTTTAAACAATAACCATTTTCTACTCCCCCGGTCCTGCGTGTTTGAAGAGCACGAGCAGCCCTCAGTATAAACTCCAACATTTGTGGTTAATGTTTGAAAAGCTACTGAAGTGCTCCCCAATTAATTTAAACTGCAGTGTATATCTGAGCCTGCTCAATTCCTCCCGAGACATGTGACCCCGAAGGACATCTGCCTCCTGGCTACGTGACACTAATGGGCAGATTCCTCCCCCGAATCTAGACGATTACCGCATCACACTGTCACACCAATATGAAGGTAGGTGTGTGTGTGTGTGTGTGTCCGCGCTCGCTGCGGGGTAGTACTGCACACACCAACGCCGATCAGACCACACACACACACTCCAGGCACAACCCCCCCCGCCCCCCCCGAGACTGAGCGCTGCTTTCTCCTCCACAGCAAACAGCGTTTAATCACAGAGAGGCTCGTTAAACAGATCTAAATGTTGGCGTTATTATCAAAATACCATCAGATCCGGCAAAAAGGTCAAATTCTCCATGAAGTGCGTAAGCAAATGAAAGCGAAGCCTGCCGCTGCCACTCGGGCACTCATCCAAATGGAAAGTGATGCTGCGTGATGTATCCCATTGTATGCGCACTTAATGAAATGAGACAATGACACCCATTCATTAGTCGAACTTGTATCATATTTCTCGGTGGCACGTTGGCGTCTGGAGCGGGATGCGCGTACGTAAAGGCACCTTGTTTCCAGTAAACAAGGAGAGGCCCGTATGTAGCAGAGGGCTGATGATCAGGTCAGAGCAGAGAAGACACAAGCATAAATACACACAGACGTTATGAAAGTAGTCGGCGGTTGCAGATAGCAAAGATGGAGGGCAGACGCAGGAGACAGTGTGTTAGTATATTAGCATAGTCTATAAAGCATGCAGTCAAATCCCCGCTTTATGTCTCTCATCCTTCCTTTGAAAACCCCAACTGGCTCCGTCATTAACAAGACTAAGTGTAACGTATATTGGCACCAGCCCTGATGCTAATGCGGAATCTGTTTATTAACACCATTTATCCACGTGTTAAATATTCATGGGTCAGTTTGCAGATGCTGGGAGGGAAAGGCCCGGCCACACGCTCCGAATTGCACCGCTCACCCAGACGGATCACCGCCGACTGGATTGTAAATAAATATGTGTTGAAAGCTCACCGAGGAGGAGGAGGAGGAGGAGGAGGGGAGAGGTGGACAGTCAGACAGTTCGGTCCAATTAAACGGACTGAATGTGGACGTATTGTGACAGGCTCGTAGCTATCGCCGCCTGAGCATCAAACGCTGATGGACTTTGCCGTGTGTATGTTTAGATTATGGAAATGTTACGTACAGTAAACACCGCAGGTCCAGGGGGCATAAATTAATTATTCAGCCGTCCTGGCGAGACATATAGCACAATCAAACAGCCTATTTGAAACAGTCAACACTCATCGACGTGAAGCTGCTAATATTTAGCCTACTTTTTTTTTTTTTTTTTTTTGCAGTATCTATAAAACCACACAGGTTTTTAAAGAAAAGACGAGTATTTGCCACTTAAACGTTTCCACAGTCGGAACCTGGCTGGGGCGATGATTAACATTTCTCAAACACCGCTGGAGTGCAATGTATTCCTAGTGGGCGGATGAGCAGTGCTTATCGGATATTTGCTGTGATTTTCTCAGATTTCTCCCCTGCCTTAGAGGAACAGAGAGGAGTCACTGATGTAAGGACACCTTCATTTCAGCCTACACTCAAAATTAAAACAGTCACACGAAACTAACATAGGCGATGTTCTTTACAAGCGCAAATAAAAGCTCTTAGAAAACCTGAACTGGGAGGAAGAAACTGTACTTTCTTGGTTAACAGCTCAGCAACTGTAGCCTATTTTGGAGCTACCGTGCTCATCAGTATGAGATATTTCTATCAGAACAAAGCAAAAAGTTCAAGGAGAGTGTGAAGCAAATTCTTCCAAGAGATGCTTTTGAAGCGAGGCCTCTTGCTCTCTTGCTATTATTTTTTTCAAATAGCATAACAAAACAAAACAAGAAATAACTCCCTACAGTCCCAAGCTGCATATAAATATTGTAAATGTTTCCATTAGATTATCATCCGTCCAGCATCCATCTGCGCCTCCTTTCCTGTAGTCACAGCAGTCAGCGTGTCTCAGCGCGTGATTAACCGTGAAACAGAGAGACAGAAGAAGAATCTGTGTCCTCTGTCGCTCCAAACTTGGTCAGTAAAGCGGTTACACCCATGGTGCTCACATGTTTCGCCGCAGCTGTAACCCAGCAACGGTCCCCTGCAAAATAACAATAACACCAATCATATTTCAGGACACTTTGATCCATTTATGGCTTCATCCAACTTGGCGTCCTCCCTTGGGGTCATACTTTGACACAATATGGAAAATGTAGGCAGCACTTCAACAGCAAAACTACAGCGGAGCACGCGCCTGCTGAGGCAGACTTAAAATGTTAATTGCACCATAATTAGGAATTAATAGTGTGCACATTAAAAGATTGAAAAGGTGGCTGTGACATTAGCCAGCCATGTGTTTGGGGGATTTTTAGATGAAGTAATTGCACCTTTTCACCTTTTCTTAATAAAAAGATGAACATGTATTTTTGCCTCTATTATAAAAAAAAGTATGGTTCACAATATGAGCAAAATTCTTTCTTTTTTTTTAAATCAGAAAGCTCAATTTGGAACTTTTTCCCATCATGGCATGGGAATATTGACAAAGTGACATGTATGTCTGATATGTATTTAAAATCTAAGATTGAGTGATCCTCTGCTTTAATCAGGAAGTATTGATTCCAACAGGTCAATAATACTCTCATTTGGTCCCTGTTAATAACCTCTGACCTTTGACCCAGTGAGGATAACCTCAGGGTCAGTTTGGTTTATGATCATGTGATCACCGCAGTCTCGTTGTCTGGACTCATACATTCTTATGCACAACCAGCCAGCGGATTTGTCCTTCAGCGGTTTGCCACACCCTCATCAATCACCGGTCCACCCCAAGGAGACGCCTTCACGAGAAGCACTGAATAAACGTCACCTCCATGATGGGAACAAGAGCAGTTGCAAAACTTTTCAGAGGACGCCTCCTCGCGCCTCTGACATCTACTTTTCAGAATGAGCAATTGCAGATGCCATTCTGAATTCTGATACTGTCTCTGCCCTGAGCCGGGGTCCACTCAGTCTCCCCAGCCTGCCTGCCTGCAAATTCCTCCGGACAGACAAATAATGTTCGGTCAAATAGAAAAAAAACAACAACATTTAGACTGTGTGCTGAGAATAAAGCTCCTGTCACATCCACCACCATAACAATAAACATAACCACTACTGTAAAGACACACAATATGCTCGTAGCCAATAGGAGTGTGTAGATCTGGCAATTTGAACACTACTTTTACCTCACAATTATATTAATATTTGAGCTTGTTGTTATTTATTTGTTTATAAGTTATCGTGGTCTTATGTAACATTAAATTAAAATGCTGTGCTGTTTAATTTAATCTCTTTAGTCTATAGATGTGAAAAACATGTAAATGCATGCAGCACCTCTTCTGACTCTACTCATCCTATATAATACGGATCATGCAGATCTTGCATGTTAGTCTACTACAAAAGATTACTATTTTGCTGAATGAAATGTGTTTTTATTTTAATATTTCTCTAAAAAAAACACATTATCATACCACGGCGTCGAATTTGATGCAGTGTAATCGGTGTGAAAACGGCAAAATATGCCAGCCTCATCCGTTTCACACAGATTCTTCACACACTGAGAGCCTCTGCGGTGGGAACCCACGACGAGGCGGTAAAAGCTAGATTCAGTGTCCTGCACAGAGAACAGTGATGGGCTTTGTTCCTGCTCTGCTCCCATGGGACCCAGTTTGGCTGATGGTAATGGGCTTCTGTCCATATGGGGGGATCCAGGCCATCATCCAACATACAGGGATCCATTAAGAGGACACTATCTGGGCTGTAGAGGCAAATCACATTAAAAGCGTTTTCCTTGCGGGATTAATAAAGTTGCTGATGTGCATTTGGGCTCGACTTGACTGCCATGATGATGATGGCGGTATTAGGATGGAGCACATAGTGAGGTTTGATAAGGTGCAATGCTTAAAATGTGCCCGCGATGCACCGTCGTGGAGGACTTCCTGCTTTACTGACCTTCGATTAAACTGGCGGCTAACCCAAATAACAGAAAAAATACCTTTTCTCATTTACCCTCAGTGTTATCAAGCCATGCAGATACTTTTGGTTTTCAAGCAGCTGCCTCAACCTCAATACAATTAGTGGAATTGCATTTGTGGCACTCAAAGCATTCCCAAATAGCAGCTATAAGGGAAACTCCACTAATTTTAAGACATAAAGGTCACTTCACTCATCACTGGGAGCACCACTCAGCCTGTGAAAACAGTTGTATAATGTCTTTTGTGGCTCTGGGCAGTTTCTAAAGTTAGGAGAAATAACTCTGACGACATTAGTTAGTTAGTTGCTCAGATTAAGTTTCTGCTATAAGTAAAGGTTTACTAGCTGTGGGGATGGAGATTCAAACATATGGGCATTTACCAGGCAGGAAGGTTTCAGTTAAAAAGAATCTATACTGCATTGTGGGAAATGTAGTAATGACATGTACTGGAAGATTTTGTTGGCCTCTTCTGCACAAACTTTAACCAGACTTGTTTTTTCGTTTAAAATCGGTGTCATGTCAGTGCTACATTGTTATGAAAATATGTCAATAGAATATTCAACAGCAATAACTCTTTCCAGGAACAATGTTGCTCTCAATAATCTGCTTTTAGTGAAGCTACTATCTACCAAAATATAGTTCCTCAGAAAAATGATCTATAGATTTTCAGTAAAACTGGGAAGTCACATTTCTGTAAATCCCTTTGCTGTAGAGATGTCAGTTTATTAGTTAGTTCAGACTTTGCCTCCCTCCCTTTGCCTGGATGGAGTGCAATGTAAAAGCATTCATGGTGCCCACAAGAGAAATCCTATTGACTCCAGTGATCGTCTGACTTTTCCTCAAATGCCATTTGTAGGTTCTTTGGATGGTTTGAGGCATTGTCATGAAACTTGGTTCAGGCATTTATGTTTGTTACAGGATGAATTGCAACAACTTTAACCTTTAATCACCATCAGGTCCAAAAAAATAATTTGTCAAATATTTGATTAATGAATAAATTAATAATGAGTACAAACCTAAAATGAATGTCATCAGACTGCACTCTGTTAAGTGCCAACAAGCAAACACTAGCATCCTGTGCAATGCATTCCAAGGCTACACAGCGACCAGGACAGTAGTAAAACTTATGTTTAGTCGCCTTTGAAATACTGGGGAGGCAGAAGTAACTCAGGGTGAGTTAAACCAAAATTATCTGCATGGTTAAATCGAACCACTAGTTGATCTGATGAGCAAACACACTTTTCTGAAATCACCACATTTCCATTCCTGCCCCTAAAAGTCCACAGCTGGAGCACCAGTGGTGCAAACACATACACATGCGTTATTAAGCTTGTCAATCAGCTGCCAATTCACCACAACAGTCAGTCAGCCAGCCAGGCAGCAGGCAGGCAGGCAGTCAGTCGGCTGGGGCAGACGAGGGAACAGCTGGCCGCCACTTTCAACTCACTGAGGCTACCTGGCTTGGCGTCAACTGCCAGCAACAGACACGTCTCTGCCAAATGCTGCATGTGGCAGGACGGATGGACAGGCTGTACCCAGAGAGCGAGGTGAAGGAAGGGCTAGGGCACGCAAACTGCTGCTCCAAGAGGTCAGCCGCGACAAACCTTTGGCTGAGTGTCCTTAAAAGCCTTGCTATCATCTCTCCATTACTCTGGAGCTGGAGGGATGTGGGTAGAAAGGGTTTAATGGCACTAATAAGGCCCGCGGAGACAGGTGACATCATCCTGTAGGTCAACCAGCGACACAGCCACCCAAAAGGAAGTGGAAGAGGGGTAAAATTATTCCACTGACATTATTCCAGTCTGAATTTAACTGTCAAGCACTCAGGGAGACGGCAGCCAACTGACTGTAATAATATTCAAAGCAGTCCCTGATGTAGCTGCTGTGTGTGTGCACGTGTGTGTGTGCGCGTGAGCTTAATATGTCTTCTTCTAAGTGTCAGCGAGGGTGTGAACGCATACATCTGATTGACTGAAAGGAGAGGGAGTTATCGAGGCGGACCCCTCTGTGTGGTTTCAGCCCCTCTCTGATTTCCTCATCATCAGCCAACGTCAGTGTCACCATCAGGTGGAAAAGCAGCCATCACTGGGCTGGGTGGAGGTGAAGCCAATCAATAGTTGACTTCAGGGGGCAGGCGGGAAGAGCCAGGGCGGCCATCATAGAGCTCATCATCAGGCTGCACGTGTACAGCCCCCTGGGACGCTGCATATGATGTGGGGCTCATCGACATGGACTCGGCGCAGTCGCCCCATCTGTCAAAACTCCCTCATCTTGCACTGCATTGGGCCTTCATGTGACGCTGTATATTATCCTTTTTTAAGGCATTTACTGTGGCAATTGAGGTTAAACACGAAGGCTGAAAGGTGAAAACCCACTGGCAGGCCTCTCGCAGGGTTAACCTCGACAAGGATCTCCTAAGCCACCCCCCATCCCCCTTTTTGCCTTTTTCCTGCTGCAGAGTGATACGGCCCCTGTGATGACAGCTATTAGGACTCTGGAGAGGACAAAACAGTAAAGAGAGCCTGATTTAAGTACTCACAGTTTTTCCAGGGCAGCCAAGCCATAGAAGGAGCCATTCCTCAGCAGGGAGATCTTGTTGTTACTCAGGTTTCTGTTTAGGGGCAAAAGATAGGGAGGGAGGGAAGACGAGGTGAGCATACAGAGCGATTGAAGGGAGGTGCATTTGTAAATCTCACACACACACACGCGCAAAAAAAAAAAGAGAGAGCTGCAGGAAATTACTTATTCAAATGGCTGATAAATTGTTTATCCTCTGACTGTCAATATGTTGGCAAGAGATAAGGATTTATGTCTGATGAGATTGCGGCTGTAAATTACTCATCCCGGCCACGTCTCTGTCTTGTTTATGGCCGTTTGTGGTTAAGATGGGTAATGATCCAACCCAACCCCCGTCCTCCACTCCTCCACGTCAAAAAATATCGGCCTAATAGAAAAGCTTAAAGAAACGCCGGTTCAGCACAATTCAATCTTCCATTGCTCACATTACAACAGCAAACAAATCAATGAAACGCACCGCGGGGATCTTTAAGTGATGAATTAATATGCAGAGGTGACGCGCCGCCTCCATTTGGATCATTTCTCTCTGACAGTCGTCACTATGTTTCCCACTTCTTTTTGTGTTTTGCTGGGTGCTGAACGGCGAAATGAGAAACTATATGCTCTTCAAGTGATGCATTTGTCTGGAGAGAAGAGAAAAGTAGTGCTTGGACAGGACTTCCTGCCGAGTGTGTTCCTGGCAGGCACAAAAACACACACGCGCAAACTCTTGTCACATTATTCAACACAATGGGCCTTGGGACTAGAGCTTTCCCTCAAACCTTAACAGAGCAGAGTGAAAACACAGACAAGAATACAGCCACATAATACATCACACACACACACACTTATATTACAACACTTGTGAGGTCTCTCTGTTGATAGTATTTACTCCCAAAACCCTTAAACCCCTGTACTCTGTAGTTAACTTTTAACCTGACTTAAATCTTAAAGAACTAAGAATGGCAAAATGTTAATTTAACAGGAAGTGTAACCACACTAAATCACACAAACACTACAGTACTTACAACACTATCTTGTGTTATGTTAGAAAAAAGAAAAATCCCACAGTGACTTGTTAGACCACGTAAGGCCTGTGGTGCCTGCTGCTCGAGTGCAAGAGACATTTTCAGACAGCGGATCAAGTCTACTCATCCACCCTGCTAATAACTTCCACCATGTTTGTCCAGTATAACCTGGCCGCACGAGCGCCTGAGAGCCAGTTACGGCTGCAAACACGGTGATACAACAGGACAGGACAAGCAGTGCAGCTCATGAGGATTTAGAAATTGTTTTGTGTGGATAAGAGCAGAGGAACCCTGGACTGTAACTCCCCCAAATCTATTGATAATACTTTTTATAGGGCAAATGATGAATAAAATTAAAACTGGGTTTTAGTTTAGTCATGAATTACCAGAGGAACATCTCAGCAGGGTTTGAGGTGATGACCACATGGTGACAAACCAATTTACCATGCTGTTGCTAGCTACAGAGCTAAGTCCCATTGGTTAGACAGCTAGCTAGCTGACAAATGGCACCTACTCTCTTGCTAGCTAACTCTGTGCTGCTAAAAGTTGAACATTGATCAACTGTTGAATGTTACATTAGTGGTTCAATCTGGCGTAAGCCTACGTTTCACAGAAAGGAAACATGATTAGCTCTTGATATAATGTTAATATAATGAAGGTCCTCTTCATAAATATTCAGTATTAGTAGTAGCACAAAATATATGCAAACTAAAACGAATGATAAAAATAAATGACAAAATGAATGAGACAGAGACTTAAGGATTGCATGTATTTATTGGAAATGGTTTTTGTGTTAATGTTGTGTACTTTTATCATTGTGGTAGCTGCCTCCCAGCTGTGGAGGATCAAAGGCCGGCCCTGGAAGACAAGCAAATGTTTAGTTTGGCTTGAAGAGGGTTCCTCCAACATTATTAGCTCACTGAAATAACCTGCGAATGAATGAGTGTGGTAACTTAACATACTAAACTGTCTGCTGGAAGAATGTAATGTGGCAGGCCACTCACCTCTGCTGTGTTTCCTCCCCAGCGCGTGCAGGCTAAAAGAGTCCCCCAGTTATCTGAACACCATTTAAAGGTTCCGGGTGATACCGTGCGTTAAATGGTGCAGGGGTTCAGTCCATTTTATTCTAAAGATAAGTTATCTATGATTATACTTGTTATGCCCAACATAGATATAACTATATCTAGAAAGATAAATTGAGATTGGATTATGAGAGATATATTTAATGCGTGAGTGTGTGTGTTTTGTGAAATTTGTGTTATTGGGGGTAGGGGTAAATACCTATACTGTGGTGGAGGTAGAGGGTACCTGACAGTGGCAGGCTTTCACACACTGAGAGTTTTAGTGTATTTATACAGACTTAACACTCTCAACAGCACAGCAGACTGTTGAATTTAGCAAAAAAAGAAATAAAAACCCACTGCATATGGCCCAGATAACAAGACTGGTTAGCTAGTAAACTACAAACATTTAGGAACATTTAGCAATAAAGACAGATTTTAACAGAAAGGAGCCTTTGATGTAACTTGTAATACTACTTAAAATCAATGCTAATGTTACTAGTGATGCAAATGTTTGTTCACATATTCGACATTTAACTGATAGTTGCACCAGCTTTCTATGGCTCAGATCAAAGTTTTTAAATCCTGATAGTAGTTGGAAGTAGCAGTTATAGAAAGAGAGAAATACTGGAAGAGTGTAAATAGTGAAATACAGAATATTTGCAATTAAACAGATAAATTCCTCATAGTGACAGTTCCAGTACTATTGGTCTTTGTTTTGCTGTTAAAAGTTCAGCTTTGTACAATTCTCTAAAATCTCCCGCTCCCTTCTCCTCACACACCCACACACACAGAATTTCATACAGAGCTGTAAGCTACAGTACAACAGGGCAAACAGCTAATGATTTATATTGCGCTTATTCTACAGCCCAGATTCACATCATTTTAAATACACCTTGGACGGCGTTTCTGGATTTCATATCTGCTAAAATATTGATTCCTCCAGCCAGCTCTTAAATCATCCACTGCAGGGCTGCTCTGTGTCTGTGATGCTGTGGATCTGTGCATGCCGATGCGATCTTCTGGCAAGAGCCCTTTTTTGTGTGATGTTGCGTATCTCCCGTCAGCATATGACCCCGACACGCACACACTCACGCGCACACACACTTCCACAAGGTCAGATCTCTCCGTCGCCCTCCCCCACCACCTTCACATCTTCTTTTAACAAGGTTCTGAAGGTGATCGGCCAGGTTTAGGGGGAGATGACGACAGAGAGCTTGTTATGGCTGCAGGTAACGTCCACTCAATTTTAACCCTAGGATTAAACAGTGGGATCCCACAATGCATTGTGCTGAACGGGCAAATTGCTGGCCAAACTGCAAGGGGAGCAGAGCGGAAGTGTGGACACTGAAAATGTCACGGTGAAGACTCACACACCGCACACAGACAAGTGAGCTAGACATAAACTCACAAAAAGAGCCAAACATTTGTCTCAAAAGAATGAGAGAAGGTATGAAAATAGTCTTTCTACTTGACGAAACAGAGGGGAAGACATTCGCGAGCAACGTGTACATTTTTAATTCGTGCCAGTTTATTTTGTTGCGCTGTCTCACAGGCTTGCTTATGCATATTCTTTGGGGAAAGTACCTCTCTCTCTCCCCAGAGTGATAACGGTTGTCTTGGCAGGAAGAGCGGGATCGGAGATAGGAAGTCCCCTCTCAGCGAAAGGCCAGGATGGACACAAACTGGTGTCAGCAAATTCATGTCAACATCCAAGATTGTATTTACATTTGGGTCAGCCCCAAAAGCAAACTTCTGAGAATATCACGTCCCAGCTATTTAAAATTGAACACGTTTACAAAGAACCAGTGACTAAACTGATTCTGAATAGAGAGGAAAGTGCTGAGCAAGTGCATGACAAAATCAGCAAATCCTATACAAATACATACAATACCATAGGGGACACATGGAATAGTATTAGATTGCGGTTCGCTAAGCCCTGCCTCCCTTAGCTATTGTTATAGCCTGTTAATCTGATAACACATTTAGTTCTTCTGATAACAACTGAAATTTACCAGTTTGGAATCAATAAAGTTTGTCTACCTATTTATCTATCTTAATTTCACACACAAGTAAAACTAGAAGCATCCATTAAAGTGGAAGAATGGATGGACAGACATTCACACATATGGACAGACAACCCCAAAACATAATGCTGTCAGTCCCAGCTGTCACCTCAGAGGCTTAACGAACACGCGTTTTCATTTCAAGCCAACGAATATGGATTGTATCTACGGAAACGATGAATGTCCCTAGAATATTCCATCGGCTTGATCAGCGAAAACTGGAAAACTACAGCTGACTTTTTTCATGTTTTATGTTGTTGTGTTATTGTTTTAAACATGGTGGCTTCACTTTTACAAGAGGTGAAATTTACCCAATCAAAGGAACTGCAGCACATTATTGTTACTGTAACTGTACTAGCACATAGTCTAGCCCATTCCCAAGAAGTCAGCGTTCCAGTCCTGAATCCTATTAGCTTGTATTTTAGGTTTTGAAAGGTAATAATCAAAACTCAACAATCAAAGCTTTTAGATGCCATGCCAGAAAGCTCAAATGCTTGACAGGTCTTTCATTGGTTGAAAACAGCCTCTATTGGACAATCAGTCTTTAGGGGCGGGTTTAAGTAAACATGGGTCAAACATGTGGGAGCTTTTAAGTTCTGTATGCAACTTCTTTTTTTCCCCCCCTAAATCAATCAGAATAGCTAAGCTGCGTGGGATCATAGGATTTACAGGCAAAAGTGTGTAAGCAACAACTCATATGGATTTCTATTGTTGTTGATCCAGACATCAATATCCTGCTGCGATTCTGTCAGTTTGGATTCATCTTGATACAAAGCTCCCCAAGAGCAGAAAATTGCAGCAGATAGAGGCCGGCATGGAGTCAGCTGGACACGGTGAGACACTACTTGGATGAGTCAAAGGGTCAATTTCACAACATTTCACTCACAGATGAATAAAAAATAAGCAAAACCGTAATAAAAGTTTCAGTTTTAGAGGGGTTTTTTTTATTAAATATGTATTAAATCCTGAAAATCTGCGGCAGCACCGTTTTCACAGCCACATATGGGTGTTGTGATGAAGTGAAGGTAGGCAACGCTGAGATCATGGGATACCAATGCTGTCACTGTGTTTTGTCCCACGTCTCCCTTCTGTTCCCCAGACCACTACACCTCCCTCTGCGGACGGACGTCCCACTCAGGGACAGGCGGCCTCTGTTTGTGCAAACTCAAGCGTGTCCTGTGCTGTGCTGCGCTGTGCTATGCCGCGTGCGTGTGTTTGTGTGTGTGTGTGCGCCTGCTTGCCGACCTCTGCATGCCTATCTCAGGCTTCTGCGTAACGTCCAGGAAATCACAGGAAAAACAGAATTGAACATTATGTAAACAGCCCATGACAAACTTCTGGAGCGTCCGTCCAACTCTCTATTTACATTATCAATTATGTTCTCGGCGGATAAGCTGCTTTCAATGAGGGAGGAGTGCACGGATTCAGCATTGTCTCTGTGGGCCGCAGCAAATGGTTTATGTCATTGCCTACTGTGTTTCAGTGCCAGCTACAGCCCGATGAGTGGAGCACACCGACCAAACAGCTGACCTCGAGCTTATGTCCTGGAAATGTTGCACTTTCACAATTCCCACATGACAGAGTGCTTTTTGGCTTTCTGCGAACTAAAAATTGAAAATGGTTTATGCAGTTAGCTACTTTGTGCTACTCATGGGTGTTGCTCATTCTTTTGACGTCCTAAATAGATTATACCACATAAACATTGGGTCTTTTTAGTTTTTAGACAGAAAAAGACTTTTTTTTTTTCAAGCATTTAATAACCCATCTTTGTTTTAAATGTTACAAAATCTCATTACAGATGGAAAAATTAGTCAATCACTCAGTTAGTCAACAGAAAATGAACAACTGTTTTGATAATTATCATTGAAGTCTCTTTTGAAGGAAAAATGTCAAACATTTGCTCGTTTCATCTTCTGAAATGTGAGGACCTTCTCTTGTAAATAGCTGGAGCCATAAATTTCATCATTTCACAGTCACAGTTTGCTTCAGTCTTTCCGCTGCGAGGCTACAGAAGTGATTAAGCACAGCGAGCAATATTCATATCGCTTGTTTCTTAAAACAGGAGCCGTGGGTAACGTTCTTCCATGCCACAGCTGGGATATTTCAGTGAGGTCCAACTAAAAGACATCACCCTGCCATGCAAGAGGAACGTCCCACTATATTATTACAGGAGAACAGAATCAAAAATAGCCTCAACAGACGCTATCCAACACCCCCAATCATGAGGACCAAGTGGAGTAAAGATCACAATGTGAACTATTACAAACATGTGGATCCGCCGGCCTCAAGGTTTCAAGCCACTTTCCTTCAAACATCCAAACCCTGTGTTGTTTTAGAAGATCAAGTTACGAGTCACAGCTAACCAAAATAACATTTCAGATCTACTAACGTTGATCTTGGACTGCAATCAGACATTGCTCCAGCGGTTACCTACAGATGTACATTTTAACAGAGCTTCACGTGGCCGTTACATGACAGATAAGCACATGTCTGGGGCGCCATCTTTCACAATACAGACAATGTGAGGAAAGAGTTTTGGTGGAAAGAGTCACAAGTTGTAGTACAAATACACAAATGTGCCAAAGGACAAAGATGTCTTCACTGGTTTTTCTAGAAGTTACTTGAATCTGGTGTTTTTGTGTGATTTGCTTCACTCTGGCTAGTTTCAGGATACAGTTACTCTACTTTAGTACATGTATCATCAGTGCATTAATAAATAAGATTGGAGACCCCAGAAACATTTACCCCACATTTTGTTACTGTGTGCCACTACTGAATGTCTGCAGGGTACCAACAGAGGGCTTATTAATATCAAAAAGTGGAAACAAGAGGAAGCAGCTACTTCACCAACCTCTGGACGTGACGCAAGTGGACACACGGGAGATGCAGACCTAACCTAAGTAACGAACATCACTGGTAGTAGATAATGTTAGCTGTACCCAGGTTTTTATCAGGAAGTCTTGAGAAAACTGGCAGCAGTAAATTTGGTTTGATGATTGACTCTTCATTGGGACCACCTGCGTTTGGAGTAAAATTATGAAAAATGAGGTGCGCACATGAAGTAGGCTACATTAGTTATCTCAGTGTGTCAGATCTATTAAATCAACATTTTACACCTCATGCTGCTCATGTGATTTTCAGGTCACAGTGAGTATTTGCAAGTTGCAAATAAAATTTTGGGCCTTTTGGCGAACTGTGCCACACAGGGGACAGAAAAGCTCAACAGGATGGCCCTCAGTGCAGACAGTTCAAAGGTTTTAGCAATGAACACAAAGGCAAAGGCTTACAGGTGGTCAAGGCAGCCATGGTCAAAACCTGAAAGATCAGTCCAAACAGCATACAAATCCCTAAGGGGGCAGGCAAAATCTAAAATCCAGGCAAAACACGCAAAGTCCAAAGAGAACTTGAAACCCACAACATACAAGGAAACACAAGGAACAGACAGGAACGCAATGAAAAGCACAATGTACAATGACAAACTGATACAGAAAGGAATGACGTGTATACACATCAGTGAGGGAAGGCCAACCAGGCACAGGTGAAACTGATGAACCAAGGAGGGAAAATGACAGGACTTTAGTAAACAAGGACACAGGAGGAAAACAGGAAGTAAACAAACAAAAACTCAAAATCACGACGGCGCTTTCTCATCTTCAGCTCTCATCTGAATCTTTGCATTTAGTTCATAAAACATCTGCAACTCGTAGCACAAGCACCACTTTAAGAGCTGCGGTAAGCTACACCACAAATCATTAGATGATTATCCCATGAAGAAAGAGATGTCGGGGAGATGTTTCGATTAAACTCAAACCGACTTTCCACTCAGCTGATACATATCTGTATTTGGTATCTTCATATATATATATAATCCATTTATGCACTAATAAGTAAAATTTTGGGTATATAATGCAGTTATAAATTTGGATGACTTATAAGTTATATAAAGAAGATTTAACTGAAACACATTCTTTCTAAAGTTTTGTTGAAGAAAGCAGCTTTCTGAGTGTGTTGCACGGTCATATTGCTGCAAAATCTGGGTAGGAAAGCTGTAATTTCATTCCAGTTCAAACATTCAATATACTGAATGCCATTTTGGTAGTGCGTGAACTTTTCCACTCTATAAATTGTCAGTCTCAAAAGTCAAGTTTCAGTCCGGTTTCAGTGAGGCCTCAGTTCAAAATTCTACGTGATACACATTTCAGTACACTGCTCGCCTAAAACCCCACATCCACCTGTAGAGACCTGGCCCGGGTTGTGATTAATCTGAATGTTTTCCACGTCATGTGATTTAACCACATAGCAGCGATGACTGAGCAACACGTGGATGAGGTGAGGTGGCATTCTGAGTAACAAACACACAAGCCGACACGTGTCAAGACCTCCACGTATCCACCAGTTCCCACACTTGGCAGCTCCCTGATTCTAACGCAGCATGTGCACACGCACACACAGACCAGCACACAGCGCTGATACTGGCCTGCCAAGGATCCTGTGAGACGAGCGGGAGAGCTGAAACGCTTCCCGTTGTGTTTACACCCTGCGACAGAGGCAGCACACATCAGAGTTTTAATCACCTTGTTTTACAATGAGTCAGGAAAGAGGGGAACGACAACAAGCTTCTAAGTTGGCTTCCGCTGCTCTCTCAAATTTATGACCCTTTAAGTAACTTCAGTATTTACTCAGTGGTGTAGGGAGGAGGCAGGGATAGCAAAGCAGAGAAGTATCCTTGGCAGACACTGTATTTATCTTTACCTAATATTTTTAGATGGGAAGTCTGGGTTTAGACACATTCTTGATTTTTCAAGGCTGCAGCACAATTTACAGACTCCTCTCTCCCCCAGCGGTCATGAACTCTCTCCATCGGTGAATCATCATTGTCTAAAGAGAAACGGATAAGCTGTTTCTTTAAAGCACGCCACATGAGCGCTGATTGCAGAGCTTTTCGCAGCCAATCTGAATGGCCAGCAGACCCGCACCATCTCTGAACGACGCATCAATACACATCCACGGAAGCCCGGAAGAAACCTTGACAAAATAGTAACCCGTTGCTGGTAAAGCGATAAATCAATGGGTACTTATTAGGCAGACGGGCAGCTTCTACGATGCAGCAACATTACTGATCAGCCCTGACCTCACAGGTTCTTGAGCGCACAGATAGCACAAGGGCAAATGTTCTTGGCTTTAGCTACTGTGGAGGGGAAAGTGCCGGGGATCTAAAAGTATTATGCCCTCCGGGGGCTCAGACGACTGATATTGAAGAGTGCACTCATCTAAAGATGAACCTCTTGCTTTTTTCTTTAAATCTTCCATATCACTGGAGATAAGCGAGAGAAAAGCCAGCAGAGGGCCAGAGACAGAAAGAGAGATTGGCATGACTTCTCACAGCGTGAGATGTTAGATACAACATATTGTATCGGGGTCATTTTGGTCACGTCTCTTTAGATTAGCAGCCGGCTCCGTATGTATATGTGTGACATATCATTTAAGGCATTTTACGCTCCGAATGTCTCGAAGCCGCGAGCACTCACAGGGTTTGTTGGTGAGGTAATGCACGGGAGAATATGGACGGGCTATGTGTGCTCGTCAATGAAATATTCATGCAGAAGTACTCAGAACTCTGAAGAGGGTAGAGCACAAACAGCACCTCAGCAGACGAGAAAAAAGCCCCAAAGGAATAACAGCGAGGGAAAATAAGAGAGAGGGAGGGAATATGAGAGGAGGGCAGAGAAGAATACACAGAATTATATTTATAGCGGTACAAGAAAAATACAGAGTGTATGCAGAAAGACGTTTTAAGCAAAGAAAGAAGAAAATGAATAGTCCTCTGACATGCAACGTTTGTTCACGCAGATGTGCACAGATCAATACTAACCTCTGACTCCTTTCATCTCACTATGGATGATATCATAAAGTGTCCACCTACAGTGCAGCAGCACAGTATGTAAAACCAACTGCCTGTTCTACAGTTATGCTTCCTCTCCCGGGTGCTTCTCTGCACTGACATGATGACTGACACGTTCTTGTAGCTGTTTGGATCCAGCTAAGGCCCCGTCCTGATCATGTCCCTCTAGACACCGCAAACCGCCCTTCCTGTCTGTCTCTGGAAGGATGGTGATGATGATGAGGGCCTGCAGAGCAGGCTGCATTACGCCAAACACCTCAAGATTTGGGTCCGGCCCAGACCAAATGCCCTCGTTTTCTCTCCTTCCAACAGGAGGCACCCAGGCTTTGGAGGAGCTTAGCGTGGGACCATGAGAGAACATGCACAAATCCAGAGGAGGATCGTTTTCAGCAGTTGCACGTACAGTAAATCAGGAGCAATGCTCCTGCAGCACCAATTTAACAGGGAAGTTAATTCAAAAAAGGTGTAAATAAAAATCAAAAGCTCAAAATTCACTTTTAGGACTAATTACGCTCCAAAATGAATCCTGATGAGAAGCTTGTTTTGTTCTGTATTTTGATGCAGTTTCTTTAATGAAATGCATCCATCTCCACGCTGCAGAAGCAAGGTTTGAGCACGACTCTGCCATTTTATTTATTACCGTTTAAATGGTAGTATTCACCTCTTCATACATTCAACAGACACACAACAACATAAGCAATCGTTAGGTTTCATATTTGTGCCACCGGTCGAATATCAACTCAGTGTTAGCTCTGTTTTTGGTCTCCACCAACCCCTGACTTAAACACCAGGTTCTAAAGCTGCTAAATGCTCCACGGTGTTCTCACGCTTGTTGCTAAAAGTGTCTGCCTGCTGTTTGGTGCTGAGCAGTGGTGGTTTGCAAGTGGGTTTTTTAAATTTTATTTTGTAAAAACAGTTTCCTGCTGAAAGTGTCAGTATTAAAGCGGTAAACTGGGGCGGCGAAAACTGTGGAATTGCAGGCTATAAAACCAAAAAGTCCTATATAACTCCAGAGAACTGCAGAGTCAGTTAGGTAGGTCTGTTCTCATGCATTTAGAAATGTGATCTATTGTTCATAGCTGCTTTAACATCACTTAAAATGATAAGTGTAGGAATAATGTGTGCTGCCGCCTGAATCCTCTGCTGGATGTTCATTGGAAGGATAATTCATGCTGTTATATTGTCCAGTGTTTTAGCTCCTTATATGAGGATTAAAACAAACAGTAATCAAACATCTAAATTATTATATTAGTGTTTATCTAAAATGTGACTTCAGCTAAGGCAGATTTTCCTCAAACGACCGACTCGGCATCATGATCAGGTCCTGAACTCCAACCGCTGCACTGAAAGAGTTCTGCCAGCAGCGCAGGGTTGCACAGAAAGTTCTGGCTCTGCCACATTTAAAGTGTTGTTTGAAAGCTGTGAAAGTTTAAAACCCCACACCTCGGACTACTACTACTACTGCACTCAGCAGGTAGGAATAAGTAGTCAGAATAATATGCAAATGATGGAGGCAGGTCTGGCGGCACCACAACAGCTCAGCAGGAGGGCAGAAAGGCAGCGGTTATAGTGCTTTACAAGAACTTTGTAAGTTTCCAGTTATGTAAGCGCACAGTGTGTATCTCTTTGCATGCAATCTCCAGCAGTGAAGAGACTCAGAGGCTCTGCTACAATCAGCTGCTACTGTGAGACAAACCCCACCCCGTCCAAAACAATCCGTCACATCATCTCAATCAGGCCCGGTCTCAGCTATCAGGTGACGTTTTACTGAACACTTCCCATCCCGTCTCTCCCAGCATCCTCTCTGTCACTCCCTCTACTCCTCTAACTGCTCTTTCACTGCCTCTCCATGTCTATCTCCCATCTCCACTCTATCCTCTTGTCTCCTCCGCAATCTGGCCCTTCTCTCCCCCGGACGAGCGGCGAGTCCTCCTGTTAGAGCGCTGCCCGAGACAGGTGTCGGCTACAATTTCAGCTGTTGCTCTCTGCTGCTCGGCAGTGTTGAAACCATTACACTAGATAGGTCCCAAGGTCAACAGAGCTGTCAGGCCGAGCTCTAAACTCCTCAACTCCCAGTCCCCCCACATGGACGATAAGGAAAACAGTCGGAGGTGTTAATGGAGGACGATGAGCTGCACAGAGAGTTACTGACACGCTCACGCACGCAGTTCATTTTCATCTACTCTATTTATGCTAATGTTCTTTCTTCTGCTTGTTAAGTTGTTTTTCTTGGCATTTGCAAGCCGCTGCATTATTGCAGCGTTCGTTCCTCATAAACGTTTTATAGATACAATAATAAAGGGCAAACAGAAAAAGTAACAAAGCCCGATCTGTGCCTTTAATTAGAGGTCGGATCTGGGTTGGCGTACTTGAACTTGACATTGTGTGAGTGAGTTGTCATTGAGGAAATGGCCCTGCAAGGAGCTCGGTGTCTGCAAAGGTGGGGAGATCTGGAGAAAATGAAGAGAGCACGCGGGGAGACAGTCAGGAGATCTGTGGGGCAGTCCACAGAGAGAGATCGGTATGTGCATACTTCCCTTGATATATGTGTTTATTTGCGCAGCACATCTAAACAAAAGAGCGAGCGGGGAGGCCACTTCAGCCTGACAAAGGTCACATTTCCTAACGCAGGAAAACTGCTTCCTGGCCAGCCAGAGCTCGGCTGTAGGATTAAGTTCACCAAGGAGTAGCACTGAGTGAGGAATGGCCTCATTTCAGCTGGTCCAATCCTAGCACAGCACACACACACAGCCCTGCATTTCTGAGCAAAGTCCTGAGGCCTCATTCAGATAGAGAGATGCTTCAAGCCGCATTGATACCTACTGTATATTTTGAAGGAAAGTCTTACTCCCAGTTATTTATCTTCATACACCACTTTAAAAATCAAACTTCGTTAGTACCTGCGAGCTACAAAACACTTTGATGAATGTGGAAAACAAAACAAAGCCTTTAACCGTTCCCCACATAAAGAAACAAAAGCACCCCTGCCCACACGGAAGCAAACACCACTCCAAATAAATTGCAGTAAGCAAAGTGCTGCCATTAATCAACGGCGCTCTTAGTTCGGAATGAGCGGTCGGCTGTAACTTGTCAAGGGCCTTTACATTTAGTATTTGCTTTTACACTTTGAAGGCAGACCTCAGGTTTCCACGAATAAAACAGTCTATTAATCGAGAGAGAGAGCAAGAGAGACAGAGAGGGGGGAGACGTGGGGGGAAAGTTATCAACCCCTGTGAGTGTTTGAAGTGCTATTTCATCTACAAGAGAGGCACAGGTGAATACTAAGAAAGGCTTCTCCCCATCCAAACGCGAGATCTGGGTTTGAATAACTTTGAATACCATGCAAATGATATCCCTGAAGAGAGCGCCGGTGGAAGGCAAAGATTTATGCAGAGGTGGGAAGAGTAACAACGCGAGACAGGTGAGGCTTCAGCGTGGCTTTAACGGGGACGGTGGACAACCAAGGGTTCAAAAGTACACGCTACTACTGCATGGTGTTTCTGTTTATGCGTGTCCTCCTACCAAAGCTGCTCCAGTATATCAATTTAAAACTAATGTTTCTCAGAGCAGGTCCCATTAACTCGTAATGCCCCAGCAGTAACTTCCACACTTGGGAGCCCCACCTTCCAGGTTTTTACAGCATGTAAATGGAAAGAATTACAAAGCCTGTCTCAAACTTCTACATCTCAACCCTTTGGATGGTTTTAAACTTTTTATTTTGAGAACCGATATACCTGACCGGTTCATCTTCAAAGGTCTTATTTCTTAGGTCTTTGACCGATTGCCAAAGCTCCAACACATTCCCACCTACAGTGGTGCACAGCACAGAAAAGCAGCAAATCTGCACAATCCACAACCTGGAATCAGCAGATGTGGAACTGGGTAAGAGCATTAAATGATCCAAATAATGAATAAATGATCAGAATCGTTGCCAGATAATTTACTGTCGATTGACCAACTGATCAAATGACTAAATATTTCAGGTTTTAATTGGCAGGGGCATAATCATAAGACTAAAGGATACTTAATCAGTATCAGGTTCTGTTTGTAATGTTACACAATGACAAAATCCCACTGTGTCAACCTGATTATTGTTTACTTTTTGTATTAAAGCCATTAAAGTGCACCACTAGTGTTTTTGCAGGGGGGGGGGTGCATTTAAGGTGAGTTTCGCCAACTTTACCATGATATTTAAATCCGTGGGCATCCATGTATGTCTGAAAGATGACATTGTATTGACTGTAGAAAATAAGCCTGATTTATTTCATTTGCGTGGCGCCCGTCCAGAACTCGTTTATCCCGGTGAAAAGACTCACTGATGAATTGTGTCGAAGCTGTTTAACCTTGTGGAATCAATTTATAACACTTAATGCTCTTGCCCATGAATTCAGGTCCTCTAACTGTGATTTAAAGATCTCCAGGGGCCCTTTAGAGAGCCCCAAGGCCCCCCCCAGAAAAAAAAAAAATCTATCCACTAGACAGCTTCCCAATTTCTTCTCACTATTATTATGTCTTGCAAAGACCAGATAGCTGAAAAGTGTTTCTAGGATTTGCCTGGGATCCCTGGGACACATATAATTAGTCTCCTTTTAGGCAGGAGGTGTTGGCAGTGCAGTGAGACCGTTAATGCAACCTACTTACAGGGAAACGGTTCTGTTGGGTAGGAAGCTGGGCTGCAGGGTGTCCATCAAGTCCACATCATCACACACAACTTTGACTCGGACGTGCTGCCTGCTCAGCTCCTTGGACCTCTCCGCCGAGCAGTGACAGCTGTCAACGATCAGGTCCGGACAGTTTCTGTTGCTCAGGCTCGACTCCCACAGCGCGACTATTACGCACAGTAACCCCAGCGCTCTCATGGTGGACCGAGGTTCGTTTGAAATACACGCTCCTCTCAGGTTATATCCTCCCAGCTTCTGTGACGAGTCGGGACCATTTCACGTTGCCTCCCGTCACATTCAGCCACAGCTTGTGATCGAGCTGCGGTCCAAATCTCATGACCCCGCTTCTCACCTGCCGCCTTCCCAACAGCTGTAAAGTCGCGGCGCTACTTTTGAGACTGAACCCGAGGAGGAACGTGGAGCATCAGGAGTGTGAAACGGTGTATCTTAGGCATTTTTTGTCATAACAAGTCCTCCAAAGTGTTTTCTGCGCTGCGGCATGTGTCGGGGAAACTTCCAGCGGTGCGCTTCCAAAGTCCGGATAAACTTTACTGCGACACATCCTCTCTAAGCGGCGGCATGAATCAAATGAGATATGTTGTTGAGATTTTTTTGAAAAAAAGCCTAATTATCCGCTAAATATCCGTGTTTCCCGTCTGAGCCTCTCTGTGCCGTGTTGTCATTCAGTCTCATCATCCACTTCACGCGCCCTAGGACTTGTTGCGCAGTGTCCAGAAAGTCCCTCCCCGCCTGGTCCTGACAGACTCCAGCGTGGGCTTCTCGCAACTTTTCATATCCCAGATAGATACACGGGGCCTCAGACGCCCGTTTGATAACGTCTGACGTCAATAAACCACAACAGAGAAGGCTGCTTCCTTTTATTCCTTTTCACATAACTGTTCATATCCATGGAAAAAGAGTAAATCACCTGATCCGAGCAACAGACGCTGCTGATGAAAGAACAATCAAATTGAACTATGTCTCCTCTGTGACACCTCCAAGGGTCCCTGGAGGTCCCTGAGCTCCACTTTGGGATCTGGGATCTGCGGCTGTGTGCGCTGCATCTGTTTCAGACCTGAATTCTCTTCGCACAAACATTTAGACTGCGTGATGAAAAGTGTTGCTGTTTGTTTTATTCTCTTCATTTACTCAGGAACAGCTGCAGAGGAACTGTTTGTATCCATTTTTGGAGGCCTGTACACAAAACTGAAAATGATCTAAACCTCGGATCACGTCTGAATTCTAAAGAAGCCTGGGATTCTCTGGACCTATATATTTTTTAGTGAAGGATTCATATGACATCCTAGAAATGACAGTCACGCACACTCAGTGTCCTGCAAAATAAAATGTGTTTTCTATCACTCTATGCAGCTGTCATGTAATTGGATGAAGATCCATATTGCTCTCCTTTGATTGTCTCCAATGAGAAGCTGCTCCAGGCACTTTACGAGCCAAGGACACACTTGTAAACCTGACATTCATTTAAATGATGGCAATAAATAAAGTATATGAGTTGGAAAGTGACCAGGTTGACACAGTAACACAATGTTGGACTCGTGGAGATGATTAATGGCCAGCTTCTTAATAGCAGAACTTTTTATATTTAAATTATATATATATTTTTTTAAAAATGTCTGAAAAGGAAAGAGAAAAGCTGAGTTTTAGTTGCGTCAGAACTGCCTTTGTGTTGAGCAAGTGAGTGTGATTTGAAAATAAATGCACGTCCATGAAACGTGTTGATTGAGAGGGATAAATACAGGGGAAAAGTACAGTTTCAGCTTTCACGAACGCTGTTCCGTGCCAATGAAAGCCGCCCCAGTCCCAGCCACTCGATGACTCCTGACACAAACAGTGAGGCCTGATAGAAGCGTCACGTATTCTTATCAGAGGGGAGAGTTTGAACAGCTCACACAGTGTATCCAGTGACATCAATCATGGCCGTTGATGGTGGATCCTGTGTATAAAGTGTCTTGCCCCGGGGAGACAGAAGCTAAGACAGCTGGCTGGTTGGGCTCCCCGGGGCCGGGGCGAGGTGCTTCCCCAGTGTGCGCGTGTGTGTATATGTGTGCTTGTATGTGTGTGTGTGCACAAGTGCACTGCGCCAAATTCCTCCCTCATTATCCACATTGTCTCCAACGCAGGCCCGAGAGCACAAAGGAGGATTTGAAGCCGCTCCCACTGACCCTGCAAGCAGCCCGTGTTGCCTATTCTTCTGTCTGACAGGCAAACATGGACATTCTCCCCACAGGAGCAGGCTGTGCAGGGCAAGACATATCCCTCCCCTCTGTGTTTATCCACATATGGAGGCCTTATTCCCTCCTTATTGTGCTCCCATGACGCCCCCTCGGACTGTCACTCAGCTTTGTTTACACAGATGTATATTTACCTTGTGCCTGTAAGTGCAGAGGAGGATCTTCCCGCCAGCTGACCCCTGGGAAGGCAATAGGAAAGTCACCTGGTGTAGCTGACATTACCATTTGAAGTGATCCATCTTTAATGGAGCCGGCAGAAACCTTCCCTTGGATGAGAGCCACTGCTGTTCACTGAGCTACTTGTATGCTCTTAATGGAAAACAGAGCCGCGCACACGAGCCCGTTCTATAAAGCTTTTCTTTTTGGCAGAGGCTGCATTTTCACACCGACAACCTGAACTCGAATGGGATCACTAATCGGCACAAACAACGTTATTTGAACTGTAAAATACTTTACAGTTAAACATTATGGTTAAAAGGACTCCAGATTGCAGCGTTAAGTCAAGATAACAGCTCATTAGTGCGAAACGGAGCGACGGAGTCAGTTGCACTGAAGCAATGCAAACAGTCCTCCTCTGCAGAGCATGTTCTCATGTTTTCCCTCTCACACATTAGTGTTCGCGGCTCTCCATTATTACTTGGTGACAGAGATGAATAGGCCATGGCCGGCAGCAATCACAGTCCTCACTAAATATTTACCTGCTCCACTTGAAGAGGCCGGGCTGCAGCAGGATGACAGACTCTCATTATTACTCCATGACTTTTGGGATAAAGGCTCGCGGCGTTTTGACTTATTCTGGCTTCACGGCGTTCCCTCTGCGCAGGTTGATATAGTGCAAAAGAAGGTGAGAGCTGTTGTTTCGGCTCTTTGCAGTCGTGACAAGCGGTTTCTAGTTTCATTGCACAATCATTTAGACTGGTGTTATCTGTAGGGGGGTGTGAAGAGTGAAAGGATAGAACAATGCTCCTTCAGTGTCTCAGTCTGTCCTAAGAAAGTCAGCAGGAGGTGAAGTGTCTCTACAAAGACATGAAACATAATTACATATTAATTTCATTTTAAAGCACCCATACGGACATATTGTTTTTACATCGTACACTTACATATTCCTGAATGCCGAATCCCTGTATTTTATGTTGTTTGAAACATTTGGGTTTGATGTCACTGCAATCAATATTTTTATATAACCCATGGATTAATTGATTCTGTGAAATGTCAAAGGGGTTCTTTGTAGCAATGAACCAACAGGGAATAATTGACTCTGTTGTTCTCCTCGGATTTATGAATCATTTAATTTTCGTTTTATTGCTCTGTTTTGCTTCGGCCTCCCCGCTCCCGTCAGTGTCAGTTTCAGGTACGTCTGCAGCTGCAAAAACACTCCAAAATCAAATCCTGTACGCTGCCTGCCCAGCAGAGAAGAGTTAGCTTCTAAAGATTCAGAGATTTCCCTGAGGGGTTGGTGGAGACCAAAACAGAGCCAATATCGGACTCATTTCACAGGAGATCACAAAGATGAGTCCAAATGAGTGCTATTCAAGGGATGTAACAGAGCGATGTGTTTTCACAATGTATAAATGGAAATAGCAACTTTTAAGCTCACCTTGTTGCGCTGCCCCCTGGTGGATAAAGAAATCAATAATTGCAGGTTTAAAGATCCTTAAGAAACAAACTGTGTTAAAACCCCACCGTGTGTAATTTGCTGAATGAATGTCAGCTCTTCTTAGGGTTGGCAAAACACCCAAACTCTCAGACGTAATACTAAAGACTTGACAATGTCAGTGTAGCCTGTCTTTGTTATGATGATTACTATATTTTTTCTGTTTAACCTTCTCTGTCTTGTCCTGCAACTTGTCTGCTTTTTACATATAAAATATATAGTTTACTGTCAATTCTTTGCAACTCGGGCTCTGAGAAGTGAGGGTTCGCATCCTGACCTGACAATGGTCATGACCCTTTGGTTTTTCTGTGAGTCAGACATGAGCTGTCCAGACATTTAATCAGCATATACACGCAATCCTTCTTTTCCACATATTAACATGTGTTTGCGGAAGTCTGATGAGATGCGAGCGGGCACTGGGCACCTGTGACATGCATTGTTGTGACACAGCGAACACCAACATGGGCCCGTGGCTTTTAACCAGCTTAAAGCCCAGAGGATTTTGGTCAAGAAAAGTCAAGTCGAATCAAGTCAGATTTATTTATAAAGCACTTTTTAAAAAGCGCCCCACCACTTTCTGTGGAGAACACGGCAGAGGACGGTGTATTATTTGACTTAACCTGCGTCTCCGCGAGTGGTTAGCATGCGACTCAGCGCTGCCACGGTCAAGAAAGCGATAATGCTAATTCCAACCGGAGAGCAACAAGTACAACAGGAACACAGTATAAAAATCTAATTACATGTTATTCGCTGAACAATCTGGCCTCCTTTCCTGGATAAAGGGGGTCCTGGGATGACTTTCCCATCAATAAACTAAAGCTCACTATAATAAGGTGCCAAGAGGATTTGGGAAACCAGTGCTACTTTTAAACTTGAGAATGGAGGACGGTGTGGTGCGAGCTGGCGTGTTAGTGTTCCTACAGCGGCTGGGTGGACCCACTGACCACCAACCACCAGGGTACTGCACAAGGACTTCAGTAAAGGTTTGGAACATACATAATGATCTAAACAGAGACTACTGGAATTAATCCTCGGAGGCCTTTTATGAGAGTGCGGATTTGTTATTGCCTCCACAGCCTTCCGTGCACTTTCGCCCGCCTGAGAATATAAGCACCGCATCACGGACCACATGCCAACAATAAGTTTGAGCTGCAGTCGTTTTCACCTCATTTACAAACCGGGCACATGACAGCTTTTTTAACGAAATTGTTTTCAAGGGAGGCTGCGGACAATAAGTCGAGTATATTCATTTGTAATCACCGTTTCCCCCCAAGCCTCATAAACGCGCTGCACATAAACTCCTCTCTTGTTTCCACATCTCAATACGATCATCGTGAAATTTCATCAGCGCGCTCGTTTGTCATCATTAGCGTTGATGGAGGTCACTCTGCTCCCGTCTGCCGAACCTCAACAATAAGTTTGACACAAATAAAAGCTATTTGGGCCCTGAGTGCTCCGCGGCTGTTTACTGTGGGCTTTTATTTAGTTGTTTTGACACACGGTATTGGTGGAGAGACAGGGGAAACGTAGACCAGCTCTGTCTGTGGTGCAGCAGTGAATTCGGCCTTATAAGTATTCTAGTCTCCATCCATAATCCGGCCTGCGTGAGCGGGGACCCAATGAGGAGATGAAGTACCATGGGAAGGTTTCCTGGCAGGGCAGAAGGAGGGGAAGGACACTGCAAAAAGAAATCCTGTTTCAACAAGTCCTTTTTATCATGTTTCCAGTCTTAAAATAAGATTTTTTATAAAACAAAACACTGAAAACGATCTGCCAGCAGGGCGCACACAACTGCCTCGCACCTTTCAGTTCATCTCAGGTCTCTTTGAAAACATAGAACAATATACCAAATCATATCACACTATATCCTTAGGTGTAAAAATGTCTTCCTGTGGCTTTTTCTATTTTAAAAAGAAATTTTAGAATAACAGATTTATTTCTACTGATAGTTTTTTTGTAGCAGTATAAAAAAACATGCTGCCCTTTTGCGTGTCATCTGAGTTGCACTTGGATTGTGCACGACTCCGTCTATTTCACAGAGCTGGGAAAGGGCAGGATGAATCCGTACGCACACACACACAGAGTGAGACAGAGGAAAGGATGCAGTCCCACCAGTGTGATCCAATCATGGAGATGGGAATTAAGTGACAATACTGGGCCCTATTGGGGAAACTACAATATGTAGTACTTTTCTGTAGAAGATGGCGTAAAAAGCCCAGTGGGGACTCATGCACTAGCTGCCTGGCTTTTCACTGTTTATAGTACAAACAATGAACAGGAAACACAAAAACATGTTTAAAACGAGCTAATATGACCAGAGCCTATTTTGGACTTATTTTAAACAAAGATGTATTGTCTGATAGGTTGAGTCTAAAAACAGGCCTCAGGGGCTGCTCGCATGTGAACTCTGACCCCCAGCGGCTGTAAACCTAGAATAGCACGGGGTAATGGGCAGGGCTCCCATTGCTTGGCCTATCATGCCCGTTTCTGACGCATAATTGCTACTTGTTCTCAGTGGTGAGATAGGTCATCACCGAGTCAGAGCTGAAGCTCTCCCACGGCAGATATTTCACGCCTGTCGGTGGATCTCTCTTTATCTCTCTGCCTCCCTCTCTATTAAAAAGACACGCTTTGGCTCATTCTGGAGACGTCTTCCTCATAGCTGCTGAGAGAGGCTTACAGCTGGACACTTTGGTGCGAGTGCATCAAGGCCCCGAGTTCATCCCCGCCACACTACAGTGTGCGCCCAGTAAGTGCTTCTTTTTTTAACCACCCTTAATTCATCGCAAATCCACTGATCCCCGACATGGCCTTCATACAGAGGCATCTCTTTTCTGTTTCCCGCCCGCATCAAAGAGGATGGATAGGAGGAAATCAAGAAAGCATATGTCGCTCACCACAGAAACCTCCAGCTAAGCCCTGCCTCAACAAGAGACAGTTCGCCAAGAGAGTGAAGCAACTCTGGGCTTTTCATTCTCACGGACATTTCATGGTCAGGATGTGCTGGTGGCCTTTCTCTCCCCGCCCCCCTGCCTTCGTTCGACTTTCTCCGACGCTTTCACACTTCTTTTGAGCTCCTGAGCCTGCCATCCAAACCGAACCCTGCGCTCAAAAACGCTCTCTAATTGGTCACAACCGCTTATTTGGCATTGGCGGCTCGGCCGGCCCGCAGAATGTTCCACCGCTCTGCCACAGCAAAGACTGGGAGGATGCAGCGGGCTGTGGACACACAGAGGAGGGGCAAGGCTGGCATCGGCAGGAGAAAAAATAAAAAATCACGGCCTCAAAAACCAGAGGGTCATACATGGAGCGTTCCCGGATGAGCTAAACCAGCAGATAGCCTTGAGAAGCCGAGCTCATTAAATCTGAGGTCCTCTGTGAGACAATCGAGACGGCCTTTCCTACTGAACAAGCGAATCATTGACCGATCACGCAGCTGGAAAGCAGGGCAGCTATCATACCTGCATTTTATTTGCTGCCCCTGTTACTTCTTGGCAAGGTTGCACAGAAACCAGCACAACATAACAATATACTGTATCAACAAGAAGCCAACTGGCAGAGCAGAGTCAGTCCACTTCCAGCACAGAAACTGGATGGTGTTTCAGGCCATAGCAAATCACCGCACTCAGCATGTGTTGAGCAACTGACTACAGGTAAAAACAGACCCGTGTGCAGTTGTGAATAATGAATTTTGACTAACCGAGAACCAGATGGGTGAGATTTAACCAACTGGAAAAGTCCAGAAAATGTTACGTACTTTGTCACATGAAGAAATTTTTGCAAAAATCATTCTCCAGCACTTTTCTGTGCTGGCCTCCTGTCTCTTTTCAGTGCCTCTTGCAGGTAATCTTCACCCATCTGTCTCCATATACTAATTTGCAGTTGCTATTGACCCCTGTCTGAGCCACAGTGCTTCATTCTTCACTTACCGGATCATTGGCATGTTTTATTGACTGGAATACAACGCAGCGCTTCAGCCAAGTTCATTTTTGTTTTATTGTTCATGTCAATTAATTCCCCCGGCTCTGCAAAAACACGAAAACAGACAGCGTTTCAGTCGAACACATCGCTCAACAAGTCAGCGCTTTACAGACAAGTGCACTGTTAAAACAGCCACATACGTTTAACACGCGAATAAGCAGGGAATTTATTACCTTTATTACATAACTGTCATGAGGCAATAAAGATCTCAGTCGCCCAAATTTTTGGATGAGGTAGCAGAGGGCCTCGGTGCAACTGCAGGATTTTTATGACTGTTTTTTGGCTGGAATTATTGAGCATAGCACCCTTTCCCTGCCCTCACTTATGTTTTTTTTCCCCCTCACAGACAAGCTCATATAACTCTTTTTTAACTCCACACAGGAAAAAGGAGTCCTAATTCAGCCCTGCGCTCGGAGAGCAAGAAAAGTTTTGTTGTTAATGAAGGAAGGGATGTTGGAGCTGCTTCAACAGATGGGTTGAAAATGGTGAACTTGAGAAGAAAAATTGAAAATCAGATTGAAGAAAATATGTGTACGTTTAAACTCTGTGACGCCTCATGTTAGCTCATAAAGCATCCCTAAAAATGCAGATATTTTACTACAATTGGGCATTCTATTTATAGATAGCAAGAAAAATACCATACCCATTAAAATCATCAGGGTTATTTTAGCTTTCATATCTTATATATTCTTATATATTCTATTTGGATTCTTCAAGAAAATAAACTTTGTTGTATTTACAGTCCACAGTTTTTTAGGGGCTTGGTGTATCTCTGTTTTTGGACAGACAGATAGATAGATAGATAGATAGATAGATAGATAGATAGATAGATTTACACGTTGCTGTAGATATAATGGCCACCAAGTCGTGTGAATGCAACACTGTCAAAAACAAAAATGGCGGTTGCTGCAACTTGGCTAAGCTTGTTAGCATTAGCCGGTGTTTAGCTAGGTTTTTACTGGGCTTAGCTACCGCCTCATTCAGAATAACAAACTGAAACAGTAAGCCAGATTCTAGTCTTAATGTTGACTAAATATACTGTACCTAAGTGTTGAGTCTTGGCTTTAGGGGTTGTATTGCTCGTACGGAGAGCAGATTAACCCTGGTTAAAGTCAACTCACCCCAATGGGTTTCTCATGTTCACACATACTGTACTCTCCAGGGAGGTCTTGGAACAAGTTGGATGTAACTTGAAACTCAGCGTCGGGGCCCTCAAACCCTCGAGGCCGTCTAACCTCTGCTCCGCTGCTCTCCGCTCTGCTCGGCCCTGATGTGTGTTTTTTCACTCTCTCGCTCTCCCCTGATTTCCTGGGCTTATTGAGTCATGATTGCACACCCAGCGCCCAGCGACAGAGGATGTCAGTTGGCTGTCAGGCATTCGGGAGGCTCCAGCTGAATCAACAGTCGTTGCAGAGAAAACGGCTCACGCAGACACACATGCGCAGCATCTCGCCTTATTTTGTATTTGCACGTCGAGGAGAAAAGCCACAAAAAACATGGCTACAAAAATAGAAAAGGAGATGTTTACTACCTCTTATGGGCATCATGGCAACATAACCTGAAGCAGACTGTATGTTGTGGATGACATCAGAAGCTGATGAAAGATCCTGGCTGTGGATACTCCTCTTTCTGGCTGCCCTTACGCTCAGCAGACGGGCCCATACATCTCTGTGACGCACTGCAGGAGTTAAAAATATTAGCTCTTTTTCCTGTGCTCTTTTTTCTCTCCATTCCGTTCCCTTCCCTTTCACTCCCTCCAGTTCATGACACTGGAAGCGAGCCAAGAAAAATGTTGACCCTGATTCCCTGGCGTCAGTCGTGAAGCTGGTTCTGCAGGGCCCAGGCTCTGACCATAAGCAGCGCCGAGCTACGATTGGCTGTAAAGGGTCAACAGGTAGAGCCTACCTTAGAGAATTTGCTGATGTGCTATTGGACAGAATATTCCAAAAAAAAGTAGACAGTGTCTGTTTCAGGTCTCAGTAAAGCTTTTTCCTATTTTATGTTGTGAAATAACTTCCGCACCGTCTATCCGCTAGTCTCCATGGAGACGGTCCAACAGGATTTATCTTCAAAGAGGCTTGACATGTCTAATGTGCCTGCTGGTCAGTCACCAAGGGGTCAAGCTATTCTCAGAAACTCCAGTGGAAAAAAAAACAAATTCAGCATGAAAGACACCTAATGAGCACGCTAGACCTTCTTTTATTGAACAAAATTCAAATAAAAAAAACAAAAACAAAATCACTAAACAGTCAAAAATTTAAAAAAAAGTCCACTGATTTTTTTTACAAGTGCACTCTCAGAGTCGTATCCAGAGGATCTAAATATTGTCTAAAATGAACCATCTGACCCTTTGATTACTCGCCACTGGTTTTCTGTGAGACTGAGCTTTTTTTAGATTCTCTATTTGTGGGGGAACTGGTCGCCGCTGCACCCCAAATGCCAGCAGGCCTCAGTCCAACCTGCCTGCAGCCTGGAGGCTGGTACGGCGTGACATCACATCCTGTCATTGTGTTGAGAGCGCGGAGCTGAGCAGACGAGAGAGTGGGCCAGTTAACATCCCAATCAAGTCTCTGACGGCCCTCAGCCCACCAAGAAAAACAGAACTCACAATTAGAGGAAAGCTATAAGAACAACAGACTGTAGTCCAGACGTGTGAGTCATGAGAGATAATGGCTCAACAGCCAGTTCTGTCATGGGCTGGTATACACTGAGGAAAAATGTATTTTGCCTATATGTCACCAGCTACATATGCTTATGTCCTCAAATGGCCTTTAGGAGTGACACAGGTTTATCTTGAAATACTGAATATGAATATGAATGTGAATACATAGCTTCCAAGGCTCTCCTCCAGTTTAATGGAATTATCTACTTTGCTAAAGCTTATTGATTTTACATATTATTCAGTGTCCTGCAGTTGTTTCTCATAGAAGCTTTACTAACTCAAATTTTACTTTGAGAAGCTGGGACATGTCCTTTTTCTTTATTGAAAATCTCTTTCTAGTAAATGTGTTAAGTTTTGCCACACTGGGAAAAAGGGAAGGGAAGGAGTTGGATCCAAATGCAGACAGCTGGAGACGGCTAGCAGCTCAAATATGAGGTCTATTATACAAAAAGAAAAACAAGGCTAACGGGGTGATGAGGCAGAAAGGCGGCAAAAACACATCCACAGTAGTATGGGGAAAGACACAAAAAGGCACATGCACGTTAACACTCCAACACAGACACAGAGAGTGGCAAACAATATATAGACAAGGGAGACGAGGTGAACGAGACACAGGTGACCCCAATCAACCAATGAGACAGAGGTGAAACGACACAGGAGGGAACAGGAAGAAAAACAGTCTACAAAATAAAACAGGAAATGAACAAAAACATAACTTGAACTCAAACCATGACAAAATGTTCTGATGATGCATTGCAAATATTACATTTCCCTTAAAGGGACGGTACGTTTTTTTTTTCAGGGGTGGAGTATCTGAGGTCTGGTTATTACCGACAGTAGACGACCACTGTGGAGCTGCGAAACAGATTTTAGGGATCAAAAAAACAATATCAGTGTGAGTGTACACTATAGTTATATTTAGACTATTTCACATGCTTTATCTTATTATCAGAGAGCCATTTCCATTGGAAAACAGTAGCTGTAATGTTGCTCCTCTTCAAATGCACCAGACTCTTTTCACAAGAACAGTAATTTTACCTCACAGGACACAAGACTGGTGAATCCGAACTAATCCTTTAAATTTAACCCTACACCAGAATTCCAAGTGATCCTCCAAACCTGAGGGGGAGCCGACCACAGTCCAATAAGGACAGTACACTGATCCATGTGATCCATGTGTTTAAATCAGTATGATTAAATTTATGCAGTGATGTAATAAATAAAGTGTTTATCCGAAGACATTTGTATGAGATTGTTTCAAAAGTGTTCATATATTATTTCCAAAAAAAACAAGATTATCGACCAGTATATCTGTATCTGTATCTGTATCTGTACACTTTAATCCTTTCTGATGAGTCCCGTAAATCCAGCATTGGTTACTTTTATTACTGGCAATATTTAAGAAATAATTGAAATACACAAAATTCTTTTGCTTTTGAAGAGAGGAGAGTGGATATGAATTTACCATTCCTTTCTCTTTCCTTTTGAAACACTGCCCAGTTATACCCATAAAACTGTTCAAATGACACAGTCTGGCTTAAATCTCCCTTCAGCTCTGCTCTGCACTCATTTGCCTGCAACCTGTGACGAATGGTCCCAGGTAGGCATGGATTTGCGTGATATGTGTATACATCTTCTAAATCTGTGACGGCATCCCAACAAGTCTCCAGCAGCCCCTGAACTCTCCGTGTCTCTGTTCTGACTCATAGGGATAAACAAGTTTGCACTGCAGAGAAGTTGCTGATTCAAATTAGCTGGAAAAATGGAATGGAAGGTCCTACTGTGCATCTGAGCCATGGTTGATCTAAAGCGTTTAAATAAATGAGATTTACAGTAATTTATAATCCATCCTGATACAGTGTGTGTCTGATCTAAATCTCACGCGCCCGCCCTGGCTGGATTCACTGCTTCTTGTAAACATATCTGTTCTGCTTAAATGTTGTTCTGATATTTGGAGCCAGTTTAAATGAACATTGATAAATATACATAACTCCTCTCCAGGGTAGGTAGCAGACCACTGCCTACCAGCATTTACACCCATCTTTATCGCCTCAGCAGTGTGTGTTACAGTGGTTCAGTCGGTAAAGTGGGTCAGAATCTCATTTTTCTTATTCTATTTTATTCATTTTTCACCTGTAACGCAGCTCCCCGGTGCTGATGGGACGGCAAATTCAGCTTGACCTTTGCTCAGGCTGCACATCTTTCATTGAAATGTTATTACTATGCCTCAGTCATGCACTTTTAGACACCTGTCAGTTTCAAGCAAGGCTGCGGTTGACAGTTTTTCAACTCAGTGCTTGTTGAGGTATTTTATCACCCATCAGGCTCTCTTGTCTCTCGGGGCTGTGAGGAGATGTACTTCACTTCTGACTGTGTCACTCCGTGGTGCCTCACAGCAATGATTCCCAACCAAGGGTACTTGTACCCAACGGGGTACTTGTGTGTGCAGACAGAGGCTGTGTGGATAGATTGTGAAGCAGCTCAACTAATTTAAAAAAAAAAAAAAAAAAAAAATACACTTTGATTAAGAATCTGTACACTGGGGTAGTTTTAATAATAATATGTTAGTGAGCACACAGAGAAGTGATTTGAATACTCATCAGATAGTATATGAAAATGTCAAGGACAAATAGTTTAATAACACTTTGCAACAACACAGTTTGAGTAGTTACCAGTGAAAAAATAGGGAAGTAACAGTTAGTTAATGAGTAAATAATCAGATTTTACAGCAGCTAATTAGTTTGTAATTATTGTCAGTTAACTGTTAGTTCATAAGTTACTCCTGATTAACTCTGAACTAGCTGGTAAATGTTGCAAAACTAGTAACAGCTCATTCATTACTGTTGTGATGAAGAAGTGATATGCAACCCCAGGTAGTTATCACGCACTCCCTTATTACTTCATTATTTTACAATTGCTTGTTCTTTTTGTGTTTCCTCAGGTGAAGTGGTCCATCTTGCTATATGGCACCTTAGTACCTCATCATTACCTCGTCATTATCCGTCCGTTAATTGTCTGTTTGTTCTCCTGATTATGAACAAAGTCCAGTTTTTTCCTAAAACCTTCCAAACTTATAACTAGGCTATAATGAAATGTTCATTAGCCAATCATCAGTGACTCTGCGAAATGAGTTTGTAGCTACTCACAGTCGTGGCTGGCTTGGAGTAAGTTCCTTATTCGCTTGTTACTTGTTACTTGTACTTGTAATTGAGTGTTTCTTATTATTGAGTGTTCAGTTCAGTTCAAAGAGCTGAACATGAATGCAGACTCAACCAAACAAACCAAAACATTCACAGTTCCTTTGTTTGGAAAACAAATATTGGTGTTAAGAATTATTAGTATGCAATATGAGAATCTGATCTGTTTCTGATGTGTTATATATTTATATATTTCTAAGATTCTCTCATGCTGCGTTAGAAACATCTCTACTTTCCAATTAAGACTTTGAGATTGAATGCTGCTTCAAGTACTTTATCTTTTTTTTTTTTCTTTTTTTTTTTTCTGCAGTGTGTCGCAGATAGCAGCTGTGTGTGCCCACTCTAGTTTGACTTGCCCGGGTCCAGAGTGGCAGATAAGAGCTCGCTAAATAACAAGGAGCAGCCAGCGGGCCAATCTGCCCAGGGAGAAGACAAGCCCTGAGGACTGTGGCCCTCAACTTCAGTGACAAGTTAATCTGGAGAGGGCTGCTCTTCAACTGGACTTATTCCTTTCACTGTGTGTGTGTGTGTGTGTGTGTGTGTGTGTGTGTGTGTGTGAGAAAGAGAGAGAGAGAGAGAGCAAGAGAGAGAAGACATGTCTGCACAAGGTGTTTTTGCAGCACACGCACTTCACTGCAAGCTTTGACAATAAAATCATAGCTCTCTCTCTGCGCCGTCCCATCCCCCACTTGTAAATATTACACTGACCCTGCTTTTACTGTCCCCAGACGCCTGCATCTCCACATAATGAATTGCGGAGACAGGCAGGTAGTATTATTTGAGTGGGAATATTAAAGGATTTATATTGATCAATAACTTCATATTACGTATTTGAGTACAAGGGAAGGCACCTGTCTGATCTGAGTATGTTCCCTATTGATGTTTACAGACGAGAAACCTGAGTCTGACATCTTCCTGATATAGTATGTGTGAGCGTGTGTCTTTGTGCATGTTCGTGGTTGTGTGCATGACACACAGCTGATTCACCTGCGCGTCTATGTGAGCGTTAAATCATGCACTTATAATTGTGTATATGATCGCCTGTGTGTTTGTGTGTGTCTGCGCTGTTTGAGGTTGTGTCTATGTTTAAATCTACTTGCTCTTAATTACGGGAAGCAGTGAGCATTGCGGCTCTGGGGGGGATTTCACGGCTATGTAAACATCATACATCATGATTCAGCGCGGTGAGGCGAGCGCAGCCCAGCGGCTGCCAAATCTCACTTAGATTGCTGTCTAGATGGCAACAGTCGAGGGTGACACAGCCTGCGTGGAAGTGATGACTGATTTGCCTCTCCGGGTCAGAACACATGAGGGTGGATGGGATTGAAATGCAAACACGATATTTGTCTCTATTGCACTTCAAGTATCACATATTCCTAAAGTGAAAGCAAATGATTTAGTCACATTTTTCATAAAATATGGATGTTTCTGAGAGCGACAGTGCAAAATAGTGTAATTTAATGCTCATTCAGTACCATCACACACAACCATCTCTCTTCTTTTATTAAGGAAATAACAAGTTGTTCTCTAATAAAAGTATTTTTGTCAAAATCATCATGACAGCTTCATTTAAGTATCACAAACAGCCTCCATATAACCTTTGGTTTTACCATTATCACTCTGTTTGTTGCTGTTTGTCTTGGCAGAAATATGTTACCAGTGTTTTTTACCCATCAGCACCTCAGGTCTGTCGCTAGCTGGTACTGGCACACGCTTTAGTTCACTTTTTGTTTTAGCGATCCAACACTGGCAGCACTACATTTAGCACAAAAGGCTCCACTGTTTCTTTTATTGGGAATGCTGTAACACGCTTTGATGCTACCTGTATTCATAGACGCAAAAATCAATTCAGTTTACAGTGTACGGTAAAGCTCCCATTCATTTCCACCAATCCCGCCATATCCACTAGACTGTTCATTTCAACTGCGAGCGGGGGAGATGTTTAACCTGCTGGCTGCTGTAGCGTCGCATGATGGATGTGTTGTGCACTATCAGGGAGTGTTGTGCATTTGTTATATATCTGAAGTTTTACAAGCTCTTATTCACTGTGTCGTAGACAATGGCGATGATGGCAAGCGGGAGGATTGCTCTGCTATATCGGAAAATGCAAATGTGCTTCGCATTACAGGAAAGGTAAAGATTATGCTCAGTTTATAAAGCTGCTCCTTTACAGGAAATTGTTTTTTGTTTGCCACAATCCCCGAGAAAAGGCAGGATGAAGTTGGTGGAGTTGTGTTTTGCAATAAACAACCATTGGAGGCACGTAAGAAATGCATGCAGCTGCTTCTGAAGACCAATCAAACTTCCTACAGTCCCCGCGCAGCCCACGCAGCCGACTACACATCATTAAAATCTGGTGTCTTAGCTCTGCTGGGACATTTTATGTGTGTCTCCAACATTCATACGTTCCTACACCGCTCTGATCAGTGTGATCTAAGAGTCCACTTTGACATGTTCTGTTCCCTGAAGGAGCATTGAAAGATTCCTTAAAACTGTATATAAGTTAAAAGGAAAACACAACTTGTCTAATTATATGTCTAAATAAACACAGCTAACATCTGTGCTGCAAAACACAATTGAACTTGCTGCTGGAAAAATTGGTTAATTAGCTCTAAATGAATTGGTGACATATTGTTTTCAAATTAGTCAAAAATGTCAAACATTAACTTGTTTCAAATGGTTTAAATGTGCTATTTGTTTGCAAACTGTATATGTTTGGATGTTGTATTGTTAGTGGCAATTTGAAGTAATTAATTTCTTTAATTACGCTCATGGTGGGTCCTTGTGCTTCACTGAGGAACTGTGACAGTAAACCCTGATGTGACTTTAGCGGGACTGGTTACAGAGGGACAGAGAGGTTGAGTGGACTGGTTCCAGTGGGACAGAGTGGCTGAGTGGACTGACCCCAGATCAGGCTGCGGCAGACCTTGCACCATATTCGCATAATGCCGTTCAGACAGGAAAGTTGAATTAGAGCCACACTACTGTTAAAACTCACTCTGCATATTGGAACGTCTGCAAACACTGTTTTGCCTAGCAACATAGCATCAAAGTCCCCAGTGTGTAACAACTTTGTAGTTTCTATGTGTCTAGGTCTCCATCTTTCATTCCCCTTCTCTTTCTCTTATTGCAGATTTAGCACTGACATCAGTTGTGCATAAAATCTGCAAGGTGGCTCTATACAAATGGATTTTACTTGGTTTGGTTGGTTGATTTGCTTCACTTGGACATTTAATGAGATTTAGTTGCAGCCTCAGGTGTTACTGAATTTAACAGAATTATCATATTACTGTTAAATGACACCTTTTTAAAAGTGATACCCAAGAACAGGGACCCAGAGTCATTTTAACTGACCTGTACTTTACTGTCAGGTACAAGTACTTGAACTTTTATTTAAGTGAAATTTCTTTTTAGCAATAGTTCATTTACTTGAGTATAATATTCAATCTTTCCATCTCTGTCTAAATGAGGTTTTCTCTCTCTGTTTTCAGTTGAACGTGTTATATTTAACGAATTTAGCACATTCTCTCTGGCTGAAGTTCCAGAATCACAAAGTAAAAAAAAAAACAATTTGAAACTGCTCTGAAAGTTTTCAAACTTGACATAAACCATGCCGCTTTCGAACCTAAGAAGGAGAAATCTGCTACTGTCCAGATGCTCATGTCCAACAGGTGAGAGAGACCAAACACACCGACGTGTTCTTCAATCCCACTGTAATCACTAAAAGTTCATTTAAATTATTTTTTGATTAAGTTGAGTATAAGTTTGTTTATGTACACTGTGTTAGGCTGGACACAGGCAGACAGTTAGAAAAGGGTTTGTTGAACAAAAAAAGCTCACTGGGGGTGTGGCAGGTAGAATCAATGACATCCAACTGAAATAAGTCCAAGAGAAACATATAGCCAAGAATCTCACAATAAAAACAGAGGGCACATGAGAGGTGACGATCTGACAGGAGGAAAAAAGGGAATGACAAACAATATATAGACGAGGGAGAGGAGGCGAAAAAGACACAGGTGAAGCCGATCAACCAATGAGACACAGGTCAAAATGACACAGGAGGGAACAGGAAACAAGCACAAGGGGACACAAATTAAACAGGAAATGATCTAAAACAGAGAACTCTAACTCAAACCATGACACACCAGGCTATTGTACAGTTGAACCCTATGCTACAAAGGAGGATTCAGCGTGTTCTGAGTAATTCATTTGCTGTGACCCAGGTGGAGCACAAGAAGAACAGACGTACGACACAAGGAGAAATTGGCCTCTGGCTGCATTGAGTTAAATCAGGCTACCTGTAGCTTATGAGCAAAACTCAGCTATATGAATATGAATAGTAAAATATTGATAAAGTAAGAAATCAATCATTCAACAGTCTGTTTAATAATGGTCTTCATTTAAATGATGTGGAAACATCTGTGTTTATTTTCTGTAACGACTTGGCCACACAGAGATACAACCCTGGGATGTGCTGTGCAGCAAGACCAATGAGTACCAGCTTAAGCGCTTCAGGTTTAGCGGCTGCTTCAGTCAAGTGGCTGAGTGCATAGATCTAAAAACCAAAGAAACGATAGCCATCAAGATCCTCAGGAAGAGGGCCCATGATTCTCTGGAACCCGACAGAGAGGTAGATCATTTCATCAATGCCTGTTATTCAATTACTTAGCTGTATCATTTGCATAATATCTTGTCTCCAGCTGGCTATGCTGAAAAGACTACACGGTCTCGATCCGGACAACATTGTTTGGTTCTTTGAGGACTTTGAACACAAAGGGCACACCTGTCTAGCATTTGAAATGCTGGACAAGAATCTCCACCAGCTTCTGAGGGAGAGGCGAGGCATGTCGCTCTCTCTTCAGGAAATCAAACCCATTACACAACAGGTATGTGGATTTAATCTTTCAGCAAGTGTCAAACTCATGAATGAAAACAGGGTGTAAACACACCAACGCATAATCAAAAAATATCTCCTTCTGGCACTGTAGCTGCTCAGCGCACTCAGGTCTCTGAAGACTGCTGGTGTCATTCATACTAATATTAAACCTCACAACATCATGTTGGTGAATCACAGAGATCAACCCTTCAGAGTCAAACTCATTGACTTTGGTTCGGCCATCACAGCAGCTGAAGTCAAGCCTGGTGTCATCATGCAGCCGGTTGGATACAGGTGGGTTTTGTGTTTGTTTGCTGTTTTTCATCTTTATTCTTTGGTCCTCTTTGACTAGCTGATTGAATTCCACCCACGATCATTAATATAGCTGAATGTAAAAATACATTGCTTCCTCCTTCAGGTCTCCCGATGTTATCCTCGGTCTTCCGGTCTCTGAGGCAGTAGATATATGGTCTTTGGGTGTTGTTTTGGCAACCATGTACCTTGGCTGCCTGCCATTCCCTCAGAGGTGCCACTATTACCTGGTATGCAATCAAATAAACTTGGATTTAATTGTAGATTTAACTCAAAACCTTACATTTAATATCTTTTCAGCTGACATAATGTTATGTACATACTCTCCCTATAGATGAAGACTCTGGTGGAGACTCTGGGTCAGCCAGAGGACACGGTCCTAATTAATGGCAGCAACACCCTGCTCTTTTTCAGCCTCAACAAGGACTCTACAAAGCCAACATGGAGGCTCAAGGTACATAAACCATGTATGTAACAAGGAGTACTGGATACAGTGGCGGGGTCCTTTTTATTACTATGAAAGTTGCTTAGTGCCACTCCTGGTTGTATAGACCCTGTTCTTTTGGCCTCAGTACGTTCTAACTACTTAGCTAGCTAACTTCCTTTTCAGCAGTCTGCTAACTCCAGTGGCGACAAAATGATTTAATCATGCAACTCTTTCAGACCAAAATGATCAAATTTGCATCAATTTGCAGACGTTGTGATGCACAAAGAAATGTAGCTATCCTTTAACAGGAGCCAATGCACATCACTCAGTGTTGATGTAATTACATGATTTGGCCACTATGTCAAATTATCCTAAAACTGGCTGTTCTCAGGGGCAGTGGAGCAGATATTACAGTTGCTGAAACAAGTAAAAACCACCAAATGTCTTCTTTTAGACAGCTGATGAGTACAAAGCTGCAGCTGGCCTCCCTCCCCAAAACCCCAGAGGCAGCTCCACCAGGTTCAACTGTCTTACTGACCTGTTAATAGTAGGTAGTCCTTGTTTAACTGTACCAATAATGAGTCATGAGGTACGTCCATTCGAACAGACTTTGACCTGACTTATCAACGCAGCTGTACCCTGAGGAGAAGTTTGAAGAAAAGATGATGTTTGTGAACCTGTTGAGGATGATGCTGCATATGAATCCTCAGAAGAGGATAACGCCCAGTGAAGCTTTGATTCACCCGTTTCTGGTGCTGAGCCAACTTGATGATGTTGATAATAGCAGCTTTCAGTAAGTGACTATATGTATGTCTGTTTTAACATACATCATACATATACACTTTACTTAGTCCGTGGGTCTATCGATGAACTGATTCATTCTGTCATTCAATGCTCTCTTGCTGTTCTTCATACAGTGAGATGGTCTTAGGTAGAGCCACAAGACTTTCTCCAGTGGTGGAATCAGCAGACATTGCTAACCATGGCGATGAAGAGTCAGCATTTGAAGGTGATTCAGCAGCTGTGGACACAGCTGGCAGAGCTTCTTCCTCTGCTGTCACATTTCCAAGTAATGAAGATCCAGCACCCAGTTGCTCAGGCATTAAAAACTTGCCTGTTGATAGCGCTGATGACAAAGAGTCAGATGATGCTTCAGCAGCATCTGTAGTGATAGGTTTAAATGACACTGCTCCAGTTGGTGATGAGGCGTCAGAGAGCACTGCCAGAATAGCTGATGACGCTGCCTCAGATGATGCAGTAATGCAGTAACGCTCTAAGAGCAGAATCCAATGTCTCTGGTTCAAAGCAGGAAGATTCAGCTCGAGGCAGCTCCGGTGTTGAAAATGTACCTGCATATTATACAAATGGTGATGCCTCCGATGCTGGTAGTTCATGTGATCAAGATGCAGATGCTGCCGTTGTTTCAGCTCGTGGTGATGAATCTTCAGCCGCCCTTGTTAAGGCTAACCTGCGTGACAGTGTTTCGGCTGAAAAAGACACAGCCACCGTGCCTTTAACTGATGAAGTTTCGACTGCACCAATGATGACTGAATCAGACAAAGCTGCTGTCCACAGTCCCTCTACCGGTGGGGTGCAGGACTCCAGCAATGTCAGCTCCAGCTCTGATGGAGTCTCAGCCGAGAGCTCAAGAAGCACTCTGAACAGGATCAGAGGATTCTGTAGCAGGATTTGTTGTTGTTGTTGCTCTGTGGACCTGAAATGATCCCATCTAATAATTTACCTTTTCATTCTTTATCATTAAAACATATATATGAACAGAATCAAATCTCCGAGCTGTCTGTAAGCAACTGGAAAATCAGTGGTACGGGTAATGGTCATGGTGGTAGCAGCTTCAGTTGGAATTGTGTTACATAACGTAACTTGTCTATATAATTCATATTCAGTATTTCACAATGTCTGTTTAAATCAAAAACTAGCAGTTAAAAAAACTTTAACTTCATGCAAAACTCATTTGCACAGCCAAACCATGGCTGACAAGTCATTCAAACGCACACAGTCACACGTACATGCACACTTTTAATTGAATTAATGATCTGTGTAAAGTCACCACGTGGATAACCACTGACAAACTTTTCGACATGCATTGATCCTTGCTTCTGTTATTGAGAACATGGGGTTAAGGTTTCCCTGCACCACGTTCTCTTGATATGGTAATGATCTCTTCATGCTGAAACTGCACGCATCACACCTCTGAATTTTGGGGGGCTGAATACTAAATGACAGCTGTTATTTTTGGAGTAGTCTGCCTCCTTTGCATCCAAAAAAAAAAAAAAAACCCAACAACTGGTTTAACTGGATTTAAAGTACATGTCGGGGCTATATCGGGTGAATGTATTAGAGACTGTCGTTATCTTCACTCTTGAGAGCCAGTTTTAGTTGCTTCTGTTTGTATCATGAATGTCTCTTTCTTTGTCTCTCCCATTTTGTCCTATCTTGTCTATTACATTGTAGGAAAAAGGTTTATTCTTCTTCTTTAGGAGCTCAGGTCACAGTGGGACTAACCTGATTTAATAATAAAAAAAAAATAGATAACAAAAATAAAGACTAATAGACATTGCTGGGTAAGTAGGGTGGAGCAGGGAGAATACTACAGTACGCCACACAGTAATGCTGTTTCTAAGTCAGAGTGGTCTACTCTCTGCCATGTAACTGAACTTGTGCCTTTCCCGTCCCAAAATAAACTGATTGCAAAAGGATTTAGACCCATCATGGGTGTCACTGAAAGCCAAATATTAGCATTTATGGCTGCATTACATGAGCGCCCTGATTATGGGTCAGACATTATCCAAAACCTCAGTGGAGCATTAACATTTGATTGCCACACCCCATTAGTGAGAGCAAGGTCACGCAGAGTCCAGTCTGAAACAGCGTCCTGTCATAATCCTCACTTTATAAAAAGTCCTCTGATACCTGTTAATTAACGAGAGGCAAAAACCGCACCACTTCCCTTTTCCAGGCGAGTGGGTGGTTAATCAGCCTTAGCTGCAGATGTGTTATTTCTGATAGGTAGGCTACGGGAATGAAACTTTCTGATTTAACCCAGGCCTCGAGGCTGTCCCTCCGCCAGCTGGCCCCTGCCCACTGGCACACACCCCCGCCTTCCCCTCTTCCTTTCTCTTTCTCCACAGCGAGCTGTGTGCAGCTACTGACCCTAATCCCAAACCGCTGCTGTCACTTCTGCTTAGCCACTGCTTCTGATTACTCTACAGGGGTATGCCATAAAAACCCACTTTCTCCATTTTCTCCAGCTCAACACATGGAGCAGACGGCCGATGAAATGTGATATGAGGGATTTCAAGAACATGGATTTTTTTTCTCTTCTACTTTTTCAGCTGCTGCTGCCTTTGCCCTTACTGTACCCCTTTGCGCGCTGCATTTACTGACAATTTTAGCAGGTTGTACGGCAACAAAGACAGAATATGAATTCCACAGGTGTGGAATTACTTTTTGCTTTTTTCTTTTGACATTTCAGACATTTCTGTGTCTCATGTGGACAAGGAAACTTTTTACGTTTCCCACCCTTTGTAACTTTAAATACATGTGTAAATTGTATTAAAGTCAGAGTGGATACAAACCCCATGAAAACACTCCTTGATTAAAGTGTGTTTCTTTGATCTTCATCTTGGCATGATATCTCACTATGGCATTTTCCATTTATGCAGAAGAAAACAAGTATAGAAATGGAGTAAAAGCAGGAAAAGGCCTTCTTTGACAGGTCACTCCAGTTTCCTGGTGTATGAAGGTGAATTCCCCAAAACAGGCTGATCAAACGCTAACCAACCATTAAGAGCTTCTTCTGAGCTGTGTGCCTTTTTCCTCAAGTCTTTAAAAGGATCTTCGCCAAACATAATCAAATAATAAGAGTTTGATGATGCTGGGGGATCAAACAGACGAGGTTCTGCACGGTAAACACTGAGAGGACGTTGCCACAGAGAAAGGTACTCAGCTGGAGGAGCTCGGCTCTGTGGACTGTTTTTATGCCTCAGTTTGCCTCTTATGATTCATGGGAACACCACTCAGAGGCAGAAAATAGAAGACTATGACTGTGAGTGTATGGGAAATACAGATCTGTGTGTGTGTACTACAAAAACTATCCACTTGCCCTCATGCTGTAATCTGATATTGTAATATAATTTATTTTTTATTTTCATGAAAATGTATTTTTGTGAATTGATTTTACAGTATCTCTATACTTAATAATAATGATTGATCACGCCTCTCTTTATCTTTAACAGATTCACCTGCATATCCAAGTGGAACTAGTTTTTGCAGAATGAGGATGCAGACATCATTATCACCCTAATTGGCGAGGCACTTTTTACTGTAAGGAGAGAAGATGTTTACAGCTATTGTGCGTAGGAGTCGAAGGTGTCTGCCCCCTGATGTTAGTGTGAAAATGAATGGGTCAAAAGAAACGCCCGGCTGCAGGTGCGTGCTTTGGCAGCCGATCCGTCCACAGCCCGGGGTGGCCCCAAGGGCAACGGAGTACTCGAGTCGTTATTGTGGCAATTACTTTAAATTTGTTTAGTATTAAGGATCGTTAAAGCATGATTAAAAGCAAAAATATTAATGCTCTGAATGTGGGTTTGTGCGTAATCTAGTTTTAATGTATTTAATATTTCACTTAATATGGCGTCTTTATGGTATGTAATGGGTTGGAGTGGCCAATGGAGACCCCTTGCAGGTGAAGCCGGTCCTGTCCAGGGGGATACGCCTGCTACTGCAGAGCTGATCTCTTTTTCTCTCTGCTTCGATTCTGTTGACCATCTACTGGTCCTTTGATCATGTAATGATACTAATGTTCACAGGTTCATGATGTGCATGGGAATCAGCATTAACCCCACTCGTTCTGTTCCATACTGTTTCATACTCTGAGTGGGCCAGCAATGTGTGTCGCTATATACACCTACTATAGGCAACCTACATCAAATGTGAAATGTATGTACTGAGAATGAAGTTGTGAGTTTGGCGGTTATAGTTATGGGTTAGGCAGCTAGCAAGATAGTGGTGATACTGCAGGGCACACAATCATGGCATAATACATTATTCATTATTCAGCATTTTGTCATTATGCTACTGAATCTCAGTTTGGTATTGGGTTGCATGTTTTGTGTGTGTGTATGTGTGTGAGTGTGTGTGTGTTTGGACCCTCAGAGGACATTCAGTGTGGACATAATTCTGTTTACACAACCATTTTGTGGGAGCAAGCCTCACTTTTGGGGACCAAATGGAAGTCCCAATAACATCCATCATTCAATTTTAGAATGGGGACTTGGTTTAAGTTTAGGTTAGGGTTAAAAAAAAAAAATCCAAGAAGATGTTTAAGCTTATTACTTTTTTACAGTAAGCTCCTGACAGAGAGTCAGGTCCAGCATGTCCAAACATACCTAATGTGTTTCGTAAATGCAACTGTGAGTAGAGGCTGGCATTATTCATGCAGTGTATTGCGTTGCTGCAGGATATGTGGCTTAGTTCCTTGAGCCAGAATGTGTGTGAACCATGACTCATCTCTCTGCTCACTGTAGGCCAAATGCTTTCAAACTCCTAGTGAGGCTCACCTGGGTAAATTGGAGACAGTTCTCCTCTCTGCAGCCCTTTATTCACTTCTGATGCATGATATCACATAGCTCAAACCCAAGTCATTGATCAGGGGAGCGGCAGAAACTCGTTTAAGATGAGGAAAAAAAAGGAGTCTTACCGACACAGGAGCTACCCAGCTAAACATTTTCCAGGGTCGGTGTCACGACTACATAGCTGCGACTGCAGCACATGAGAGGAGACAGAGAAGAGAGAGAGTGGGAGAAAAAAAAAGGGGGTTTAAGATAGGGTTTGCTGAAGGAAGTAGCTGAAATATACATCACAGCATGCTGTTCTTGTGAGATCCCACTGCAGTCTCGGGAGGTGCAGGGGTGGGAGAATGGAAAACACGCTCTTTAGTCACAGAGAGATGAAACTCAAATACTGCACGGCGAGAGATGGCAAGAATACAACAGCGGAAACTGTCTTAATGTAGCGGCGCGTTAGGTAGTAGCGTGAATTTCAATCACGGTGCCGAGTGAAATTAATCAGGGATGTGGAGGGCTCTTGACGATTCCAGCAAAAGTGAATAAGATCACAGGAACGTCACAGTGCTGCGTATTACAGGATCAGGGTTAGACAATAAGATAATCTGCTGCCGGGAATGTGGCATTATTATGAATAACAATGTCTGTGCGTGTGTGTATGTGTGTGCGCGCGCGCGTGTGTGTGTGTGTGTCCATGAATATTCTTTTTTTGTTAATTGGAAGGTACGGCTCATGAGCTTACACCTTGTCAAATGTGTTCACCTTTTGAAAACACTCCTTCTGCTGCAGCGTCTCCCCAGCTCACTTTGAAATGCACACACACGCACACCTGTATACACACACACATGCGCACACTCTTACCACATATCATACACTTTCCTTATTACACCCAAGCACGGTCATGTTGCTTGTGAATCTGTCGGTTTGCCTGCTCCTCTTCCCTGTCTCTCTGCTTTTTATGCGTGCACAAATGTGTGTGTGACTGTGCGTGTCTGTGTGTTGGTAAAATGCTGGAGCTGCTCTGTATTCCTGACTCCCCACTGCGATGCAGAGGCTCCAGACTGAGCTATGACTCATCATGGGCTCTCAGCGAGATCTCTGAGGTCAGACACAAAAGAATACAGGCAGACAGAGCGGCAGAGAGACACACCAAGAGGAATAGGCTTAACAAGCGCGTGAACATGGGGCTTGAAATCCACCGCCGGGTCGTAGCCGTCCTATTAAAATAACCTCAGAGAAAATATCCCGCTAAATAGGAAGAAGAGGATGAGAACATGCAGTTGGGGAGGAATATGCATTCAGAAAAATAGAATCTACCAGCTGCAGCACCAAGGGTCAAAGCCACCTGACCATACAGACCTGCTTCCTTGCATTTGTTAGATACTGTACGGCTAAAATGATTTATTAAGCCGCTGCCAAAAAGGTGGCCGCTCCTGCTGCCTCAGAGCCTCGCAGGGGCTTTGGATGCAAGTCAGCAGAGAAAAAGAGACAGACAAACCAGACAGCGCAGTGTCGTTATCACACAAAATGCTTGTTACATAAACAAGCTCAGATCCTGCTTCCAATTTGAGCCCAATTACATGGTGCTCACAGGCCATAGGGAGGAACACAGATCTCAGGGCAGATTAGGGATCACTCCAGCACGCCCAGCACGGGGGCTCTCAATAGAAGCTAAATGCTGCCATTCTGTTGTGATCGCGCAGATGGGCAAAGTGGGGGGCAGATAGAGGTAGGTGTGTGTTTGTATGTGTATGTGTGTGTATGTGTGAGCAGGTGAAAGAGGCAGTGAGCATGAGGATTTGTTCATGTTCTGCGGCTGCACATGACAATGAGCAGGCAGCCATATTTGATAAGATATTGTGCTGAACGGCCCCATCTGATAAGACTGTTGTGGTTGATTGTGTAGAACTGAATAACTGAAGGCGGCGTGATAACCGCAGCAGAGATAATGAAACCGCTTCCTCCATTTGCATGCAGTAACCTGGTTAGTGGCCATATTCTATACTAAGGTTACATTGCTACCAATGATCCCCTGCAAAACAGCCTCTTGTTTAATCTCAGGAGCTCAGTTTAAAATTGTGCTGTCAGTAAATTAAGGTGCAGTTGCTGCCATGGCGCCATAACCTTCTGGAAAGCTGTTGCTTATATCCTGGAAAGCTGGAGAGTGCTGTGCTTCCAGAGGCGTCTGGTGAGCTCTCATTGGCCCTTCTGGGGCAGGGGGTGTAAATCTTGCGCCGCGCCTTGCCCATATCTGCAGCAGGTCTCCGAGCTTAACAGCCTCTGGCATGTTTTATCAAGGGAGGGTTAAAGGAGGTCAGCAAAATAAAGTAAGATAAGCATTTCCAGAGGCCAGAACCCGGAGAGGTCTGTGTCCAAGCCAAGCCCGCTAATTAAGCGTGAAGCCTTAACGATCTAACTGAAGCATTTTACCTAACCTTTGCGATGTGGGTTGGGAGTTGGCAGGTGTTTCGGTGTGTTGGAGGCATCCAGGTGGCACGCGGTGAGAGACTTGCCACCTCCAAAGCAGTTGAATTGTGTTTGGAAAGACCTGGTTGGAGCTTGGTGTGAGCCTCGACAGCTTAGCGGCTGAAGTTGGAAGGAATATTGACTCCTTGGAAAGCTCAGAGAAGCAAAGGCTGAGATAAAAGCAGTGAAAAGCCCACAGTGGCGGAGATACGAATTAGGAGGAGGCATCAACAAGGGGGGAGAGGGAGCTCCGCAGTGGTCGGTTCCTACAGGAAGAGCTGGGAAAGCCATCTTACCCAGAAACAATAACGGTGGTCTGATACTGAGTTGGGACAGGTACTGGAAGCAGGAGATGCTGCCACAGAAGCGCTCAGTCTTGTAGCATGGATGCCCCAAACTTGTAACTAATGCAGCTACAGTCAAACAAGACAGTAAGTTACATTATCTAATTGTTGAAAATTGATGCAAATTCCAAAGAAAGAAAGCTGAAGGGGCTGAATAAGCTGCTTTTTGTTTTCATGGATGTTTTTCTAAAACCCTGTCGCTCAAAATATCGACCAAACTTGGAAATTTGTAAAATTGTGTAAAAAGTATATTAATATACATTTTAATTAATTGAATTTTAATGAATAAGAATTGCATTTTAGCAGCAGCTACAAAAAAATTATCATATTTTAGCTAAAATACACGACATGTCCCACGAGGCTGCAATCAAACTGCAGCTTCAGTATGTCACCGCCTATTAAACTTTCCTTATTTCTGGAAGATCTGCATTGGACATGAGTTTTGCCCCTTTACACAAACACGAGCACACAGGCAAATTTGCATATGAAAGTCACACTTAATACGCACACCTACTTGGAAATAGTATGTGGAATGTAAAAATAGAAAAAGATTCATATTTTTCTGACAGCATTCACAGTGAGTATCTAATATCTAATTCTGAACTGTACACTGAGTGCCATGGGTGTGTTTTGGGGTCTTACTAATCACTGCTGTGCCGCTACAGCGTATTAACAAACACCTACAAACCTGTGGGTCACACACAGTATGCAGGTGTTTCCAGTTAACTCATTAGACCCATTCCATGTGGGTGTGTGCAGACCGTACATATAGCAATCTCCCGTTACTGTCCTAGTGCTCCAGCGCTACTTTCTGCCACACTTTCAACGGTCACATTCTCTTTGATGACTCTATGGATGCTAGCGAACGACGTGCTAATGGTCTAGCGGGCAGAACGCCCATGTGCATGTGCTTGGCCATTAATTAATTGTCAGACCATGATCAAAATAACACACTAAAATCATATTTTAAAAAAAACAAAAGTGTTTTACTTCACACCTGACGTCGACCTTGGATGACATCTTCACCATCAAATGAAAATGAGTTCAAAGTGTACACTGTAGCCCCAAACTCCTCACCTTTACAGCATTCACCGCATTTAACACACCAAGCCATTGAGCGATGACTTCAGACTACATAGCATACACGTTTGCCTGTGTATTGAAAACATCACTGAGCTAAGTTGACCACTGTTTAGCAGCATAAATACCGCTGGCTATTATTAGCTACCATTTAATTTCCTGGCCAGCTGGCTTACATTGAGAATGATCGAGGGAGCTGTCTAGCTACAATTACCACAGATATATAACTACAGGCTTGTGAGCTCCCCCACTGTGATCTCGTAGAGTTGTTCTTACTTCTTCAGATCGTAGGAAACGCCAGACTCTCTTTTGAGTTGGAATTTCCCTTCTATATATGTGCAGAAAAACCTGGCAAAATGTGAATATTCAATAAAAAAGGCATATATTTCCCTATAACTGTGGATTTATACATGCATCAACTAGGATAACCTCCGAAGTGCTCTTCATCGCAGCCATAAAGTGACAGACATCGTGTTTCTGTCCATTATTTTGTGAGGAACCTCCCCAACTCTGCCTCCATCTAACCTTAACGAAGCCGTGCCCACTAGCCAATCAGCAGCAGAATAGTGTGAAATGCCTCTACCCATCCCTCTCGAAGCTTACCTGTTCACTCAGTTCTTGTGCCGTGACCTCTCCTGCTTACTGTAGGTGCGCTCATGCCTTTGTTTAGTCCACCCGGTTGCTGCTCATGTCACTCCGTACCTCAATGATCTTGATGGTTTTGAATCTCCTCCATACACGGCTCGCCAGCTGCTGTGAAAACAGAAACACAAAAACGTTGCTGCTGATGAACAAAGGACAAGTGTGTGCGTGCGTGTGTGTGCTGTTGTAGACCAGAGGTGTGACGGGCGGCGCGTGTGAGAAGCGATTTTAAATGAGATTAGTTTGTGAGTGCATTACAATTAACTGGAGCATCAAGTGGAATTAAAATGGTGAAATCAGACATAATCCAGGCTGTACGTTAAGGTATTCTTTCAAATATTTATAATACACATATACACTGTCATTCTGTGGGCAACACTATATGTTTATATGAAGAACACCACCTGCCAAAGTGGCTAGTGAGAGTGATACATATGTGTTACATATCAATGTCATGCAGTTACTCACATACATGCACCACATTCCATCTTATTGTGCGTAAGCTGTGACAGAATTACTTTGGATGTCAGTATTAAGTCGGCTGCTTTTCTGTTTTTAAGTTTCATCAGCCCGGCGATACCTCAACACTCTCACTTGTTGGATTTTTATTCCACTTACAGCAGATTTTCTTTACACAGAAGACACTGTTTGCCTTTTTTCCTCCTCCTGAAAGTCTGAGTGAAAAGCAGTTAAATGAACTGTAAGAGCAGAAAGCTTGTTTCACCCTCTTGTGTGACAGCGCAATTTCAGTTTCATCCTTCAACCGGTGTTGATGTCAGACAAAAGAAGCGATGTCATCACGACATGTTACCTTCACAGAGCTTTTTTTTTTTTTTGAAGACATTTCAATGGACAGCAGTGAAAGTACATGTGTAATATTTCTTAATTGCTAATAATAATAAAACGAACGATGCTGACTTACAGTGCATTTAGCTTCTTCGATTTCAGGGTCCTGGTACTGTGCGCGCTGGCTTACTGTCACACTGTCATGTCTTGCTGGAACACTTGAATAGAACAGAGCCACCATTAATGTGATTAGTAACACCTGTGCTTTCCCTGCTATCACTAGTCAAAACGTCTGCTGTGACAAAGGTCTGTTGACAGCTTCCGTGGTGTTTCGAGGCACCATATGGCCCTCAACTTCCTGCTCTAATCAGACATTTCAATACCACAGGTGATCCATGCGAGGAATTTCCTCATCCTCAAGATACAGTGAACAATCAAGTAGTAATCCCAAAAACTGTTTCCACAAGTGGTCATTCCGAACAAAAAAGGTCCTCAAGTATCCCAGGGACGCCCTCTGACCCCAAGTTGAGGGACACCGGCTTAGAGCAAATAACTCTGTTGTAAGAAACGAGGGAGTATGTTAAACATAGTGAGCTAAGTGGCTACTGATTAAAAGGTTTGATTGAAATTCAATTTGCAGGGTAATGGTCCCTGTGGTTCGAATTTGCAAATTACAAGGAAATCTGATTGACACGGAACTGGTTATAAGAAGTGGGTAACGTTACCTCTTGCTCAAGTGCTGCGGCTAAGAGCAGTTAGCAGACACCTCAGTCTTTTACTCTTTCATCTTGTAATCTATGTGTATGTTCTGCTCAGCTGTATGTGTTTTTAAAATATACCCTTTACAGCCTTCGTCCTCTCATTTTTCAACAATTTAGTCTCAGACTGTGGCTTAATCTCAGTCATATTTGCACCCAAATTAGTCATTTTTGAATGTACATAATTTCAAATGTAGCCTAAATGGAGGGATTAAAGCCCGTGCAGTTGTGAAGATGTCTGAAGAGGACTTTATTTCTGTTCGCACTGATGCTGATCACACTTATTAAAACATCCATTCAGCTCTTTTTTACTCCTACCATATGTGTCTAACTGGGAAAACCTGCAGCGACTGTGTGTTTGGCTCTGAGAATGCAGGTGACCTACACTTGATGCTGTGCTTGAACGCTTCCTGAGTAGACAAAGACAGACTGAAGCTGCTGCTGCTGCTGCTGCTCTGCTGACATGCCACTCACACTTCGCCTGCTGTGTGGTCTCATTGTTATAAATGCAGTTGGGCATCAATGGGAGTTTCCGTACACCTCTGCAGTGAGCTTTGATGCGTTACAATGCGTGACTAATAAACTGTAACTGTCACGTTAATGAGCACCTTCAAAGCTGATTGGTATGCAGTTGTGACAATTGTGAAAGTCTGAACCATACAGGTGGGTGATAAACACTGAATGGGCTAATAACGACTATTAATCATAACAACGACACATTTATACAGGTGTTCATACAGTTGTCACGCGTAGCATTTTGAAGTTTGACCTAGCAACTATAAAAACCACTGAAAATCCACAACTGTAAACTCTGTGTCATTACATCACTGTACAACACTGAGCATCGTGGAGCTTGAATGCAGTCTGTTCTGAATACAGCTGCTTACTTATGAATACAATGTGAGAAAATTGACCTTTGACTGTAACGAACTGCACGGCAGTAAAACCAATGCTGTGATGACTCATGAACTGTATATTTCATTTAAAAATGTATATGCGGTTGACAAGTGAGCAATAAAGAGCATTTTACAATGAATGCAGATGCTGATTTCTAAATAAAATGGAAGTGAACAGAGGGACAGAGGGTGAATGACAGCAATCACACCATGTATTAATTTGCTTATGGTCAGTTTAGACTGCCAGAGAGATATTGTTGACAAATGAACAATACATGAAACATCTCGTATTTGTTTTACAGCAGTGAAACGATTTTAAAATTTCATCATTTTGCATTAAAGAGTGTTTTTTTTAAATGTAAAACACCAGATACTAACATACATGTAAGATATGTACTAGAGAGCAGAATCAGTCAATCGTCCAATCAGTCAATCGGTCTTTTAGCCTCATCAGTTCATTAAGTTCCTTGTTAACACTGAATTTTTATAATCTACTTAGACAATTCCATCACCCAACCTGAACCTCATTTTAATGAGCATCATGGCTCAGTTGCATCCTCCTGTGACTGTAACCTGCAGCTCCCCGAGGAGAGGAACACTGAAACGAAACAAGAGTGAAACAAGACACACACGCGCGTTTCACACGCGTAATCCTCTTAACACTAAAGGGGCATTGTCAATAAATTCTGATAACAGCTGATACTTCCTCAGTGCATCAACATGTGACTGAATCTCATTGCTTTTTTTTTTTTCACATTGCAGCTCCTTTGCACTGCAGTGGGTGTGATGGGGGGGAAGTGTGATTCCATACTGTCATCTAGTGGTGAGTCAGAGCAGCACAGGGGAACGTGCGATGGTATTTCATGGTTAAACGGTTTACTGATTTAAATTTGCAGTGTGACTGTTTACAGAATTAACTGGCTGTGGACACGTCACACCCTTTACTCATTAATGCTCAAAGCAGCCGTGTTGATCTCAATAACAGGTTGTTGGGCTGCATATGCAAACAATACAAGACCCTATAAGTTACAAGTAAAGGCCTTTCAGTTCAAATCAAATGAAAGAGCAAAAACATTTGTGTCAAAAAATAAAATTGAAGTAGTTCTAATGTAAATACACCTATGTAATAATGGCATGTGTCATGTGCTGGATTAAATCTACAAGTAATGCAATAATTTGCACATTATTTGATGATGATCTTATATTAATCATGCAAAATTGTTAAAGTAGCTACTTTCTAAAGTTATGAAATAACTGCATTTAGCACGAAATTGGTCTCCAGAAGGTTAAATACAAATACCTCAGCACTGCACTGAAGTAAAGGTACTTGCATTGCATGTACCTACTGGTTGCAATATTGATGTCTTTCAATAATCTATAATTCGCAAACACACACACACACACTTACAGTTGGCTTTCCAAAGATCTCATCTGTTTGTGTCAGTGGCCATATTCTATGGCCTGTGAGGGAATACGATGGCACACGTGATTTCGTGCTCCTGTGCGACTTTTTCTTTGCAGAGATAAGTGGTGTATCACTCCTTCACACTCACAGTGATATGCTCCTGACTCCTGACTTTGTGCGCCATTCTCCTTCCAAACCCAGTACAGTCCCTCTGTCCTGCAGAGAGACCGATGTGACTCCTGTCCCTTTTTACACTGAGCTAACTGCTGCTGAGAGCCACGATACAGATGCACCAATAAGCGTTGTATCTGCAATCATAGTTACTCCAGAGATCATTAACCAAGGGTTTTATAGTCTCTTCTTCTGCAGGCATATGAATGTTTGCTTTTAAGATATTGACTTTTACATATTTGACAGTATTTTATATGCAAAGTCTAAACTCATCACAATGAAGTCCTTACTGTACATACAACTGCAAAACACCAAATTCATGCTAATTTAAAGAAAACATTACACATAACATTACACATTGCAGCATAATTGCTAGCATCCTCACCTCCACAGATGGCGGTCTCAGATGTATGGCTGTGGTGCTGCACGCAGAAATGCCTCTTTCTTCCTTCGATTACTGTCAAACTGTTGCGATGCATAACATACGTGTCTGTCACAGTAGATTAAGTTGTGGTTACCAGTAATGAGATTTTTAGATGAATACTGTAAATTTGACTGACATGTATAATGGAAGTTTGATGTCTTGAATTAAAAAAAAAAAAAGCAACATCGTGGTCGATGCGGAACAGAAAGAGTGAAGCACGATCACATCAATCATTTTGCCTTACGTGAATGCAGGATTTCATTTTTTTCCAATTTCATGTTCCTACTTGTATCATTTGAAGGAAATCATTGCTGCTTTGATTAAACTGAGATGTCAAAGTATTTCGCAGCAACATTTGACAATGACGATTTTATTTGCTGATACAGAACAACAGTGATCAGAGTCATTTGTGTGAAGAGCTTGCAAATTTAAACTATAACCCAGCTACTTTGCATGCATCAGAGTGATGCACGGGGCTGGTTGTCTAATTGGTCATGAGATTTCGCATTACTACATTCAGTTTAGGAATTAAACTAATTCATACAAACGGAATAAAAAAAACATTTGGAATTTCAAACATATTCTATCAATTAGGGAGTTATTTACAAAGCCTCTGCTCACACAGATACAAACATTTTGCATTTGATTTTCACAGATAAATGACCTCACCGCGGGGTTCATCTCTTCTTCCGTAATAGCTAAATAGCCATTCTGGAGGTAACTTTTGTGTTGATTTGTAATCACAGTGATTATCGTTTTATGTGAGAACAAGAACTAATAATGATTGCATTGAAAAGTTGTTATTTTTGGTTTCCAAACCCAGGTGGTGAAAGCTGGGTTATGCCTCAACCCTTTCTAGCTGCAGATGCTGTCTCACATGGGTTTGGCTGGGAGTGCAGCACACTAGCGTGGATATTTTCACTGCATATTCAGCCTTGGGTGGCTCTGAGATAGCTGTGAAAATGAGCTAAATGAAAGTCAAAGTGTTACACACAGGCTTGACATCCAAACCTCACACTTTGCTCAAACCAGTCTCCTTTGTGATAGAGTAAATAAATAGAACTATTGGCTTAATGGGCTGAACATAGTTATTCCATGTTGCTTGCTGGGTTAAGCCAGCATGTTGAGCTAAATGTCTACTGAGGGTTTGGAGGCATGAGGAGGCAGACCGAAAGAAGGTGAAGTGTCCGAGATGGAAAGGACCCTATTGTGAAAGATATTTTACCTGACAGTGTTGATATTGCATGTTGAAATGAAGCATGTTCACAATATTTCAGGAAACTTAATATTCAAAAGCATTGGACGCAATCAGATGTGTCAGCTGTACATTTATAGGAGAATGTGAGAACTGTGGAGAGACCGACACTGATCAAAAACGGCCTTACTTGCCATCAGACAGTCCATTTATGATCAAAGCTGAACATGAAATATTTGCAAAGGAGAACACTTGAGAAGGTCAAAACCCTGCACCTTTGATATGTGCCTGATCATTTCTTTTTAAAGGGATTTTTGATGCATTCAACTGAGGATCAGGATTTACAGTGGGAGGATTATAAAGACTGCAGGCAAGGAAGCAACAAAGGTATTGATTTGAAGGTACATTGTCAGGCTGTCTGTTATTCATAATCAAGATTGTATTGCCTGTGATGTTGACCTTTGAACTTAGCCTGTGTGTTTGCTTATTTAATGTTAGATGACATGACATGTTGACGTGATGTATGTAATTATTAGTCATTTTATGTGTATGATCTAATGGAATTCAATGAAAGGGATCTTCTCTCCTATCCTGTATCCTGTATAACTCTGTATGCTTTTGTATTACCACACAAAAAAAGTAAGGATCCTTTATTGCCTGAATTTAGCACTGCTTTGCTGGTGGTGTTTTTATTCCATACATATACACATACAGATTCATTTAATCTCCTATTTTACCTGTAAAATATCCCCATATTGTATAGATTATGTCAAATGTTAGTACTTTAAAGTTAACTATCAGTCCAGTCCAGCGTCTTTATGCTAAGATAAGCTAAGCTACGCTAACTGCCTGCAGGTTCTTGCTAAATATTTAACATACAGCCAAATAAGGGGTACCAATCAAAGGTACAAAGACAAAGGGAATGCATCACTGTGACAGCATATTTAGCTCAGAAAAGAATTTAGTTGAATTTAATTTTTGGGCCCCCATCACCACCCTCCACCTCCACCCTACACCACCGCCAACCTCCACCACCCCCCACCTCTACTACCGCCACTACTACGACTACTACTCTACCCTCCACCCCCCCACCGCCGTCATGCTCATGTAAAGTGCAGCCTGTCTTTTGGCAAAGCAACTGTGCAATGCCAGCCATCACCAGAGACAAGTGACATCTGACCAGATGTCAGTGACATCATCAGTGACATCATTTGGTCATATGACCTTGGTTCTGACTGGCGCTGCTCATCTAAAGAGCAGCCAGTCTTTTGGCAAAGCAACTGTGCAATGCCAGCCATCACCAGAGACTCTGATCAGCTCAACTCCAAACTCATGAGCTTAGCCCCCGCTAAACTAAATGGAAAACACTGACATTCTGTACTTCCTGGCTTTAAAATGAATGCATACACAATTAAACATGCAGATTAGATGATTTAATAAAATGCCATTGCAGTTTCTACAGACTGCTGAATATGTTAAAGTGTCAACATTCTGCCAATACCTCATCAATATAATGTATTGGCATTGTGTAATAATACTCATATTACTATTCTACCATATTTTTCAAAAGACCTCTGTGACCTGACCCTGCAGAATTAAAGTGCCCAAGGATGTTAGCCCGATTCTTTTATTGGAAGCCCAAGAACGAACCGGAGAAACCTTCAGGTTACAGTTGAAATATTTATTCTGGTCACAGGTAAAATAGACAGCGCTGGGCACAGAATGACAGAGTTCTCCCAGGATCTCAGTCAGCCTGCGCCCTGATCTCTGGGAATGTTTCACATTTATCTTCTTGGGCTGGGCTTGCCCCGTACAGAGGCTGGACTTTCACGCCACTGAATATAATTGGCCAGTTACGCCTTATTCTTAGAATGTGATAAGCAATGTGTGTGAGTGTTGTTTCATGGGCATGTATCTAATGCAACAGACCTAACTGACAAGATAGAGAAGTTCAATCTGTTTTATGGTATGCGAAACAGTTCCATCCAGTCATGTTTATGATACAGTTCTGAACCTCACAAGGACATACACTGTGTAATATGGTGGTACAGTGGAAAAGCACAGGATAAGGATACATGACGTCTTAAAACAAAGCTGATTATATATATTATATATTATAAGGACATTAGTGCCATTAGCTCATTGTTTATTTGTCTGCTCCACATCTTAAATCTTTTGGTTCACTCCCACTGCTCTCTTAGTGTCATTAAATTAGATTCAACTTTATTGTCATTGTGCAGTGTGCAGGTACGAGGCAAATGAAATGCATCACTGTGACAGCATATTTAGCTCAGAAAAGAATTTAGTTGAGTTTAATTTTTGGATTTCAGTTTTTGGGACTTCACCTTAATGAGACAATCTGTTTTGGTTGGGGAACCTGTTTGTACATCTATTCCGGATGACGTTTTGGTGGTAGTCCATATTAACCCAGTGCAATCTGATTGGTGGTGGGCTTCACCAAGTAACATTTGGTTGGTTGGAACAGTCTCTGAATGAAAAATGACTTGAGGGCTAAACTCCCTGCCACTGCTAGGCTGGATATACTTGTAAACATCGACAGTACAAACAGATGGTCTTCTGTTAATGTTGGATGACATCAAAGAACAAAAGCAGGTGGCAGCAGTGGTCATGGTGAATTATGAAGATTTTGACTGGGGCCAAGTTTCCCTCTATGTTAAGGAAACATCATCTCTCCATTTCTACAGGATCCCGCCAGAATCAAGTCCTGGTCTCATCTCTTTACTCTCCCACGTGCTTATGCAAGGATAAAGGATAGCAAATCCCACCACTGTTGATGCTCTTTGCACTCATGCAGGTCTCCAACCTCCACCCATTTATTCCCACTTGTGTTGGGACAAAATGCTTAGGGTTACTGTTTAGATTAGACTACCTGAATGTTTTACCAATTCACTCTGTCTTCTCATCAAATTCTCTTTTCCCCTTTCCTCCTCATTGCTGCTTGATGAGGAAAGAGAAAACACAAATTAACGCTTCAGATCAGTCTCTGCGTTATTCAGAGTAAGCCAGGTGATTTGGCCCTCACAGTCTCTGACCTAAATGAACAATTTAAACCGTGAGTCTAGCAAAACTTTGTCTTTTTAGTTAGCTGTTTTTGCATTGGGTCCATTCTTTGTTTATAGAATGAGACTAGTCTTCCATTTCTATCTATGTTGCTAATTAAAATGTATGTATGCCACCATTCAAATATGCTACTTTGGTGCTTTGCTGGAAAAAAGTGTGTGTCTGTCTCTGTTTGGATCTTATATGTGTATTTATGGAGAAGATGTAAGTCAAGGTAATTGTATTAAAACATATTATATATGCACTTGTTATTGATTCCTCGGACCCTCGAAAGGGCAAAGTGGCCTGGAAAGTCTTTGTGTGTATGTGTGGGTGTGTGCTGTGTGATGACCTGATATCGTCCCCTCAACTCTAAGTTCCTCTGACTCAGAGTTCATGTAGCTGCTGAATTAAAACTCATTTTTCATCTAAACTTAAGCCCCAATAATGTTCTATGTAAAAACTTTGGACAATACACACGTTTATTGCTATCATTCATATTCATACACCAAATAAACATGCATAGTGTTACTATTTATTTACAACAGGTTAAGCAAAGTGATGCCTATATTAACGTGGTACTACAGTATATAAATACATGTTACATGAAGATGTCCAAGGAACTGTGAGGTTGGTAGCCAACGTCACCTTGAGGCATTATTTGACAAGTCCCACAACAGGAAACAAAGGGCCGTCCAATGGAATCCATTTTTCTGTTGCACAATGTTGCAGAGAAGTTGCTCCATATATGTCCTGGCAATGTTGCCCATAACGTTCTGTTTCTGCCAGGTACCCTTATCTTCCCTTGATACTTGTAACCATCCAAAATGCCATCCATTTACAGCAACCCAGCATCGATTATGTTGCACTGATCATGGAGCCATAGGACAATTGATTCTCTTGAGCTTTGTGGATGGATTAACTTCTTCATTTGGTGACATTGTGTTGTATTTGGATCCATACTGATAGGGAAGCTTGAGTTACTCTTGGGGTTCTTTGGCTCCATATTGGCATTCATGTCTTTTACTATACACTGAGAAGATAGCTATCAAAACCATGGCCGCGGTGCTAAGTCGTATAAAACTTGGCAGTCTGTGTTTTATCACATTAACCATTTCAGCAGGTCAGGGCTCAACGACTTCCACAGAGCAAACGCAGCTTGGTCGGAGCAAATGAACACTGTCAATGATCACTCATCCTTTCAACGAATAAGGTTCAAATAACTAAAAATGAGAACAGAAGGCTGAACATCCTGCACCTCTGGACCCAGATTAGACCCCAAATCAGCGTCGGATTGTTTGACAGTCAACACAGAACTAATCTGTTCAGTAGCCTCGGCTGAGCATTTCTTGATAATATTCCTCCATCATATTAAACCAAAAACAAAATGAAACAAAGCAGATAAAACAGAAGCTACAGTTTAACCATGCAGGAAGAAAAGAATGGAAAATAAAACCTACTTTTCTATTATCATCAGGCAAGGAGAGCAATCAAAAAGGTTTGTAGCTGATGGCATTTTCAAAATTAGATAAAAACATTAGAGGCAAAGCAGCAAAATATCGAAACATAAACAGGTTAAAAGGCAATCAAATGTAGATATTGACAGTTGAGCTTGCCATTAGGTTCATTACACGTTGAATGGTAGTTCTTAAATATGGCATGTAATGAGTATTACAGCAATACTGAGTACAGCAATAAATAAACATGCATCTCTGTTGTTAAACTGAATCCAATTTTATATCTGAAATGTAAAGTGTCATGTTCCTCTGCTCGTGGAGTGCATGCTGTTGCAGAGTCATCCTCTGGATAATGAACATAATATAAATATTAATTGAAAATGCACTTAAAACCTCATAGTTGACAAACTAAAGGGAAGCCAAGAAGAACAGGTAAATCAAATTGGAATCTTTGGTTCGTTGGTTCACATCACTTGTAGCAGACATACTTTATCACCTGAACTGAAACACTCCATACTCACGCAGTAGAGATGACAACAGCCTAACAAACTGAGGGGAGAAGTGATACGTTAAGTGTAGCATATCCAGGCTTTTTTCCATGTGGGTAATACACAGATGATGACATCCTGTTGAAATATTTTGGCAATTTCATTCACATTCAAATCACATCTAGGTGCGACTACTGCCTTTATGTACCACACAAGCAGAGTGAGAAACACGACTGGCAACACAAGCAAGGATGCTGCACATGTCAGTCGTCTATTACGTAGCACCCGTCTAAGTGTTGCTTTTCTGTGTATTCAAACTATTCAAATGCATTATACCTGCCCGCACTTTGCTTGGAGACCCAAAGTGTTAAATATTCATTAAAAAGATTACCCAAAATACATATTCAGATGAATAAATAGTGAAAGTGAAATTGATAAATAAACCAGAATATTGTTACTATCAAATGCTATTACATCATTATTAATTAAGTGACACTTAAAGAAGTTTATTCAATTTTGCAAAGTGCTCTTTTCAAAAATCCTTCTGTAATGGGACTTTTCAATAATATTCACTTTCATGCCAATCATACATGGCAGGCTCACCCTACTGCAAGCTAGCTTGTCTTGGGCAAAGTAAGCAAGTGACATGAAACAGAGTCATTGGAAAACATGTCCTCATGAGAAATACATAGGAATAACCTTAAACATAAAGATAAGATCAACATAAAAATTATTAAATAAAGATATAACAAGATAATAGTTTTAGATTTCTCTAAGAGTTGGTATTTCCATATTTCACTGTGTGTATTCATGTGATTGTTCATTCCCTATAATCAAATTTTAATTAATATTCAACATTTTGGAGTCGATGTTTCTCAGGCCACCTTCGTTTTAAAACTGATTTGTGCGATGACAAATGCCATAATACCATTCGTGGTGGACAGATTTCCAGAACACAACTGAAGGGATCAAAGGTTTATAGTGTCAATGAAAGAAATAAATGCAGCCGACGAGAGAGAACTCTGCTTTGTGAATTCAAAGTAACCCACAGGAGGACACAGAAGAAGTGAGAGATTTCAACTGCAAGGGGAGATGATTGTCCTTGGGAGACTGGTTTATAGTTTTTAACGCACTCCTCGTTAAGTTATTTTTCCAGCTCCCTCATCTCTCTCTTTCTTCCCTTTTCTCCCATCCATTATTTTCCTATTTCCCTCTAAATGTTGTACCTGTAGGCAGAGATGGAAAAATGAAGTTGTGAGGTATCGGTGATCAATCCATCACAACAGAGGATCGAAGTGGAACGGGCGTTTGCTCTCCCTCAGCAATGCTAGCAAATTCTGTCATAAAGCTTTAAATTACAGCTCCGTCTTCTCTGTGTCAGACAGCGACAATCTGCATGGTGATACGCTTAAAATGAATACGTATGGTACAGAAAAAAAAATGCAGACTGGACTATTTTTTTTTCTTTGTAAGCAATGTGCATTTCATCTCAAGGTTTATCAGTACTGATCGAATCTTAACCAGCCAGTGTCAGATGGATCTATTATTTAACAAAACCAGCTCTGTAAAACTCAAATCAATGACTCAAGTACACATTAATATTTAAAAATGGAGCTGCAATCATAAGCATTACCTTTGCCCAAAAACAACCTGGTATGAGTATGCTACTTAGCTCATGAAGCCAAATGTAGAAATGTTTCACAGTCATCTCAAAACGCACATAAATAACACTTACTGTACATACATACGGTAAAATACACCTCTTGTCTACATACACTCTCTGTCTCACACTCTCTGGAACACATGCTGCACTTAAGCAAATGCTAAAAGTACAGATAATATGTCCAGTAGAGCAGGTTAACCATGACAAAAGAGAGGGGGAAGGTGACTCTGGAGTAATTGTCTATGTGGTGGGGGTTCTCCACGTGACAGCAATATATGGAGCGCCACACTTTGCGGATGGTGGCCAGAACATTGAGGCACCAGTTGGTGGGATCTGGAGGCGATGCCTCTGGCTTAGGCTCACTGCCCGAGGGGCTGGACGGGCTGATAGTGAGTTCTAGGGAGGTGGGAGCTGGGGTTGGAGTTTCAGCGGGCTCCTTGCGTCTCTTTGCCCTGGTAGAGTGGCTTGAGATGGTGGTGACGATACCATTCTTGTCATCATCAAAGTCATGCATGTGGTGGCCGTACTACAGGAGAGAGCCAAAGACAGAATATGTTTTCACAGGTAATAGAAACAGGACACAAATAACTTTGAGAGCCTGTAACACTTGTCTAACCCATCCCTAATGTGCTCATGATGACATGATAATGATAATAAGAATATCAAAATACAATGAATCGCCATCATGAAGACAATGACCATGATAACAACAACGGCAATGACCAGAACAATCAATAATAACACAATATCCAAGAGGGTTTTACCATGAGCATGTGTGCATCAGCGTGGGTGAGGGTGCAGAAGTGGGCCACAGCGTACTCAATGAGTGCTCCAAAGATAAAACTGAAGCAGATTCCCAAGTAAACGTCAATGGCCTTGATGAAGCAGTTGGCATTAGGCAGTGACGTCCGAGCTCCCATCATCAAGGTGGTCATTGTCAGTACTGTCGTCACTCCTGGCACAAAAAAACACACTGGTGAATAATGGATCCACCAATAAAACATCAACATGTATTTTTTCAATCAGCTCAATCGTGTGTTAGTACCAGGCAGGTACACCAGGATGCTCTCATGACAGAGTAAAACGTTCTCAGTATGTAACCAGCTTTTCTTATGTTTCTTACGTTCAGAAGAAGGTTGCAGTCTAGACGCCCATGTTGTCAACTTGATGAAACTGTTTGAGTCAAAACTGGCTCCTCAATTGTGTTTTTATGGAGAATATAGCAGGGTCCTCAAAACAAAACCCTGGGGTGCCCCGGTGTCCATAAGACTGGCAGGGATGTGTCTGCCCACCCAATGAGTTGGGGATTGTCAAAATCAAGTTCATGTACATGGTGAGGGGTTGGATCCTAAGTCCTTGAACTTTGTGATATGCCCAGATAGAATTATCAAAGACCAGTAATCTCACACAGCCACACTTCTTGCCAAGGTGAGATAAGCTAGTGTGGAGAATGTGTGTTGTTGCATCTCATCACTACAGAGATGGGTGCCACTGGGTGCAGAATGGTCTTGTTTTCTAGGGGACAGGAATTTGTGGACTTCTTGAAGTCTGTTCACACCTTTGAAAGCCCTCCCGGCATCATGCTCAGATTGAGTGGCAGGTGTGAAAGGATTATCCTTCCATCCACTGACCTCTGCTTCAGCTGTTTTTGCTTGCTGGGTGCCAGCTTGCTAGAGACACATCTGCTCTTAACAAGGAAATCACAATCTGTCACGCCTAATGTTTTTGTGATTGCCACTTTCTTCTTTTAGTCAATTTTTGCTCTCCTCTTAAATTGTATACTGCTGCTTTAGAACTATCAATGTTTCCAGACAGCAGCCCTAAGTCGGAGGCTGCGTTTATGGCATACCAGATGGTTCTTGTAATCTGTGGTTTCAGGGTGAATTATTCACCTATAATTTAAGGTATAGGTATATTAAGGTAATAAGGTATATTACTCAGTTATTTTCTTTCACAAATTAAATCCACCACAGTAAATCCATTACTGTCATTACTAATGTTGATGGGTGTGTCCTCGAACATGCTTGCCTATGGTAAGCTGTAGACCACTGTGGCAATTGCCAATAAAAATTCCATCAGTACTGGGGTCTGCATTTAACTTACAATGGCTCTGCATCGAGCGTGCAGATCTGGGATAGCAGGTTAGCATTTATCCTCACTCTCACACCAGTCCTTAGTCACAACAAAACAAGAGCCTTTTCCTATTTTCTTGACAAAATTCTCGGTTCTATTAGATTTATATGTAGATAAAAAGTCTAGTGTAAACAACACTACTTGGTATTCCAAGATCTAGCCAAGTTTGGTGCACAAGGGAAACTGCAAGTCCTGATATCCCTTTGGAAAGCAATAAGGCCACAGGTTGTCCAATAGTCTATGAGAATGCTCAGTGGAGAAGATCTACAGTACTCAGCATAAATGAGTTGATCTTCTTGTAGCCTTCACATTTGTTGTGTAAAGAAATGATTTTCTTTCTCAGGTCTTGTGACATTTCTCTTCCATGTGGTGCCATTACTGACAGCATGAAATGGGAAGGGGTTTTCTTTGTTAAGTAATGCCCTTTTACAGTCAACTGTCTGCTGGACACCTGTTTAATGAATAACTAGACTCACCTGTGTTTGAATTCTTGTTAATTAGAATTTTGTAGTCTAAAATTTAGCTTTACTCCTAAGACTTTCATTGGGGTGTACTCATTTTTGCAACATGGTCTTGAATGACTTTTTTAGGAAAATCACTTTTTTGCATGTGCAAATTAACAAATCTTGTTTGTGATAAACGACCCACATTTGTGAGAGTATTTTGCAGTATAGTATCCCATAGAAAATGTTGATTCTGAAAGGAAACTAGAGGTTTTCTGACAAATCTGTTGGGGTGTACTTTTTATGCTGAGCACTGTATGTGGTCAACTTCAGACGGTGTTTATCCAGACCACTGAATGTTTACTCTGACTTTTACATTGAAAACCTTAATTGGTTTACAAAGTGACTCATTCATGCTATCATCTTTGACAGCTTAGTAATTTTATAACTACTAAAGTCATGAAATGTGAAATCATTATTTCCCATACCTATACAGATACGTGCTGGAACAGAAGATAGGGAGATCCAGAAGGAAACCCATGAGAGGACAACAAGCAGGCTGGATGGAACATAAGTCTCGAGGATGAAGTACAGGATGCTCCGCTTCAGCTCAAAGTGGAAGACCAGCTTTGGGTAATTACCTTTGAGAAAAGGGAATGTAATGTGTATGTCAATGCATTGATAGCAGAAAACATGCTGTGAATCAGAAATCCTGCCCATACGGACATACCAGTTTCATAAACTGCCTCAGATACAGACGTGTAGTGGTCCTCTACTGTGTACTGAGCCAGCTGCAGAGTGTCTAAACCACTGACAGACTCATTTCCTCTGGTCCAGTAGAACATGACATCATTGATGTTATAACCCCCTGTGTGAGAAAAAAAGAGATGTCAGTAACTTTCTCTTAACGATTACAGTTATTATTTGTTATTTTGGTATTAGCAATGGATCAAGAATATGTAATGCCAAATGTGTTTCTCAACAACAGAGAACGGAAACCCAATTCTTTGGTTCCAAAATGGCTTAAATGCCCTAGCTTTCAACTCATTGTTTTGGTTTTATGACCTTTGGCTTTACTGTTTCTGTTTAGACCACTTTCACCTTGTTTCAGGAATCAGGAAGCAATTCGGCAAAGAAAGCTTTGATGTGCGCTACAGACATATCACCTAGCAGAAGACAAAGCTAGCTCAGCATTGCAGAGTTAGCAATGTAGGAGCAGGAAGAAGACAAGAGTAGACCAGGCCTACTAAAAGGAGGGTGGATATCTAAAGGGTAATTATGTCCACAACCATAAAACCTTACAAGTGCCAGTAGCATAGAGTAGATAAAGCACGTAGCCCATTATATTTCTCTTTTATTGCTTGCAGGTGGAGATATGACAAGCACATTATCCTAGAAAGATGCTATAATTCCCCATTATCATGGTGGTGATGGTGATAATGATGATGATGATGATGATGATGATGATGATGATGATGATTAGGAGACATTACATTGTTAGTTTTTGCTAAACCCCAAAGTAGCTATAGGGGAACAGCTGGGAATGTTGGATGCTCTGATTGTCTTATGGTTGAGCTGTTTTGGGACTGCAACCCATAGTGGGTGGTAAATTCCTGTACTAATGCTAAATATCAGCACGGGAAAAACTTGGCAAGAACTGAATGGGAATGTGAAAACACATTCGAATAGGTAGTTTAAGACTTCATGTTACCGCTGAGATGCAAATGGACAGGGTCTACTTAGTCCAACTGGCTGCGGTTCAAACAAACATAAGGTTGCCATACACTACAACTACAACAACCCGACTGTAAGATGCATGTTAATGTTTCATGTATGTAATTACAATCACAGTGGAAACAATATTCTCCCATTATTCACTCTAACACAGTTTGACACACAGAGATCCGACAGGAATTGCTAATGGGAATGCATTTGTGGTGTTCATTCACTTCTTCATGGGGGTAGCAAAAAAAAAAAAAAAAAAAAAAGTCCAGATGAAGAGCTTAACTCTTGCCTCATATCGTAACAGACTAATCATGCATATTGCACTGGGCCCCAGAGAGCCTTGATAACCCAAATAAAACTTGGAATGAGAAGGCATGCAAAATTAATATGGTCATAGATGCCATGGCTTTGTGCAGTAGTGCTTTTGATAGTACCGTGTAACTACACTGATGTCAGGTAATTAACACCGGTGTGGCTCTTACGGTAAAATTTGTTGAAGACAAAAAAAGGTGTGATTAAAATAGCTAAAGCACTTTGGTGTATTTTTCTAATTTATCTGCAGAGGGAGCAAGAGAATAAGAAAAGTAAGCGCAAGTGCAATTGGCTGAAGCTGGAAGACACATCTGTAGTCTGTTGCACATGAAATGCTCATTAATTTGCTGTTGCTTTCCCCATGTAAACCCACACAGAGTCATGTATTATTGACCAGGGTTAGCCATGATGCTAGGAGCATAGTCCCCTAATAAAGGGCATGGATGACTTTGATGCTAAAAGGTCTGGTAAATTCACTGTTTTCTCTCTCACTGTAATCATCTTACTGGAAGAACTCATTATTTCCCTGACCTAAAGCCCTGACATTACTGTACAAGTTAGAGACACAAATGGGTAGTGACATGCTGTGCAATAGCAGTGAAAGAGCAACATGGGGGTACATTCAACCTTCTAGTGCCCTGTGGCCCCTTGAAAACAAGTCACCACATCCACAATCAAAGAGTTTTTAAAAGGGCAAGCAACAAAAGCAAAATTACAGTAAAATTTACAAAACACTGCGAGTATCATTTGACTTTTTCTGCTGTCAGAACGCACTAAATATTTTACCGCAATCCCGAGCTAAACACCCCGCACCCTCCCACAACGACGCACTCTTTAAACCTTCCTCCTGTGCAGAGGATTCACTTTTGGCACGGCATTAAAAGAAATAAATCCTTGAATATACATCTTCATAAAGAGCCAGAGAGAGACAGAGCAAAAGGGAGATGGAGATTGAAGGAGAGGAGGAACGGGGAGAGAGACAGAGAGAAAACAGCAGAGATGGAGCAGCAGGATGAGAAAGAGAGAGAGAGATTGTAAGAGACGGTGGAAAAGAGAGACTGAGAGAGAGAGAGATGCAGATATTTAGCCTGGAATTATTGAAGCAGCGGAGGAAGGATCCATCATCCTCTCAGTTACCTAACTTTAACCTCCAGATGTCTTTTTGTCTGCTAAGTGGGACTGGAGCAGCCGTTAAATGTTTTATTTGGCACTGAGGTCCTGGTGGGCTTCTGGCAGGGATCAGACTTAGCTTAGCCTGGCTGACTGTCATTTAATAGCATGGCGCGAAAGCGAACTGGAAAGCAAAGGCAGCAGATGAGCGAGGGAGGCTAAGCGACGAGTGGGGGACTCTTTCTTCGTTCCATCTCCCGCACAGCCAAAAAATCCATCCTGTCGTGTTATTTAATCTTAATAACAATTTGCGTTAATTATAAACACACTGCCACCGCATTTCAACTGAAAATGTGTCAAAATTAGGTAAATCTCTCCTCGTATTTCGGGGAAAATATTCAAAACTGAACTGAAGTGAACAGTGTTCTGAGCCTCCAGCCTCCACTGGCAAAGGTTTACACTCTCAGGACACTAATATGAGTTTAAGGGATTTGTAAAATTAGGTGGGCTCGGCATCAGGGACAGCGCTAAAATATGGTGCCTAAGAGCCTGTGGGCAAATGGCTGCTATAAAAAGCATATTTGGACCAGTAAAGGACTAGTTCAGCATTTTTAGAGCTGCACCGCAACTGATATCACGGTCACGTCTGTGCATTTAGGTGTTATGTTCAATATGTTAGGTTCCTTATCAAAACATATTGTATGTCATTTGCAAAGCCAGATTTTTTGAATATTATTATCAGCATGTAGCATTCACATCCATTGTGTTACAGCCAACTGAAGCATATGAGGGGGGCCACTCACAGTGAACTGTAGCTATGGCACTAAAGTCAGGAAATGATTAGCTGGTAGCAGGGGAAACAGTTAGCTTGGTTCTGTACCAGCACCTCTAAAGTTCACGGATCAGCATGTTTTGTCTTCTTTGTTCAATGATTCTCAATCTCATCATTGTGATGTCTTGTATCTAAGAAGTAGTTGCAGCACATAACCCTCCGGTAAAACCACAACTTTTCATTTTTGCATTTTGTTTTTTGTATGGAGTCGACAAACAAGATGCAACATGTTAATTAGTCAGATTTCAGTGTTAGTAGGTGGATTTTGGAGCTTTTGAATGAGCCAGGCCAGCTGTTCCCCTCCTGCTTCAATTCTAAATGCTAAGCTAAGCTAATGATCCCCTGCCTAACTTAATCTCATACTTATCAGACATAAAAGAGCAGTATCGATCTCCTCATCTAACTCTGAACAAGAAAATAGCTCAGCATATTTTCCAAACTGCTAAACTGCTCCTTTATAAGGCTAAGTATTGTCACGTTTCAAGTTCCCTTCCAGCTTCATCTCCTTCATTTATGACAGACAATACACAGGAGAATACTCCATCATCACCGCAATTGCCCCTCTTTCTGGCTCCTCTGTGACATAAGCATGTAGTCTAACACACACACACAGAAGAAGGCACACAGACACACACCACCAGAAGATGAGAGGACGTGATCTGTTTGATCCTTTGGTTTGATCAGATTCATTTGACATCCTGCCCACCCACCAACTCTCTGCCACAGCTTCAAGCTACACAGTTCAGATTTTCTTTATTAAGTATGAAGTGTCCTTACAGCTCTCCAGTTGTAGCGTGCAGGTCTGCTTGTCCATGGGATATTTGGTCAGATCCATGTTGCAAGCCACGGTGGTGGTAATCCTAAAAAACAAACATGGTGTTATTGTTGGGGAGCTCAGTGAAAGAGGATTCTGACAGCAAGAGCTGATCCTTGCTGTCTAGTTGAAGTTGTGCTGGTGTGAGGTTGGTTTCCATATAAATGAAATTCCTGAATTGAGCCCTCTCTGGCACACGAAGATCACTGGTACAGGAGGGCAAAGTCTTTGCTTTGCCTTGCTGTCATGCTGTATATTTGGGCAAAAATGTGTGAGAGCTTCCCACATTACAAATTTGGTCTTATGAGCTTAAATATGATGCAATATTGGTCTTAGAATTAAAAATAAGCGCCATGCATAAACCTTGCTGTGAAAGGCAAGAATTCTGGTGAATTAAAAAAACATCTAAAATTCTAAATATACCAGAAAGTACACATTTTATAATATAAAATTAGACCTAATTAAGTAAAAACACAAAGAAATAAACTTGCTTTTGATTTACATTCAAACATTTTCAGAATACATATAATATCCCAAATTACATGTATTCATTATGGGCTGTAGGGCAAACACAGCACTGATGAGCTTTCCTGACAGGTAGTTGTAATCATGAAAAGTACACGGCTCTGATAATTGATGACATGCAGTCACAGCTCATCAGCTATTGGCTTAAGATATAATTGTTTTTCATATTCTGAAGGAGTCACTGGAGTGATTGCTAAATATGAGCTTTTTTATAAACAATACTATTTCTGTGAACATTCTCATTTATTTATAAATGGGGAAATGGAACATAGAAAAACAACCGGCCAATTGGACTGACACAGCAATTCAGATAAGCCCTTCTCTGATACTAATCACCAGTCTTTACTGCACTGCAATTCATTTTTCTGATTTCTGACTTCATTATGATTCTCAGCCCAAATATGAACTGGACCCTCCCGAACGATAAAAGTAGCATACAGTAATTCTAACTGAATTTCCCCTCTTAACCGCTCAACCTTTAACTCCGGTCACCTCAGTGCTTTCTCATGTATTCCCCCTGGCAAAGCATTGAAACATTTACCACTGCTGTCCTCTTCCTTCAGCACCTCACATTTCTCACTCCACTCTGTCCTTTTTCACAGCCCCCAGTTCCCCAGGGTGACCATCCCTCTCCTGACTATCCTCTCTGACTTGTTTTACTCTCACTAGTCCTGCTCTCTGACTGTGAATATTTCCTCTGTCAGGGTAAAGCCAAGAAATTGTGCTATATTGAAGCAAAGGTCCATGAAGACTATGACACACACACATGCCCACATTCAGAACAACATAAATCAACAAATGGAGTCATGCTGTACATAACAATGATATACACATATTATAAATGAAAACTCAGAGAAAAATGCATGGGGACATGATTAACAGTAAGGCCAGACCGAGCTGGGCCTCAATACCCAATCCAATTTACCACAACATGACACCCACGTATGTGTTTTTCCTCCCGTGATGGTTCCAAAGCAGCCATTAGAACAGTGAGAATTTCTCCCATGTGATGTGTTTCCTTCATTTTGAAACCAGAACGTGTAAAGCCAATGACGAAACTGTATGCATTAAAAGAAGTCCAGCACTACCGAGATCAAGGCGCAAAAGCATCAAGCGAGTGGAGTCAAATCAGGACCACGGACGGCTCTTATACAATCCATAGACATGCTGAGGTTAAGGCGTGTCACATGAAAACAGTAGGATGTGTAAATCCCATCATCACAGGCTTAAAGGAGCTGAACAAATTTGCTCACTGGATCATCTATAACCTTTCTATCTATAACCTGTCTGCTTGGCCCAATATCTAATCAAAAAGCTAGGGCACGTTGCAGAAGCTTGCCAAGAGCTTGTCAGATGGTAAGCCCTTGCACACAGAGCAATAAACAGTGTAAAGGTGCTAACGGGACTTGTGTTGCTTTGATAGCCCACAGCTCTTGCTATTGACAGATCAAATGTTCCTGTACTCATGCAATCCAATACCCAAGTAATAGAATTGACACAACTCCTTGCTTCGCAATCACATTATCTCAAATTCAACCCACGCTTCCTCCCTCAGCCAATTTCTTCCCTCTTCCCTGGCCTACTTTTCATTGCCTGCTGGAGCAGAAAAAAACAAACAAGACAACCAATAAACCAACAAGCTTGTTCGTTATCCCACCTCAGTGCGTAAAGGACGGTCCCGTTGGGGAAGATGCGAATCAGCCTGTTCTCCACAGTGATGTCATGGAGGAAGGACTTCTTGGAGTCGACGATAAAGGTGTCAGGGACCCAGAGCAGCTCCACTAGCCGCCCGTCGAGGCTCAGGCTCTTGTTGCCCTCAAACACCAAGCGCTCATCTGTCCAGCGCTGACGAAGGAATATGGTGGCGGTGTAGTCCTGCAGGATTGGGGCTCAAAGGGTCACAGCAGAGCTAATAGACTATTTTAACAAGCATGTCAATAACATGCTGACAAACAAGTATGGTTTTTGCAACCCGAGCTGTGTGCTGGTATTTCATTAGTCAGCTCGTGGCTTTTTTGGCATTGTTGGGTATTGATGGTGACAGGTCCCTAAGCCCATCTGTGCCTGAAGCAACAGTAATCCACAGCTTCAAGTCGGCAAGTCTGCTGTGGTTATTAGGACACTGAACATATTTTGTGCAGGACTCTAAAAGTCTGCAAGTTATAGCATGTGTAGCTGTGCAATGTTCCAACCAAACATCTTCAGTCTCATAATAAGAACCAGTGAAATGCCCACTGTTAAAATGAGAGTTACCCATGAACTGAGTGGAGGATCTTGCTGTCAGGCAATAGTCTGATCACTTATAAACAAAAGCATTAAGGAGAAGGTGCATTGTTGATTGTTGACAATTGTACTGAGAAACCGAAATGTGTATTCACTAGGCTACATAATTATGTGACTGCAGATGATATTGACTTGGGTCAATAGTGCATCGCTTGTTGCTGCAGCAAGGAATTGCATCACCTCCTTTTCTTTGATTGTTCTCTACGCTAAAAGACATGTGAAAGGAAGCACTGAAGCACATTCTCTTTGTATTTCAAGAATTCCACCAGCTCTTATCAGGACTGCCACTTACATTCTTCTGGGTCATTTCACCCAGTTAGGAATCTTTCAAATGAAAAAAAAGGCAGTTCAGCCATTTGCTAACCACATCCCTCTACTTAGACACCTAACATTAGTTAAAGAACACAAACAACAACATGGCTATTCTTGGTACTCAGAGCTGTCAACCTGACATGTTAGTATTGGGACATTTTTGCCCTTTTCTGTGATTGTTGTGAAACTAGCTTGCTATAGTCTTGACAATGTAGTTGTCCTCCCTTGTGGAAGGACAAAGGCACAGTGCACATATAAAGACAGGCAGCTAGGCTATCCAATCATTAATTGATTAAATGATTGGATGACTACCCTAATTTAATTACAGTACTTATGTATATTTAGGTTTGGTGTTGAATTACACTAATTAGAGCATCAGATATAGTCTCACCATGTTGATCTCTGAGATGGTATCAATGCTGGCAATGTCCAGGCTCATGCCAACTGTTACAGGGCCATCTAGAAACAAAGAAGAAACCAATAATAAACTGGTGGATCAGTCATCTACGGTATGTTTACACTCTGTGTAATCCCAGTAATTTGAATATACCTTTACTTTAGTGTTGTTCTGTGAGTGCTAACGCATATTTTACTTGATTAGCGTGACAGTGCAGGGTACGCTGAGGAGACACATGGATATAACGTTGTATAATAAAGCAGAGTGTTGTATAATGAAAGGTTATTGAAGGACAGCATATTTAAAAAGACCCCACATCCTTGGCACATCAACAGCTGCAGTCTGTGGAGTGTGAACCTCCTTGAGGGAATTAGTTCTCCCTGATTCACCATCAAAGAGGGGTAATTTTGCTGCTCTTCTATGTTTCATCTCCCCATTCTCCTTCTCCTTCACTTATCAATCTTCATTTCTTTCAGAAAGATTAATGAGCCTGTTGTCATACTGCAGATACTGTATGGGTCTTTGTGTATGCAAACTGTACATCTGAAACTGCCTAAATGGTACCCATATATTGCACTGAATTCAGTATGCACAAGTCTACTTTGCCTACTTTGTCCCACAACAAAAAGTGCTGGAGCACCACAACAGCATGCTTACTGCACAAAGACTGAACTTTACTTTAACTTTAGATATATTTTATCGCAGCTAGCAGTCCTATTAACTAAATGAACTTGCACCAGGGTTGGGGTCTACAGCCTACCACAGGAGGTTTGGCTCACTTTGGAAAGCGGAGGAAGTCCAGAGAATGGGGAGCCCAGTGGGAAATGCTGGCATGGATCAGTGCTGGAATGGGCACTAAAACCAAAGCCAACCAGACAACCAAGCAACAGAGCCCAGCCTCAGAGACAGATGGAGTCTAGTTTGAAGAATAAAGGACCAGGGGGACATCCAAACCTCCTCCTCCTCCTCCCAGTAGTAGGAAAATCCATATTTATCAAATATGACAGTTTCATTTTGTACATTCCTGTAAAAAGTGGCATTTAGTACAGACTAGACATTGCATTTGTCTAAACTTTGGAGTAGGTGGTTCCGGATCCAACCTGGGTGTCTGGCTAAATCCTGTGAGGACATAAAATGTCTTTGCCTACCAGCACTTCTAAAGCTCACGAATCAACATGTGTCCTATTTGTTTTATCCTTGTTTGTTGGAAACTGAAGTGCAGGCTGTTTGCTGCTGGCTGGATTTTTGGACCTCTGGGCAGAACCGAGTAAGCTGTTTCTGTCTCTTTATGCTACACTTACCACTTGTTGGCTGTACTTTTACAAATACTGAGCCAACAAACATATACAGGAGTAATATTAGCCTTACATCCTCATTTCCATCTACATGCATTTCATCTTTGATATATCTGTTTCAGTATTTGTCTTTTATCTTGGAAATAATGTTGGGTTTTGAGTAAGGGGGCACTCTGCATCAAAAATGCCGAGTCAGACTGCACTGAACAAACCTACTGGCTGTGCCTGGGGCTGTCTGTCCAGAGGATGACATTGACAAGCAGTGTAACTCTGCACCTTGCACCAAAATGTTGGAAATACTTTAACTTATATTGTGTGTGTGTGTGTGTGTGTGTGTGTGTGTGTGTGTGTGTGTGTGTGCGTGGCTAAGAAATGCCATGGAAACACATTTAGCACAACAATGGAGAAGAGTGCATGATGACAGCATTGTATCTAGTGAAGCGTTTTTCAGTGTGGTTTTCCAAGGGCCAGGGAATGAAATCAATGGAAGCATTCACAGAGCTAGCAATGCTAATACTTGTGTGGGTGTGTGAATATTTGTGTTTGTGTTTACCATTGCTTTTACCATTAGTGTGTGCCAAACTTGCGTTCCTAAGCGGAGGGACTAGTGATTATGCTGAAAAGCGTTTGCCTTGGTAAAGTCCGATGTGTTATTCCAGATCAAACAGCGAGTGAACAAACCATAATCCCATTGCGGCTGATTCCCGGAGCGCAGAACAATAACGCTGGCGAGGGATTTGCAAGAAATGACATAACATCATTCCTGTGAAAGCGTGCGCTAAGATAGACTCTGTTTCTCTAGCGCAAGTAAATTAGTCGCCTGCTGAAAATGTGAATCTAACTCACAATGCATATTAGCAGCTCTCATCCTGGATAAACCACTAAAAACATTATATTTTCAGATTTATATAGGTATATGTCAGTATTTACATGTATCATACACCCCTCTATTAGCTTCATATGCTGCATGTGTTTCTAGATAATCATTTCATTACACGCAAATTAATAACGGAAACAACCAATTCCATAGATACAGTTCACTTCATCTTATATATTAATATGCGTGTGCAATAAATTTAAATGTCTCTATGTCAGCGTGTATTACTCAGAAGGGATATGCAAGCACAAAATTGCAATATGAACCCCTTTCGCTCTCTGTCAAAGCCACATTTCCCCCGAGTGCTCTGTCATTTCCATGGTTGCATGTGTCTGCAGTTTCCTTACTGTCAAAGAAAGGCCTGAGGTACTTGTTGTATCCTTTCATCAGCCTCTGAATGGTAGGAGGCAGAATCTCTCCTTCTTTCACTTCTGCGTTGAGCAGGGAGCTCTCTAACAACCTGAGAACAAAGACGGAGAAAGGAAGCGGGAGAGAAAAACAGAAATAGGAATTATTTTTCGTGTCTCCTCTCGTTGCGCATTTACCAGGTGGATTTCTCTTCACGACCACCTTCGCTATTCACACAATCTGCAGGGTGCCGATGGAGCTCCACAGCGAATCTTGCAAACCATGCTGAGTGGCAGGGAAAAGACAGGAGATTAAAATGTGGAACTGGAAAATGAGAAGAAAAATAAAAACCCAATAAAAAAGGTTTCTTTTGGTTATTAGATTGGCGTGAATTGACTGGTTTGAGAATATTTAATACCATCCATCTCCCAATTTCTCCATTCACCTACACCTTTAAAATTACCACTTACTTTCATGACATATTTTTTCCCCAAGTTGTTTCTGAATGCTATCCTTAAAGGCACATTGAAGTGTGGGAAGATGATTATATTGCTAGCAATTGCGGCAGCGTAAAAAAGAACACTCATCGCTCCTTCCCCAGTGGTACGTGTGTTTGTGTATAAATCAGGCTCTAAATACAGAACGCCTGTACTGCAGAGAGAAAGCCCTGGGGCACGTGCCATGATGTAAGAGGGTCTGAAGCAAGACAGATCGGGCCATGTGAAGAGGCAAACATTCATCTCCACATACTGGCAGAGTTCCCCCCCTGTCACTTGTAAGATGCCGTAATCAAAAGTGGGACAAACAGAGCAGCAATACAAACGTGCGTTGGCCCGCTTTTCTTATCGCACCACATCATCAAATATCCACAAGTTCACAGGTTGTTCATCATTGAGTGAGGAAGGTTCGTGTTTTTTTAAGCATCACAGTGATTCTATGTCTCAGTTGTACAAGTAGCTTGTACTTAGCTGTACAAGAGACAAGTAAATTGGCAATCAAGGTAATTGTCAGTTTACTGTTTATACTGGCGCCTTCCACAAACCCTGTTGGTTCTTGTAATAAAGTGCTTAAAAAGTAACTCTTGTCCTTTTTTGTGCAATAAGCAACCTAATTTTGTCATGAAGCAATCCATTAGCCTTCTTGCTTATCGGATCCCGCAGGACACGGTTTCATCTTGGTGGTTACCTTGTTTGTAAGTGTTAATTATAGAAACGTCTCAAGATGAATGCCATGATTTATTAATGATAAAATGCTATATGTAACCCATTATAGCTTGTTTGCTGTAGGGAGACACAGTCAGTGCACTTTATGGGACGAAACTAGAGTCTAAAAAAAAGTCTTCAGCCATGGTAGTGGCTCTGTGAGGCTGTCATTGAGTCAAGCTAAATGCTATCGTTAGCATGGCAACTAGCTTACAGTAACAATGTAAACATATTAATGTTTAGAAGGTACAATCTACCATGTTCACCACCTTAGTTTGATTTGATTTCTTGATTTGACAGGGACAATGCACATTCATAAACTATACTAATATTGCAGTAAATGCACCAGAATTAGCCAAAAGGCTAATCTGATGTTCTATCATTATAACATGTGGAAATTCCTAGCTTGCCATTATTAGCAATTTACCACTAACATACAGGTGAAGCCTGATGTCATTACTGTTGTTGTGTTATTGCGTAATAAACCAAAGAATTGGACCCACCAATGACACCGAGTGAGACTAAAAATGAACAGTCAGGGGAATGCTTATTAGCAATCACCCTCTTGCGACCTGGATTAGCTATGCTTAATTTCATGGAAATCCACTCAATATTTACCAAGACATGTCACACAAAAGCAAAAATATCAACCTCATGGTGTCATTGTGGTGCAAGAAGAATAGTTATGGGATCATTAGAGTCCTTGACAGATACAATGAGTATCATGAATGTCTCCAAAACAATCCATCCAGTATTTGTAGAGATATTTAATCAGGACCAAAGTTGGGGATGACTGAGCATCACTGCACCATGCTAGAGTCACTAGATTTGACCAAAATGTCAGGTTGACTAAGAAGACAGACCCGGTGTATGAATCCTTGTAATAGCCACTGAAAAAATACATTGAAAGAATTTACATTGGTTTGCAGTCAGTTTCCAAATCCATCTTTGAAGGAATCACTAGGACAGGCTCCAACTGGTGAATCCACCACACACCATGAAAGCCTTCCAAAAAGAAAAGCACAGAAAAAGTCTTCCCCACGAAACTCAGAACTTGTTTCACCTGACTGTGTCAAATCAGCTTAGACAGTGGGGTAACTCGCTCCCAGCACACTGTTGCTATGCTGCATGAAGTCTCACTCACATGGCTTCCAGCCTCTTGTTTCAGCAGGCAACAGCCTTGGATGGGAAAGCCATGTTAGTGACGGTAGTGACAGCACTCCGCCTCTGGTGTACTGCATTATCAATCTGGGTCGCCCTGTGTGACCCTCATTACATTCACATATGGTTTTGCATCTATATGAGCGGGTTTTTGTGTGAGTGTGTTACAAAATATGTCTCTGCAGTAGATGAGGATAGCAGCAAGAGATGAAAAAATATATAATGGATAAAACATGGATATCCAAAAATACAGGTCAAAGAAAAAAAGTGGTAAAAACAACTAGAATTCAAAGCAAATACAGAAAACATGCAACTACAATGTAGTACCACAGAATCGATTTCCTGGCACTTACTGACAGTGGCAGTGCTATTCATCTTTGATGTTTGTCAGTGTTTTGCAGTCTGACAATGAAACACTGCTTCTTTGACCAGAATGTGTGCAAAGAGCCCCCAGCTCCTCTCACTCGATCCATCTCTGTAAATCCCCAGACTCTCTAACTTCTGGCTGTCTAAACCTTCACCTGCAGACGGGGATGAGACCTCAGTTCTCTAACCTGCCAAACAGTCGCTATCCACTGAGCCCTGACAGTGAAAAAAGGAAAAAAAAAAGATCCTAAGAATCCTCCCAGAATCACTCAGACCCCCAATATTAACAACTCCTCCTTGTTTTTCATCATTTATTATCATGAAGACTAGGGTCTATTTAAGATGTGTACCGCGATGTAGCCATACATAAAATCACTGCGCACAAACATGCATGCATGATTGCATGCACGGATGCATGCACACACAAACAAACATCACTCATATTCATGTGCTGTAGGGTCCCTCTCCCCCCAGGTGAAATCACAGTCTGCGGAGTGCACAGTTTCCCAGAATGCACACTGACAGAGCCGACACACCTGCCCACCTGGCTGCCTATCAAGAATAACAAGATGACACGTTGAATGCCCACAACTGAGCTGAAGATGGTCTCTGCCATACAAGTTATGAGTTATTGCTTAAAATATATATATATATATATAATATATATATATATATGTATATATATATATATATATATATATATATATATATATATATATATATATATATATATATGTATGTATATGTATATATTTTATTTTTTATTTTATTTTTTTTTATGACTTTTTAAATGACTGTTACTGTTTTATGTCTGTCTTAACATTTTATGGTATGCTAGATTGTACTATGTAGAATAGCTTAGGCTGAGTAAAACATCATAATCACTGATAATGTGGTTTGAAATGATTTCTTTGTGCCTACTGGTAGATAATGTAGAGGTGGTACGATGGCTCAGTAGGATTGTCACCCCGCACTTTATCATGTGAACGCACCAGCTGGGTGACCACCTACAAACTAAACACATGCAGTTCAGACTTGGTTTGCCTGTAGGTGTGTTTCTGTCTAACAGTGTTTGTCCGGTGATCGACTGACAGCCTGTCTAGGGTGCAACCTGCCTCTGACCCACTGCATATTAGGATCTGCTCCAGCCTCTCTCTTCAGCAGAATAAGCTATACTTAACATGAAAGAATGGTTGGGTGAATGCTAGTGTTACATTTGGCATTTGTGACAAGCTAATCATCTGCATTATTAAGTGAATAAATGGGATCTGCTATTTTAAACTAAAGCAGGTTCATCAAACTATATTTCTGCTGTTATAAAGTCATTGTCTGACCTCTATGATTTCATTTTGAAGTAGCAAGCAGGTTATTATACTATGAATAAATTACCTCCACAGTGGAAACTTCAATTTCTTAAGCAAAACAGTGAACGCTTCTCTGCTGAACAGATACGAGGTGCTGTACAAAGACAGAAAGGACAGTGACACCTAAGTGATGCAAACCATATTTCCAAAATGCATGCAGCCACTTTACTACTAGATCAACAGTTGGATGTCGACATGAACAGCAGAGGAACACGACAGCTGCTGATTTCTGAGGGCCTGATCTGTCATGGCACTTGCAACAGCTACTTATCTGTACCGACACATGACGCTGTGGATCTAAACAACACCTTCTAATGTGCTAATTGGCTAGTCCCAAGTGACTGCTTCCTCGCCCTCTGAACTTGCTGGGAAGGAAGTGCCAGCAGGAAGCAACGATCAGCTTGTCTCCTTTCGTCATGATCAGAATCTCCTGCTTCTCTCATTAATGAGCCCTTTGGTCGACTAATTCTGCTTCTGCCTTCACTCCTGTCTCAGTCTTGTTCTTGAATTATTTCTCCCCTTATCTCTCATCTGTCTTCCCATCTCTCTCTCACAGAATTAACAGTCACTGCTTGAGTTGCCTCACTGCTCCATGATGAAGTTAATTAGCCAAAATATTACACCCATCGTGTGGCTGCTAGCTCTACTGTGTTCACAGGGAGAAATAAGCATAAAGCACCAGCAATATCTGTAAGATACACAATAAACACAGTAATCCCAACAAAACAACAAGAAATCAGAGACACACTGCTAATTAATGAGCTGGTAGCTTGTGGTGCTAAAGGAATTACTGTATGGGTTTGGAGAATACTTTAATTTGTTTTATTTTCGAAAATTAGATGAGTAAATACATACCAGAATCATATCTATGTGTTAAGTAAAGATCTACAGCTATCTGATTAGCTTAGCTTAGCATAAACAACAGGAGCAATGGGAAGAAGTTAGATACATTGATTGAGATACACATTCAACAGTGAGTCTTGATCACTCAGGAGAGCAACGCTAGCTGTTTGCCCCTGCTTTCAGTCTTTATGCTAAGCTAAATCTAAAAAATCCAGCTCCAAATTTGCACAGGTTTCGCATTTAGAAAGAAGGCTAATACGTGTATTTTGCAAATGCTGAACTCCTTTAATTACGTTTTATACAGGCATTAAATATGTCATTTGTAAATAATGGATCCACCACAATGGATGTTATCATTGAGAGATCATAATCTTAATGAATGGCCATTAATCAATGAAGGTAATGGATGTGCAGAACAAGCATACTGTTTAGCATAATTGATAATTATGCACAGTAGCAATGCAACCTGTGAGGATAAAATTCACAACTGCATTAAGCTGCACTTCAGACGAGAATAAGAAGTCATATGGACTAGTTCTTATTATTATTAACAAAGAATGACAACACTTCACCAGTTTTACCCAGTGCAGTGGATTTTCTAGGCAGGAGTCAGCACACACAAGATGTACTAGTAAGTAAAACTGGGTATAACACAGCATAGCACATATAGAACATCTGATGAGCTGGTGTGGTACAGAATAAGCGACCTCTACTACAGAGTGGCCTCTACTGTATGCCTATATACTATACACAATGTTGCCTACAGGCTATGTTGATGTGTGTTGTGTTTTGATGTTAGATGCGTGGGTGGAGGAATAGGTTGAGACAGCAATACTGGGGTGACAGGGTGGCTTGGAGTGAAGGACTCAAACCCTGTGGGGGAATTCGCCTTTTCAGATCCTGTTTCATGACATAGCCTCCCCACAGACCCCCACCCAACCCCCTACTCTTCTTCCCAATCTCCAGTGCGCACAAGGCATCAGTCCAGGCAGCACTTGCACATTTCACAACAGATTAATTCAGTTGAACATAACCCCTGCAGAGAGCTGAGTAACGCTCTCTGTGGACCCCCATCTCTCTCTCCTTCTTCCATTCTTCCTCCCACTCAGCAGTACATTCAACTCCAACCCGCTTCTCACTCTGCTTTCATTGATTCATGTCATTCCTCGTTCCCCAAACTCCCTCAGCTGGCCTCCTCTCCACTGAAGAGAAATCCCTGCAGCCATTGGCATGCCACAACGCTCGAGTACAACACATGTGTTCTGTATACACACGGGGGGCAATTTGATTGAGAATTCCCTATTCTGGAGCACGTACAAATCAGCTGAGCAGAGTGGGATTTGATAGGCTCCACTGCAGGTTTGGTTTTTTTTTCGGTTCTAACATTCCCCCAAACTGGCACAGGCACAGATTCTCCAATACATTTTCATGAGACGAATGTGTCGCTAAAGTGTGATATATACTTTCTGTCATATGGTGAAGTTTCAATCCTCATACTATCAATCACATTAATTAGACAAAGCCTGAATCACACTCTGTGAGCTAAATGGTAGAATTCCTCCTCGTGGGATTGGTTCCAATTACGTGGATTACGTCATCACGATTTGAATAAGGTCATGGAAAAATGAAGATTAGTCATTCAACAGACCACATTAAATCAGACAGGTCCTCGGTTGACCTTCAAAGTCAGAGATTCAAGCTTATTCATATTCAAAGGACAACTAATGACATTTGCCTCTTAATTCACGGCCCCAGATCAAATGGTAAACCATAGAAATTGGTTCATTTTCTCTCTATACAGGGCGAAAATTACATAGCTTCACCGCATGAAGGTTTCAAATACAGAGCATCCTCACGACTTCCTCGACACAGTAGGCCGTAAGTCAGACGACGCCTCCATTGTGTAGTGACAGGCTGCTGGGGAGAACAGGTAAAACATACGGCATTAGCTCAATCCTCAAGGTGTGCTAGAAACGCTCGCTCCACACCGGATGTTTCGCCTGTCAAGTTGCATTAAATGTCGTCTTTTCTTCTTTTGCAGAGAATATTCATTTTTTGCTGCTGTGAAATGGGATTTGAGGGAAGTCGCTGCTGCTCTCATATACAGAGATTATTCTCTCGCTCATCAGGGACTTTCGAGGCTTCCTCAGACCCCTCAGCCACTCCACGCTTGGAGATGCAGAGGCAGGCAACCAGGCACCACGGAAAAAAAAAAAAGTCCTCATGAGTTCATGTCGCAGGCTTTTGTGGATAAAAGCAGCTGTTTCTCCCTTTCATGCTATCCCAGGCAGCTCCCTAAGCCCCTCCACATAGGAGAATATAACATTTATGGTCTTCATAAGCCTACTGAAGTCTGAATCTCAAAAAAAATGGGAGTTGTGATATAAAAAAAATATATATATGGTGTAACTTTATTTCAGGCAGATGTTATATGTACACTTTTATATGATTTTGATTACTTGAGTCTTATTTCTAGCCCCAAACTTTAAAAACAAGAAGCCTGCTGTAGAACCATCTTTGAAGCCTGCCGTACAACCAACTTGGTTGTAATTAACCAGGAATGGAAAAATCATTACTGCCATTTTGCCTGGATTATGTAAGATTCATATGCTTAACAATCCCGATAGGTTTACTTTAATGTTTTAATGTTTCTTAATCATTGTAGTTATAGACGTCGAATATTTTGCTCATTCCATTATTCTTCCTGGGGAAACTTTCTCTGATGATTATTGAAGGGGCTGAGTGAGATTTGTCAATGAAGTGCTCTGCTACATCACCCCCAGCCAATTAAACTGAAGAACTGCTCACTTTGTACTATCAACTTGTCATGCCCTCTTACATCCAGGCAGCATTCAATCAATTAGAGCACCGGCACAATCAGAAATGAACCAGTGTCCTGAATCATACAGTAAATTAGCTGGATTATTCATGTGAGCTTTACAGCCTGGGTATGCAGTCATTTGTTGTTGTTGTTTGTCATTTAACAAGGATTGCATTATAATCTTTCACCATATTGTAATTAAAGTGGTCTGAGGGAAAACCTGTTTTTTAGCCTTCAGATGGCGAAAGCCTGATTTAATAGCACAGAATCTTGCAGTTCGGAGTAAATTTCCAATACCCTCTTTGACAAACAATGGGGATCATTTTTCAAGGGGAACAGTGGTGTGTGTGTTTACTTCCAGCCCGGCTTTCGCTGGCACAGTCCTCATCATGTCCAATTTCCTTTCCTGTGTTATTAGAGGTCAGTGTGACAGTCCAATATCACGGTGCCCTCCTCCCAGAGGTACCAGGTCCTTCCTGCTGTTTCTTGCCCCTCAGTGCCAAAGCAGAGTGTTGCTGAGGCAGTCACAAAGGTTTGTTTGACAGAGTCACACCTGCTTCTAAAGCCTGGGGCACTCTGCCCTAAGGCTCTGAGGGGCATCTTTGAAAGACAAGTAGCAGCGAGTGTGACCGAGGTTTTGGAGAGGCTCATGTGATGAAGGGCGATCACCACAAGCCATGGGGTTTCGTTGGGTTCCCAACTCTTTCTGCTTCTGCCGTTGGAATTTAATTTGGTGGGAGGGGCTCAGCAAAGCACTAAAGGCAGCAAAGAGCATAAAGCGGAAGGTTTTGCATTGTGTTCGCTCAAATCATGAATGTTGCTGACCGCGGATTTAACTGCGTCGTTAATGTACATCAGCTGCTGCTTGTGTATACAGCTGATACCCTGAGGTTCTTTGTCACACACAAGGAGCAGCTAGAGTAACATGCGTAAAGTGCGTCATTTGTGTGTACAGTAAGAACAAGTCATTGTGCGGCTAAACTGCATCTCAACAAAACAGAAAACACACAAAGAAAATGACAAAAGACACCTTTGGCAATAAAAGTGATTTTACAACAAAGCAAAAAGTGAGTTTTTCAGAGTGATTAACAGCTTTTGTGAGCCTGCTGCAGACCAGCAGGCTATGTGGAGCACTGAAGGTGCGCTTTCAGTCTGATGTTTATATCGACACTCACGCTCACCTCCCTCTATGCTAACGGTCTGAGACTCAGCTCTGAGTAATTGATTGAACGCGTGCACATTCTCCTGAGTGGGCCCAACCCTGGTGTCATGCAGGCGAGCAGGCTCCTAACTCTTTCCACTTAATGCTAAAGAGAATTATGGCCGGTGCTGCACAGGATAATGCACATCCCTCTGTACTGCACAATACTGATGCAAATAGGAATGGAAAAAGGGTTTAACTGACAGTAATTTAGACAGTCTAAGAGCTGTACAATCCAGCTACAGAGTCATGTTGACAAATGCTATGTGAAAACTGACTGAGCCCGTCCCTTGCTGACTGGTTTTGAAGATTGAATTTTGTCCTTTTTAATTGGAGACAGTGTCACAGTCACTGAATGGCTGTCTTTGAGAAGACTTGGCAAAGGGGATTCATATGTAGCCAAGCATTTTATCCGAGTTCCTCAGTTTCCTTTAGTGCAGAGTGAGGGAAGTCTGAACATATGCTTGTACGGCTGCCAGGGCGACACTGCTTGTTTTCTTGTACATCTGCGCCCAAAGCTGTCGGTCGGTTGGTCAGTACACCACTTTCCTCCAGACTGAAATAGCTCAATGAATGGATTGTCATGAAATTGGAGGACTGAGGATGAATCCCAATGACCTGGGTGATCCTTTCACATGTACGAGTGCAGATTTTGAGTGGATTCTCAGATAAATCTGCAAAATAAATGAGAATTTCAGTTCACTGCTGTTCGGCAGATATTAGGGGCTGGTTTATTGAGATAAACAGCTGGCGGTGCCAATCCTCCATCCAGCGCTATTAAACCATTACAGAGAGAGAGCGGTGTGCATGGTGATGTAATAAATATCTTCTTGTTGCCCCGCAAAGATCTGAAGTTTTCACTGCTTTTCATCTCTTTTACAGAAGCCACTGTGGATTTTTGTCATGATCCTCAGAGGATAAATTTGTGATTTATTCACTTTTTTGCATTGCACTTCTCACATTACGCTAAAAAACAGTCTTGTGATATTTTCAGTTTTTTAATAACAGAAAATGAATGGAAAATGGAAAATAACTAACTGTGTTCTAATGACATCGGTGAACCCTTGACTTTCCCTCTTACGAGTTCATTTTTGTGTTGAACAACAACTTCTGGACATATTCACATTCCTCTCGCGTTCCCTTGCTACCATCAGGTCAAAATCTCAATTTGGCCAATAATTTGGTTTATGAGAAAATACCTGCAAAACTATTGACATTTCCATCAGCAGTCTGTTTGTCAGCAGCCTGCGTAATGAGGTGTTGCCAATGCTGTGCTGGTTTTCCTCCAAGACAACAAAACAAAGGACACATGTTGTGCTCTCAGCCCCCCTGTTGTCAGTCCACTGTTGGGCTGTTTTTGAGTAGTCTGATCCATCTCATCCATCAGTCTAAACTCTCACAGCTCAACCTAATTTACTCGGCCCGTTTTCATCCAATAACGGTATAATATGTTTTAGTCACTCTCACTAAAACACTCCGTAGGAAGCTACGTAGCTATCAAATAGGCAGTTTTGGTACAGAGAGAGTGCTCAGAGTGCTCATTAAGACTGCACAACACAACGTACAAATGCAAAGTAATGACTAGCAGCACATTAAGAACAAGACACCACCCAGCAGTTAAAAGGTAGAAAAGAAAGCTGAATCCATTTGAAATGTTGGAATATATAAAACACATGAAAATAAATCTCCTTCTCTAATCAGATTTGAAGCATGTGGAACTTAATGCCATCAAATATTTGATTTAAATCAAATCAAATGGGCTGAAACATTACAGAGAAGCCTAATGTTGACAGACACTGTAGACTTCATCCTACCAAGACGATAATCAACAAGTTGCATTTTCATTAAGGGAACTCATCAAAGACACATTTTATGCCTCTGTGAGTAATCTATAAGTACTTTTAGCATTTTTTTTTACCCTGCACATTACAGAGTTAAGCCACCACTGAGGAAAAAAACTCATTAGTTATAAAGAACGATTTAACCATCCAGAAAAATCCTACCAGCAGGATAATTAACTGTGTTTTCTTTTCAGCGCCGGATGAAACCGGGTAACAAGTATGTTAATGGATGCCTCCAAATGTGTCCACACATATCATAACTGAAGGAAGAGGCATGTAAATTAATGCTGAATCCAGAGATATCATGCGGCAAACAAGAGTGTCACAACGGCGTGTGAGCTCAGAATAGTTTTCATCAGACATTGTTAAAAAAAAAATGTTTATTACGAGGATTGGGCGTTTGGATAAGGATGCATTTTTAAAAAAGACAGTGAACAAGAGCTGGTGTGCCAATATTTGGATGCACAACACACCAGTACTGCACTGCAGACTGAACCACGGAATAACAAAAGCTGTTTTTCCAAGCTCAGGTGCGTGTAACAGGGCTGATCTTCCTATTGTGAATCCAGAGGCATTTAAAGATCGACCACACAGAGAACTTTAAATACCCCCACAGCTGTCCAGGATAAAACACCTCCTCCACCACCCTACGGGTTTCAAATTAAAGGCTGTCAAAAGTGAGGTGCTGCTGCTGACAAGGAACATAACAGTGGCGAATAGTTGGCAGCCAAATCGTATGTCAAATCGTATACCCAGGGTAATCCAGAGTTAGTCAAGCAGCACTTGCAAGACTTTGACGAGCCTCAACATTATGGGAAGTATGCAGAATGAGAACATCTGCAGGAAAAGTGTAATAAGAGTTTAATTACATTCGAAAAAAGCCACCCACTGACTGTCATTGTGCAGATTCATCCCTATAAACATCAGACTGCAGCAGTGTACTGGAGACCATCAGAGCTTCCCACAGCCTGCTGGATTTGTGGATTCATTATGGAGGGAGATCATTACACACTCCACACTGCACGTAGCACACACACACACACACACACACACACACACACACACTCACTCAGCTAACTGTGAAAAATTCATATTCTGCAAAACAAACTTCGAAGCAAGGACATCCGCTTGAAGGCTGAAACATGTGCTCGGTGACAATATGTTGAAGAGTCATTCTTCAGACCGAATGCACTGAAAGAGCACATCAGGCTGTGGAGTTTGATTCTGGTAAATGAGCTGTAAAGTGAGGATCATCAGCATCACTTTCATCAGATCTGACTTTTTGGGTTTTCCTGCTAAAGGGCGAGTGCCTTCATCAGGACCTTTACCAACACATGTGGAGGTTCTTGCTACTGTATGATCACCAAAACAGTGGTTTTCGTCATGGACGCCCACGGCTAACCCGAGGCACCAGATGGGTTCTTACACAGAACCATCTGGAAAGTCATCCTTGGAAACTGTTTGGAAAAGGGCAGGCACTTTCAAAAGAAATACTTGGCAGCTGATTGGATGAACCATCTGTTTATGACCGGCTAACATCAACCAATCAGCTCAATGAACCGTATGATGTAATGGGAGAAAACATTGTTTCTATCCACAAAAGCCTTCAGTGTTTTTGTGACAGGGCTGTTTGAGACCATCAGAACAACATATGGAAACAGATTATTTAACTTTGAGTGAAAAGTGAGTTTGCCAGATAGTAAAAAAACTGAAAAGATCACAGCTTGAACTTCCTGCGCCCTCAGATAACAATTCAATTACGCTGTTCCTCTATAGTTTAACCCCGGGATAATCAGAAAGTCAAGCATATAAAGCGAATGACAAATCAGTTTTTAACCTTGACAAAGAGGTTCACCTGGTGAGGGAGACACAGAGTAAACCTATACGATCTTGAGTTTACAGCCCCTGTCCGATGGGATAAGCTATCAGCTATAGTAACATCCCTCTTAAGGCATTCATGTGCCTCTTTATTAAATCTTCTTTCACAAGCTCTGACTGTAGGAGCTCAAAGGAAGGCCAAAATAAGATCTCAGCTAGTATTAATTAAAATGACACTACAAAGCGTTATCATAGTAATAGGAGTCTTATCCCTGGCTCCAGCTTTGTAGCCTCATAATATGAAATGGACCATGGCGCTTTGGAGGAGCTTGTGCATCAGTACTGTACATACAGGCTTTGTTCTTTAAATTTTCCCATTGGATGCTGGATTACTTATCTAAATTCACTAATACAAGAAAGTCAGACATTGGATTGGTTGATTGCAGGCTATATGTGACACCTTCTTCTTTTCATTTAATGCTGTCCAAGAGATGCTGGATGCTGACCTTTTCAGTTTTTGTATCAAGTATGAAGGTTTCTAAGACTGGGAGTGAAGCACCTGGGAAAATATTGTAACTTATTGGAGATTTTTACCCTTTCCAAAAATATAGCCCAGAAAATGTCAAAATAACTGCTAAACTTCCACAAGTTCTGTTGAGTTAAAGTTAACTGTATCTTCTTTTGGAAAGCAATGATTATGGAAAAAGGTTCATAAAACTCAATCTCAAATGCAATATTGTTTAATTGGCAGACACTCTTCGGGAACATGTTCATGTTAATTAAGTCAGTTTAGTTAAAGGGAAGAAAGGGATATAATTTGCCGTATTCACAAAGCACGGGGACAGGGCAAACATGTCAGAAGATAAGTCTGCCGATAAATGCAGATTACATATAATAAACCTTGTGCAAGAATCACTCATATGGATGAACCCTTTTTTAAGCATGTAAAAGCGATTTAAACGTACAATGTGTAATTTTCTCTTAATTGAAACAGTAACAATGGAATCGTGGGAGTTGTTGTCCTCACTACTCATTGCAGCCAGCAATTTCCTAGGAATCCTTTGGCATTTATCATCCAGGAGGTTTTTACCCAGAGCCGGACCATCCACAACAGTTTCCTCCTCTCCAAACAAACAACGTGAGTGATTATAATTGATAAAAGCACTGAATAAAGCAGTTTTACATTAAAATCAAACTTTCTCCAATGCTAAAAGGTAGGCAAACAGCATCCAGGACGTGCTGGAAGCTGAGCTGCTGCTAACATTAGCTTGGTTTGATTCTCTAAAGATTCAGTGAATTTAGTTTACTGAATTCGAAAGACTTTTATGGTCAAAATGTTAGATTTCAAGTGACATGCCCACAAATCTGACAGTGCTAAATGACATGCTACATGAACGGCCATGTGAAGCACAGAATGAAATCGAGTAGTCATGTAAATTTGAACAATCCTTTGTCAAAGACGACTCAGCTCAGAAGAACATTTTTACATTTAACCCTGTCTAGAGTGCACTCAGTCCCTCTTGATGAAATCCTGCCCAACATCATTTACTTTCACAAATCATAGTGGTGCTAAGCGTTTGTTCCTTTAGCAATCTGCTACGAGTTGACGACACACTGTCACAGAAATAAAGAGGCCAATACGTACATGCAGCCCTGTGGTTCAGAGAGTTTAACACTATGGTATAATCAGGTCTAGAGCAAGAAAATTCCTTGCTGAGGGAAAATATAAGTGACAATGGTAGCATGACTAACCGCTGTGAAAATGGAAATGGCAGAGAAACCCAACAGAGGGAAGATATTGTTCCAGATAGGGGACCTACAATTAAACCTAATGAACATGAAAAAGTGGTTTTCTGTTCGCTTTGCTGCAGAAAATGATAAATGATGGGTTTCAAATAGGCGAGGCAAGGCAATTACTAACAGGCGCTGTAGTAAAGAGAAAAGAATTTGTGAAATTGGAATGAACACAATTGTCTCATTATACAAGTCTGAGGAAACGAGGCACCGTCATTACGTAAAAACGTGTTCTCTTTTGAAGACTTCTCCTTGGACCTGTCTCCTGCAGGCACAAGATAGTGCACTGGACACAGACCAGCACAATGAATGAATGTCATCTCAGTCATGCTTAGTGCAGAAGCATGTGTAAAATGTGACCATTTAACAATCCAGTCTAGTAGTCAATGAAACTGAAAAGCTGCCATAATCCTTACAGGAGGTTCTTCTGCTGAGCTGGGCTGCAGCATCAGCTCTGAAACATCAGTGATGTTGTATTTTGGTAACCCTTGACAAGTGACACCAGTGAGCAGCCTCAAGCAGGAACTTGTCAGAGGCACTAACATTGAGGATCACTCTTCCAAATCAATGTGCCAAAGCACTTGTTGGAGTCCAATCTCAGTTTTTTATTCAAACCCCAGGAAGCTCACAGTTCAACATACCCTCAAACTGCACGCTGAGACGTTCACTGACTCTGAATTTATAATGAAAAGAAGAAACTTCCTCACAACTAAAATATCCTTTTAATCCACAGCCTTAACAACTCCTCGCAGACGCGATAAAGTCATTTTGATTTAAAGCTCTATCTATTTCCTCTTTAACGTACATAGCGCACGGTGCAATGTTCTCTCAAGCCAATTATTTCTCCTTGTGCTCCTCTGAAATGTTTCTTTTTGTGGTGTCAGGTTTGAGACAGTTCAGTCATGTAATTATCTGAGCATAGGGGTACACTAATCTCTCCAGTGACGATCAATAAGGGAAAAAAAGCTGACATGGAATGGATTTCTATATGGGAGTAAGTCATGTCTCTTCAGTAAACACATTAAAAGCACAGTGTAAGCCTTTAATCTTCCTGTAATAGGCTTCAGTAAAATTATATCCATGCTTTCTGTAACCATTGCTGTGAAACCATTGGGTCCTATTTCAGTATTATGATGTTACTTTATTTTATTTTTCCTCTATTGAGTGAGAATAAAAGACAAATCATGCCTGCATCCTTTGATGCTGCAGCCTGGGTATGGCAGTTTTTTACTTTATTATGTATTATACTAATAAAGCTAAACCCCTCCCCCAAACGGTGATTGTCCAATCATATCTTAACCACCGTAACGAGCCATGACAGCTTTCTGCATGACGCACCGGTAAGAACGACACTTGGCATTTGAAGAAGTCAGAGGGTGGTCTCGTTTTTTGAGCTTTTCCACAGCTAAAAGCAATCAATTAGATGTTCGAACAGCCACGTTTATTCTTTGTGGTTTTCAGGAAATAAAGTATCCTTCATGTTGCTGGCTGACTGTTAAATTCTTATCTTCAGATGCTTTGTTCATCCCCTGCACCTTTTGTTGTTTCTGACTTTTAGCTCTCTTGTAAAACACACACCAGCCACGATGAGACCATAGTTAAAATTAGAGCAGTTCAATCAAAACACATTAAAAATAAAGCGACTTTAAAGCGTACGTGTGGTCTGCACTGTTGCCGCGTTTAGTCGACAGCCAGTGAATACTTTATATGCCAGCCATGGCTGACTGCCTCAGATGACAAATTCAGGATTTTTTTTTTTTTTAATAACAAGCTCAGCTGTGATCCTCGGCCTCTCCTTGTGAATTTCTTGCTTTGTTCTTTTGACTCTGGGAGAAAAACAATGCTCCAGCACTGCCATGGGTTCTCGCCAAGAGCCACAGGAACATGAGAGCAGGAAGTTATCTGATGCTGGACTGACATTCAAGTGTTGTCCAGTGTGTCATAATAGAACTCAGCCGCACTAATGGTACATTGTATCCTCAACATAAAGCAAGACATCAATCTTCCCGCAGAGTCCGAGCAGGCCATTCATGTCACCGTGAGCCTCTTCTGCACGATGAATGTGAGACTTTCATGACCCTTCATGGGTTCTGGTTGCTATGTGACCTGTGGTGAGGTACTTGTTTGCTGTAGGGTGAGGGTCGCAGCAGTTTCTGCATGGTCAAGGTCATAGGTCCACTTCATAAAGCTGCTGGGTCAATAATGTGGCCATAAATGTTGATAAAAGTGATTGTAGCGCATTTGTATTCTGCTGGCAGAGGGGGAGCAGTCTTCCCTGATCGCTAAAGCTACCCAGGTTCCTGCCCTGGGAACCTCATACTGACAGCGTTTACTGATGGTCACAGTAAATCATTTCCCAGGGTCTTCATACACACACAGCATCATTTAGGTCATGACAATCATACATTAGGTGGTTTGTTATCATAGCCACTGTGTTTATATCAACACATATAATATAGCCTAACATTGTCTTTCTAGATCTTGTTCATGGGAAAAGAGACTCAGTAAAAGTCTGTCCTGCATACATGCAAACATTTGGAGCTGAAACGCTGCAAAACACAAGTCGAAATAGATAATAGTGGACTGAAGTTGAATTTTTTGAATATTTATACATTTTTTGTGGGCTGCACATCAGTGCAACACAGAAACAGAAAAGCCAACACTGTTCTATTTTCCAGCTGCAGAGCAGAAGCACATTTCTGAGCATGTGATGCTTTTTCTTATTTCAAATGGGAGTCAAATATCTGCAAAAGCTGTACTTCATGCTAAATGCTAACATCAGCATGCTAACATGGTCACAAAGGCAATGCTAGCATACTTTTTTCCTCATTCACCATCTTAGTTTAGCAAGTGCAGCTGAGGCTGCTGGGACATTCATTTGGGAAATAAGTCTGGCATATGGAGTTTACACTAAGAGCAGATGCATTTGCTAACATACCAATGTAGCAGGCAACCTGCTATAACACATTAATCCCAGAGCTGATTGTGCAAAGAAGTGCTGCACTATACAGAGAATATCTTATAGCAGGATTCAGCGAGGCCCAGGGGGTTTGCCTTATCTAAAATGTGCAAAGCGCATTCTGTGCTTTGAAAATAAACTGCAAGAAGAGGAGACTCCTCTTCACGGTAACAGACAAAATGTGCACCAAAACATCCCATCATTCTCTCCGTATGACCTCTGCAGGGATTATAACACCAATTGTGTGCAATGACTGATACATGTGATGCTGGATCCTGCCTCATCGGTTCTGCTCAGCGGCATCATGAATGTGGCGATGGGATTTCAGCGCTTCTTGTCTGATGCACGGGGAGTTGTTGAGTATTGATGGTCCACGAGAAAATGATACAACTGAGTATCTCTCTATCTTCTCCTCAGCGCACCGCTTACAAAGCATTGGTCGCGCTGGTTGTTTCAAATTACAGTCTGACTTGACTTGATTATGCTTGCCTGCCTTTTCAGATAGCTGTATAGATATCTGTGGGTGCAGATCCCAGCGGGTGCATTTCTCCCTCTGTAAGCAGTCTTACCTGCTAATGAGGAGGATGGTGAACACAGTGCCTCCAGATACAGAGAAAGCCATGGCTGCCGAAGGAGTGGAGACGCCAGGTGGAGTTTATCTGGAATAAAAGCACACAAAGGACAATGGGGTGCAATTTAGCGGGATGCAATCATAGATTCAGAAAAAGACTGACTTTCTTCCCTCTGAAACCAAGATTGTTTGATGCGTATCAGCAAGGATACAAGATAGGAACTGTACTGATCCAGTAACTCCCACTTCTTCCCTTTTCAGGAGCAGTTTTCAACCTGAATCCACTGGCACACAACACAGATGATCTGTGCCTCCTTTCCTATTTTTAATCATTTTTTTTTTTTCCTGAGATGATATCTATCACCCAGGTAACACTGGTTTCTCTTGGTTATCTTTCACAGATTCTCTCTCAGACACTGAAATGTAGGACAGTTTTTCTGGAGGTATTTTTAAATCACACGATAGCGAGCTACAGCACTGATACGCCTGAGGGACGGTCTCTCAATGGCACAATGACCTCTTGTTACTGACTCCAAAACTGGCGCTGTATGTGAAAACTAATAAAGCTTATTGCAGTTTCCTTCAAAGACAGTCCTCTTACTTCCTATATCTCCCTGCTGCCTCTCCTTCTCTCTCCCTAATGCATCCTCTGAGATGAAAGCAGACAGAGAACCTTCAGAGACCACAATGACTTAACCACAGAGACCCCACTAATGTGGATGGCAAGACTGGCTAAGGAAATATTTAAAGTAAAGTTGAAGGCAAACTTTTGCGGCTTCGGTGTTAAATGTGGTTTCACAGTGGCGTAGGCTTGAACTACTGTAAGACCTGTTGGTGGTAAATTTATCGCTTTGGCTACAGCTCTGGTTACATAATACACCATGTGTGGTTCTGTAGCAGGTAAAGCGTGGCACATTATCACTGTTGGGGTTAGCAGCGCACCTGACAATGGAATTTAGCACCATGACGGTAATGTCTTTATGTGCTCATGGTAGTCTGAGGTAGTTTAAGCAGCTTTGGACAGATTTCCTGACACTAATTCTGAGCGTTACGGCCCTCCACGAGCTGCAATATTAGTAGCCAAGATAGCACACATCATCCAAAACACATGCACTCACTGATAATTAGGATTTGTCTACATGCATAATCAGCAGCTTTGATCATAAGCGAGGAAATGCACTGGCGGACTGCAACGAGTGACATGAGCGTTCCTGACAGAAGTGCGGGAATGTTTCACTCACTGCTGACGAGCTCATTCAACAGCCATGCATTATGACTCATGAGCATCTCAGTCAATGTAAATAATGCATGCATTCCAAATGCAGCATACATTTTATAATTGACAGTTCCCCTCTCTTTATATATATATTCTTCAAATAATGCATAACAAATCCCACAGCCACAAATGACACTGGATGTTTTTCTTTTCGTTCGTTTTTCTCTATTTTCTGCTTATTTGTCTGTGCTCCAGCTTCCCTCGCCATCAGAATCAAGACTCTGGCTTAGAGCTGGAGCAAGTAACTGTACATTGACTGCCCACTGCTGTTACTACCTGGGTGAAATGCAGAGAACAGTGATCGATGAACACTGACGCTAGTACAGGTATATACAGTAAGAAAAAGGAAACTACAAGAGTGAGATGGAGATGCAAACATGTCTAGACCAAAACTGTAAAATTGTAATTTCCAGTGCTATTATAATGTGGTGATGTGGTGAAGTACATAAACAGCACCTCATCAAACAGCTGGTTCCAGCTCAGGTCACGCCTCAAACTGGGCAGTTAACCAATCATACTTAAGGATTGTGACCAATCAGATTTCAGGAGCCTTCATGTAGTTTCAAGAAAGAAAGTTAGAAAGATTTTAGTGCAAGAAACAAATAATTCCAAATGTCACATTGTCAAAATATAATACGAAACACCAAACCACAAAGCAGTAGTCTATTAACAAGCAGTCAGGCGCCCATTGTCCCTTTAGTTGTGTTTCATAGCGATTTGTCCTCAGCTATTAGTGAGTTAAGCAGTGCCTTAAAATCATTTAGGAGAGTAGCGCACCATGAATTTGACTTGACTTTATTCTTCTCTTGTGGAAGCTTAACATTAAAAAACCAGCATGGACTGAGCATGCCAAGCAGCAGCTCAACAGCACATGCTGTCTGCAGCAGACCAGTAAAGGTGTTATATGAGTGAAAAGGGACATCACCATCATTTAAATCATTCAAATCATTCAAATCATTTGTTTTACAGCTGTTGTTTTTGCAAAGGGTCAGTTATCATATTCCCGTGTGCGCCCACATCGTCACCGACCTGCCAGTCACAGAAAACTGAGCTAATGAATGCATGTGCTCCATTCGCACCCCAGGGTGCACCAGTTGACGGTGATTTAAGCTCAATGAAAAACCAAGTATAAAAGCGTCACTTTTAGGACCGCTGCACTGTAGACAGTATAAAACTGGGCTGCAAGTCAAACACGCTCAGTGAGGGGCAATGGTGGGTATGTATTTTCAGCAGCACATATTTTAATACAAGTACATTAATATTCCTGCTCTTCCAAAAACAAATTAAAAGGTGCTATTTTATATGTTAAATACTTCAATTGCATGTATTAGAAATTCTGTTCATCCTTCACGGCAATTCATGCTTGGACCCCTACAGGGGAATGCCATTATAAGTCATTATCTATACATGCAGCATGGTAATGCATTTAAAGGCCTGAATGACGCCCACTCACATTAAAGAAATTCAATCAGTCCTTCACAGTAACCTGGGGAGCTGCAGGGGGGAGCAGGGATACATTTCTGGAAACATGTTTGACTTAAACCAATAATTCACTGAATATGTGTGACACCATCTCCACATATTTACCCCCACACTGTCATTAAGATAGGAAGAGATTCCTTGTCTTAACAATGGTATAAGATCTAAAATACATACCAAGTTATTTTAAAAAATGCAAGATTCTGGGTGTGAAGTGATGTAAAGTGAGTGTATGATATCAGACACTGTCACTGCTAATACAGTAGGAGTGGGAAATGCCCTAAAAAAGATCATTTGCATGCTCTAGTGCTTAGATGGCAGGATCACCCATCACATATTGATTGATAAGTTACTTTTTGCTAGAAAGTCAGGCAAAGCCTCAAATGAACAGAATCCATGCAACAGGCTGGCAACAAGCTAACAATATGCAGACCAGTGCTTCAGAATAAAGCATTGACAATGTCTACACATGAATCATACCAGAACTGTTTTAAAAGATTACAGCTGCTTTTAAATCAAAGTCTGTGACTACCATCATGAAAATGATTAGACATCAGACTGTCTGCGTCTCTGTCTGTACGTGCCCTAGTTTCTCAGTTGAGAGCATCTGATGGGTGAGACATTTAATTACAAAACTATATAATAAGATTTTTTGTTTTGTTTTGTCACTATGAGGTGTAATTGGATTCATCTGTCACCGTCTGCAGAGGACTTTTTGATCTTATGGCAGAGACAAGCCTCTGTGGTCATATTTCCCATTTACAGTCCACAGCCTCTGAATAAAACACACTTGTAAACAAATACAGATGCAAAACGGTGCGCACAGAGAACCGGCTGCTGACTAACAATGTTTTCACCCTGATCTTCAAAGTACCAAATATTTGCTTACTTGTTATTTTAGGAGCTGAGACCGTGATTTATCAGAGCCCCAGGTCATGCAGAGTTCCATCTAAAGCTCACTTATCTCCACTCCTCAGCCCGTGTTTGTCTGTTAAATCTGTCCTGGCATCGGCCCCGGCTCATTGACCGTCCAGATAAAGGACAGTCCATCGTGGGAGGATGGGTAACACCGAAGTGAAGCCTGTCTTTCAGCTGTGACTCCAACTGATTTTAAGCCAACTTGAAAAGGGCAGCAGCAAATATAAAAAGATATGTCAAGCAGAACTGAGTCACTTCACCTAATTCTCTGGCTTTTCTCTCCTTTGTGGCTCTTCAAGGTACTTTATTCTGCATACTCGGTGAGTCACATCAATAACATGACAACCTTTGTGGCCTCCAAGCTGCTAGTCCATACCCAAAATCACCCCTTCCCCCATTTATTCTCATTTCTCTCTGTCCTACCCATGGCTTGCTGAACGATGATGATGATGTTAACAAGAAAAGCTTTTCCATGCATCGATTGCTTTTGCTTGATGCCTGAAATGGAACCAGCAGGCACCAAAACCACTACAACATACAAAAAGGCAATCATAATTGCTGTAAATATGGTGTCTGGTTAGCTAATCACTGTCCTGTTAATTATATTACATAAACAATATTTTCATATGCTACACATCTTGTTTGCAGGTCATTACAAACTAAAAGCTAGCCGTGCAAGCTAAGATCTAGTAATGGCCTGTTAGCACGCCATGAGCTACAGTGACGCTCCATTTGTTAGCTGCCATATTCCGGTCACACATGCAAAAACTGCTTTTACAGAGACTTATAGAATAGCCCAACAGCTAAACTATGGTTGTGTCCAAAATGTCTGTCTTCTTCCCTCATTTACTGTTACTGACATAATAAAGTAAGGCTGCTCTTTTTTTGACATGCTATAGCTGGAAAAACACATATAATTTAATTTTATATGATTGCTGCTTTCCAATCCAGTGAGTGACGGCTGTCCAGCATAGTTAACAGGGACTCCATTAATGTTATCAGGTACACCTGTGCTTTTCTTGCTTGGACAAACCCAAATCTTTTGCTGTGGAAAGGGCTTATTCATACATGTATCAAAGCAAAGGGATTTCAGCAGAAGTGCACTACAGGCACCAACTAGGAAAAATATATTCTTTGTGTCATGGTCTTATTTTGAAAAGTTTTTCCCTTGTGTGTTTCCGTGTACTTGTTTCCTGTCTATGATTAGTTCATTGGTTTCACCTGTGTCTCATTTGCCTGCACTCCAGGTCTATTTAAGTTGTGTTTAAATTTGCTTTGTTCTTTGTCGGTTCATTTGCTGTGTTAGCCTTGTTTCCATATGCTTTCCCCTCGTGATCATCGTGAGTTTGGATTTCTGGTTTTTGAATTGTTTTTTTTTTTTTTTGATTTTGGTTGCCTTGTCTTGTTTGGACCGATTACCTGGATTTTGACCCTGTCTGCCTTGACCATCCATAAGCCTAACCCCTTAAATAAACTGTTTAAATATCTTTGCCCTTTGCCCCTGTCTGCATTTGGGTCCATCTCTCCACATGAGAGAGGTGGCCTTGACACCTTGATGTTTATTTTTCATATTTCGTTTTGTCTCTCTCAGGTTTTAAAAACTTTAATGGGTGCACAAATCCTACTTCTTTTCTTCTGATATTAATTTGGATTCCTCAACTAAATTTAAATCTGTACATCTCACTTCAATTTTTATGTTTAGTGACAGATTATTTGGGCATTTAATACTGGGTCAGCAGCCCATCGTGACCAAATGATTGCAACTGATAACAAAAAACCCATAAAATTTATAATGACATTGGATTGGTGCATTTCCACTTTATGGGCCTTACCTTTCTTTTAGAAGATCTAGTGAACCAGTTTATTGAAGGACTTGGTCTGGTCTTTGATGGTTATCCTTCTGGTAGGGCACCCTGATCTAGCTACTTAACAAGTAATCACCACTTATACTTTACTAGCCCATGATCTGTTTTGTCAGTAAAGGCCAGATTTGACCATACTTTAGCGAGTGATTGCTTTGGATATATTTTGAGAATAGTATTATCTTGTCTGGTCCCATCTCCAAGAATCAGTGATACCATCTAAGCCTTACAGCTTCAGCTCATCTGGTTTCATTTCAATCCAGCAGTTTTTCACCCAGCTTTATGGTTTCTTGATGAATCCATGTCCGCATGAAACAGACTTGTCAAAAATTGTTATAGAGCTCTTATTAGAAATGTACAAGATTCAGCATAGAGAAAATAAAGAAAAAACAAAAATTTAAATGGTAGAAAAAGAGAAGAAATAAAAATAGTAGATAAAATCATGATTTGCAAAAAAATATTTACTTAGAGGAGACTAAAAAAGATAATGACTCAGATAGCCTTATTTCCTTTTGCACATCATTTTATCATTGCCCTGATGGCAAAGGCTCTGCCCCTTTTAGTTTTGAGTCTGGATTTTTGTAACGATAGAACACCAAAGTCTGAGAATTTCAAACGACACATGGGTTCATAAAGGACTGAAAGGTCTATAAAAGGCCATCAAGAGCCTTAAACACAATCAATAAGTTCTTAAAATCAACCAAAAAACACAAAGGGAGCCAATTTTAAAAAGCTGTGATCACATCTCTGTTTTCCAGTAGAATGTCTAATTTCTGCATTCCTAGAATTCAAAATAGATTTTTTTTTTTTACAATATTTCTAAATTTATACAAACATGGCATCCGACGTAAAACCTTTGTCAAATTAAACCATGCGAATCACAAGAAGACTGAGGTCTGTAGGTACAACGTTGTGTCATCCGCATAATATTCAAAGCTGTCTACGTATGTCTCCCCAAGGGGAGCATATATGTAGAGATAGAACAAAAGTTGCCCAAGAATTGACCCCTGAGGCACACCAAAGCTGATAAGGGATAGATATATAGACAGACTCATCACTTGCCTCAATCTAAGTTTTTTATATTAATAAAAATTCCACAAGATGCATAGAATCAAGCCTTCAAAGAATGTCAGAAATGAAAGCCAGCTTAGAAATGAGAAAATATATTAAACTAAGGTGAATAAAGATATGATGAAAAGTCTGCCAATAGGAAAAAAGTCCTGACACAGCCATTCTGTCACAATCCACACGTAAGTGTCAGATCTTGAATCAAGTTTCTATTACCAGTAACAACAATAAGTGATAATGGCTATGTATAAGGACAACACATTAAACAATTAGGAGTCAATATATTGAAAAACAGCAGAAGTCAGTGTTTGATTTTTAAACAAAATGATATCTGACACATTTTTTTGATACCACTCTCATTTCTGTAAGATGAATATGAAGCTGCAGCAAGCTGTAGCAACAGTTTGTTATGTAAATTGCAGATGTTCCCTAAATGTTTGACAGGGAGACTGAGTGGTGAGTGGTTGCCACAGTTTACTGATGTTCCTTGAATGCCTCATATGCAGGCTACTGCTGTTACTGGTGTTTTTGCTGCTCTCTGTGCAGTTAATTTTTGAAAACAGGGCATGCGATTTGGTTTAGTTTTTTAAAGAAGGGGCATTCAAGCCACACTCTGGGGCATCCACGGCACTGGCTTTTAGGCCGTGGTATAATCCCTGTATATTAAAGTTATGAGTAGAAATACGCTATGTATCATTCCTCATTCTTGAAACCCAGTGTACTTTCTATTTTTTAGGTTTGTTTTTCCGGATTCTACAAGTTCATTGGGGAAAAAAATAGCTGTCCAACTGCGACTACTGTGAGAGTAATGGTAGAGAGCAATGGAGCATTTTACTGTGTGCTAGAAAAGTTTTATCTGTTATTAGAGGATCTTAGTGGCATTGTCAAAGTAGGGTCTTTAAGGTTCCTGCCACCATCTTACCAACATATCTTATTATATAAAAGTGACCTGACTCTGTGTTCTTGCCTCCCATCAGGGACATTCTCAGCCTGCTCTGTCTTTTTCTGTCTTTCAAACAACCATGGCACTGTCTCACAGAAACAGTAGGGACCCTGTGGACTTCATCTTGGCAGAGGCCTCTCCTCCCCTGTTTCATCTGCGAGTTTAGAAGCTTCAATTGCGGCTCTGAATGACTGCTACTTCTCATCATCCCAGACAGGTCTGTAGTGTCCATCACTCTGTATTATTATTGGGGTGAATAAGGATAGCAGTGCAGCCGCTCAAACACACAGTGGAGCAAATCTGCAGGCTCGCAACTACAGCAGTGATGATAGTGGTGAGGATGATGATAAGGAGGGATCAGAGTATGTATAAGCCAAAAAAATGGAAATTATTATAATTTGTAGATGTGGTGGTGGTGGTGATGGTTGTGTGGCAAGGGTGTGTGAGCGGGTTTAAGGAAGCAGCGAGTAAGCTTAGTGTAGTAAAGACTGGATAAGGCTAACAGCTAGCCTGGATCAGTAGAACAAAATCCACATCGAACATATTCACAAACTGATAAAAGCTCATCCATTTTTCCCACAGTGTTACACAACTTACAGCTTAAGGACTTCAATGGACAGTGAAACTCTAGGTTCAATCAAAAGACAAACATCAGTGGATTATTGGTTACATCATTAAATATCTGATTCCTAAAGAAGTTAAACATGCAAGCCTGTGTTCACAAGGACAGCGTAAGAGAGAGATCAGCTACTTCGACTAAGGTGCATTTTAGTAAGGAAAATCCAACCAGCAAGCTTAATATTTTGTTGATGATAAACTCTGACGGCAGGTGCAGCCTGATTACACCACTGAGACAGTTAGAGCCTGCAGCTAAACTTAATTCATCTCTGGATTTGGAGTTAATTGTGGATAAATTTGCAACTATGACCCTGTGTTTTGTTCCCTGAGTTGGTCATTTTAGATCTGTGATCGTAGTTCGTATGTGTGAACTGTTAGGCCCGTGAATATTGTAAAATTTACAAAATGTGATTTCTTAGACAGGAAGTTAAAGTAACTAAACCTGTTATTTAGTATAACATAAACCTACAGGTTTGTGACATTAACCTGGAGAATGTTGTGGGTCAGTGTTACTGTATGTCACTATGTATGTTACTATTCAGACATCTAACTTTTGTCAATCCACATGTCTTTATTTGGCTTATTCACAATCTGAGTTTTCTGTTGGTAGTTAATTGGGTTCTCATTTTAAACCATCTTGATCTTGATTTGATATCATCGAGTGTGACAGGGGCTCAGAGGTAGAGTCCACCAATCAGAGGACTGGCGATTCTGGCGACCTACGTAAAAGTTAACCTTACACATTTTGTTTCTTTGTATCTTTTCATTCAATGTTTTGTGTAGAAATCTGTCATTCTAATCAAGATAACTGTCCGTTATCAGTTTTATTTGTCGGCCTCGCCCAGTGGCCGCCCAGTGGCATCATCATACACTGTTTACGCAGGAGTCACCTCAACTTTCAGCCATATTATCACAATACTTTTAAGGTCATTTTTAACTGTGTATTTCGACTGGGTGAAGGATTTTAGTCAACAGAGATTTAGATGTTTATTTACCAGAGAAATAAGCTGAGCGGCTCAGCTCAGCAGCACCCAGTGTCCACCGGACAGCACGGGAGAAACTGCTTTGTTCAGGGCTTGTTTGCTGTGGAGAGGAGGAGAACTCCCAGACCAAAACCTCAATGACAATGAACACCATAAAAAATCCTGCATGGGAGAAGCTGACTGCACTGGTGGTGAAGAAACCCTCATGATTCCTTCCTCCTCCACCAAGTCTCCTTAACTGACTTTTGTTGTCACTTTGATTTTAGAGAAATAAGGGAAATTACATATTGTATGTTTAATGTTGCACGGGAGTGAATGCTGCCAACGTGTCCAGATCTCTAAAACCTTCCGTCACTGGTTACTAGCCAATGATGTGGTCATTTCGGTCGTAGTTACTACATTTTATGAGACAAATGAGCCCAAATCGATTTCACGTTTTCACTTCTTTGAGGTTTTATGAGGCAATGTTAATTAAGGTTAAATTCAACTATTTAACTATTTATTGATTACTCCCGATGGGAATAAGCAGATTTACCAAAACGTCAGACTATTCATTGAAGAGAGAATGACTAATGAAGCTACGCTGGACTCAGTCACAGTCCACAGAAACATACTCCTTGAAAATGCTTGAGAGCTTCTGGTCCATCAAGAGCACACCCCTGGGCTTTGGCCACACTTCACATGCAATCACATGTAATCCTTGAAAAGAAAAGCCTGGGGGAGACCGGTTGATCTGAAGACACATCTGGACACTGTGACAGCTTGAGTATGGACAATACCAGAAGGATTTATGCCATCAGATTATATTACTGATGACACATGACACTGTGCCACTGAGTCAAGGCGACATCCCAGAAGACAAAAACCAGAAAGTGACAACTGCTGGCGTGATGCACCTGCACTGACCTAATGACTCTGAACCGATGCTTTGAATTCAGCGCCAAAATATAAAAAGCACCAACAAGTGAGGCCGGAAGGTCTGCAGCTGACATAAAAGATGGGCTCCAAATGAATCACCAGCCGCCGATTCCAGTGACACCGTGCAATGTTCCCATTTAGCTTGGAGACCACAGAAAGCAGTCAATACATAGGTAAAAGAAGCAGAGAGAGAATACAGAGAAAAGGGAAAAATCAATACAGGGAGGAAAATGAAAACAAAGACGACGCTGTCACGCATCCAATAAACGAAAGCTACTGCAATTCTTTAATTGTGTTCTTTGACGCTGCCACTTTTTGAATTTGACCATGTTGTCCACCTGACAGGAAAGGAAATCCACTCCCAGCTCTGGAGTTTTGATGATAACAGAGAGCCTTTCCATTATCTCTACACAACTCTGTTTATGTAAATCTCATCCCCCTGCCTTCCTGTGCCGCCTTGTGACTGCTGGCCTGCACTGTGAGGGCAAAATCGGAAAGGCAGCTGGCAGCTTATACCCAATGAGTGCACAAAAAAAAAAACCCCGCACCAATTAAGAGTGCTTTACAATCTGTGCTTATTCTGCCGATTAGAGGCATTATGATTGTGGTAAATATAGTTTGAGAAATTAGAGGCGGACTCGGGGAAACTCATCACGGAGGCTTCATGGAGCATTAGCGTGATTTTAATTAGATTTTATCACGGTGGAATCATAGCATCGCTGGGAGCATCCGTCTGTTGACTTGACAGCTTAACTGCTTTTATCTGATGCAGAGCTGCTGGGGAAAGATAGGCCAAAGTAGACATCCCCGCTGATAAGAAGTATCTAATCCAGCAGGTTAGACTGTCTACGAGCTGCAGTGGTTAACACCGATAAATTCTTCCAGTAAGACCAATAAAGACATAAACAGGCTGCACATTTCCCTGATGGCCTCTTATAAATGAATTCCTGACCTTCACCCTCTAGCCACTTTGATAACTGCCATCCTTAAGATCCTGTACGTGCCCAATTAAAGGCTGCAGCTTGCTTTATGAGCTTGACCAGAGTAATATTCCTTCCCATTATAAACTGAGCGCAATCCCCCCCCCCCAAAAAAAACGGCCTCTGGGGAGAAAACAATCAGCGATTGTGGGGCTCGCGTGGTTAAGCGAAAACTTGTTAACCTCCTAACCCCCCTTCACATCGACAAAGAGCGTCATCTAAGCACTGGTGCACCAGCATCTTGCACAGGCAGAATTAATTGAAAGGAGCACAATTTAGGTGGGAGACGCGCGCGCACGCTGAGGCGCCCGCGTATAAACGCACACACACACACACACAGACGATCCATGTATTAGGCTGTTAAATAACACCCTGACTGACTGCAACATTTGACTACGCAACAACATTTTTAAGAGATTTTTGGATATTTCTCAAAGAAAAGATCACCTCCCGCTTCAAAGTTGGTCTCGTCAGCGGACTTTTGTATCCAGGCTGCGATCAGACAGCCAGCTTTGTTCAAAGGCGCACGGGTGAGGAAAAAGCGCACGAGCAGACAACAAACGTCTCCAAAATTCGAGGCGCAGAAAACCCTCACAGATGCCCCCGTCATTTTAAACAAGACAGCAGCGGGCTAATGAAGTTAAAACCCGAACTTTACCTGTTACCGCAGATCGCCGCGAGCATGTCACATACAGTATGTCAGCGCATCCTGGGAATAAGAGTCCGTAACGTAAGTTTTCCCTCAGATCGGTGCGATGGTAACCGTGACTTCCATCCAGTTAAAGACGGCACCTGCTGATCCGCGCATACATATGCCCGCACAAACAACTGGTTGTGCTCTGTCAGCGGATTCCCATTAACCACTATGGGCTGGACGCGCCGCTGCGCAATGACGCACGCCATGGACTCGCAGCTGATTTGGAGTCTCCAAAGCTGCCCAAGATGAATGCCCATAAATATGTCATGATGATGTCTGCTGTGCGTTACCCTTACATTACATTACGGAAATATATGTATTTCACGTCGCAGCTAAAACCACAGAGGAGGTTTCATCTTTTATTACCTCATTCACGCGAGATTAAGATTGCTTAAAAGGGCTCTTAGTTAATATTTGCTTCAAACCCTCATCAGCGATTCTCATCTTTTAAATCAAAGAGATCGTAGTGGAATAATGGAATCTGTATTGACGCACAACACATGCACTGTGTTATCACCCATCTCTATTTTGGTACTTTGAAGAAATCAAGTGACAATAATCCTGTCAGTGCACGTTTAACGCTTCGCAGCAGCACTTAAAGCTATTATACTTTGTAATCAGCTTCACGGAGAGGGGGGGAAAAAATAGCTTGCTCTAAAAAGAATTCAAGAACGGAGACTCGGGGGCTTCAAGTCAGAATGGAAGACCTTGTGCCAAGGTGTTCGCTTCTGATGGATGGAGCTCGACAGGCGTCCCGAGGCCTTACCTCTTTGCCTCCGCGTGGGTGTACCAGGAACACTTCCATCCAAAACGCCCCAAGGGGAGAGATGAGCGGTCAGTCAGGCAGCAACTGATCCAATCTTAGTTCACATGTGCGCCATAACTGTTGGAGCTCAGTCGCTGCATGGTAGGGCAAGAGAGAGCCATAGTGATTACAGAGAGACTAGCGTTCAAGCGGGAAAGGGTTAAAGCCCTTCTGTTGGCAAACAGCCATTCAGCTGAAGCATGCTTAAGCAGGACAGTGATTGCCATCCACACATGGCTGTATTGGCTTCCACCTCCAGCGACGCTGCTCTCTAGCTGACCCAGACCTCTGACCTTCCCGTGGAAAACGGGAGATAAGGGAAGATCCCCTATGGGGATCATTAAAGCATTAGCAGAACAGAGCTTTACACCCAGCATATCCAGCATATACTGTATTTCAGAGAGGCAGAGACTCTCTGGAGGCATTTGACTGGTTAGGTTCAATGAATTAAAAATAAAAAAAATAACTGTCCTGTGGTTTCCAGAGAGACTGAGAATTTGACTGAGAACAGAGCCTGACAGCGAGAGGGTCTGACATTTGAGCAACGTCATTCACACTTTTAACTCATTTACACGTACGGGTGCCAGGAGGTGCTCAAAAACCTAAAGGTCAAAGTCAGGTGACCTGGCAGCTCATGCAGTGTAAATGTGACATCTTAAGGTTGAATTTGATCCAGCACCTTAGTGAGATGCCATCCTACCTGTCAGCCACTATCATCTGTATCTATTCTTAGAAACTGTAGTAAAACACATGGCTTTACTTTTTACATTAAAATATCATCAATCTAAGGGTAGGACTCCCTTGAAAGTCAAAAGATAAATCTAAGTGGTCAGTGATGATAAAGCAACATGAATATCTTTACAATTTTATCTCCTCATATCTTGATGAGTTATTGCAAAACGAATCTGAGGTGGAAAATGTATTTTGTACAGTTTTTCTTGGTTGGTCTGTTGTCCTATCCTCACTCACGTTCACACCAAATGTGAGTGCTAAATCACAATTGGCCACATAATGACTCCACTTGTCATTGTGTGGATTCAGTTTTCGTTTAAGTATGTTGTATTTTCATCAGCTGTTTGTGTTCATCCTGCGCTGGCATGGACACAGTTGTTCATTGGGTAAGTCGCTGCACGCAAAAGGCCACGTACATCAGGCACTGCAAGAGAGAGCCTGTGTGGTGTGTGTCTGGAGTGACTCACTTCCCTTTCCACAACTGACAGGTGACGGAGAACACATGATGTCAGTCCCATCCCACCGAGGCAAAGTTGTGCAGCACTAAATGCTCACAAGCAAATGTTAAGAGTTCCAGCACAGTGTTGCAGCAGCAGATGCATGATGGGTGTGATACAGCTGTGTGTTCCACCGTAATAGACCATGTAGAGAACCATGACCTAAGTACAGCTAAAATATGTCATAGCCTCTAATGTGGTGCTGATCATACAAGTCTACATGTAACTGCACAGTACAGCACTGTATCCCTGTAACCTAATCATTGTGTGCTGTAACATCTCAGACATAACCATGTAATTCATGGACTGTCCCTTTAATTTATAAATTCTTTCCACTTTCCCTGCGCATTTGTCCCAGTGTCCCACTCCAAGTTTTATTTTCAATATGTATGAGTGCACTCTCAGACCATATAATCAAATGTGGGATACAGGTTCTGCTGTCACAGTGGATTGCCTTTGGTATCCTACGCTATTGGTTTGACGCGCACCGCTGTGTCTTTCCTTATCGTGCAGAGAGTGACGGAGCCGGATGCAAATGACACCCCACGTGTGTTCGTGTTTGTCAACAAGGGCGGATTCAACCTGAACAAAGTCAGACGGCGTGGCGAGAGCATCGCTGGGAGGAAAGACTGGATACTTAATAAAATATGAACACTGTACGTGAATATGAAGAGGAATGAACTAGTGTTTTCTTCTTATTTGTGTTTCCAGGAAATCAGTGGTCAGAAGGTGTTCTACATTTCCTGACACTGTTGTGGATATTGACGCACTTTGTGTGTTTCCATTCATGCGTTTGTTATTGGCTACTTCGCGCAGACGATATAATGTCAGACTTGGAGATGGCCCTCGGCACAATGAGCTTTGAGTTTTGGGTCACGAGCCAAAAAAGTTAGAAAATGATGACTTTTACAGGCATATTGGTGTCATAAAACGGAGGAAAATGAAGTGTGGATAGCTAAAACACCAATTTTCAAGTGATTGTTGAGAGCTGCTGCTGATTAAAAGCCAGCCTATCCATTCATCCATCCCGACATCAACAAGCAAATGAAATTCGCGGCTGATTAACAACACTAATTTCTTATTGTGTTCCATCTACGCAGCGTTGCTTCACACTGTGCCGATATTGTTGCCACCTGCCGCGCATCGCTGTCCTTGTAGTATGTTACAGGCTTAATGTGTTCAGAGCATCCTTGAGGTCTCATCATGGGAACCCACCCCAGCACCCCCTGCTTCCTCCCTCTCCTGTAATTTCTTATGCATGTAGAAGCGAGGGACGGTTGAGAAGATGAAGCTGCTAACCTGAAGGCCATCCACCTCTCAACCTTTTCCTCCGCCGACGGTCCCCCTCGTGATGAACCCCCCTCTCATCTTTCCCTGTCACATTTGAATCCTGTTGGGGTGTTTCACCACGTCCACCTGAGCCCTCATTCATCTGCCGCTGCTGCTTTCACCGAACCATTTCACCCAGGGTTACGTGGCCATGTGCATGTTTTATGCATGATTTATGTGGCCTGTGTTCTCCGAGTTCCATCGCTTAGTACTGGCTCACCAGATTAAAGGTGAACCCTGAGACCAAAACCCTCACGCATTTGTCCAGTGATCCCTGGAGCTCTCTCGGGGTCAAGTGTTTGATACATTATTCATATTCAATTGGTCACAAGCTACTGTGTATGCAGATCTGATGAAGATATTCACATTTTTCCAAGTGTGGCAGTGACTCAAGTCTCTGGCAGTGAGCGTGTTACAGTTGCCACTCGAGCATTGCGGAGTGTGTCTGTCTTGTCCAGCTGTTTAGCATTTGACCACAGTGCTCACAGAGCTTGCAGGGATATTAGCATGGTCATGCATTACGCAACGTCTCAGCAACTACAATCTTTACATTTAAACAATTCCTGTATTTAAAAAATGAGTTTTCAATCAGTTGCAAGGTGACCTTGCCCTCCCCGGCTGGGTGATGGATTTCAGCGCAAAGCTCCAGAAATCGCTCATCCACGATTTATTGCACAAGCGCAAGAACATGGGATTTGCAGTTCCATGTCATCAAGCATGGTGTTTACTGCCCTTGACCTGGAAAAGGTGAAGATCTATATCTATGTGGCACCAATTCCTGTAAAACAACAATAACCCTTTATTTGGAATAATTCAGAACCATGGACAGCGAATATATGCAGCAAGAGCAGTTGGATTCAATATTAGATGAATGAAAAAATAAATAATTCTATGAATAAAGTGAGTTAAATGCTGAAACTGCATAAAATATAAAGCAATAACTTGTGAAAAGACTGAAGAAATCATTAAAATGATTCATTTTCATAATAACATTGCATTTGATCTTTTTTTTTGCACTTTATTTCATTGTAAAACATAAGCATTAATGACAGTTGTGTTGTCACCTCCCTCTATTCGCTGTTTGTTTGTTTGTTTTTGCTGTGGCAGCTGAACGGTTTAGTCACATTACGCTGGTAATGGCAGCAGTTGTCGACCTTGCAGGGGAGGGCTGAGAGGTAAGAGGGTGGCGACAGGACCACTGTCGTGAAAAATGCTATCATGGAGTAAGAACACTGACATTACGCACTGCTCCGTTATGAGTGACACAGTGTTTCCTGTGATTATTTATTTGCCCGTCCAATATTGAAGACTTATGGGCTCCATAAAGCTGCAGTCACTTACAGCAGCGGGGTCAGAGAATCATATTAGTAGTAAAACATATTGCGTAACGTGGTGACAAAACCTCTGGCTTGGCTCATACGGGATATGCACAGAATAAAAATGTATAAACAGCAGAGATATATGCATAACTTCAAGAGGAAAATAAAATACATTTTTCCATACAGTTTAAGAGTTAGTGGAGAACATTGTAGTTATTGTGCACTAACTGTGTCGTGTACAATTAGTGTTGGAGCACTAACTCTTTCATTGCTGTTCCTCTTTGAGTGTTTGGTCATTTCCTGAGTGTTTCCCCCTCACGCGTCTTTCGCTACCTGCTTCCTGTGTTGATGAGATCATGAGTTTCACCTGCGTCTGGCTAGCCTTCCCTCCCTGACGCTTCATGCTCTACGTGTAACTCTGAGTACTTTCCACTGTTTCTTGGATTTCCGTGTGAATTCTGGATTTCACTTTTTTCTTGGATGTTTGGCCTTCAGCTCCAGTAAGCTTTGTGTTTTTTTAGCACATTAACAGCACTTGCTATGAATCACTTTTTGCGCCTATACACTCCTGCTCCCGGTGGACTGATGGGAGCAGCTGGAGTGAGCTGTGGAGTGTGTGCGTGTGCGTGAGGAGTCGCTGTGTAATGACAGCGCCTTTATGTCTAACTGCCTCAGTGTACAGATCTCGTGGTGAGGACTGCGTGGCGCCTTCGCTTTAGTACTTTCATGCTTGATGATCTGAGGACGGTTTGATTTGTTTTTAACAGAAAGAAAGTTGTGCCAAGATGTGGTGCTGGTGGTGCGGGGCCCGCTGCGATGAGTGACTTGTAGTCAGCTGTAAAAATGTAATTGACTGAGTTTGTGCCTTCAAAACTCCTCACACACTCGGGCACAACAGAGGTCAGTGTGGGATAAACTGCGGATCGCTTTCTTGCTGCTTTCGCACAAAAACGTATTAAAGTGTCGCTTTTCCTTTCACATCATTCTCCACTCCTCAACACCATGAAGGACGTCCTGCATGATCACTTGTCCCTCGGCAACACAATGAAGGCTGATTGTCGGGGATGAATCATGCATACAAAACCTTTCCCGGTTTGTTGCGACAGGACAGGAAGTGGGACGGTGTAAACAGTTATTTTGCAATTATACCGCACACATTTAGGTAACGGTTACGTGTAGGTTTGTTTCACAAAAGACAACTGGCCACAAAGACGCACGAGGCAAACACAAAGAGACGCAAAACAAACACAAAGGCAGGGGAAACAAACAAAAGGGACACAAAACAAACACAAACAGGCATAGAAAAACCAAAAAGAGACATAAAACAACACAAACATATGCTAGGCAAACACAAAGAGATGCAAAACTAACACGAAGAGACAGAAAACAAACAGCGATTGATGCAAAACGACTACGAAAAAACCCAGAATCACCACAAAGAGCTGCGAGATAAAGACATAGACCTTCATGTGTCTGCTTCCAGGAGTCTACTGTTTCATTACCATCCATCCATAGCTGCTGGCTATTTGGAGTTACAAATATTATTTTAATAATGAACAGTTATTATTGCCGAGAACTCGGGCTTTAAACTTGAGTCTTAACACATTTTACTCATTTTGCACCAGTCCTCCTCTGTCGTACTGTATGTTGGCTATAATCGCGATAGAGTAGAGAAAGTTTCATGCACAGCACATGTGGCCTTGTCCAGAGCCGTTGCCGCATTGATTATCTATAACGGACCGAGATCATTTAGCTGTTAGTCACACTCGCTTGAGTTATTGACAGGTGGGAGCTTCTAACTGACAGCGAGTAAAAACCACTGAATTAAACTTTAATTATGCCCAATTCATTATGTGGCCAGCTCGTTCCATGGAAACGAAAGTATAGACTGTAAGCCTGAAGTCAAGGTGCTGTCTGTGCTGCTGTGAGTTTCTAATAATGCCATAAGAGATGAGGCATCTGAATACAGATCGGAAGGATTCGATTTTTAAGACGCTGCCGTGACGAAATGTTTCATGCATTCAAGAACTGAAGGTTTTTCATCCTCATTACGTAGTGGCTTCTAGGAGGACTTGGAAACCCCATGATATCAAAGCTGTGTTAAGTCTGGCTTCACAGGAGCCACTGTGCACCCTCATTAGACAGATGCTGCTGCCAGAGGGGACTGCTGTATCTGGGGTAAACTGTTAGTGGCGTCCTTGCTTTCCTTTCGCAGGAACAGATGTCAGAGGGAGCTAGACTGCCTTGTCATTCCACCTGAGGTTCCCATCCTTTCATTCTCCCTCCTGTGTTCATATTAAATTGTTTGTGTCCGCGATGACTGGAATAGCCCCCCGCGCACGAGGCAGAATGAGGCGGCAGCGCGCGGCCGCGCTAGCTTGATGAATAAATCAGAGCATGCATGTTGCAACGGTGTGTCATTAGCAGTGAGAAGTAATTATGAGCCTAAAAAAATTGTGTCACATTTCCGGCTGAATAATGTCATTTGTTTTGCGTAGCTAGAGGGGATGTTAAACGCATGTGCGCCATGTGTTGTACTTGCTTATTTTTGTAAAGATAGTCATTTGAAACGGGGAGATAAGAGGAGGATCGTTTTTGTAAAAGTTACTCAAAGACGTAACACCGAGTATAATTGGTTCCCACAGCGCATTTTTCCTGTTTTCATCCCCTTCCTCCTTGCTGTGACATCCTTTATGTCTCACTCCCCTCTGTAAATATTTCCCCCATCTGATCCTGCGTTCGTTCAGCCGAGCTCCCCGTCTTTGTCTCGCTCTCTGTCGTTCTCTGCCTTTGTTTGCACACACGTACGTTGCCCACACGTACCCAGGAAAAGCTTGGCATTGCTTATTGGGCAGAAAGAGAATCTGGGCATTTTCAGACTGGCAAGCATATAAATATGAGGATTTGCTACTAATAGACACATCAGCATGGAGAAAAGAAACAACTTAACACCCTCTTTATCTAATTTCCCGTCAAAATGGCCTCGACATCACATCACCTGTCAGTCTGTCAGCTTGTCAGTCTGATAGACCGGATTTTATCCTCAAACCAAAATTGCCACAGATATAAAATCCGTCAAGACGAAGCAACGCAGCACTGTAGTTTGACAAACCGACCGGTGTTCAACCTCGCAGCGATGGAGGTAAACAAAACACTATAAAAAGATGAGAGCAAACACTACACCTACAGTGGAGTCGTGATTTTATTGTGCTAAATGCTTTCGGTGAGTCATCCGCGTCCACTGGAGACCATCCCACTTCAAGCACCTTCATTTTGGTTCTCTCTGCTCCAAACCGCCTGGCTCCACCAAAAGCCGCTCAGTTATAGATGACCCGGGGCTCTCGGAGGAGTCACAAGGACTCACGAGCAGTGTGAGGGTTAGCGACTTGTTGTCTCTCCAGGTTAGAGATTTTGTCACTGCGGACGTGTCAGAGCAAATATAACTCTGGTTGATGCGATTCCATCTGAGCAACGCCGTCCTTTCTGGGCTCTTTTACTCAGACGTTCACACTGGTTAAAAATGCATTGAAGACGGCCGAACACGATGTTCAGTTCAGGCTGAGGAGATGTACAGTTTGGTAGCCAAAACAAGCCAGATTAAGGGGGTAAACTCTGCAGAGCTCCCTCAGAGAAATGCTTCAATATGTATTCAATATGTCCTTGCCAAAGAGTTAGACGAGAAGATCAATATCACTTTAATGTCTGTGTGTAAAGGACGGAGTGAGAGCCATGAGGCCATTAGCATAGCTTAGCATAAAGACCAGAGGCAGGGGGGAACAACAGCCGGACACAGGAACTTCCTGGAGTCGTCTGAGGGGTTGCCAGTTTTTGTTTTCAGCTTGTAGGACCTTGCTTACTCATGAAGTCCATTCATCTGCTGCATTTGCATGTCATGATCCTAACGTATTGGATGTTTCCTATAGTGTTACCTACTGGGGCAATGCCAGCCAAACAACAGTGAGGATGTTTAATGTCATTTAATGTCTCGAGCTTTGAAAATGCTGAAATCGGTCAGAAGCCTTTAAAACACAAATATTTGAAATACCTGAATAATTAAAACATTAGGTCACTTTAAAACTTTCAGTACTAAGGCAAAACTATGGCTTAAACAAAATATAATCTACAAACACTGAGATGCACGGGTTTAAATAGCATACATACCTCCTTTATATGTACCAGTGCATGAATATTTTAAAAAAGATAATACACTGTAAAATGAGCATTAATGGGTGTGTGAGTAATTTAAAAATGTTCATATACTAGAAATCCCATCCAGGGTGCAGTGCAGACGTGTCTGGAGCTCTTTGGGTTTGTTCAGGCAGTTTTGGGGGGGGGGGGGATGCCACCCTCCTTGTTAAAGTGACTAAAATGTATCCCCCTCATTACCCAGAATCCCCACCCCCAATCCTCCAGTGGCAGAGAGGGTGCAGGGGCAGAGGTGGCGCTTAGCTCAATATGTTCGTCTAGTCTGTCAGACTCACTGAGCCCTTACCTCAATCTACGGCCTTGACCACGGCTCTCAGTTATCAGCAGCCTCACTGTGCTGTGCATTGATAAATCCATGGAGCTGTCCGTGGTGCTGAAGTAGCAGACGAATCGGCAATGGCACCTTTTTGTCCTGCTGTTCCGTTAGTTTCATCCTGGATCTATAATATTCTCTGTCCTACATGCTGTAAATACACAATCCTATACCATAATGCCTATATAAGCTATGGGGTAGAGTAGCCATTATGGTCAAAGTGACAAATAGAGACTTGTAGCTGCAAGAGGATCATGGAGACGCAGTTCTGTTTGTTGTATTTCTATTATATATTGTAATATTCGACATCTGAGCTGCTGAAATGCTCCTGCAGACCAAGACAACCCTGTAACGAAATGATTCAGGGGAGCTATGACTAGGATAAAGTTTTTACAATAAAGTTAGTATAAAGTTGGGTTAGTGTTTGGCTCATAATATAATTTAATAATATATCTGATATGATATCCTCACTTGGCTCCTGTCCTGCACGGATCAAACAGTTTACAGGAACAATATTAGCACACGCGACTCCCAGTGTGCTTGCTTTGTTTGACAAATAGACCAATTAAACACTATAATACACCGAGGCAAAAAAGTACAATTTACTTTTGGTCCGTGTAGAGTATGTTTTGTTTCCATGGTAACATCCTGAATGTGCTGCTACGTGTTAATGTCTGCGGGGATATTGATGAATAGAATATGAGGAACAACATATCCAGGCTCTGACCTTAAACAGACTGAAGCTCGTAAGTAAACGCTCCAAACGCCACCGGCGAGGAGCGGCTTGCTGTGCAGGATGAGCCAACGCTTTCATGTTGCCGTACCTGGACTGCTGTTTGGGCAGCGTTTGCATTCGAGCAGGTTTTGGCACCCCTGTAGTGTTTTGTGTGACAGAGTGGAACTGTTTGGCACCTGTCTGAATGTATATTTACCTCCTCCCCATCTGCCTCTCTTTACCAATTTTCCTTACTCATTCCCGCACACTCTCCCTCCCTCTGAATACTTTTAGTTTGGCCAAAAACAGCCTGAAAAATAGATGTCTGGGAAAAACAAAGATTGCATTATTTAGAGGCTGCAAATCAACCACATTCTCCGGGCTACTCAGCTGGAGGTGAAGTGTCTGTAAGTGAATAATAAGCTGCCAACAACAACTTAAATATAAAAACCCAAGTCATACTCTCTTACTGTAACTGTAAAGAAGATAAATATTTCAAACCCCTGGAAATAAATATTTCAGCTCACAGAACAATGGAATGAGGCTCAGGCTGATCGGGGTAAATAACTCTATTCTTGGCGACTGAAAGTCATAGCTCACTCGAATCCACAGGTTCAAAAGAGCTTCTGGAAATACTTGTATTTCTGTCGCTGCCAGCTGGCACAGAAAAAGTTTGCATTTGTAATCTCCTGGGAGAGCAATAACCTTCTATTGGATATGTGGCGCCTTAGTTTGCTGCTGCTCCTTCAGGTTTCCGTGAGACTGCGGCGAATGAACAGCGAGAGGGCAGAGAGAGAGATGTTTAAACAGCAGCCGGCTAGGAGGTCAGACGCACACGTGAACACAGGCCGGTAATGCATCAGTGTGTTAGAGGTTTTTTTTGTTTTTTTTCAGACGGCAACATGGAAGGGTCAGATCAGGGCAGAGTAACAAGAAGCTGCTGCAGGATTCATTATTGCAGGCAACTAAAGTATCCGCGCGTGTATGTCGGACTATGGGCCTTTGTCATGCAAAACTACAGCACAGTGCAATATAACGCAACAAAATAATGAAGCGCAACCTCCGAATGCACAGAGTCGAAGCAGCATCATCCTCACAGAAACATACCAGTCCCCGGTAAGCTTTCCAGCTGCAGACCTGTTGTTTTGGATCGCATTATGCTATGCGTGAAAACATGTCATGTTTTTTTTTTTGGTTTTTTTGTCCAACAGCTGAATGTATTATTCATCCAGAGGCCAGAGAAATCAGACCTGTGCAGAATACTCCAGTGTCCTCACCTCGTCTTACCCCTGGATAAGAATTAAGATTTGCATGAGAAACAAGGAATCGGCTGCGTCTTGGAACTGTCACCACCGCTTTCTGCCGTCCTCGTACCCTGTGTGTCAGCGCGCGCCCAAGTGACTGTCGAAAGTTGCTGTTTCTTTTCCCTGAAGGACACTCCAACAAGTGCTTGTACTTATGTTGCACTTTATTGTGCAACACGTCCTTTCATCCAAAAATCTTTAAAAAGTTATTTTTAGCCACGCTAGCGGCACGGCTCTGTGGATGGCGGTGTCGCTTCGGTCCGGGCTCAAACATCTGACAACTGTATCGCATAAAACGGCGAACACGGTGAAGACGTTGGAGCGTTACTAGCCAGATATCCGCTGTAATGTCTTACAAGGCTTAACAGAAATTCGAGAATATCTACAAAAGAATTAAACGAGATGATGAAATGAAATGAAATGAAATGAACTCCAATCAAGCCCAAGAAATGATGCAGGAGACGTGATCAAAATGCAAAATTTCTGTTTGTTTCATACATTAATGGCACTCAGCATCATTATTTAATCACGGCATCTATTTGCATTGCACTTTTTCACCTTTGCATTTGTTTCACGTGTCAACTTTCCCACCTGAGGCAAAACCTTTTCGAGATATTTTCAGATTTCAGGATTTTCAGATTTTCATTTCTTCTCAGGTTCTTTTGGGTGCAAATGGAAAGCGTGGAGTCAGTCACAGGTCATAAATTGTTCAGATCTCATGAAAACACAGCTTTAATGCTCATTATCCACCTTCAGAAATACTAGTTAGAGTATGAGTTCTTACAGCCGGATTTCTCTTTCTGCAGCTTCTGCAACTCATGGCCTTCATCAAGGAACGTAATTAGCTGCCGTGCTCATTTATTTAAAAATAAATATCCTATTTAATTCTTGAAATATAATAAATATTTAATATTATTGCAACTGTGTTACATTTTCTGAGGATAGTATAAAACATGGATTATTTATTTTCTGTGCTATACACCAGCGATGGAGGATTCACAGACAAAATGTGCTTACAGCCACGTTATAGCCTGTTAGAAACCATTTATTAATTTCTTAAAATCATGTTAAAGCTCCATTGTGTCAATTTAACAGAAGACACGCAATCCTATTTAAAAAGTTTAATAGTTTAATTCATGAGCAATTAAAAGCAGTCTTGATTAAATCAATCAGAAGACGATAAGTTCTTTGCGTGGTGTGCAGGCTAAATTAGAATGAATGCAAATGTGAGCGATTGTCTCTTTGCATTAGCGCCGTGATGGACAGGCAAAGCGTCCAGGGTCCCTCCTCACCTTTGGCTCTAAAGCATGCTGGGAAAGGCATTGGGGCGGGTGATCTGAGGAAATTACAGAATGCAATGCTAAAAGGGATTAGAGGGTCTGGCCGTAATGGGCGAGTGGTTTGGAACTGACTGACGGATGACGGATGATGATGATGACAGATGATGGATGATGATGGATGATGGTTGCAGCCAAACTCACATTATTTACACACGTTTCCACGGTCTGCTCTGCCTGCATTAGGGGACTGTGTGCTCCACTTTTCTTTTTTTCTTTTTTTTTATGGGCTGTAATTAGAACACACTTTTGCATAGTGTCACCATGAGGGAGAATCCATCATACCGTCTCTGTCAGCACGCTGTCAACAGAAATGCATTATGAGACAGAGGGTAAGCCGGGAAACACATAAAGATATATACAGCACTGTAGATGTGCATCCATAAGCAAATGAGCTCATGTATGTGGCCGACGCGTATGCCAAATTAAGACAATCGAATCCAGTAACGCGTCTCAAACATCCCGCGCTGTACGTATGTTCGCATCTATGAATAACATATGGACCTCCACACACGTGAATAATAACTCAGTGAGGTTTGACTAACGCCCTGCGAATGAATAGACAATAACCTCAAGACTCACGGCATGAATTACTACGGCGGAAGAAGTCTGAGGAGTGCGGTGTTTTTGCGCCGCGCACTTGAAGTTGCCTGTTCAAAGTGACTAAAAATGTTCAAAGTTACCTAAAATAGTTTGTGAAAAGATATAAATATGCTCAAAGCAAATGCGAACAATTAGAGACTCATCATCGAGCCTCTTAGCTTTAATAAGGTAGCACGGTCTGTGTAAAAAGTCTGAGTCTCTCTGAGCGTGCGTGAACACCCGCAGCCTTGGAGGAACGGTCCACTTATGGGGACATATCTCCAGAAAGGCAATTGTCTTTGTGCCTGTAAGTGTGATTAATAACCCAGATGTTTATGGAGTGAGGGGAATGGAGTCTTCGTTGAGGATCTCTTCGGAAGTAATTACAGAACATGTGCAACAGGCATCAATACACTCTGCACGTCAGAGTGTAAAGGCTGTGGATTGTATCAGTAAATGAGAATTCCACAGAACATCAGCAGCCAATTATAAAGAAATATATTGATTAATGGCCTCTGAAATTAATAGAGCTGGTTACTCAAGGACTACAGCAGGTCAGTATGGATGCAGGCGGCTGTATACATATTGAAATAATGCATTTTGACCTTCTCAAGTGAATTGGACAAAGACTCTCAGAGTAAAGAGAGTTGGCTGGAGATAAATGGAACGGTGACAGTTTTATCTCACAGCGCACTCAATGAATCCTTCACCTCTCCTCTCCTTTATGTATGACGGCTCTAATTAAAAAGACGATCAATTAAACCCAGCCGTAATTCAAGTTCAAGTGGTGTTGAATGACGACATGTAATTAAGGCTAAATTTATCCGTCAGTTCATGAGCTTTGCTGCAATACAGATGTAATCAAGCTGATGGGAAATTTGAATATCACCACCAATAAAATAGAAAAAGAAAGAAAAAGAAAGAACTTACATAACAGGACAAAAAAAAACACACATCAGATTTGCCAGACAAGTTCCCACGATGCTGCTCAAGCCGCTGGATAAATATTTGCAGGACACAGAGTTTTTAAATCTGGTGTCTGCTGTGACATTTCCGTGATGGAGCACTGCCAGTGATGTGTTCTACGTCAGACAGCAACCACTGGTTCTAACAACAGTCGGAGGGCGGAGCAGCCGTAGCTCCATAGGACGCTATTGGAACCGTAAGCGTCAACACAGAAGACGGAGGCGATTCAGAGCGCTTTACATAAAACATAAAAGGCATCAATATAAAACTGAATGCAATAGAAATTACAAAGAGTAAAACTGAAAATAAAAATAAAATAGAAAAAGACTAAAAGGTGAGGTAAGGTAACATGAGGTAAGATACTAATCAAAAGCCATGTGTACCTGAGGTGTTTCCATTAACATCAGGACAAGTGCTTGGTACAAAATACCAGACAGAGGATTAGAGGATCAATGCAAGCGGCTCTGTCAGCATGCTAACGTGCACACAATGCTAAAATTGTATGCTGATGTTTAGAAAGTGTTATTTTGTTATTTAGCACAAAACACAAGGTGCAGCTGTGACTGATGCCTTTGCTTTTCAGCTATTTGATACTAAACCAAAGTACGGTGTATCCTCTGTGGGACAGGAATGTTTGCATTGGACTTCATGGCAGAAGTTGTTATGACATTTCAGACTGGGCCAGAGTGGCTTCATTTCCCTAATCATTCAGTGTCATCATCTGAGTGGGTATTTGTGCCTTTTTTTTTTTGAGTTATAAGAGGTTTTTCTCTTGTGAATGGGAAAAATATTCCCTTTGACTCATCCTAAGTTTGAAACAGGCGCTACTGTGTGACAAGTGAAAAGTATAAATGTAAGATTTGTTTTCTTTAGATTCCCCTTCCTACGGAGTGTAACTCTTCTACAGCTTGAATGCCTGGGTAAAACAAGGTCACAAAAAAATGTAAGATTTAAACCCACCACAGTGTATCAAGTATTAAAGGTCTAATACAGCTTTAAAACTGCATCTATATACACGGTGTATCACTTAATGTCAGCTCTACAGGTCTTTTGAGATAAAGACGCATTCTATATTCTGCACACATTGCTTTAGAGAGAGTCTTAATGAACCAAAGAGCATGCAATAGGCAAAAAGATCTTTATGCATATGAATTCTCAGGGAATGCATGGCCTTACTCTGACCTATCCTATGTAATGCACTTCAAACATATTTAAATAACGCCCCGTCCTCCACGCATAACATATTTATCTGTGAAAGCAGAACAAAGTAACATCTATGCAAACGAGGTTACTGAATGGTTTACTGTAGCTCCACTGTAACAAATACAGTATTCCAGGCGACAAAAGACACACGGTACATCTTCATTGCTGTCAGTGTTTTCATGGAGGGGTTAAAAGCATGATCAGGGCCAGGCAAAGTCACCACTGTGATCATCTTATAATACAATACTGTATGTACCATATAACTGGCTGCTGCCATGGCTGCGACTGTGACAGCTGTGACTGAAGATTACCAAGGCTGTGACACATAAGCTTTTAATAGGTGTGAACAACATGGAGGAGCTGTGCAGGTGTGGTGAACAGTTTTACGTAGCTGCAGCCGTAGCTGCAAGGACAGTCCTAACTACAGCTTTAGCACTGGCCATAACAATAGCCAGAGACTCTGCTGCAGCCCTTATTATCTCAGATGATATAAATAGTATATATATCCACAGCTAGCCATGGTCATAGCATAACTTTGCATAGCACAGCTGCTTGAAACCACCCCAGTACCATGCACAGGTGTTGCCATGGCTGCAACCTGTTGTCACAGCTACTGTTTAGACCTCACTTTTTTGCTGAAATATGGCTTAGGGGGGATTTAAGTTGCAAGATACAAGTTTGCACAAATACAAAATCCCACCCTGGCAGCTCATTGGCTCCACAGAATTGTAACAGCAAGCAACGAAAAAGGAATTTCTGCAAGCGGAAGCTGCAACAGAAAGTAAAGAATAAAAGAATTCTCTTCATACTGCACCTTTCTATAGCTGCCATTATCAATTATCTCCCCAAGTCTGGATCTTAAAAATAGAATCTCCTCTCTGTATGTGTGGAGTCTATTATGTAACACACAGTATTTTGTATATAAAGTTTATAAAGGCCTGTAACTGGAGTTAAACATATGGGCTTATCACTTCAATACAATGGGGGAGTTTAAAGTCTGTCTAAGCCTGCACCCAGCATAAAATTTATTGCCTTGCATTGCTCATCTATCATGCATGCACCATCTGTCTGGGGATTCATTCCATTTTTTTTTTTTCCTTTTTCCCTCTCCCCTCCTCGTATGCATTGTCTCTCTCTCTCTCTCTCCCTCTCACCGCCTGTCTCCCTCGCATTGGGACGCCGTCTTTTTAATATCAGAATCCTGCCGGTGATCAGGTGACAGGGGTGTACACCGTGTCAGATTAGTGAGTCTGCCATATTATCCAGAAATGTGTGGGAGACTACAAAACCCTGTCAAGTGCCAGAGAGGCTCACTGTATAATCTCTCAGTACAAACTCTGCCGCAGGACACAGCAGCTGTGGGTTTTTTTTTAAATTTTTTATTTTATTCTGCAACGCCACAAAAAAAGGAGAATAATGGAGAGGGAGCATTCTTTTTTGCGCGTACAGTATATATTGTACACATATATACGCTGAGTGAGGGAGGGATTACAAAGGATAAGTCATTATTGAGGGGGGATGATAAGTGGAACAGAGTCAAATGTCTCCCAGCCTCATCTAGCTGGTGCAGCTGTTATTAGACAAATCCGTCCTGTGGGAGGGGACGGCCAATCTAGTTTAGACTACCGCAGCATTGCATCATTTTTCTTTTTTTTCCCCAGCCAGACATGACGGCAAATTATTGACGCTGTGGGCGACCCCCGCGCTGAAGACAGTGAGCTATTTCCTCGCAACATTTCCCTAGTGTCCGTCCATGTTGCCGGGAGTCCATTTTCCAGAGAGATTTGGGCGCTTGAAGTCTCCTGATGACGCTCCTGCACCACGAACACCAGTGAAGAGACTCTCCTTTCAAAACATGGCCTAATCAAAGCGCAATGAGCGAGCGGGAGAACATCTAGAAAGTTCACGATGAAGAGGAGCGAGTTTCCACGGCTCCAAAACACCATAAATTGACTCTTCAAAGCTCAATGGGTGACCTACTTTTGTGCAGCCAATTATATTATGTCTCCCTCTTGCATCTTTTTTTAAGTGGGTCAAGAAACATGAGAAATGTGAAAACAAAGTTGGTGCACTTGTACACAGAAGGTGTGGTATTTGTTCTTCTTTTCTGACTGATGATTAATATATGTCCTGGGCTGTCAGGATCAATTAAAAATGAATTACGTAGACAAACAGAGAGCTGTTGACATAAATGGAAAGATGTTTAAGAGGAAGACATACCAAGAACTAAGAAAGAGGAAGGATTTCATTGGAAGGGTTCGGCATGGGAGCTGAATATCTGCTCTGTTATGCAGCGTTTCCTTGGAAAGGCATCCTCAGCTTGTATAATCCAGTATTCTGATACACAGAACTTATTTTTGCAGTGGTTAAAATTTCAGTAAGGGTCCACGTGTTGTTTCTGAACACTAAAGAGACTACAAAATGAGACAAATCTACTCTGAATCACTAAAGAAAGCATTGTTTGCATCCTGAGCACTTCACACAGAAGGACCATGACTGATTATCTCTCGCTTCATGAACCTCCATGCTAGCAGAAAAACTGGCAACCCCGAGAACAATCTGCGACTAAACAGTTGTCCAGACATGATTAATGGAGTCAAAGCAGCTGACAACGGCCAACCAGCTGACTTCCTGTGTACCTAAGCGAGTCAGCGTAAGAAAAACAACAAAACTGTCTTATTTTTGATAAAGTCCAGATGTACTCCAGCACAATATGTATGGCATTTATCGCTGTTATGTATAGCATGATAAGCAACATTTTGTCTGTCAAAAGCACAGATGGGACTTGTTGCTGATGTAGATGTGCAGGTTAACAGAAGCCGAAATTTGCCAAAATGTATTTAACACACTGGAACAACTTCATCTGATGCTTGTGGAGTGTGTGAAAAGATGACATTGGTTACAAGGCTGCAGGTTCATTGTCTATACCTCCCTCATTAGTTGCAATGTCATTTTATAAGTAAATGCGAGTATTTTAATCAATATTGTTTGTTTCACCTTGGGGCAGTGAATCAAGTTGCAAATGCACACTTGCACGGGTGTATTATAATCTTATACACCGGAGGCGATACACCTAACGTGTTGGTTAACTATCTAGGAAAAGGATTAACATTCATTTTGAGTCACATGACCACCTGAAACCACTCTGATTTGATCTCCACCAACTCCTGAGGGAATTACTTGGTTCTTTTCCACAATGTCCACCGAAACACTTTGCCTATCTGTCTCTATGTGTATGTGTATAACTTTGTCATGGAAAACTTGTGTGCATGGCTTTGATGTGAATACATATATGAGGACCAGGGCTGCATATCATTTCTTTTAGAGGTGCTGTATTTTTATAATATGACAGGACAGGTAGTTGTTAAAATGATATAGAGCATTTTGCGCATTCTGCCTCCTAATGTGTCCATGGTGTATACACACTGTTTATGCAGAACGGGAAGCTACAGCAGCAGTGACCATTAATAAACATTAACAACTGGGATCGCTCTTCTGCTGATAGAGATTCTTTCCATGCCCTGATAAGTGTGCAGTGCAGGTTCCTGCACTATTATCTGTACAAGCAGCATTAGATAGGGGCCATCAGTCAGCACAACAGTGATGTCTTTTCTTTATCAGAGTGTTTACAAATGCTACACGCATCCTTTAGATGGAGATGCATGAGTCTATTGCATAAGTGGCCTAAGTGTCTTTCTTTGCAGCACACGCGCAGCAGAATGCGTCCCTCTCCTTGCTGTCTCTCTCAAACTGTGCAGAAAGGCGTCGGCGTACACCTGAGACTGCTGAGAACCAATCCACTGAAAAGAAAAAAAAAAAAGCCTCGGCGGTAGCCTCGGCGGTGAAGCAGTCAAGTTCTCTCAAAACTCGAAACACCATTACCGTCCAAATCCCCAGCAAGACAGAAGACAAACAGAGGACTGAGTGGAATCTGAAATGGCGAGGTGACGTGTGAACCAGGGGATAAAGCCGCTTAACAACTTGTATGAGTTTCTTACTTCTTCGGAAAAAAGAAAAAAGAAAACCTGCGAACACCTCGACCACAACAAAGCATCTGTCTGCTAAACTCTCTGACTTAACAAGGCATGAAGTCTCTGTTCCAGCTGATATCTTACCTTCCACTCTGTTGTCTCTGCTCCTTCTGACTGGATTTCTAACTTCATTTCATTCTTCGGAGACAGTCTGATGGACTGAGGAGCACCAGTTTAGAGGCTGGCACCAGTACTTTTTGCACCAACACTAAGTGCTGGTAATAACTCCGCATTTTCAAGGCAGATGGTTCCTAAAAATACCAAATAAAAACTAAAAATGCGATTTTCTTAATGAGATTTTAAAGCCTCTGAGGCAGCATTTAGAAGATCAACCACAAAAATCCAGACCTGTGACAATAATGACTGAAAACGTGCTTTAGATACAAATCAGGGTTTGCCGCACACAGAGTTGTATTATTAAATCAATACATAATACAACAAATTAATCATAGCCACTTAGAACAAGTCCCTGCATTAATAAAAATGCAAAGCAATATTTCAGCAGTCCAAGTCTTAATGATGCCAGTGTCAGGGTGTCAGTCTAGTTAGAGTGTGTTTGTGTGTGTGTGTGTGTGTGTGTGTGTACAGTATTACACAGGCAGTCTAGGCCACTTGAGAGGGATCCACAGCAGAAAACTGAGAAGAGGAAAGAAGGAGAAGAAGGCAAAACACCAGTGGACACTCAGAAATAATCACTCTGTCCTCCGTCTCACACACACACACACACACACACACACACACACACACACACACACACTTCTGTCAGCACAAATATAGCCACCCACTCGCTCTGTCCAAAGTCCTCCACACGCCGCGGAGCCAAAATCGACACAGTTCAGCAGGTTTTTGGAAAAAGCATATGCCTGCTAATCACAGTCAGATCCAGACAACAGGCCCCCGAGTCCTCCGTGCAGCCCAAACAGGTCACACAATGTCGCCGGCAAAGTAAACAACAGTTGCTCTCAAATGTTTAATGAGAGTGCCCGAGTTACAGCCTGGGGAGGAATGGCGCTGCTGCTGTCGTGACTTTAGTTATTAATGTGAAATGTCAAAAATGTGCCATCTAGTTTATTTTGAATAGTAAAAATAAAGAGTTTGAAATGTTCGTGGGTAAATAAGCAACAATCGAAATTAAAGTTAGAAATGAAAACATCGTCCATCATGAATTCATGAAAGTTAACAATCAAATTAGCTTTTTCTGTGACACTGCCTGGGTGACGTTTGATTAGACCTGGCTGGCCTGACCTTACGATCAAACAAGAATGTTGCTACTGGATGTTAGACTTTCTCTTATATCTGTGCCTGGAAACTGTAGAAAAGCTAAAGTTAAAATTGTGTATGTACCAGTTTAAGATAAGAAAAGACTGACCTCACATCAGCCTCTCAGTAATGATAGGATAGCTCATAGCTCACAGAACACATGAAGGGACACATAGCTGAAGTAATTTTCTATCTTCAACATATAATATTGCGTTTGTTTGGGAGCCTGTCGCTCAAAATCAGAAGTTAAAGAAGTTCGTTCGTCCACATCTTGGCTGTCACCGGCAGCAGCCAGAAGTAACTGTTGCATCATGTAGCATGTTTGTGTTTTCCAGTCCAGCTGCTCCGTGATGCTTTACAGCAATGACAACAAACAAGAAGGGGTAAAACTTAGTGTCAGGCCTACCTAGACGTTACACGCCTCCCCACCTAGTAGGGGATGTTTCAATTAAAACAATGACAGGGTTCGAAATGCAATATGTTTCTGAGCGATTGTTTCTTTCCATTTCGTCCCTGTGTGCACCGGGTGATTGACAGAACACAGAGTGCAGACTGTTGCGTCGCCGATCTGAAAACACTCAACTGAGGGATGCTGAAATAAGATTAAATGGAAAACTTTGAGGAAATCAAATTAAAAGTAGATGTTTACTGTTTGAAGTCTTGCTTTGCTGAACATGCTGTCAGACCGCGGGAGAGTGAATGACAAGCCATTCAAGGACAACACGAAGCCCTGATATCTGATTGGGTTTATCTTATCTGATTGGGTAAATATGATGAAGCGCAGCGGTTTCATTTAGACAGAAAATGACAATGCAGCTGTATCTTTTCTGGATGAATTACACTGAGAGCAGCTTTAAGGCTGAATCCCAAGTGTAAAAATATATCTACAGTGCATGTCCTGGAAAGAAAGGTTAGAAAAGAATCTCGCCTTGCAACTGTCCAATACCAGCATATATTAATATTATCTAGCCTCCAGCTTTCTCACTTGTAAAGGAGAATTCAGCCACTCCATTACTGAGTGGCATTGTGTGTGTGTCAGGGTGTGTGTGTGTGTGTGTGTGCAAGCAAATGCGAGTGTAACGGGCTCCTGCAGGAGCTGAGATTCACTGATCATTTTGGGATGCATGTGGTAGGAGGACAGAGGAGGGTGGGTGGAGAGCGTGGAGAGGATGAGAGCGAGAAATTTTAATTTGCTCAGGGTTGCATGGCAAATATTTTGTGCTGATATGTTTACAGAAAGCAAAAAACAGGCTGGGGGAATATTTGCTGCTGTTTATGCGGCATTCGCCGTGTGTACTCCATTGTAATGTGACACATGTAGACTGTAGAATAAGCTCCAGTTGTTACTCTGGCTTAAACATTTCTTTTTAACCACTAACACACACAAATATTCAGGAGAGTAATATGAAGCCTTCCTCTGGCTGTAAGTCAAAACTGCAGAAACACAGACGTGTTACTCTTTGTCCTTCGTGTCTAATTGTGGCGTAAGAGCTGATGCACCATTGGCGTCTTGAGCTTTGTCTAACAAATCATGTTCCACTGTATTATGGATGAGTCAGACGGATGTAGCAGCTCCAGACAAATGCCGGTGTTAGTTTGCTGCTGGGTAATGGCACCCACCCGGTGGAGGAGATGCATTTTCATGGAGCCCAGCTTCTATAAACGTGTATAACTTCGATAAACCTGTATATTCATTCCACAAGTTTGAGTACGACTGGGTTGGAACTGAAATGAATGGTCGTAGCCTGTTTTGTTGGTATTGCAGGTGCTGTTGTTGCCTAAATTAGGCTTTACAATTAACAACCAGCAGGTAACTCAACTGTACCTGTTAAAGCTTTGTTCAGTTGTGAGAAATACAATCTGTTCTCTGGAGGATGATAGCACAGTGCAGAAGCTGTAGTCGTCCCGTCACTGTTAGAATCTATTGTAACTGACTGATGGATGTTGAACAGCCACAGTACAAACTTTAAAAGGGTGAGGGTCTGATACTCCTGAGTGGCTTATCTCAGCTGAGACTAACTGAAAGAAGACATGATGTTTTTAAGTTATGAAATATCTGAGTATAGTGTAAATTACAGGAAAAGTTGATATATGCAAGAAGGCCACAATCTGACGTCATTTTACGTCAAGTTACCACACCATAAACCACACGTATACTGTATATCTTCCCAAATTCCTGAACTGAACCTGACTGTATTTGGAAAAACAACATCCAGATATACATCAGTTTTGATGAGATAGCAGCACATCAGACACTATAATGAATGCTAGTGAATTATCCGATAAAATGCCACCAGCTGGCCAAAACCAAGATGGCCAACAGAAGGCCTGAAATGCTGAGCAGCACTGGGGTATCTTGCCAATCCTTTTAGATGAAGAGGCTCTTGCAGATAAAAACTCCAATTAAGCATCTGTCCTATAAATTGGACACCCATTCCACCCATTGTTGTGACTTTATTGTTCTTGCTGAAGCACAGCACGTGATAGAAAGGCCAACAGTGAGTCTAGTGAGGCTGACGCTAGTGGCAGTGAAGACGAACAGCTGCCAGAAAAAGAAGGATTAATTAATGCTAACAGTGGTGACATTTGAGCTGAGGATGCTATACGATAGATTATATCTGAAAACCTTTCATATAAATGATCCATCTGAGCGGACATTTGGAATAAATCACTGGAAAATATTTATCATTGAGTATTTAATAAAAAAAATCCAGACTGAAGTTTTATCATTAATGCAACAAGACACTGGGTGTTTTGAAGAACGAACCGCTTAGATGAGGACTAAGGAATGATGTGATGTGGAGCGGGGTTGACCTGAGCTCACTCAGAAACCCATTTGGATAGTTGTTTGAGGAGATGATTGGTTAACGGAGGTAGTGGTAAAATCTGATTGGTTGGTCTGAAGAGTAAGCCTGAAGATGGCCTTTCTGATTGGACTTTAGTTAAGCTTGTGATGTCCACATATACTTTACAGATATATTGTATGCATATAATAAATAATCAGCTTATGTAACGTTTTATTTTTTCTCCAAACAGATTCGAAACAAACATCTTCCACAACAACTCTGCCATCTGTGCTGAGGAACTCTTGCCCCTGCACATGGCAACAATAAGCAGATTATTTCAGCTTTTAACAGCTCATGAAAGCTTTTACATTCACTGATGTAAACACAAGGTGTCGGATAAATCATGCGTCTGACATCTGGTGTTTTACTGAGGAATGGTCTACGTTCACAGAAGATCCAGGGACAAAGACATTCTGTTTAATTGATAATGTCCTGGAAATGCAGCGCAAGGACACATTACCATTTCAGTAACCACCAGTGACTAATAAAAAACACTAAAACTTTTGGGGTTTTGGTTGCTTCCCCATAATCTTAGTCAGCCCAGCATCTGTGAACAAAAACATCCCCTTCTCAGTTGCTGAAATGGAGAACATCTGCGACGGCACCTAGCACAACAGAAAAACAAAAGTACACAATGTAAGCTTAATAGGCTAAAGCCAGCAGTGTTTTCGGTTTGATGTGGTTGCATCTCCTGTAAGCAGCAGAGAGGCTGTCTGTTCACAGGAGGTGCCTGCAACATCATCATACGCATCAAGCTGGGATCTGAGCCCCTAGGATCTGGGGGGGGGGGGCAGATGGCTGCAAGTTTCACACTCTGGAAAAGAGCTAATTCTTATAAACATAAAATAACAAAAGGTGAATTGGTCCTTAGCAAAAAGATGAATGTTTTGTGTTTCTCAGACTTTTTTCTGAATCTAATAAATAATTCTCCTATACTCCAGCCAACACACAGGGCCTGCCTTACTGTACCAGCTTTTATATTGCTGTTAAGCCTGCGTATGCTGTGTATGCTAATGCCTGAAAAGAAACTGCTGGGTGCCCGGGTCATGACTGGACTTTTCTGGCAATGTGACAGGACCGTGACAGCTCGGCTAGAGTAACCCTGATCCGAGGAAACACTGAATGAAGATGCAACAGAGTGACAGCGCGACCTTCAAGACATAAAACTGCCGGGGTCACTGGATGAGGCAGGCAGTCGGCATTCGGCTAGCAAGGTCAGTGTGTCGTAAGAAGAGGAGGGGGGCGGATATGAGGGTGGTCTGTTTGTAGGGTCAGAACACTCACGCCCTGCAGGCCCCTCAAAAGAGTCAACTGAGCGACAGAGTTATGGAGGATATGAGAGAGAAAGAGAGAGGGTGAAGGGAGGGGGGAGTGGGGATAGACTGCATAAGGTCGAACTGGATGTCTTGTCTCACAGGGGTTAGATTTTCAGGAGTGCAGCAGCCCATCTATGCCCTGACATAAAGCAGTTCCCTCCAGTGGGATTGTGAATTGAGAGGGAAATGCCCTAATCTGCACCATTTAGCCTGGTGAAACAAAAGCCATGTGAACCGTAAAAAAGCTGGGACCATCCTAGAGGGCATGCGATGACAGGAGAGGTATCACGCACTGTGGGCTCTCTGCTGTTCTCTTTTCAGATCCAATGCTGTCATCCTTTACCAGGCTTTCATCGTGACTTCACTGTAAACACAAAGTAAAACTGACTGTAGAGAGAAACTGGGTAGCCGCATTCTTAATGAGCACGTTCGGTGTGTAAGACGGGAGGAAGGGCACACCTCAGGATAATGTATCTCATTTTATTGAATTATACTTACTGTTTCCATGTGATTGGCTGGTGAACTAATGGAGGATTTCATGCTTATGTTTCTTTAATGTTGCAGCTGGTGGAGTTAAAATTGTTTGGACGCTGCTGGACAGCCTAGTCAGTAATAATATGCCATGTTTTATTTGTTTATATTTTGTATTATCTGACCGTGAATATGAAAGAACTACATTTATCAAATACATGTAGTAAAGTAAACATTCCAATTTTTATTTCTGAATTGTAATATTACTGTAATATTACATGGAGATATTACGGTACAAGTACTCAGAAGGTTCTTGGTAGTGAAACATACTTGGTTTCCTGCCTTTCTGCTCATCATAAATGCCAGTGTATTTACCAGTGTATTGCTAACATTAGCAGCATCCTTAGCAGTAAACTAAATCAGCTGGATAATGTTGCATTTACCAACAAATCTCTACTTATTACTTATAATAATATAACGAAACTCCTACACTTTGTGAGTACTGATCTTTGCCTTGGACTTTGTCTTTAGCATAATATCATGTATCTACATGAAGTTTCATATTAAGCACACACGAGACTCTTTCCCAGGGTACTTGTATTAAAACGACTTATTTGGGAGATCTTTTTCATCAAACTCAATGACAGCCAAACTAGCTGGCTAGCTGCAACTGCTAAAATCTTGCCTTTCTGCCTGAAGTTTTAGTGCCATGGAGAAACAGAACGCTTGTCAGGCATTGCAGTACTATGGGTGACTGGACTTAAGGTCAGTTTAAGATGAAGAAATGTCAGAAGATGACATCACACTCACTGCTTCACTATACCACTCATATAAGGTTGTGATTTCCTGTGGTTTTGGATATCAAGTGTACCAGGAAGGCATTGTATATACCTCATTTGAAGAATATATCTGAATTCAAAAAGAAAAGACACAAAGAAAAGGTGGAGGGTTTAAATTTATCAGGACATATTTTCAACATTCCAGTTATTCAATTTTAAGATGCTTTAGTTTTATTTGAGGGGCAGTGGGATGCCTTATTTTGGCAAGTGTCCTGAGGCTAGAGCCAATCTGTTGGGCAAGCAGCCAATGAGCAGTTGAGAAAAAGATAGTGTATCAGGCTGCATTTGGAAATATAGTACATACCGAAAAAATCTCCAATTTCTTTCAAAACACATGAATATATTTTATGACTGACCCAAAGTTTCTCTTAAACTTTGTTCTTTGACACATCTAAACTTATTCCTTTTTCCTTCATATTGTATTACTAAGTTTTTTTCAGGCACATGTTACTTTTCATATCATCAAAGAGAAAGCAGGGACAAAGAGTGAGAGGAGAGGGGAGGAGGGAGGGAGCTGCTTCCCTCAGAAATTGGTTTCATGATGTGACCGTGATGTGAACTTTGTCATCAGTATAGCATGTCAACAGTGCTCTGGCAAATATATGTGCGCTGATACAGTTAGATAAGGACTGTTTCGGTATTTTGGCATTATGTGATCCTATAGACATTGCAACACAGTGTTTTAAGCTGGGGAACAGAGCAAAAGGAGATCAAGTGGGAAAGTATCAGAAGGGGAAGGGAGTTTCTGGCCGGTTACCATGGTACCTGAGCTCAGTGATGTTGCAGAAGTATTAAATATCACTGACGGTCCTTTTGCTTTTGATCCAACTCTTCCAGACGCTGCTCCCCCTCCACATCCTGGCGGGACCAGCACCTGGCTGGAGAAACACATCAGCCACCTGAGAAGAGAGGTATATTTATCCATATCAGCACATACACATACACTGATACACCGGTGCTTAGCGTTAAGTATAACAGCATGATGAAATACAGGTTCTCATTAGCCAAGTGTACTGTTCTGTGGATGGCAGTTTCCTCCTAAAATATTCACAAAGTCACTTTCATCTCTTTCTGAAAGGCTGGTGTCAGATTTTGTCACAGCTGTTAAAGTCAAGTCTGTGGAATCTGGAAATGTGATTTCCCGTTGACGCTGTGGAGAAATTCCTTTGCCATTTGCGTTTGCTCACAGTTTAAAGAACATTACCGGCCCTGCTATAAAAAGACAGAGCAACGTGTTTGACATTGCCAACTGCGAGGAAATCTGCATGCAAGAAGGATCCACAGTTCTTAGAAAACCAGCCTAAATGATAGGAATGAATACGTGAAGGTGACATAAAAACAACTGCTCATCCAGGCAAGTTAAAGCAAGGTGCACTGAATCGTACAAAAACAATTGCACTAAAAACAGAAAAGCACATTTCAAGCGCAATATCACAACATATGACTGTCTGCATCAGTCATATTTCCACATTTGGAAACACATAACACATATATCTTTTGCAGAAGGCAGTAAAATCAATGAGCCGGGCAAATATTCTGACATGAAACAACATAAAACATATTTGACATTCAACTCAGTTGCCATTGCTAATGACAGCCTCTTTAAAAGCTTGAGCAAAGAACATATCAACTAAATGTGTATGAAGCAAGTGTATGAAATCTAAAAATGTGATACGAGATCAATGTACTAGTGAACAATCTATAAGACGACAAATTAAACAAAGACAAACAAGCTAACTTGCTAACCTGCAAGCCAAACAACCAGAGAACATGCTAACAAACATTTTAATCAAAAAGGATGCTCGGGTCAGTCACCCAGCACTCACTTTTCAGATTTGTAAGTACATCCCATATCCTGCTCTTATCAGCAATATACCTGATTTTCATTTAACTTGACATTGTCATGTTGAAACTAAGAACAGCCAGGGACGTTCAATTCAACCTTCTCCTTAAGGCTCATGAAAGTTCAGTTTAGTGGTCGTGGTCAAGTGTTCATACTTCTTTTCCCGTTTCAACACAATCAACTTAAGATTCAAAGATTCAAATAACAATCACATCATAAGACCGTTGATCTCACCCGACTATGAGGAAAGCAATAAACTAGAGAGGCGCTTGAGACGCTTGTTGTAAATCATGATGAGGAGAAGCTATTTTCTATGGACAGTAAATGCACACACTATAGAATATTTATGTCAATGAGCATAAATGATAATCCCCTGGGGGAAGTGACTCAAGGTGCAGTTATGTCTATGAATACGAGATATGGTTTATGTTCAGGTCAAGCTGTACTGAGGCACTGTCAGGCGGCAGAAGATGGGAGCTAAAAGTGCAACCAGCATGTGTCTTTAAGTGGTTTATTGATGCCTGTCAACGGGGAACTGGAGTGTGGCTAATCACAACCGACACCCTGTCTCTACGCTGAGAGGACGGCTTTGAGATGGAGGTGTTGGAACCTCTTAGCAAGATCAATCAGCCCGGCTTATCCGTCTGGCAATCTAAATGGAAACAAGACTTAAAGTCTATAGGCTCGCAGCAGCTCTGTGATGCTGTAATGATTATTACACATTGGAAAAGTTGTTAGAGCCATGAAAAGAGCTATAACTTTGCTATTTTCCAATTAGTGCAGTAAAAGTTTAAAGGTAAATGGGTTTATTTTGATGTCATGGATGCCACTGGCTAAAAAATACTGACCACACGTATCAAAGTTTCTATCAAAGCTCAGACTTGAACCAAATCTTTTAGAAAATTTTCTAAAGAACATGTGAATTTGGCCATTTTTGTGCAAATATTAGCAGCTGGGGCCATAAAAAATAGCCCCAGTCACCTGTCAAACATCAGACAATGAAAAACCATGTAGAAAATGTAATGGGAACGTTCCAGTCTCCTTGTTGCGCCACGCAGATCTAATATATTTGTCTCTTCAGTGGAGCCTGAATGATGTTTAAGTCGCATGCTTCCTGTTCATCGTGATTTATTTGCTGTCTCTATTTCCATTTCACTTTGACACATTTTATTTTAATATGAACGCTAAAACAGGTGGATGAACACACACCTACTGAGTGAGACTTTTCGAATGGTTCCTAGAGGCAAAGCAGCAGATACTGTAATATGTGGTTTTGGGAGGAAAACCTCTCAATTTTTGAATTAGGTGAGTAATAAAAAAAATTCTTACATCAAACTTTCAGAGGTGGTTGGAGTTTTTTTTTCTTAGCTGCGTCAGTAAGATTTGCCTAGTTGGCTCTGCAGAGATCAATAATCCAAGTGAATTGTCAATTTATTGTTTAACCTGACAATTGTATTATGATAGTTTTGATAGTTACTTTAACAGCTCAACAGCTAAGGATGTACCAGGTATATGATGCCAACACAGAGCCAATCTGAATCATTGCAAATAACTGGAGATGTGGGCAATTTCCAACATCACCAGGGTACTGTGGATTAAGGCATATAAATTGAATATATTAGACCCGTTATGTACACTATGTGTGCCACATCAAACCTCACCACATCTGCTGCATGTTTAGCTTTCAAGTGTGGAGGAGATTGAGCACTGACTTAGCTTACTGGCTTGGCTCCACATTGACAGCCTTGGCTCAGCTTTCATCAGTGAACTGTGTTGTTAGGATCAGCTGTTGAGTGCCGTCTTCACCATGCAGACATTCTAACAACAAAATGCTAAATGTGTCGCCCAGTTCAACTGAATTGCTGGACTGAGGTTGACCATTTGACGGTGTAAGGTGATACGATTTAAGGAAATGTATGAGATTCATCTTTTGGGACCAGTCAACCAAATTTGAAAGCAATCCATCTAATAGTTGTCCAAGGTGGAAACATTATTCCTGACCAATGTATTTGACAGACAGATTGACTGACAGCCTGTCCAAAAATGCAGTCCTGAGAGTGACTCCCCTACTTTGGCTAAAAATACATCTGGAGAATGAAAATTGTCATTTATCTTCCATGCAGATGACTGTAAAACTGATTAATCACACACTCTTCCCTTCATCAGATACATTACAGTTTTTTTAATCAGTCTGTTGAGCAATCACAGTAAAAATTAAATGCTAAAACTGCCCAGTGATGATTTAAGTGTTTTGGAAAGGCCGCACCCGAGAGGACATTTTTCATTTTTGCATGTGTACAAGATAATGATACCATAAACAACAAGATAACCAGCCAACGTGTTTACACTTGCATGCATTTCATGTATTATCTCACCCTGGTTTTACAGTACTAACAAAGCACCCACACAAGATGTGCACACCAGCCTGCATATATTAAATCTACCTCAAAACATGATGTGCAGCATGTATGTAAAATGCAGCAATACAGCTTGAGAGTAATGCTTTGCTCCCGTTGAACTTGATATTAGTGACTAATCTCTATGGAGTGCAACCAAATCAGCAAACACACGCTGTGACGGATTGGGCATCGTGTCAGTTTTTGCTAAGTATGCATCCAGGGTGCCATCAAATCCAATCCCCACACTGATGATGTTGAAGCAAATCAGTGACATTTGTCATCTCCAATGAGGGTGTGAGCAGTGAGTCAATACCCTCATTAGCTGTTTTGAACACATGCTTGTGTAGATAAGAAACTGTGTGTCTGACGGTCCAGCTCTGACAGGCCAGATTATTTTCAAAAGCTGAATTGTTTGAGATAGCAGATTGGGATGCCACATCATCCTAAAAGTGTGCACGCCCATTGTGTGTAAAGCAGGACGTTCGGGGAGAACATGGCACATAAACTGCTGTGAGCAGATTTAGAGGGAATGGAAGACTGACCCACACGTTGCTATGAAGGCGGATAACAAAAGTTTGGAGTGAATTACACGCCCCGGCAAAGAATCTGTAAAGTGTTTAGTGCTCTTGATGACTCAGCATTACTTGGGAAGGGTGGTGCTCTGCGCCAAAACTGCCACGTGGTGTAACAAATGCGTGCAAATGCTCCACAGCATGATTCACATCACTAATCACCCTTTCCTAATCGAAACCCTCATTCCTAAAAAGAACTGAACATTAATATATATTGTGATGTGCGAATGGAAAGAGACACCATAGAAACATTATAGTTTGCTACATTTTTGTTTGGGCCGTCAGCTGATTTCACATTAATAACAAATTGATTTATTGCCTGAAAGGATTTGAAATGGGCATTTGGGAAGGGTTTAGAACTTAGCCCGAGGCTAATTTTCCAATCAATGACTGCTGTTAATCTATGTCTTTTTCCTTTTTTTTCAAAGAGGGCTCTGCTTCATGAGAAACTAATTATACTCAGCTCAACGTGGGCTTTCTCAGCGAATGCACAGTAGAGTTCAATATATTCATTTAAATCACTAACACCTACGTCTGTTCAAAATTCTATGCTGATTGAGTTGAATCTTAAATGTGGGTGGTTCTGCTGATTAGCTGCAGACAACTCGCTGATGCAGGAAACATTTGTAGCTTCTACCCTCTGTATGTGCATGCATATAGCATAGTCACACCAGCATTATAGGTTCATGTATGGTAATGCTGGTCTGTTAGTTGATCAGTTGACCACTTTTGTCCAAGTTGAGATATCCCAACAACTATAATGGTTGAGGAAGCCTACTGATTCTGTTGATGTCCTGACATAAAGTCAGGGCATTAGTGTCAACAGGTTCAAAATATAGGCTTCATAACTACACTTGAATGGGCTGCCATGATATTTTATATAGATATTCGAGGTCCCCAGGGGATGGATCCTAATGAATTTGATGACTTGGGCCACCATGAATTTCAATAATTGTGTTTTTAAGGGAAATGTCTCATCAATTATTAGATGGATTGTCGCGAGACACCTGAACAAATACCTGCTAAAACTAATGACATTCTCATTCACCTAAGCTGTGATTGGTCAGGTGCCTATGGTTAGGTTGGTTAGGTTTAAACATGAGCAGTCAAGTTGGTTAGGCTTGATGTAGAATAGCATGTGGCCAATGCTAGCATCAGAAATGTTTGCAGGGTGTGTATTGCCAAGAAGAACATTGGGATCAATAATAGTGCCTCATTATAGCCTGAGCCACTAGCACACCTGCAGACTTTGATTTTCTCAGGGATTACTAGTAGCATGACATGCGGTGGAGCCATTTAGAGACTGAGATAGAAAATTATTTAAAATCAGTCTAGTAAAAAGCACAGATGAGCTCAATGAGCCTTTATTTAAAAAAAAATCTAAAAAGTTTTTTAAAACAAACTCTTTATTAAATCTTAATGAAATTCTATTTCTAGGTATTGCTCTCTATTGCAGTACATTCCACTATCAAAGGCAGACAGTGTCTCATGAACATGCAGATAAAGGGATCTCTCTTTTTAGTCATAGATGAAGGCATTTTCTACTTCTATATGCATCTAAATAGTAAAGTATAATGGAACTTGCATGTTTGTAGGAAAACAGCCAGTCTGTGTAAATCTGGCTAATGTAATGACTATTTTGGCTGCTGCCATTCTTGTGTATGTGGGCTTTACATGTGCAAAATGTTCAATTATTGATAACAGTTTGAGCGTTGATCAATAATTTAGTTGACCCTGCTGATTTAACATCTTCAGGATATGCTGGCATTGTGGGGATTTTCAGAGATGTTGAAACCTATCCCATCAGGAGGCCCACATAATGCAAAAGTTTACTCCACACAATGGCTTTGATTCATTATACATGAGAGGTGAACTACGGATGTGAGTAGCTTGATGCAAACAATTACTGTTATTAAAGATTTTATATGTAGATGCTTGTTATTAAAACCCCATGAGCTCTCAGAGGCTCTAGACTCTGATTAATGGCAGTGTCGTGTCATTTCAAAAATGTACCTTTTCAGACATTTGCCAGGTGAAATATATTTGATCCCAACTCTTTGCAGAGTGGTTTTGTCAGTGGAATTCCATTTAGCACAGTGAGAGATACCAACCAGCTGCTGTAAACCTGGATTGTGTATTAGCCTTATCAGCATGTGTCTTTTAATTATTTTTTTTTTCCAGAATAAACTCTCATTATAACTTCTGAGGAATTAAAAGTAAATTAAAAACAGCCAACAAATGTGTTCTGACTCATCTTGTTTATCTGAATGCATGTTTACAATGAGCCTCCTGGTGTGAAACACGGGAGCAACAGCCTTTTGGGTTTTCGCTTCTATTCATCTCTGGGAAAAAAAAACAAAACTGGAGTGATTAATGTAATTTCACTACTGGTGGTGCATTGTTTATCTTTGTTCTCCACCTTGGTATGCCTCAGTGCTGCTGACAAGATTGTGACATGTGGTTATATCCTCATTAAATGTGGCTAGCGTCTGTGCGCTGGTCCAAAGATAACTCACAGACACAGCTCATGGATTATCACTTAATGGCATTTCAATTTCCTTTCTCATTTTACAAGAGACCATGACCCAAACATGCCACATTTCAGCAAAATGGTATTTATGATGGTGCGTATACAGAAGCTAAATGGAACTAAAATCTGCTATTGAGCCCTAACTGCAGCTTAGCATTTATTCATTGGATTGAACTTCAACTCACTCTTCAGTTCCTTAAATTAAATTCTGAAAAGAGTCCGGGCTTGTTATTCATATAATCCGAGACAGTTAAGTCTTTCTTTGTGAATGTGAGCCATTGCTGGAGCGCTCCCAGCGACAGTGAATTAAAGTCAGATATCATGGACAGGAAAAACGCCCTGGTTGTTTTTCCTGGTATATCGGCACTTACACTGCAGTCATAAATGATATCACTTCTAATTATGAAATACTATATTGACAAACGTTTCCACTGTCGCTGAGGTTTCAAGCCTTGGCCCAGTACATTTGAAAAGTTGTCCTAGATAATATACTGTGTAAACTATAATTATACAGCATTAAAGATCCTTGTAAGCATTGCTGCAGGACAGGTGTATTGTTGTAATGTACTAGATGACAACCTGAACAAACACATTTAGCAATGTGAGAGCCTATTCATCATCATATAGCACCATCTGCGTCGGCCAGATTGCCTGGCTACTGCCTTTATGAGATCAGCCACACCCTCCTCTGCTATAAACATCATTGGCATACAGGAAAACCGTACCTTACCTGTTCCTGTACGTTAATTCTAAGTAAGGTTGGACTGTCCTAAATGAGCATTGACAGAATAGGTTATGCAAGAAGAAGCCTATAGTTTTATTGCTTGTTTCTGGAATTGCAGGTTTGATGCACTGATGCAAAGATAATCCTTTAAAACAATAACACACAACTGAAATATAGCTCTAAGAGTACACTAGAACATCATTGCGATTTGTTCATCATCTTTCTAAAATATATGTAAATACAGCATATAGGTGTATCTCTCTGCAACTAAACAGTGAGCCTACAGTGAACACGCTGTTGTCGCTCCGACAGTTGTGAAATTTCAAACAAATACAGTAAAGGCACCAACTGAAACCATTAAGTAGGTCAAGTGACAGAGGAAAAATCTCTGCCATGAAAATAATTATATATATCACATGCAAAGCCATTCCAAAGGGTGAATATTCTCTTTGTGTGTATATTTAGACAGATCCCATGATGAACTGCTTAACAAATTTGCTTGAGGGCCACTGAGGAGTTACTGCATTTATGCTGCTTTGAAATACTGGCAGGTAATACATGGTTCTGTCAATTAAACCTCAAACTCAGAATTCCAAGTCCATTATAGGGAGAGCCGCAGCATTTTGCCTCTCTTTGCTATTTTGTCCCCTGTCATATCAGTGGTGGTATTTGGTTTGACCAAGTAAATTATATTTGCATTTGCACACTGAGTGGCCTGATTTCTGCTGAGGCACTTTGAAGTTAGGAAGCACTGGGACCACGAGCATGAGGAGGTGCTCTTTTACCCACATGTAGTGTGTGTGTGTGTGTGTGTGTGTGTGTGTGTGTGTGTGTGTGTGTGTGACAGAGAGAGAAAGAGAGAGAGAGAGAGAGAGAGAGAGAGAGAGTCAACATATATTTTTGCATATTTGGAGGTCCTATTTTTTAATATTTCGAGTTGAAGTCTTAAATGTCTGTTTGTCTGTCTGTGTGAACACTGTAGTGAAATAAAGATATTATATTAATACAAAAATATATGTCTATGTTGTCTTTAGAGTCGGTATTTTTGATATTATTTGTCAAACAAAAGCAAAAGCAGAACGGCAACCCCTTTTGTCCCATTCGTCTACCGTAGTTCAAGCCCAGTTTTCGGTTGCTTAGTAACGCTCCCTACCCACAAACAGAGGTGGTGGTATAGTTCAGGTCTAGCGTTTGCGTTGAAACATGCTTATTTGTTTATTAAAGAAACTGTTAAGAGACACATTTACATTTTCACTGAGGGGTTTAACAACTTTGCGTTTTTTTGTTACGAAGCTAGACTCCTGCACCTGTACAGTTTAAATGGCGTGACGTCAGAGCCAACGTTAGCTTAAAAACTGGTTTGTTTTACCCTAGCAAGCTAACGTTAGCTTTAAAATTAGCTTATACTTCCTTCACCCTTTGCTAGCTAACGTTAGCCATCAAACACAACTCAACACTGAATTTATTTAAGTTAGTTCACGTAATTTCCCCTGACATGGACCTGGATATTCGTCAGTATCTAGCAAAGGCAAATGAGCAACAAGGTTTGTAATGTTTTAATTCTGTAACATCAAAACTTGTAACGACTTCTGAAAGTACGTCTACACTTTGTTTAACTTTATTGCATGTATGATAGACTCTAGAGCCCTGGAGTCAGCTTACCGTTTAATCAAGGATGTGACAACGGTAACCAGGGGCCGAAGTCAAAGCATCGCTCCGGAGTTGTACGTCATTTGCGCAGAGACAGCTCTACAGGTGAGGCTGAGACGCGGATGAATCCCTGTAATGTGCCTGTTTATGTAGACGAGGTCACCATGCTGTCTGCAGTGACAAAGCAAAGATTTTAGACATACTGAGGTCGTGAGCCTGAAGGTCCAGAGTGAAAGACTGTGAATCAGTTCAGTGCGTGTCCTCTAAGGTCAGGTGTGCTAGAGGTTATGCAGTATCGTCTGAGATGGTGATTTCATGGGAAATAATGTCATTCTTAATTTACCTCTGAATAAGGATAACGTAGTTACACTAACAGGACTAACAAACAAGCTCATATTACTGCACATAATACAATATAAATGATATTCTTAAATACTGTCACTAGGTTCATACAGAATCTTGTGTAGACACTGGATCAACTGTATGAAAGACTGATTTGCACATGCTCTGAATTTGCCCGCAACCGTGCTTCCCAAGTTCTGTGGAGTGTTTTCATGTCGCGAGGCGTTCAAGACTGCTGAGATGTCGCAGAAGACACGATGCTTCAAGCAGCCTCCGAGACTAAAAGATTTGCATCTAAGAGTGAAAAATGTGCAGCACGTTTATATTTGTAAATGCCTGCTACTGCGGTGATATGTGAGCATCAATCTGTGGACGTTCCCGAAATCTTTCTAACGTTATTCGCAGGTTCTGCAGAGAGGGTTTATGTAATTTCATTAAATAAAGCAGGAGCAAGATCTTGTTGGGTTTGTTGATCATGATGGTGTCAGAATTTACAGGTACTTATATACAAAATCATGGAATTAGAAACCTTTGCAGGACCCCACGGCCAGAAGAGTCTTATCAAAGTTTTTTATTAAATCACTGCTTTCACACAGTAACTTAAGCTAAATCTAACTATTCTCCCAGTAGGGGGTAGTAATGAATATTCACTAATGTAGGCTGAATTGTCCTAGGGCTAGGAAAACATATTTGAATAATGAAACACGGGGATATACCATAATGTGTTTTTTTTTTGAGGCTTAAGTGACTGCCGAATTAGTCCTCATCCTCAGCAGAGCTGCACCACCATATTCTTCAGTTTCCTCAAGTAGCATGGATGTTCCTGTTGCGCAAGGACATTTTCTAACACGCTGATCCACTGTTCATTACAGTTAAGTTGCATTTTATGATCTCTCTGCGTGAGAAAAAAATGAAAGACTTAATCATAACACAATTAAAAGCTTACAATTTACAGTCATAATTTCTGTCACAGGATTATCTCCCCATTGCTTGACTGAAAACGACCCTGTGTGAATTTATTTGGCAATTAACAGGAGACAGTACATAACACAGGACTAACGTTCTCAAGGGCAACGGCCTGCAATTAAGATGATTTCATGTCACACGCAAAATAAATGTTCATCACACATTACGCCATTTCTGAATAGTTTTAATAGTGTGTCAAACGTTAAAAAAAGCCTTTGACATGATATGACTGCGGATGAGGTTTAGATATTCATTTTGTTTGGCCTTTGTGCGTATCTTTTTCCCTGTTTTCAGCTGGGTTGCACGGAGATAAGCACGGCGTGTCTAAAGATGTACTTTGAAGGGAATCCGCCAGCTAATCAATTTTTGTGTCGAGCCTACCTCTGCCAGGGCCGGCTGCAGTCTCCGCCGGCCACAGGGAGTGTGGTGAGCAGAGTAAATTAGACACGTCTCCTCTAGAGGGTTGTGTGTATTTGTGTGTCAAAACCATTTAGGTACACACTCACACACAAACACACGTACACACTACTGTAGAAATACACTGTACTTATTTAAAGTCCTGTTTTTTTTTCTTCAATGTGACTCTTCAAAGCATATCACCCTTTGTCTTTTCACAGTTAAGTGCAGTTTAAAGTTTTTCTCCATTGTATCAAACTGTGGCCTTTATTGAATAGTTAGTTGGCCTGGTCTTTGTATGTTTGTGTGATGTGACAAGTTCTCACATCTCTTTTTGCATTGTTTTCTATTTTAGGAAGACTTTGAAGAGGCAGTGGTGTATTTTCTGAAAGCAATTGAAATTTCAAAACCCGATCCGAGGTATGTAACCTCTCAGAAGTTCGCTCGGCTTTGTTCTGTCTGCGTCAAGAAAGTTGACCAACACATGCCGTGTACAACTCATCATCTCTGATATTGTTTGGCAGTTGCCACTATGGTGCAAAGGCGCACCTGTAAAAGCATGTATTTAAAGTGAAATATTCACAACAGGGAATGGTTTTTTTTTTTTTTTTTTGAGCTATAAAAGGTTACGAGGGTTCAGTCTGCTGCACGGGGATATTCTGGGACATGGAGGTTTGATTTGCAAAGAACATTGTTGAAATATAACATGATTCTTCATGCTTCACCCTGACACCTTATTCACAAGAGGATGAAGTGTAACAGCTGACTGGAAATGTCTGTGAGCAGGGTGATAAATATAGATGTAATGATAGAAATCCTGAACGATAAGTCTCTTTGTTCCTGGCTCTGAAAGATGCGTTTGGATACAGCGGCTTAGCCTTTGCAAGCAATAAGCACTGAATCTCTTTGCTAATGAACTCATAACCTGTCAATAAAAGGGCTGAATGAGCTATTCCAATTAACACCAAAGGGAATACATATCTAATACATCCAGCCCAGACTAATGCACAGCACACTCTCTGGTGAATAAATTAGCAGCACTCAAACAGTCTGTTCACACAATTTCCTCTAAAACAGCGCCTTGAATTCATAAATTTCACTTATATCCCATGGAAAGGCTCATACGGGTGCTCTCCTGAGCCTCATTGAACGATGGTTAATCTACACACATTTGCAATTCACTGGACTTCTCCACACAGAGTTAACACTTGGTCTGAATTGATTTGTGCTTAGAGATAAAATGGCTTGCTGTGCATCATATGAATAATTCAGTGTTCTCTGTTTACTTCTTTTGCATGTGGTTTGTTTCTTACAGATACCACTTCATCGTGTTCGATGCCTCAGTGCTGTACTTTCAGACAGTGCGTCCTCTCCTGCAGCCAGGGCGGTGCCTCCACCTGGTCCCCTCCCTCAGGCAGGTGGTCCAGAGCCTGGAGGAGGTGGGAGATCAAGACCACAGCTGGAGGGCTGAACTCATGATGCAAGTGACCCTGCAATGCTCTTCTTCCTTGTCTTTCATGAATAAGTCCGGTCCTCATTCTGTCCACTCTCATGCTTGATTCATGGCAGCGTCGGGCTAATTATCCAGCAATGTTCACAGCTTTCTGACTGGTTAACTGGTTGTGTGATCCTTCTGTATGAAGTGAAGAATCTGTTTTCTGTTCAAAGCTGTTTTATCATGTTCCCCCAATGACACCTCAGGTTCTGATTTAAGTTCTCTTTGGGGCAAAATGTACTATTCATTTACAGTATGAACTCAGTCATACAGCAAGCCAGGATACTAATAGGACTGGGTTAGAGCTGAGTATCATCTGTATAAGATAGGGCAGCCATCATACTGTATACGCTTCTATTCAAAAGTCACAATGCAGTGCGTGGTGTGGAATATTTTGATTACAATGACCGGCACAGTGCTGAACAAAAACATGAGAAATACTTTTCGGTAGAACACAGCACAGTTGTACAACACCGCATTTGTCAGCCAGACTGGAACATTACAAGAGTCATAAAATAAGGGCTATTATATTTGATTGTATTGGATCGCACTGAAAACACACTGGCTGGAGCATGTGCTGTAATAAACAGGGAATGAGGCTGCACACTGCAGTGCTGTGGGCGCTACTGTAGTAAAACTGACATCGAGAACAATGTCCAAATGTTTTTGAAATATCCCTGTAAACTTTTCAAAACACCGTTTTCAAATTAAATTATGGTCTGTTTTCTCCGTTTCTGTTCAGGCACCTGATCAGATGTCTTGTGGATTCCGGGGACATGGACGAGGCCGCGGGTTTTGCGAGAGTTACAGAAGAATTCATCAAGTCACATACCCCAAATCTTTATCCAAGACTCTTTACATTACTGGTAAACAACAGTTCTTTGTTATTTGTCACTGTCTTTAGAGTGTTAATCAGCATAAAGTGTAGGGAAACTGTCTGAAACAACAAAAGACTGTATCCATTTTCATCTTTTAATGCATTTGAATAACACTGAAATTTCCCCCACTGTCGTATAATGGGTTGAGATAATAAAATATTATCTTAACTTCTAACTGAAAATGACCAAATACAGAAAAACATGGTGTTTCTGTACCATTATGACTAACTTAGTAACCATTCTAAAGTAGTGACTCCATGTAAACGACAGTAGACCATTCAGTAAAACATTTTTGGCTGATAAATTAGCAGCAACTCCCTAAACTACCTTTACATTTCTCGTCCAGGTGCAGCACAAGCTGGCAGAAGGTGACGTCCTCAGTGAAATGAGCAGGCAGTGCGCCGCCTCAGCAGTCGTTTACAAAATACAGGACTTTAAAAAGTAAGGAAAGTTTACGTGTTATACTTAAGTAAAGCTTTATTTTTTTTTCCTGCTCCGTGATTTCTTGAGGATTTGTTTTGCAAAAAGCGTTGCTGTCGTGCTGTCACGATGAAAGCCTGTTTCATCTATCTGCTGCGGAGATACAGAAGTTGTTCTGTAGCTGATGTCAAAGAAAGGAAGCCTTTGATCTGCTCCAGTGGTGTTTGCTTTTTAACAATGGTGCTTTATTGATTGATTGCAGTCATTTCCTTATAAATGGTCTCATTAGGGTCATGTTTGGTGCAAAGTTTTACCATTCAGGGTTTATAACCTGTGTTTTTCCTGCCATGCTTCTCTAAGCTGTAGGGCCTGCAGGGGGATATTGATGCATTTTTGATCCAGAAGCTTTTTCTACCTTCAGCTAACTTGGAAGCTCCTCAAACATCGACCCCACTGGCTCTCAGCTTAGCCTTTGGCATCCCACAGTGGGGACCTTTTATCTGCCCGCGTACATGAATGGTATAGTACCATGGCTTCTGGTGTGGCATAGTACAAACCCAGTGCGAGCCCCCACCCCCTTTCTGCAGGCGTGTACTCAGCGTGTCAGAGCTCCTTATGGTTCTTCAGCTCAGCTATAAGCGCTGACAGCGTGACTCAGTGTGACCCAGCCATCTTCGGCATCATATAGGTTATTTGGCCTGAGGTTTATGCGCTGATGGTGTGAGTATATTAGTGGGCAAATGAAAATATGCGTACAGATGCCTGCCCACTCTTGGATGCATAAATGTACATATACATCAGCGTACACAGGTTGTTTTCATGTTGTTTGTAGCAGGTTGGCGGGGATGAATGGGGACGATGCAGCAAAAGAGGAGCTTGAGCAGGTTTTCCATTTCCTGGTAGATTGTTTCAAAGTATCTACGACTCCTGTGAACTCCAGTCCCCCTCAGAGCCCAGCACCCGTCCAACCAGCTGACAGGTCTGTGACCCAAAGTGTCCTAAACAAATCTCCCCTTAACCTCGTCCTCCTCCTAAACCACCCACTACCATAAAACCACACACTGTATGGGTATCCCGAGGGCAGTACATGGCTCAGATTACTGTACTGAAGTGTTGTGACCTGCATAAATTATGTTTTATCTGGGATTTGCAGAGTTGCCTTCCTCCTGGAGTTGGCTCTGCTGGCCTTGCAAGTAAAGCATCAGAAAGTAGCTGCCAACTGTTTGAAAGAGCTAAAGTCGGCGGGAGAGGCTGTGAGTGTCCGACATTCTTTTGAAACCTCAGGCAGTAGTGTGGCTCCGTGCTGTAACTGTACATATCATAGAAACATGCAAATTTATGCATGGAATTTGACATCCCCTCTTAAGTCTGCACTTGACAATAGATGAGATTAATTAGCTGAGCTCACGCCCAAGAGCTAAAGTGGCTGCTGCATTTTTGATTACTTTCAGTAATGTGGAATTTATTTCTCAGAGAGGTGTGTAGTATTCCAGAAATCTGCCCTATTTGCTCTTACACACGTTAAGAATTAAGTAAACCGATAGCATAACTAGCAGCCTGTCATGGAATTTGAGGAATGTGTCATCCTGTCTCCCCTGCTGAATGCTGACTGCTAAACTTACAACTGTGTTTGTCTTTTTAGAGTATTGGCCAGCGCATAATAATGGAATGTGTCAACTGTGAAATCAACCTGCTGAAGAGAGAGGCGAGGATGGATGACTATTCCAAAGCCAGTGTGGAGGTGCTCCATCACGTGCCTGAATTATCTGCCGTGTGTTGTAATACAAGCAGTGGAGCCATCGGCAGGGCCGTGAACTGTTCAATAATATTTTCTGTTATCACATCCAGAAATCCTCCTTCACTTGGTGTCCCTGCCTTAAGGAACTGCTAAACCATCTAGAAGCGCTTCATCAGTTCAAGCTTCTCTGGGGAATTTCAATTATCATATAATCACCCCGGCATATATTCACGAGCTGTTTTTCTTTCTTATGAGGGAAAAATCTGGAGGGAGGCAGGATCGTGTAATCTCATTTAGTACCATATAATATTCTGCTGTAAAAACTCACATTTAAAAATTGGCACCACATACTCAACCCAACTCAATCCAAGTGCACTTGCCAAGTGACAGAAGTGTCGTGCTGTCATTGCTACAGGAGAGATCCTCAATCTGCACTTGTTATCCCACAGGCCCGGCTGAAGGAGATCGGCAAGCTGGATCAGTGGCTGCAGACTGCGGTGAGGGAGGGGGACCCTCAGGCTGTGCAGGCAGTGTGTGCTACCCAGTGGAGCTTCTGTCTGCCCCTCTTGCAGCACAACCTCAGGAAACGCATCAAGACACCTCTGCTCAGAGTGGCCAAAGCACTGGAAGACATGCAAAGGTTTTCCAGCTTCTTCAAATACAACCGGATACATGGTTTTGTGTGTCTGTCGTACAGTTTGTTTTATTGTTGTGTTTCCACTTGACCGAGCAAATGTTTGGCTGCACTCTGTAGCTAAACTCACAAAAACATAAACATCAGGCTGCGTCCTACTTTAACTTTCAACAGACCCAAAGGAGCACCATCTTTAAACACAGCCACATTATCACGACTCTGCTACATTACACTTCATAATTTATTTTAATCTAATAATATTAAGTTGTAACAATGTTTTAGTAGTAATTCTGACAACACTCACATCAAACAGTCGCAGACATCACAGTGGTTTCTTTGTATGCTTGTTAATAGCTCCATTTACGTTCTGACAATGGTTTCTTCACAACCTCTGGTGGGAATGATTAAGATGGCATAAGTAGATATTCATATCCACCTAAATTGAACCTTGGTACCAGACCTACACACTGCTCCTTTGCTGGAAGTGTCTGTGTGTGTTTTCTCGCAGCGTGTTGCTGGAGACGCGCTGTCAAGTCCACTCAGAGCTGGCAGTGATTGAAGAGGAGGATGGGTGCCTTGAGGCAGCTTCGACTCACCTCCACAAAGCCATGCTGTTGGATAATGGGACACAGCGAGAACGCCTTACATCAGCTCTCCGCCTCCTACAGCTCAGGGGGACCCTCTACCAAACGCCCTCCCAGACCGAGGATAAAGCCGCCATGCTTATGCAGCAGGTTTTCAGCCCATCTGTGTCAGACAGTCTAACATTACAAAATGTAACAATTACATAAAGCTGAACAAGGCAAGACTATTATGCAAAAACAGCAATCATGTCTGGGTTCAGTGACCGAGTGTGTCTCCTATCCAAGCAGAATTTAGCTGTTGCATAATTTTGTTAGGTTTTCTAAGTCATAGCATGAAAACTCAGTCTCTTTTCATGCATGTTGTTAAATCACAGCAGACAACATGCTATGGCTGCTTGGGCAGCAGTAAGTAAACTGCATGGCTACAAGTGAACACTTGTCTGACATCCAACCCCTGCCTCTCTTTCTCAGGCCAAGGACATGCATCCCCAAGATAAGACAGACACCCGACCCATCCTGATCGCCGTGGGTCTCCTTTTGGCCCCTGATGAATTCCAGATGGTGCTGGATGCAGACGACACCTCCAAAAGTACAAACTTCTCTTCCTTTCACTTTTCACTGATCACCTCATCAAGCCATCACTGATTAGAATCCCTCCTCTCATAGGGACAGACTGAAACGCAGGTCCATATTGACTAAGTCTGTTGCTCCTTCCATCAGGAAACGCAATCACACATTTCATTAAACTTTGGTCGGCGGACGGTTTATTGGCCTGGAAGAATTTACCCCAGAGACCTCCAATCTGGGGTACACTCTGCTGCCGCTAATGAGCACTTTTTTCCTTTATGTGTATACATTTGAGAGAGAAAGGAGAATATAATCTGTATCTGACTATTTTATAGCATCAAACAATGTGTGAGCAAGTACTGGTGGTGTGCGCTCATTAGAGTTCATCTTTACATTCGGTCAATTGAAAAATGACTTGAGGCTTGTAATTTTATTCCTTTGATAAGGCATTTACAGTGTGTTCTCTCTCTTCCCTCCACCTGCTCTGTTATGAACTTCTGCTGAACCTGTCGCTTGCTCTCACTTCTCTCTCTCTCTCTCTTTCTTGCTCTCCTCTTGCTTTAATAGCTTGATCATCACTGATTGCATACCGAAACCTTCATCTCAGGGGTTGATCTGTGGCATGTGTAAATATTTTGGGATCTTGTTAGTTCATTAATGGCTGTTTCGATGCACTGGAGTTTCTCACAGTTTCTCATCTGAGCTTGGTGAGCTGGGATCCCAGTGATCTTGGCTGAGCTTCCGTTCACCCGCAGAACGCACCTGGAAGGAACTCCTCTGCGCTGATTGTGTAATGGCCGGTTGTCTCTGTGAAGCAGCCACTGATTACTGCAAATTGAATGAGCGTCTCGAAATTGCCTCTTTTATTTTAACTTCCCCCCTGGCCTTAAGGTCAGGACAGAGGCTGTTGCAGTGGCAGTGTCGGCTTTGCAAGGTTGTGTGTGATTTTCATGAGAAACAGCTGGAGTTCCAGTGCAGCTGACAGCGAAGCCCCATCGACTGCGTGCAGTGGACTATCCTGAAGAAGGGTTCGAGCTCGAGGAGAGACTTTGATCTCGCTCACCATTCACCAGGCTCCTTGGTCCACAGCATCAAATGAACGTTCAACGTTCTCTGACAGCTAGTCAAAGGGCCTCTTCCATGGGCAGAGGTTAAAAGCTTTGGTCCACAGAGACGCCTCTTGTTTTGTCCGTAAACCCTTAAGCATCCCCCAGATGAAAACACTTGAGCTTCAAAGCCAACCCACCGAGTTACCCTTGAGACTGCAAGAATTAATTAATTTCAGCATGTAATGTTGCCACAATTTCATACTGTGTCTTTAGATGTTCATCAGCGAGAGGTGTGCATGAGAGAGAATGTGTGTTTGAACTCTCAGGCTGAGCGAGCAGCCACTTGGAGCTTTCTGCCTCTTTGAAACAACTCCAGTCAAAGTCACAGACCTCTATTCATAATTCAGTCCATAAAGCAACTGCTTGAATACCCCTGTTGCTGCTGATGGTTGTCTTTTTTTAGTTGAGTTTTGTTTTTTCAGTTTCTCGTCTTACATGTCTAATTCCATTTACTCTGTAGTCAGTAACGTCCCTGTTTGAAGGAGCTGGCAATGTTAGAAACGGGCCGTTAACTCTCACGTTTCCTTCGCCGTGTTTCCTTTTGCTTACATGGAAATGACATAATAAGGATCATTATGTAACTTCCTCAAAAGGACGACGTTCTCAATGCACATATGAATGCACATGTAGTCTGTGTTCTTTGAATTGCAGACAGTCATTTAGGGCAAAGGAGTTGTGCAACAGTATGACTACACATTTTGTTGTGCGTGCTAGCCGGAAAATTCTATTGATTCATTATTTAGAGAAGATGCCGGAGCTTTTCCGACAGCAATGATAAAGTTTGACTTATGTATTCAGTTCTCCAACAATTGTCTAGTTCCCGTAGGCAGTCCTGGATCTGGACCAGCGGCGCAGCTCTCTGCTAAGGCTCAGCATCACTCTATATCTGTAGGGAGGGTGGATGGACACTTGTCCAGGCGAGGAGACGATGCAGACAGCACGGAGAGGTGTGTGTGTTTACTTCTGTTTATTTCGACTACATATTCACCGTATGCAAATGAGCACAAATAAAAGCTTTTGTGTTTTCGTGCCAGTGTTAAGTTTTTGTAATAATTGTTTTCAGCTGTCAGACCTGGCAGTAACCCAGTTGGAATATTGGCTATGTAATCAGCCTTTTATGCCTTGTTGACTTTATTACTCCTGGCTGTTACTGAACATAATACAGATAGTAATGAATGTGTGATTTATTGGTGCTCTTCACAGTTCAAGTTGTTGTGCGGCTAGAGCCCTTTACAGTCTGCAGCCTTCTACCACGGCCTTCTTATTCAAAGCACATAGCTGGGCTCCCGCTCTCTGCCGATATCATTACAGTAAAGAAGTGTGCACATCAGAAATGGCGGGCTTAATGGTCAGGAGAGAGCAGAGCCATCAGTACTTGAAGATTCCCCAAAGGGAAAGTTTATTATTCATGGCCCTGCAAACAAACAACTTTAGATTATATACAGTATGCTGCTGTGCCCTTGCCTTGACCTCCACCATTTAAAAAGGAGCCATCCCTTTGTTTATTTCTTGGCTGTTCCAGAGTGAAGCTGTGGGCCACGCTGGTGAAGACAGCCAGGAGACGGGAAGTTTGGGACGTGTGCCGAGCTGCTTGTCGATTCTGTTTGCTTTACGATGATGAGAGATGGAAGATTTCCAAGACTGACGGTAAGATGATGAATGACCCTGAGGCTGACGGTAAAATAACAGAAATATTCCTAAAACTGAGGGACTTGGTTTTGCAATATTAAAATGAGTTAAAGAGAAACCACAGTGTTAGATGTAGAACTGCTCTAATGTGTTTGCAGGATTATAAAAATGAGCATTTTTATGTGTAAATCAGATTCAAACTAATAATGGACCTGATTTAGACAAGGCTTAATTCTTATATTGCTCATAAAATCACACAGGTAACAGGAAGTAATATTAGAGTTTGTCAATTTGATCCAGACTGTAGAAGTTCAGAGGAGGAAAGCTCTGCAGAATGTCTTCAAGATGGCAGTGGAAACCAAAGCTACGTGAGGGAGTTGCTGCGCCTTTTAGCTGAAATCCACTTCATCAGTGCTGAGGTGCGTGCTTACCAACTAATACTTCCAGAAACACACATACACACTCTGTGTATGCAGGATTGCCACTGTTCCTAGTGTATTAAACACAGCTGGTTTAGTGGTTTTGGTCTGTAGTGTCACCCATCTGCATTATTTTGGTGTCGATTCATCCTTAATATCTCAAGAGTGGTTTCATACTGCACCGACCACTTGCTGGGCAGCTTTTTTGTCACAAATGCAACAGAAGAGCAACTTGTGCATCTATATATGGGCAAACTAAACAAACAGACATCTGGACTGGTTTTCTACAGCAGGGCTCAGTAAAGTTGGTTTACCTACCTACGTTAGCAGCCTCAGGTGTCCTGTCACCCGCTGCTCTTCATCTAACAGCTCACTGTATCTTCTCCTCGTTCCATTACTCACTGCAATGACTGTTGCCTTGTTTTGGGACAGCGCCGACAAATACATTGCTTTTACATCACGTTTCCTGCGCGCGCTGTGTTTTGTCCTTTGGAACACTTTAAATGTAAAAGCAACAGGATGTGCGTTAGCAGTAGCTTCACACACCTCTGCTAATGTGCATAGTTTACCAAGAGCAGTAGGAAGTCTTTATTTCAGGCTGATGTAGATGCAGACATGGTTGTGCTGAGGTGTTCTCAAGCAAAACTACTGGAGCGATCTCAGATCATACGGGTATTACATCTGATTTGTTCACCTCGAGCTCTTCTTTTGAGATTCCGAACAAAGACCACTTGCAGTCGTAAACATGCATGGTGAGACTGTTAACAAGCCCGTGAGGAAGATGCTGATTGGCTGGAATCAGAGACTGCTGTGCTTGTCATTTAAGCTTGTCGTGTTGCGTGATCCCACTTCCAATCAAGCCTGCAGCACCACGTCTTTATTAAGTCCATAGAGATGTTAACTTGACAGCACTTTGAAGAATATGGAGACAACTATCCACAGCAGCTGCATGACCCTGCCAAAACTGGCTCACTCTGCAGCCTCTCTGCCCACTCCTCTCCGGTGTCTCTCTTTGTTCCGTGACACGTGGGTATTATTTTTTGAGAAGTGGGTCATAATTCATTAATTTAAAAGATACTTACGTCTCAGTCTGATGATGAAGACAGGATCCTCGTGTCTTACCTGAGTTGTCCGCCGCTGAAGTAAAATGCTCACCAGTCATTTCTTTTTTCTTTGATCTGCAACAGCTGAGCGTTAACGCCTCTAGAGAAGCTGTCATGCCATAGCGGGAGGTCTTCTCTTCCCCTTTTATTATGAAGTTGTCAAAAACAGGAAGTCAACTGAAATATTAATAATCTTCTGAGGTTGAGGAAATGAATGTATTCTGCTCAGGCCACCGTCCAAAAGCTGCTAACAGAGGGAGTGCAGCTTAACAGCCCTGCTGTTCCCCCAGTGGAGGTGTGTGTGTCTGAAGAGGATCCACACTGGCTCGTTTACAGGTGAATACACAATATGCACGCGCGCATGCTGACATTATAACTTGTTTTTTGTAAGCACTGACCTCAGGAAAGCAGTCTGGTAGAACACTGGAGCACCTTTCACTGGCCACATTTCCTTTTTCTGTTTACATGTTTAATTTTGTGTTGCTATCTCATATTATTATTAGAGCTTTTGAGAAAATCATGATTTAATTTTAATTTAAGGGTTTTTAAACCTTAATCAAGTCCCATAAAATGTCCCATAAAACTTGACATTTGTAAAACTGATAAATCGCTATGTAGTGTGTTATGGTGTAATATAGAATTATCCCCTAATGCCTCTGCAGCCCTGTGTTAGTGCTAAAAATGTATGAAGGGACAGTATTTTGTACTGTAGTGACATGGGCTCATTAAACAGGCCAGTGAGCAGAATTTGAATACACTGAAAGTAAATGCAATAGTGGTCAGATAAAAGAATCTTTTGAATTATTAACCCATAAACTAAAAACATTTTTATCCTAATCTCTTGAACCAAAACAGTGAAACAATTCAGAGGCAGATGAGGTTTTAAACCGGCCACCAGTGACGTGATCATCTCCACTTAAGACCAAGATGTTGTAGTTGTTGTGCTGTGTCTCCAGTGACGAGCGCCTTTTACAGCGGGATCTGAGTCACGGTGGTCACGGTGCTAATCATTCTCATTGATTACGGGATTCAAACATGGACACTGCACCCACACAAGATCAGCACCAAAGCCAAATTTACATTTTTAAGGAACTCTTTATATCTGGAACTTGTCTCCCTGGGTTGCAGTCATGGTTGTGTCCTTCTAGTCATAACAGCCCCTTTTCTTTATTGAACTGACAAGACCTGACACATCACATTCGGCAGTGGAACGGCTGCGCTATTACGCTTTGCCTGAAATTTGCCTCCAGCGCACTGTAACATTAAGAGGACTGAGAGCTATCACTGTATATCCAGGTGCTCTAATAAATTGCAGTTGCATGCCTCATTAGATGTCATTTATTTGACATTGTCTAGGTGAGTTGCCCTCTTTCTTAACAGAGAAGCGTGCCACTTTCATTCAGCAAACGGAGCTATCCGTGTAAAAACAGATGCATTATAAGTTTAAATAAGCAGCCTCTTTAAAAACTCAGACTTCTTCACCTTTAGTTTAATTGTTCACGTCATGCGGCCACATACCGTCGTTCTCGCTCACGCACAAACGTGACTCTTTCTCTCCCTTTGCCACTCGTTACTGTACCTCTACCTCTCCCACCCAGAGACTGGATCCAGGCTCTCTCTGCCCACGCCACCTCCAACTTCTTGCGGGCAGCTGAGCTCGGAGCGGAGATCAGGGAGCCGTGGGTGGTAGCGAATGCAGCCATTTACCTGTGGAATTACAGCAGCCACTTGTTGGCAGCTGGCGAATACCCACGCCTGCTTCCCACCTTCCAGAGTCTGGTGGAGATGATCCGAAAGACAGAGTACACCGGGTAGGCCTCGTCTCTCCATAGGTTTGAATGCAGGGTATGAACCATTAGACGATATAGTGCTTCTGTGCGTGACCTGCAGTTCTCACAGAGTTTACTTCAGTCCACTGCTGAGCTGCTCCGACTGAATGACTCACTTTGTGAAGTTTCTGGTGCTGTGAACTTTCTCATTCATCAGTGTCTTTGTAGACACATCAGAACCAGAATATCACAGGTGTTTGATAAAGACTCATTCACAAAATGTCATGACTTCAGACAAAGTGAAACACGGCATGTTTTTGCACTGATGACGGAACATTTTTTTTTAAATTGCTCAGTGGGTTTTGAAACCGTTCAGCTCATCACTCAGCTGTCATTTGCTCAGCCCTCACTGGACTGCTATGCAAAACATCGTTATGTGACTCGGGTGAAAATTATTATGTTTATAGCTGACAACAGCAACATAACTCTTGTCCTCGGAAAATCATTTTAGGCTCAGCAACTGTAAAAGTATGCGTTGTTCATTTCTCCTCTGTGGCACCGTAGCTCACTTACGCAAGAAGAAACGGTTTAAGCTCTGCTCTTTTTTCCTCTCTATAGAAAGAAACAGTGAATGCTCATGAAAACAGACCAAAATGCCCTTGAGCATGACAGTAATTATATGAATGTTGGGGTTCTGTGACATACTTGAATAACAATTTAGTCAAGGAGACAAATCTTATTTTTGCCATCCAGATTTCTGGCAAGGGTTTTTACTTTCAGGAAGAACAAAAACAAAGATGTTTGGCCTTCGAGCTCAACTTTCAGTCCTTGTTTTTTTCACAGTATGTCAGTTTGGTGCATTCTTTGCATTGTTTTGCTCAGGAGCCGTGCCTTGTTTGTGCTGCTGTGTGATGCCGTGGCCCGGGGGTTGATCCAGCCTCTGTGTGGACCAAACTTTGTCGAGCCAGTCCCGCCAGGAGACAAGGGCAAAAACAGAGCTGAGAAGGGGATGGAGAAGGCTGCCGGTGTGCACGGGATTTACCTAGACCCTGCTGCTCTGCAGGATGTTCGCAAGGCACTAGAGGTTTGTCAGTGTGTGAGCAGTGTGTGCAGATGGGATAGGAGCAATGGACAATGTGTGGCTATGACGAAATCAGATAATTCACGTATTTAATAAGCATCAGTGCAATAGACGTATTTGTGACAGATTAAGATAAGTTACCGTGGCAATATTGTAAAATTAGACTTTAATCTCATAGACGGACCTTTTAAACAAACTGTTTGGCGATGCTGGTGTGAACCTCCACTAAATCATCTGCATATGTCACCAGTGTGTGCAAATTCCACTGCGGCACCATATTTTGCATTACGTTCACTCTGAGTCCATATGTTTTTAGAAAAAAAAAAAAAAAAACAAGGTCAGAGTCACAACAAATTTGCATAAAAGCCCCACGCATCACTTTGCACTTCGATTTAAAGCCCTCTCCTACTATACATTCATATTAGAAAATACATCACCATTAATTTGCAAGGCATTTATTCAACTAACCGCATTTGCATAAAGATAAAAATGCCCTGACATACTACTTACAAGCCAACTATCTGGCAAAAGCTGAGTGCTATTTGCATAGTCACTGATCCTGTGCAGAGCATCCGCAGAAGATAAGAAACAATCAATAATTACAAAGGGCTGATGAGGTTAGAAGTTCAAATGTGTTCCCTAAAGTTAAGAACCCTTCAAGTATCATCCTGAAACTTGATGAAATAATAATAGATGGTGCATTATTAAGTTTAAAACATCTCTCTTGAGGGGTTGTGTTTAGTTGAACTGCTCTGTCAAATCTGTCCCAGACTGAGATCTGCTTTTTTTCTTTCTTTCAAATTTTGATCTTTCCACTGAGAAAGCAGTGTCTGAAATCCCAGCATTCAAAGTGTAAGAAGAGATCAGAATCTCTGAAAAGATTGTGTCCAGACTCTGAGAGGAGTGTGTGTATAATCTCTGAATGGAGTTTACCGAATGTTTGCAAGAAGGGTTCAGAAACCGAAGATTGAGTTGAGATTTCTATCTTTTGTATGACTATTATCCTGCAAACATTATATATGAAACCGCACGGTAGTTTTCAACTTTGAAGCGCTGAACATTTGCCACAAACAGCTGGAGTTGAGCGCAGCAGGGTTGTGGTTATCCGTACATACATGGTGCCATGATGAAAGTCACAGGGTTTGTTGGCTGCAGCAACACAATCGTCGCCCACTACTCACTTAATTTGGCAACTCCTTCTTCTTCTCCAAAATGACATTCGAGCCAAAGAGATCACCACTTTGATGTGATGCAGGAGGTCCAGAGGACATCCAGTGCAGGCTTAGCAGTAGGTTGTTGTTTCATACAGTACATGTTTGTATCTGTATTAAATAAATATGAGGCCTCTCGGACGCATTGAATCCTCCTGGATACTGCATCGTGGCAGATTTAGAGCGTCACAGGTGAAGAGTTGAAGCACTCTCAGGATATGTTTTGCCATCTCGTTCATCCTTCGACACCCGTTCCTCGTCTAACCACGCTTGCACGCGCTCTCATGTAGCTTTCATGACTGGCTTTCCTTGTGCCGCTGAAGTCTGACTTCTCTGCTCTCTTTGCTCCGGTCGCCAATTAAACCCTGTTTCCTTTCTCCTTTTCTATTCAAAGGCTCCTCCATGAATATCGGCTCTAACTCCAGATGAAAGGCACTTTATCAGTGAATTATTAACTCAATTTCATCGTGTCTGTTTCCTTTTTGAAGAAAAGATAAAAAATGATCCTTTCCAATACATTTTTTATAAATAGTCTACTGTGCAGCAAGGTCAGATACAGTGTCTGACTTGAACAAAGTCTTACTGAATTTTGAGTCTTCTGTATAAGTCTGTCATGTCTACAGCTGACAGGCTGGCGCAGGGCCTTGGGCTAAAGAAAGTCCAGGGTGTGCAGTCTTACAGATACATACCATAATGTATGGTACTTGAAGGACACATTGATCCACATTACCATTTTTAATATCAGTTAGGATTATACATAATCCTGCCTAGGTTAATGTCATTTAATGCTTATTGAGCTTCTCAGACCGCTAATTCCATACCAAGTACCTCTAGCTGATAGAATGTTGTCTTCACACCTCCTTCAAGCTGTGTGACTACGCCCTGCACATCTCCAGCTGCAACGTCGCAGGGGAGGCCGTCCCCATCGCAGCGAGGAAACAGCTGCTGGCCACGTGGGTGCAGATCAAGAGGCTCCTGCAGCAGCAGATAGGCTCAAAGATGGACACTAAAGATGAGGTACCATTCTCTTTGTTAGCTCACAACCGAGGTCATTCATTTCAGTAATCAACTAATTAACATTCATATGGTATTACATTGTCACGTTAGTGATTCACTAAGTCAGATTCCCACATCAATTCTGAAGAGCTGTTATAGCTAGTAAAGACTTTAGTGATGTGCGAACAGGCTGCTAGGAAACATCCACAGGGATGTCCAATCATGAACATGAACAATCTAAGCAGGAAGCCACTTTAGCATCACAAGCTAGCAGAAACACCAAAAATAACAGCAATGTATAACAATATATCTTTTTTAACACAGGCATCACGTTCTTTTTCCTGTCATCGTGCTTGGAAGAATATGTGTATTTCAGAGTAAGCAGTATTCATATTCATATACATATACATATTCATAAATAGTGGGAAATGTCAGAATATGCTAGGATAACTGGCATCGTTAACTCATTTACTAAAGCTTTTAACATTTTATGTCTGAAATAAAATCTAAAATCCAGATTTCAGGTCAGATATGTCAGACACCATATTACCTCTAATACGGCTCATATGTTAGTGTCTGTTGTCAACCGACTCTGAGATGGATTCAGGACATTCTTGAAATGTAAAACCATCAGTTCACAAACGTAGATCTGTCTAAATGTAGGTATATTGGAATGAGGGGGTAAAGTACAAACACTGATCGAGAAAGAGAATCCACTGGCTTACAAGCTTTCCTGAAAACACTCAGCTGCAGAATAATGCAACCATGATTGTTCCACCTTGACTTCACACACCCCACAACTGCTTCCACTATTCTCAGTCTTTATTTCCCCAACACCAGGATTCTGTTCTCCTGCATATTCATGCATGCAGTGAATGAGCTGACGCCACAGAAACAGGTCTCTCTTGTGATTGAAGGTTCACTCTCGGGTTTCTCATCACTGAGCCAAAGATTGATAGCGCAAATCAGACTAACAAGTGAAATCTGAACTGTTACAGGGAACTGCGCGAAAAGAACTGGAAATAGTTCAAAGTACGCCGAGAGAGCATTTGAAGGTTGAAAGCGCAGTTTGGCAAAGGTGCGACAAAACGAAACAACTTGAACAAAACCGTTTTCAAGTAACAGCAGCAAACAAGAAAAACCTTCAGTGTTGCACACAGTGTTGCACATTTTCTGATGCAAAAGGGAGCGCGTTTGGATTTTTTCACATGCACTACAAAATATGTGAAGTGTGAAGGAGGAGGAAATGCTTATAACCGTATCGCTCATTGTCGTAACGTAGCCATGTCGGGTTTCGTTATTCATCCTGTGTTACGGTCTCCTCGCAGTTCTTCTATAATGCGCTTGTAATACTGCAGGCTCATAATGTCTGACATTTTTCTATGTTGTTGGTTTTTTGTTTATTTTTTTTGATGTGGTAGGTGTTACTTCCGCCATATCCATACAACAGCGTTGTACCCGCTGCTCTGCATTCATCTCCGGATGTCACATCTCCTGATTGTGCTGCTTTACGCTGGCATAAAAATGTGGGCAGAGCGCTTATACAATTTGTCATTTAGAGGGACCGTTTGATTAGTCACCCTAATCCTACGACCATTTGTCAGCCAGGAATCTCCTGCCCTCCGTTAGTCCCTTCAGCCTGATGTGCTGTGAGTCACAGCTAAATGAGGTTTGTTTCTTGCCATGCGAATTAAGAAATGCAGTGTTAATATAAATGGGGGTGGGGGGGGAGTTTATCTCTAATCTCAATAAATCATTCATCAACTCATTTTCCACATAATAGGAAGTCATACATTATCAACGAGGTCATCTCTGCAGTATTTGGGACACATACGATATGATAATCATACAGGTCCATGTATATTTTATGAGCAAATAGTAATACATGTACATGTCTTTTGTATAATTAAACTTAAGGGATTGCTGTATATTCAGCAGTGGAAGCATGCGTTGTTCTCTTTCCCCCCTTCCGCAGAGTGAGAATGAGGAAGTGTCGGCGGTGACGCGCGTGCTGGTCGGAGTGGAGATGCTCCAGTGCAACAGGAACCCGAGGCATATGGAGTTCTCTGTTCCCAGTCTCTCCGCAGTATGTACTGTTCTCTCTTCATGTTTTCCTGCGGTAGCTGTTGCCCAGATGGCAACAACAGATGCCAATATGACCCATGAGCCTTCCGAGCCTGTTTATATCGCGTCGTGTGTCAATATCTTCAAAATACTGTCGCCGCTTTGATCATCGTGCTTTGGTTGGGTTACGGTCATTGAAAAATGCCTCGGCATCAGATGTGCTGTACGTTCTTCCTGTGGAGAATCACTGTGACTGACCGTGAAGGCACTTTGGCCTTTTTCCACACCTGTATCTTCTCTCACTCTGTCTGTGCTCTGTCCCTCCCTCCTTCCCTCTCCTTTCTTGCTTTCTTTCTTCCCATTTTCACTCACTCCCCTGCTTTTTTCTTCTTAATCCCTTTTTCCTCTAACACTTCATTTTCTTTATGCCTCCATTATATTCTCCTGCTAACTACCTCCTGTCTGCTCCCTCTCCAATCCTCTTTATTTCTGTCCCTTTTCTCCTCCGTCACCGTCGCTGCCTTTCTCTCTTTCAATCACTCCTCTAATTTTCTACCAATATGCTGCTTGCATTGCTCACCCCCCCACACCTTCCCTCTCTTGTTTTCATTCCCTCCCTGCTTGCCTACCCACAATTCTCACCCTCCCCCTTCTCGTCTTTCTCCCACTCCCTCCTCCCCTCTTTTCCCTTTTTCCTCCCCCTCTTCTCTCTCTCTCTCCTCACCTAAAGCTGGTGAGCATGGCCTCTGAATGCAGCTGGACTGACGCTGTGGTGGAGTTGCAGGTGTGGTGCCAGCTGGCTGCCTTCTGCCACGATGCCAAGGACCACAGACTGGTGTTGCGCTGCACTAAGAGCGCTCTGCAGCTGCGGGAGGCAGCAGCAAAGAGCCTCAGCACTATGCCCTGTGTTTTGTAAGTGTTGCTGCCAGATTACAAATCATTTAAAACAACAGGAAGGTTTTAGAAATACCAAAAAAATCCTCTTTTCATTATCTCATTCTTTAAGCTGTGCAGGAGAGACTGCTCTGACATGAATGTGTGTGCCTTGTTATGGAAAACACTTTTTTGCTTCTGAGGCTCTCTGAGGGGCAGGTGACATCTTGTGCATATTCAAGAGTATTGCAAGTGATTTTAATGAGCAAGCACTGCTTTGCATTTTCATCAAGCTGCAAAGTTTGAAATTAAGTTGCAGCGTTTCATATTTTCCAAGGGTATGTCAGTTTTACATTCTGGTTGACTGATTGAATGACTTTGATTGACAGCTAATACATTACCTCGTGTCCCCAGCTATGGTGAGACTGCAGTGAATGAGCTGCTGAGCAGTGCCGCTTGTTTGAGGGGTTTGAGTTTAGCCCATGAGTCCAATGGAGATCTACACTCATACAGGGAGGCTATGAAGATGCTTCTGTCCGGTGTCAGGTGCTGTTTACTGTCTGTTTATGTATTGACTAATGCCTTGGGCAGAGACTAAGAGATCTGCTCTCTCCACAGTTTTAATTTCTTGCCTTTCGAATGTGCCTGCTATCTTGGCTTTTCCACAGCTATGCTGAAAAGGCTGGGAGTCGAGCATTGTGCGTCGCAGCTGTCGGGCATTACTGGAGCACTTGTCTTCCACTGACACGGACTCAGGAGGAAAGATGGCAGCTCCAAGAGCCCCTGGAGAAAATCCTGAGTGCTCTGGTTCATACCAGCACCAAGTGTGTTAATGTAAGGGCCTGTCTTTAGCCTTTTTCACACCTTCACTTCAGTCCACAGGAATTCTGCCTGTATGTGTAAGCAGGAGCCAGAGTTGATGATCACTGATTTTCATATATTTTCATTAGATTTCATTTTTAATTGTGATATGGACAACAGCTAAACTAATCCTTTGAAGCTATGTATGTGAAGTCTGGACCCTCCCAGGTCTTCATTAGGGAAATGGTCAGGATGAAGCATGGGCAAAGGACTTTGCATATATAAACATAATAAAACACAATAATTAAGTCAGGTTGCAGTTATGTACATAATAAATAAGATGGTAATAAAACAGCACGGCGACAAGAGAAACCACAGAAACAGTGTGTTCCTCTGTTACGGGAAATGTTCCAGACTCTTCCATCCACAGCAGCAGACAAGTCCTTCCCAAAACTGTCCATGTTCAGCCATGCCGACTGCTGACAGGACAAACATTCAGCCAAAAAATAAACAGCAAATGAGCAACAGGACAGCTGAATGACTTTTTATGTGCTCTTACTTTTTTGCTTTGTCCTATCTATTATTTAATTTTTAAGTAACTTCGGTTTAGTTGCTGTTTAACTGAGTAAAATAGAGGGCACGCGTCTTAAACTCTGTGTAATCTTTAATTGATGATCAAATTGATAAAACTTTTCTTTTGAGGCTGCTGTGGGGGGTGGGGGGGAGTACTTGTGGGTGTGCTCAAGTGTGAGAAAACATCTCTTCAGTGCCGCCTGTGGACAGCAATCCAGCCAGGGGGATAAACAGTCGCTCAACTGCAAAATAACTTTAAATCCATAATTAAAGGCAGCTTATGTGGGGATTCAGAATGATGTGCCTTTAACACACCAGTGTTATTCAGCAGCGCTGCGGCCCACTATAAGCCAGGAATAAAAACTCAATCCATCCCATTGAGCTGTGTCTGTGTGAGCACAAACTCACAGCCTGACACGCATAACTGGGCTCAGTAATGTCGCGGGGGTGGGGGGGAGTCACGCAGAGGACGAGACCGGTTACAGTCGCAGTTGATTCTATAGAGTACATCAGTGAGTTTTAACACTCACCGACCGTCCACCACTTCCAGCAACACTCTCCTATCACCCTTGCAGCCTAAGTACTAAACTACAAGTGCAATAGTGTTTAGTTTTAATCCTTTCCCTGTCTATTTCAGAAACAGGGGAAAGAGAAAGGCTTGCTGACCCCGCCACCACTGCCTCCTGGGAGTTTGAAACACGAAGCAACAGGTGAGAGGGAAAAGAAACCTGAAATGAGTCGTCTGTAAAAATTTCTTGGTGGGCTTTCTTGGACGCTGTGCCCCCTACAAATGGGATCGGTGGCATTTGCACTTGAATCGTCATCTACGCTGATATTTGCAGTATGAACATACACCTGCTTACATCTAAATATCAAGTTCTCTGTATATGTGTTTGCCCCTGCAAGTAGATGACGAGGACCTTACACTAAGAGCAGCCATTTCTAGTTTGTTGCTCCGCATCCACATTGATAAAGGAGCCTGGAAAAGTGCTCTGCAGCTCCTGGACCAAGCTATTAGAGACATGCCTCGCACCAGGCACAGACTGTGAGTTCAAGCATAACACAGTGGGGACGGGAGGAAAGATACTAAAAGGCTAGAAAGGTAAAGAGGCAGAAAGAAGCCTTATTGTCCTCTGTGTTTTAACAGACCTCTGCTGAAACACCGAATACTGGTCAAAGCACGAGTGGAGGAGAGTGTAGTGATGGACATGCAGAAGTTACAAGACGAAGGAGAGCAGTGCTGCTCGTTAATGTGGCACCGGGTGGCACTGTGTGCTGGCAGTCTAACCCAGCAGCTGAGCTGCTACCAGAAATCCATCACCTCTCTGTTGGTAAATATCTGCTGCGGCACAGTTTTTACATCAGGTACTGAAGCCCGATGCACCAACGCATGCATGCATGATATGCCCTGTTGGAATGTGTAGGATATTTGAGTTGTAGTCATTAAGTCTATCATTTAATATCACGCTGCACTCAGCGAAGGCAGTCTTCCTAGCAAAGTGTCTAGCACCATCATGTGGAGCTGGCATGTCATTACAACTATGTCTGCCACTTGCTAGAGGGGGGCTAGGGTAAGTGTAAGTTAGAGTTTTAAGTACCTGAGTTATGCTCAGGACATTACACCATCCAGCTACACTTCAGATCCAGCTCCAGGCCACACTTTTTTGCCAAGCACAGGGAAAATAGAACAAAATTAATGTTGAAAAATACTTGATCAACTTTTGTGTTTGTATTATTGGTGAGCAGAGTGTAGAGACTCAGTGGCAGAAGGCTGACCTCCTGCTGGAGTTTGGAGAGTGGCTCTACTGTCACAACTTCCCCAAAGCCGATGCCCAGCACCAGGTTCAGTGGGCTGTAGACATCCTCCTACAAAGGGAAACTGAGGAGGCAGCCGGAGCAGGTGAGACTCGTCCTGTTTATCGTATCATGACACAAGTAGCATTTTAGCATTAGTAGCATTTTGTTAATTATTCTTCCTGTCAAATCAAGAGCAGAACAACTCATATTTTTAGAATTCCCCTTGAGGTACACCTATAGGCATGAAACACAGATATCTCAGGGGCTCTTTGCCATATGGATTCAGTTCGTGTGTGTAGTTGCACATGAAAACATGTGCCTGTGGGCTTTTGTTTCAGGGACTCCCTCAAGTGCTACACTGTGTTAGTCTAAAGGGAATAACATCTGCTCTGTCTGATCCACAAAAGGGCCATGCCGCAGCTTTTTAAAAGTTGCATCAGCAGTGGAATTCAGTGTGTTTGTGCTTTTATTTTGACTTGTTACCCAGTGTAAACATTTAACCAAGCAAATACTGTTCAGAGGAACAGGAAGTGACCGGACAAAGAGACAGATTTTTAAGCTCCCATGTGGCTACCCCCTGAGAATAGCACGGCACTGTTCAAAAACGTGCTGTGTGTTTTTAGTTTCCCGCTATGAGCCCCATCAAACGTTCCCCGAGAGACTAACTGAACACTCAAAGAAAAGAGAGTAGAAAGTTGACTTCATTTGCTATTCTGAAAACTATTGCAATGATGCTATTTACATATCCCGTTATTATACACATCTGTCATGTGTCCTGATAAATTCTTTCTTTCCCTTTTTAATTATAATGCCTCCAGAGGAAGAGTCCAAAAAGAAGCAACTGAACTCAGGGGAGTGCGAGTCCCTGATTGGAGTTCAGGGTTTGTTATTCACACAAAGTCTGTCCAGTCTGAAGGAGGTGCGGCGCCTTGACAGCCTGGTGCGAGCGCACACTCTGCTCGCCATCATGGCAGACAAGACCTCACCCGAGCACCAGCTTAACCTGCTCAGGGCCCACACCTTTGTACTTCAAATATGGCAGGTAGAGAGCGTACCTTCATCACAACAATCTTCTCTAAGTGCGATTAAACAGTGTGGATGATCTTCAAATGCACATAGTGTTTAGGTTGAGTTTATGTGCGCTTTGTCCCCCCAGGTGTCCATGGCAGTGGCTCATGAGATTTCCAGTGAGATGGCAAAGAGTCAGCCAGCCCAACCTCCAACTTCTGCTGGTTCCAAAAAAGGCAAAGACAAGGGGAAAGGCAAGAAGGCGAAAGATGTAAGTCCCATCGCTCATTTATGTCACAATCGTGCTCATTTGGTTTCTGGGGAAGTTGTTACTTTTGAAGGCTGACTGCACTCCAGTAATGACAGCAAAATATCTGTCGGACCAGCCTCCGCCTGCAGAAGAGAGACCTAAACCCGTTGTCTTGGATCAGACTCTTCCTTCCACTCCAAAGGACTGGGCTCGCTACGTGTGTCCTGACCAGGCCAGGGAGATCTTCAGAACCAACAGTAACCCGCACTGTATCAGTACACACACCATCCCAAAGCAGGCAAGACTACACACCTCTCATTTCCCTCAGTGTCGTAACCCTCTCCAGGTCTCGTGTCTGATTTAAGTCTTATTTTGAACAGCAGAGATTGTATCTACTATAAAGGATCAAAGGCTCAGCTGCCAAAAGCTTTGACTTAGTATCAGTGCTGCTCTGAGAGGCTTTCATTTGGTGGTGAAAGTGCATTTATTGATCTGTGTGGGTCAAATTCAGATGCTGGAAGAGTTTCAAACCCAGGGATTCTGAATTAAAAATTAGAAAGTGTAATTTAATAGTGGCTCTACAGGCAGAATGGGATGGAGGTATGACGTGAGATTGGATTTAAAAATTCAGAAATGGAGCAAACAGGTGGCATCGTGTTTCATCTCCCACTCTGATAAAGCACTGGATGGTATTGTCTCAGACAACTGTTGTGTTTTATGTCTTACTTCTAGGCTCAGAGCCTGTTTTATCTCAACCTTCTGGAAAAAGAGCTTCACTCGCTCTTCCTTGACCACCTGACCCTACCCACAATGCATCTAGCAGAGACCATTGCTCATGACCTTTTGGATAGGAAGAGCCTCTCTGACCTCTACAGGCTCAGGTAAAAAACACGGATTCCGTTAAGAGAAACATTGCAAAAAGCCTTTTTTGGCAGAGAGGGAGCTGTGAAAAAGAGGAGAGTTTACCAGATATACTGCTCCTAAACAGCTGTGTGTCTCTTATTATTTACCAAAATGCAATGACTCAGGATTTTCCACGTTGCTCTTTTCCAGAATTGTGAGGACCTGTTCTCAGCTGGGTTTGGAGACACATTCACCATATCAGGAGAAGCTCCTAAATCTGAGTAGAATACAGGAACAAGAACAGATGAGGTTTGTCAGCTGAGCCACAAAGAATTCATGTCTCCATGTATCGCTTTAATGACCTGTGTTGTGATGTTCACGACTGCAGGTGCCGCACAGCCATGGCTTTTTCACAGGAGGGGAGGGGCCTTGACAAAGGTTACAATCAGGTCAGCCTGCTGCTCAGAAAAGACGTTCATCCGTGATTTCAGTTCTGTTCAAAATCCACGAGGATGTACTTGTTACAGGAATCACCATGAAAAATAAGAACTTCTAATCCACTAAGTTTTGTTACTTCTCAGAAGATGAGTGGCGAGTGACTCACAATTAGGTGAAGTAAAATTGTAATGTAATCATAAAAAGTACTGTAATTAGTACTTTTTATGATCTAATCCTGACTGATGGCAGGTTACTATATGACGTTTATGACAGTCAAATTACTTGTGTCATAAACTCAGAGTGAAGGGTAACTCTTCAGTCAGCTTCTCGTCCATCTTGTAAAGTCGTCTCTGCTGTTGATGGTCTCAAGAGGTATTCAGGTCATACCATAAGCTTTTACACTACAACACAATAACAAGAGCACATCAAAAGGAAGGTTTTTATTTTGTTTCACCCATTTTTATTCCTTTTCGGATTCTCCGACGATGTGATATCTCTGAAACATCTCGAGGTAGTTTCTTCATATTTGGCGCCAACGTTCAGTTAGACTGAGGATGAGGTGATTACTCTTTCATGGTCAAAGGACACCGCGACCTCACAAAACACATTTTTGGCCACAACTGAAGAATTAATGTGCTCTGTATGACAAAATGTAACACCAACAGGATATAAAGAAGAGTGAGGAAGTGATTTCATCCAGAAGGTCAAAGTTTAGCTTCACTGTAACGTCATAATGTTCCGAAAAAACACCAACAAACGTGTTGATTATTCAGCATCATAACTCATCATGACAGACGAGCAGATTGTGACCATGTACCAGTCTGATTGTAGAGATCTTCAGTGCTGCAGGTTCAGCATGTGTCTGAAACATCCATGTTTAGAACTTCATCATTCACAGTTGCATCATTGTTGACCAGCAGCAGCTTATTGGTTTTACTACTTCAGCATCAGGTGATTGTTGTTGCACCTTGGGATAACGCTCTGTACCAATACTCTCTGTCTGAAGTCAACATGTTTTTCTGGACAATATTGACTAGAACCAAACATGTCAGTTATAAATAACTTTCATTAAACCAAAAAAAGCACTTAATGGCTTTTATTGAGTTTCTTTGTGTTTTTGAATATCCCTGTACCTTTGTGATTTTTCAGGAAGTTAAAAAAGATGTCAAGGCCTGGTCTGAGCAACATGTGTGTGCTCAGGACATCTGGCTGGACAAAGCTGAGGTTTGCATCAGCATGGGCCTCTACCAACCCGCCCGACAGCTCCTGGCAGAGGCTCACTTGGTGTCTTCGGTGAGTTGAAAGACAGCTCTGACACTAAAGTTGAATAAAAAACAAAACTATTACAAGATATTAAACAAATTCTGTCTGTTCAGGAGTTTGGAGACCAGAAAGCAATGGCACGAAGTTTGCTCAGTTTGGCCGTTCTGGCTTGTGAAGAGCAGAACTACGCCCAGGCTCTGATACTGCTGGACAAAGCTCAGCCTCTGGGTGGGGATGAGGAGTTCTGGTACCAGCTCACACTCACAAAGGTCAAAGCTGTAGTTGGCCAGAGAGTCCAGGATGCACACAACAAGGTACAGAATCACTCCCTTCTAACAGTCCACAGTCGTTTATCTCGTTTTTGTAGAATGTTTTTGATGTTGCTCTGTGCTGGATGGGTCTATTTTTATTTTTTCTTTCACAGATTGAACAGATCATAAAACAAGGCTGTGGGGCTCTGAGGCTGGTTCTGGAGCAGCGGGTAAACCGCGGCCCAGAACTCACCTTCTTGATCAGCTCATTAGAGATGAGGTAACCCCAACCTTATGGTGCAGACCTGCTAAATATGCTGTTTTCTCTGCTTAGGATGACCTTTAGCGCTGTGCTGTCTTTGATTAACATGTTTTACATTTTTAAGCTGCGCTGTCCAGATTGGGTAAAACTGATGCACACAGCAAGCAGCAGATATTGATTTTTAGTTTCACCACATAAACAAACTTTAATTCTGAACTTCTGTTCATCAGTTGATGTCATTTGACCCAGTGTTTTTCTTAATCTAACATGTGTCAACTAAAATTAAGGGATATTTACCAAGAGCATGCCCTTTTTAAACACAAACTGTATTTGACTAAAGCCATTAAGGCCATATGTATATGAGGGTGTTCCTGCTTTGAGATACAAAGTACGGAGGGAGGAGGGAACGTAAATTCACACAAATAACCACTGCACAGATTTACCACAGCAGACCGATCACTGGGGCGGTGACAGCTGCATCTGAAGTGAACATCAGAGAAATCAGGTGCAGACCTCTTTGAAGGAAACACCAGAGGGTGACAGACTACAGTCTGATATCCCCTGTCAAAATTAAAAATTGTGGTGATGCTAAATTTTGTGGCCCAGACAAAATATCCCAGGTCAATGTATCATGCCTGTCCGGTTGTTTACTGGCTAAAACGTTAGCTTTAATAAGTGAAACCTACATTCAGCACTTAAATGTAATGCATTTGGGAAAAAAAACATTAATTCAACAGGCGTGTGTGTAAACCTGGTCTGGTCTGTTTCAGGGGAGCCGTTGAATGTGTACGAGCCCTTGTTGGTGTAGAACCTGGAGAGAGACTCCGCACCGAGGTTGTCCAGAGGCTGACAGCTGCCTGTGACGCGCTCAGAGAATGTGCCGACCGTTTCACTAAACTCAGCTATCGAGGACACGCAGCAGAGGCGCATGCAGAGTGTGCACAGAGTCTGAGGTTAGTCAGCCAGGAGTTACTCCACACCTGAATGGAAGCGATACTATAGTTTTAACAGGGTAATCTTCAAACTCTGTCATATTTCACACTATTTATGCCGTTACTCTTATCCTGAACCTCTCCTTCATTTTTTGTAAAATCATTTTCATGCATTCCAAGTTGGATTCACTCTTAGTTATACATATTTGACAAAAATGTCATATTTCATCCTGATAAAAGCCACCTGGTCATTAGGACGAGTGCATCTGTGACATTACGAGTGTAATCAAGATCACTAACATTGCCATTTAAGGGCAACTGTCCCGAGCAGCGATGCAACACAGTATTAATACATAATACTATTATTACTAATAATAGAATAGTAAAATACACTGAAATGGTGCTTTGATAGGCTACACATGAGAACCACAGCCTTAGAGCAATAAACTTTGTAGCAAACTGTAATGAAGTAACATTAAACACAGCCTGCCTACAGTAATGAGATGGTTGGGCACAGCAAGACCAGTCTGGGTTTAGTTTTTGGAAACAGCCACTCAAAGATCATCCTCAGCAGTCGGTTGTAATATGTATCTGCATGCTGAATGTATGTCAGGGCTGAGACAGTGTGTTTCTATAAGAACGCAGATCCCAACAGCATAAGCATATTCGTTGTGGCTTTGCACATCTCTGGATATTCTCCCTGAATTGAAATTCAGAACTCATCTTTGACTGAAATGCTGTCTTGAGGGTTCAAGCACCAGACAATTCAACCAGTGTGTCCCCATGGACAGATGACAGACAGTTGTTACGGTGAATGGGGATCTCATCCAGTCATATAGGTCTGGAGCTGTTTCCCTGGGGGAAGGCTTGTTAAGAGCGTAGTTGGGACCCGCGCTTCATTAAAATAACTGCACATCATCCCACAGCTCCTAAAGGCAGCTGAAGGACATTTCCCTGCAAAATGTAAATACACTGTGTGAACTTTACGTTAGGCGTCACATGTAATAGGTGTTTTACGCTGAGGGGCTGTAAACTGACCTGTGAAATCATCTTTAACCCGCAGGCGGCTCATAAATCTTGCTGTGACATATGTTGCAACACTCACACAACCATTTTTTATTTTCTACGTCCTTGTCCACCCTTCCCAATGTTGCTCCCCAGGATCGTAGCCAACCACGCTTCTTCTGCAGAGGACAAACAGCGCCTCCTGCTCGATGGCCTCGCCCAAATGCAGCTGGCTGTTACAGAGCAGGAGCGTGTGGTGCTGAATGCTCGCAGGCTGCTCCCCTCACAGGAGGAGGTACATAACTTTATTGCATGTTCCTTGAAAATTGTCATTGTGATGATGCCCCTCTCATCCATCTCTCATGTGTTCTAACAGCTATCCTATTTACAATTATCCAGTTACAGCCACGTTCTTTCTGTCTGAGAGGAATGACTTACTGGCAGGGGAGAAGGCATTACTACAGAAAATCCTAAAAATGCTTCGAAGAACTGTTCTTGGCTAAACTCGCTGGCCCATGAAGTGCGTGTGCAGATGGCACAGCGTTTGATCCTGTTTGGATGAGCGTCTGAGCACGTTTTTCAATGTTGACGGATGAAATCGCTCTCCTGTGGAAATCCTTGTTCAGGGCTAAATGACAGACAGAGACGTTGTTTGTTTCTATCTGCGTGCTCATTTTCTAAACAGTCTTAATTGACTGAATCACAATTAAGGGACTGCATGAGATTATTAAGGTCCTGTCGCGCCTGTGTCATTTTCTGGGGTTCTGGGCTGTGTGATGTCTTAATATTTGTTTATATCTCGGGCCAGAGTTTAACAATGCTCTGACACGATTAGATCGAGCCGTCATTACTTTTTCTTGTCAGCAGCAGATGGATGTTGTGATCGTACTTTATCCAGACACTGTACAAGCGCTCGTACAGATCTGAGGGCTTCAGGCCAGAGATGCACTGGCATAACACTGGCTGCAGCCTTCATTTACATGTTGATGGAATCATGAAAGACAGATTGATTGAACAACTCTCACACCTGCTGCAAATTCTTGTTCTACGGAGTTTTTGATTAAACCTCAGGTGGGTGTTTGACTCTGTCACCGGAGGCTGGATCCTGGCTGTGTGTTTTAAAGCAGATGGTGCTGCTGCTCTGGTGCGTTTTGACAACCACCCCACACTGGAGACAGCTGTAATCGCCGACATTCTGCTCGTGTATTCATCTTTATGAGCCGGTCCGTCTTTTGCTCCGTATTCAGTTGTTCGAATGAGCAGTTTTCAGTCGTCACTGTCGGGCGACGCCCTCTGTTTCTCATTCCCCATGCTTCACAGTATTTGATCATCACACCTCTCTCACCTAAGTTGTTGATTGTGTGTGAACTCATCATCGCAGCCCTCTCCTGCAGCCGCACCAACAATTGTATTCAATTACTATTTTAATAGTAGTCAGACTGCTTATTATCATGAAGAGAAAGTGTTTTTGATGTCAGGTTGGCAGCTCATTTAAATAAGAAAGGAAACAGACCGCAGTGGAGTTTTCGTTATTAAGCTGACTGAGTTTGTCCGGTCCCTCACAAGAGTGGATTTCAGCTGTGTGTTACAGTTTTCTTTGTGATTTAAATCACGTGTGCCCTTATTATTTTGAGAATATTTCTTCATTTCTCTTTTGTACGCCTGCGCTTTCGTCCTTGTCAGAGCCATGGACTGTCGCTGGCAGCCGTGCGGAGGCTGCTGCGCCTGCGACTGGCCCTGGCTGAATTCTGTCTGGCTTTGATGGAGGAGCACTGCGCTGAGAAGAAACGTCAGGCTCTGGCCCGAGAGAAGAAGACCTCTGCTGAGATAGCACTGGAGGAGTTCACACGCTGCACACCTGAGCCCAACTCTGTAGAACAGGTCAGACAATGCACCTGAACCTGGGTCAGATGTGAAATATATTTATTAAGCTATAAGTCATTTTATATTTAAAATTAACAGGGTACACCTTAAGTGCATTGCATTATGTGACATATTTCTTCATTACACAGAATAGGATTGGTGTAGGTCAACACACATGGGGAAGTTATATACTATAATACTTGATTAATACTCAGATTTGCCCTGTGGGAAATTACTTCAACATGTTCATGTATTTAGGGCACCAAAAAATGCCACGTTTACACTTACACAAATTCAAAATGCTACGCCAAACTTCAAAAACAGAAAGATCTATGTTGACCAGAGGAGAGTGCAGGTTAGTTGCAAATCATGGCCACTTGGGGATGCTAACATGCAAAGTAACACCAGGCTCTGTTGTGCGCTTGAGAGCCCGTCTGTGGCTAACCAGCAATTTATAGGAATACTTCAGCCTCTCTGTAACACCCCTCCACATTCTTCATGTCTTCAAATTGAAACCGCTTTATTGGCTTTGATTGAGGATGCCAGGGTAGTTGTGTAATATCACCGCTGTCAAAACTCAGCAAATGTGGCAGCAAGCGACCTTTCCGAGTCGGCGTCCCACTGATGTGTGTTTGGGAAACCGCTGGTCAGGATTTTCCTTCATTTACAATATTTATGTGGGATAAATTACTGATTGTTGGGTTTTAGAAGACAGGCGTAGCAAGCTGTGTGCAGAAGAGGTGCAAACAGAGCACTAATCCACACATTTAATACGACATGTCTTTCCTCTAATAAAACCATTTTAGAATGTTTTCCAGAATCATACCAATTAGACGTTTCTAAGACTGTAGTGACAGTCACACACGGACACTACATAAGAATCTCCTCCAGTCTGAGTGGGTTTATATTGCCAGCCAGCACATGTGTGGAAATCCAAATAAGATGTTTATGGCTGCATCGCCCAGAATGCTAAATTGCTAATAGTTTACTTTTAAAAACTGAGAAAAGCTTTAGGGCGTGAGCACAAGTGGAGTCATCCATGAGCACGTAGACACTGGTCCTTTTGAATGTTATATTTGAATGGAGCTGATAGATTTCAGGTATGGACTATATTCCCAGTTCTTGTATTTGTTGTAATGAACAGATTTTCTTTATGGAGAAAAAGAGACTGGGCATCCGAGTGTTTGTCAAATGACAGTACAAGTAAGTGCATGGCATGTGATCCATCTCCTCATTTGACCTGAACTTCCTTGTGCTCCGTCCAGGAGTGGGTGAGTCTGGGCAGCACCTTGGGGCAGGTGGCTCTGGGCCAGCTGGCTGCAGTCAGTTCTCACTCCCTGGACAACACAGAGGCCAGAGCCCGCTGCCTGAGTCTGATGGGAAAGTACCTCAGACTGCTGGCTGTGCAGGAGGACCCCGTTTATCTGTGCGCTCTCTGGGACAGACACAAACAGGTAGACAGCAAAGTGTTCCTGTATACATTTTAACAGTGTATGCATGTGGAGGGTCCTCACAGGCACTGTGTTGCAGATGTTAAATATGGAATTTGATCTCAGGGGAATATGAGGAAATTGAAAGAATAGATTAGAAATGGAAACATCCTACATTCTACCACTACTACTACCATACTCTTCTGACTAATAAGGTATAATTCCTCTTTGAAACAGTAGTCTAAAAGCATCTAAGGAGCTGGACTTGTTTATTTATCATCAGTCTGACTGGTGAAACTGAGTGATCGGCGGGCATATCCGGTATTTCTTCACTTTATTTATGGGGCGGCTGTGGCTCAGAGGTAGAGTGGGTCATCCACCTCTCAGAAGAATGGCGGTTCAATCCCCGGCTCCTCCGGGTTGCATGCTGAAGCGTCTCGCCCAAGGATGCTGAACCCCAAATTGCTCAGTTTCCTTTCACATGACTTGTAGTGTAAAGTGCTGTGAGTGGTCAAAAGACTATAAAAGTGCAATACAAGTACAGTTCATTTTACTAATTAGTGGAAATTAATATCGGTATTGTGGAGGATGCACACACATACACACAGATAGACCATAACCTGGAAAACGTTGCTACATGGGGGTGAAAAGCTTATAGGGATTAGAGAGACAGATGTCCGCTTACATAATTTAAGACAAGAAAACTTTTCATGGTTTGTGATCATGAGGGGATTTTATACTAATCGCGATCATTGTTCTGTGATCTTGAACTAACTTTGTGCACAAGGGGGCCTGGTCTGACCCGAAAGGTGTTTCCGTGGAGGAGGAGGATTCGGAGAAAGAGAAAGACGGAGGATCAAGCAGACGAGAGCCGAGGGTGACCTCTGCCAAAGGTGCTGAGCTGCAGGTACATACCTCCTGACAAGTGACCCCATCACTTTGGACTTATCTCTAATCTAAGGTCTTTATCCTGAGGTTCACATCACATCTCAAATCCCCGGGAGGTAAATCTCTGGCCGCTCTGCATAGCTCTCATATTGAAAGTCAGTGCAGAGAGCTCTTCTGTCCACATCAAACTTGGTGCAGAATAAAAAGGGGCCGATGTATTATTTATGTGGGCATATTTAGGAATATTAAGTAAGACTAAATTGATAATGTTGTAAGGATGAGTTTTCACTAGCATGTCTGGAATTAGCAGCTGCATAATGACACAAAATGTGCTATTTTTACCACCTAAATGCTGTTTCAGTTGTTTCAAAATGAGATAAATGCCTTTGCGGGCAGCTTTAATCACTTCATTCATTGTTCTTTTGTCATTGGGGGACTTAAAAGTATTGTGGCCAAACATAATGAGCTCCTTTTAAATAGTTCCCAGCCTTACATGAACATGAAAGTGTGAAATATGCTGAGCCTTTTAAACTATTTCTAATGATCTAATGATTTTATAAGTCATGGCTGGAGAGAGAACACCTAGCTAAACTGCATGTTTATGCACATGACATACATGTCATACTGAGCATACAGTACCAATACAACATGTAAATGTCCCAGGTTAGCTTCAACTTAACTTTGGAATGTATATGTAAAGGCAAGCTGCAGCTAGTCCCCAATCACTTACACTGGAGAGTTAGGAAAAAGTCTTTTAGTGGCCGGTATGGTGGTGGAGAAAATATTAGGACTAATAACTCCTTTATTAGAAAGACCCTATTTTGCATAATAATGTGCACATGTGAAGATACTGTTTACAAAATGCTTGCTTTTTAGTGTGCCTAGTGTCTATGAATGTCACTTTAAAACTAGATAAATTGGACAGTCTTTTACTTTGCAGGAACTCATAAATTAAATGATACACACAGAATACTTGCACCCAGATACGGTCTTTTCCTAACCTTTAAATATTTAGTTTCTGCAGCAGATAATGGCTAAATATAGGTCAGTAGGAAACACATATGAAAGCCAGCAGTTTAACATACGCTGGAACACAGAGAAGTCAAATCAAATGTTGCATTGCAAATATCCTGACAACGGAATTGTAGCATTACTGTGCAACCTGCACACAGCCCCACTTTTTACTGGTGCAACGTTACTGTGCTAAGGCGGCAGGAAGCGCGCCTAATGAACCCAGTTACATCAGTTCAAAATATGAACCTGTCCTTATATCAAAGATATGTGTCAGCATTCTAGAGCTATATCACAGCATCGTAATAGTTTTGCAATTTATTGTCATGTACTTGTATGTGTATATTTGATTGATTTGACTTGCATTGCATTTTCTAGTGTACAGAGATGTTACTCTGCCTGTTTATTGTGTCTGTGGTGTCTGTTTAACAGCAGAGGAGGCAAAGAGCCCAGCAGCTGTTGGCACAGGCCAGTAAAGCACTGTCTGAAGCCATCGGCCTGTGTCTCCAGCACAAGCTGCCCCCCTCCTTATTGGCCGATGCCTCTCTAAACATGTTGGAGTGTCATGGCCAGTCTGACCCTGCATTGGCTGGTCAATATCTTGCCCTGTTTCAGGTATTGTGCATCAGATCATATGATACTAAAGTGTGTGTGCAGGCACTGATGATAGTGTATAGAAATCAAATGTTTATCATTGGGTTATTCCCATGTTCACTGTTTACCTTTTCACATATAGTATATTGTATCACACACTGGTTCATAATATATGCTCCAATGAGCCACTGCATGCAGGAGACCATGCATGTTGCTCTATGCACAGCACAGCCCCTTGCATCTGTGCCCACACATCATCGTTGCTTACTTAATGCTATTCTTCAGGATCTCATCACCTCCTGCGATCCCTTCCATTACCAGCAGCCTTTTCACCTATCTCCGGCTTTATTCCCAGAGCTGCTGCGCTGTTGCTACGATGGCTGAGGTCCTAAGTTCTGCCTGTGCTGACACTACTGTGTCCCAGCTCTCTGCTCTGCTCAGCCTACACAGGAAGTTGCTTGTCTCTCAGGAGGGGAGGCCCAGCAGCATGCTGAAGGGAGTGGAGGACTCCCTCAATAGCCTCTCCAAGGTACCGGGTCACCAAACACCCCCATGCATGATTTATGGATGCTGTCATACCCGGCTCGGTAAATTCCCTCGATGGGGGACATGATATTGCTGCTATTGTGGCCTTTGCTCTGAGTGTACAGCAGGATTCCAAAATCACACAGCAGAGTGGTGCTCCGAACACACTTCCTCTTAAAAGTTTTTATGCCACACCAACGTGTACAGTAGCTGGTATGTGGGACGACTTGGTGGCATCTATTCGCAGTCTGGTGAATAAAATGTATCACATATCAAAGTGATTTTATCTAAATTGCATCTGTGACATTTGTTATCAGATTATGACTGGTGCGTTTATAACTCAGAAATGAGGCGTTTGAGCTCTAATCAGTTCTAATAATTAAGGTAATGAAAAATTAATAGTAATTTTAATGTAATTGTAATGTAAAGAAAATGTGCACACTCTATACCTTAGTTTGACAATGTTTACCTCTTTCAATGTGTATACGTTATTGCTTGTCTCGTTGCCTTTTTACAAACAAACCCAGAGGAGTAAACATGACGTTCCACGTTGGACCCACGTGGGGCAGTCAAACCCTGGTGACTGACAGAGTTCAGTGCAGCACTTTGATGCTACTGATGTGTATAGCTCACAAAGAAATAACTGATTATCAGCACCATTAGTATTATGAGGCTGCAAATCGACCGCATGCTATGAATAATAGCTTACAGGGGTGAACAGGATGAAAGGGAGAAGGTGAGAAGGGAGAAGGCTCACCTGTCTGTGTGTCAGGTGCTGGTCTGGCTGCTGCGGCTGACGGGCCTTTGTTAAATTAGTAAATACTAATCACATCATCACTAATGTTGGACTGAACAAGGACAGCGATGCTGTGACTTCACTGAATAAAGAAACTGATTCTCTTTTATTTTCCAAGTAATTAAGTTTGATCAAATGTCTTGCCCGTAAAATCTAAATATAAAACCTTCAGATAATTTATGTTTATAGCTGCTCTTGTAAGACATTTTTACTTTTATAGTGTTTAAAACAGTTGAAGTTTAATTATCTGGTCAGCATCTCCATAATCTCATTTATAAAAGCTCTTTTTTTTTGCAGAAAACTTACACACCTGGAAACTCCTCATAGACACTTAACACTATGTGGAGTTAAAATGCAAGATCTTTTGAGATTCGTAAAAGCATTGCTTTACTCAGGTAAAGCAGATAGACTGTTTAAGACAATTAAAGTTTGTATAATATACAGTTAATTATGTCATCAGGACTTGACTCTGTGGTTTGCAGGCCTTCAGCCATCTCAACATCCATCCCAGCCACCTAAACATCCTTGCAGAGCTTCCACCCAACCTGAAGATCCTGCTGCTTCAGCACTCTGAAGATGGGTAATCTCTATTCTGTCCTCCTCCGCTTCTTGTCACATCCTCCCTATCTGCCCCTGACGGTATCAAGGCACATGAGTAAATGACTGAGGGTCACACAAGTCACATTAGATTTAGACTACAGACTCTCTGGAGCGGAATGAGACTGCGGTGTGACTCACCTGCCACTAGAGGGCTGATGGTTAAAACTGCTGCATCTGTATCTGTGCATGGAAATGGAATTCATCCTGTTACTTAATTTAAGATATTTTATCTAAGCCTGTGAAGCAAGAGGGTAAAATGTAATGTTGTTTATTTTGTTCTTAGGTCAGAACTTTATGGGGCCTTCTATGAGATGACTAAAGCTCCAAACCAAAAGGGAAGGACTACGCAAGCTGCAGGTCTGCTTCCTCATTCTAAAACCAACGTTCACAACACAAAGAGCTGTGAGACTTCCTACCTATGTGAGAGATGCAAGCCATTTCATGCAGACTAAGTAATTTGTTCCGTAACCCTGGGGAATATGATCCTCATCACGCATACGGTGCTGCATGCAGCATTGTTGTCAGCATTTAAATGGAGCCAAATGAATTTAGTATTCCCATGTAACATTTATCTGCAAGGCAGATGAAAAGTTCAGTTTTAATGAAGACAATGAGCGAGGAAAAGGCGACAGAGTAGAACAAATCACCTGAATTTCCCTTTGACCCCCGTGCTACTGGCCTGGGCCTGGAACACCAGCTTTCATATGTCATGACAGGGTATTAACATACTGTATTACCTGCTCCCATGACCTTTCCTGGGAATAGTCTGACATAACAAGGTGTCGGTTTTGTGGAAAGTCTAGACTCATTGCCTGAGAATGAGGACAAATTCATGAAAGTGGGAAGACAGTCGTAGGGGGGGCTAGAAAAAAACAAGATGAGGCAGAAGAAGAGATTGGGAGATCTTTCAGAAGGAGCAACGGGGGGGGTCCAATTACAAGGCCTGTATACGTCTGTGAGTATGCGTGTCTGATTGTGTGTCAGTTCTGCTGTTGCAGGGACCCTGGCGTGTTCTAGGGTGGCAAAGGTTTCAGTCTGCCCGCAGGCTCTGCTGGCACTGAGGGAGCACACTCGGGCCTTTGGCCAGGAGACTAGACATGCCCTCCTCAAGGAAGCCTGTTGGCACGGAGCTGAGGGCAAGCTGGAGGCCTCTGAGGAGCATCAAGTTTTTCCCCGTGTATGTGTGCTGTGGAGACCTCTGCACTTCTCTCACTCTATTAACATTATCCACCGCATGCTTCACAAATAAGCCCACTCCTCTGCAGTTATTATCATCTCACGTGTCTGCTCGCTAGCTGGAGAGGCTTTAGACAGCTGACTTTAACATCCAAACGTGGTGTTGCTGCAATCGATGTGTATGAAAGTAATCAGGGGCCTAAAACAATAAATAACTGCACTGCAGCCGCTGAAACTTTTATTTTATTTGTCCTCATTTTCAGAGCACTGCTGCAGAAGAAGTGTCAGCACCTCGCTTCAGAGAAATCACACGACGGATGGAAGACTATTTGAATCCGCTTCTCACACAGTTTGACTTCTCTTGCTTAAGGTGAAGTATTGTATATACTCCAATTTGTCCACTACAAAGGTTTGTTTCATTTAGTTTTCTCAGCCCAAGGACAGAAACGCTGCTACTTTGAAGTGAAGATTTTACTGCAGTGGCAAGTGCACATGGCCACTGTATCAAAGGTCTTCTCCAGTGTGCGTTCCAAACAAAGTAGTGATATTGGTTTGTCTGTTGATCTCAGTTGGTGAGGTGTGTTCCTCTGTCTGTGCTCATGCAGCATGCGCACACAAAGCAGGTCTCTCTATTTCACATCTCACACCATCTGCATCTATCTTGTGCATTTGTCAGACATAAGGAAGTGTAGCTGTACTGATACTCACTGGTCCTTACTTCCCTCAGGCCCCAGGCTGCACCACTACCAGTCCCAGAGATGACCAAAACCAAAGATAAAGAGGAGAAGGGGAGCTCAGGTAACGGTGAAGAAGGTTGGGTGTGAGCTAGCCTGTGTCAGTGACACCCTAAGGGCCTTGTAGTTATCTCCACAATGTATCATACTAACCACATTCCAACATCTGCTGTGATTCCTATCTGTGTATTGGCACCCCATCAACAGGTTTCTATTCAAGCAGTATGCAGCAAACCCGCCTCAGGCCACTGTTGTCGCTGTATGTGTGATTCAATGCGATACACTTTGATTTGCACACACAACACAACACGCAGCAACTGACTGCTTGCGCAGGAATCGAGGACTATGACGCTAAAATGTTTCCAAATTGTGTGAACAGTTGCACTGAACCAGTTAGACATTGTGGCCTTCAGAAGTGGAGCAACAGTGTATTAAAGGCTGTTGTGCAGCATCAGATTTTAAGGTCACAAAGTGTGCCGTCTACACACAAGAAAATACGTGTGTATGTGTGCGTTTGCTACAGCACCAGCAGAACCAGGGGAGTACGTGGTGTTGTTGGCGGACAGGAAGTTGCTGGAGTTGCCGCTGGAAGCCTTGTCCATCCTGCAGGAGGAAAGCTTGAGTTCTGTGTCAAGAGACTTCTCCCTCCAGCTTCTCCACAGTCGCCTGAACAGAGAGGAACCCGAGAAAGGTACCAAAGAGACGCATGCACGCAAACCTCAAGAAACGTTTGGTGAATCCTGCAGAAGGATTCCAAACAGTTTAAGAACAACATGCCCTAGAGAAGTACAATCTTGGTTTAATTCATTTATATTTCCACTGTTGGGTTTTACGCAATCAAGTGAACAGCTTCATTTAGTACTAAGTGACAAATTTGAGCTCAGGTAAGTGAAAGTTACTTAACTAGAGGAAATGCTAGCGACTGTAGGGTTGTTAATCAGGTTCTGAGTGCTTCAGGAAAGATCATTTACTGAATTAATTTCTGTAAACTCTAGTTATTAATGTAAACAAAAGGCATCACTGATGCAGCACATTATACAACACAGGTATTCTTGGAAACCTGCCAGAATGTGGAAGTGCAAATGACTTGACTGGTTGGTGGACGGGTCTGAAACCATCAGGAGAATTCCTGCTCAGTGTTCACTCGGCCTGCTCTGACTGCCCTAATTAAACAGGAACCCTCTTTTAATTGTTAGAGTACTAATGCTTTTTTAATTGCCCAAAGAATGATTAATCAATCTCCATCGCCCTCATTTCTAAGAAACCACTTGTTGTCTATTGTAAGACATATGTAAGTTTTATTACTAGCTTGCTCATGTTTAGAGCTAAAATAAAAAAAAAGTCAAACACAAAAAATATTGTAGATACAGTTAGAAACAACGGTTTTCTTAGCAGGAGAATTACATCTATCCGATGGGATTTTAGTACTGTATAAGGTTGCTTTGCATAATTCCTCATCATATTTCAGTAAACAATGGCTTACACATTAGGCTGCAGTCAGTCATCCAAAGAAATACAATTTGTTCAGGAGATAAAGGTCACTTCACATCCTGCCGGCATGCAGAAGTTCATGCAGACATCCGTGAACACCTCAGCCTGCTTCGCTAAAGTGGATGTCCATTAACCGTGGCCGCTTCGCCGTGCCTGCTAGAGCAATTTAGAGCCAGGGCTGCAGATCTGATTGTCAGGGAGGAATGCAGAATAAGTAGTTGGTGGCTGAGGGTTGACTGAGCACATCAAGCTTTAAGTTGAAATGACAGTGCTTGTTAAAGCTGATGGTGTAAAAATCAAAAGGTGGAGGTTCAGATGAAATACATCGCAGTGATTCGCCACTTACCAAGGTGCTCACGCTGTTTCCCCAGCTCATATTCAGGTGTTGTATACAGACCTTGTTGGGAGGTTAAGTTAACTGTGACAATGAGTGATTTGATGTTTCAGATGTTCCACCTCCTTAATTCTTTAAAATTATCACCAGCTGTTCATAAGTTGTGAAATAAAAAGGACGAATGCAGAGAAGAACAGTGCGCTCTATTCCCAGGTTACGATGACACGTTGCGATGAATGAACCATGACCAAAAACTGAGTGGAGGAAAGGATCTGTTTGGTCACACGCTTCCTACCAGCATTAACTGTCATTCAGTTAAAATGACTTCTTCAGTGTTCTGAGTCTGTCTGACACAGACACACAGACACACTCCGGTAACAATATCTGCACTTTGGTGTAGTGTCAACCAAAATGTGACTGCAACACAGACCAGCCTCAATTAAAATATCTATTGTCAGTCACACGTAATTTAGCCGTGACAGGTGCAAAGCTGTTATTAACCACATGGGTCAAGCCAGTATCGCTATTCAGTAATTTATTGAATTTTGTCCCTATTTTTTTTTTTTTTTTTTCCTTTTGTTGCTGTAAAACTATTTTTTTTTTATACTGTAAGGCACAGAACAGTGTTTTGGTGGCGCAGGAAACAAACCAGGAACGTTCTGATGTTTGACAACACAGTCTGAATAAATATCAGCTTAAAGGAAACCGCTTAAGAAGAATTAAGGTAAAAAGTAATAAAAACGGAAAAGCCTCATTATAATCAATATTATCCACTGCACTGTGCACTTCTTCAGTCTCTCAGGATCCTGTTTCAGAGGTGCTCTGTGAGTGTAAACCCCCTGCCCCAAAATATCCGGTTGTTTTTTGGCAATAACGCCTCAGTCCTTGGGGGAATTTCGCACATGAATACTTTGAAAAGAAAAGAAAAGAGGGTAGATAGAGGACTGGGTCTGATGTTGCAGACATTTTTACCTTTTTAAAGGTTGAATCATTTGCATAACTTGAAAGAATGTCCAAAGGTTACTGTTAAACTTGTGTGTGTGTGTGTGTATGTGTGTGTGCGTGTCTCACTTGACACTTGCATATGTCAGACAGGAGACTACAGGTACCTGTATTTTCTAATACATATTTCAGTTCCTGATCAAACACATGCGCAATGATGAAACTGGCAAAAAAGTGTTTTTTTTTTTATCTGTACCATCATTACCATATTTTTGACATCTACAGTTTACCATTGTGTCAGGAAGACATAGTGCCTGAAGCCACTTTTGAAAGGGCTATTTGTTATTCTGTGCAGCGTTTTGCATGAAGTATGCATGGGACAAATTAGCACAAACTAAAAAAAAAAAAAAAAAAAAGACCGCCTTCAGGTGGGAAATGTTTGCTTTTCTGTGAATGTCTGTCCTTACTGCCTCAAATCTGTCTGTGTCTGAGCGGCCGAGTTATGTAAACTGGGATTCAAACAGACATGAAAGATTTTACATTTGCTGACCTGTCATTTAGGAAAAAGAACAGTGATGCGCAGCTTTACATAGTGATGTACTTTTAGCAAGTAAGAAAAACAAATATCTTTTGTTATTGTATGAACAGTGGGAGCCATGATGAACCATGGCGGCAGTGCAGACTGACAATAGATATTAAATACAGACGGGCAGTAACTTCATAACTCAGTCAGGGAGGCTGAGAGTGTGAAAGGCAGTACATTAGTTATGTCTTGTTAAAACACAGTTGAACAACATTTTTTATCTTGTTCTTGATTGCGTACTTTATGTGTAGGATTTGCTGCAGTTCAGTGATTCAGAATCAACAAAATCCAGGCTTCTCAGGCTGTAAAACATCTATAAACTGACTAAAGCCTGAAAGGAGAAGAATGCTGTTACTTCTTTGAGTTAAGTCAGTGTTTTTAATTTGTCTGGAGAAAAAAGTTGGTTGTAGGTTTGCTCTGAGTTTCTTGTTTTAAGCTGACACTATTGGCAAGTTGCCTGGATCATTCAGACAGGTAAAACAAGATTGTGTTTTTTCTTTCCTGATTCTGCTGCATGTACACTCTGAAGCCAAGGGTGGTGCTGTGGGGGTGCAGATCAGAGGGTGAGGGAAAAATATTGATTCAACCTCTTTGTGCAATGAATTTTAATTCAGTCATAACTTCTCAAAGTGGTGTTTCATGAGCTAAAGTGCACTGTGAAGTGTAAGTTTGGATCTGCTGCTGATGGTCGATTTGAAAAAAACACATCAACACCTATTTATTTTATCCTCAGGGGATCCTTAAATGTGAATTTAAAACCATCTTATGTTGATGCTGCGTTGCAGGAAATCAATTGTCATAATAAGTTTAATCAAACCCAATAAAAACCAGATTCCATCAGATTGGTCTGGTAGAAGTATTTAGATATTTCCTGTGAAAAAAAAAAAAAACAAGAAACACAAGTACCTGCTGGCCTGAAGTATGGAGATTTATCCTGCTGACTGGTTTCCTGACAGGGAACAAAGTGTTGAATCGATGGACTGACAGATGGACTGCAGTCGTGCTGTTGACATGACTTCAAATCCACAAAATCCAAAAATCCATTGACGTACTGCTGTGTGAAGTATGTATCTGTAATGTATCTGTTTGTATGAAGAGACACGTGGGCAATCAGTGCTTAATCAACAGTCAATAGGGTCACACGTGTTGCAGCCGTGAGGAAACTTTCAGAACAGTTCTTCCCTTCCAGTCACCAATAAATGTCACTGACTTTGCAGATACTGAAAATGGCTTTTTTTTTTTCTTTACCCAGCCCAAATGCTGTGTAATCTACCCCGCAGACAAGTGTATGTATTAATTCTGCCTCCTGTTTGTGGCAGTTGAAAGTGACAACAAAAAGGAGTCCAAAGGTGGCAAAGGAACTAAGGGGAAGGGAGATCAAAGCCAAGCCATCAAAGTGGTGAGTTCAGTAAATTAATCTGGGCCTGCCAGATACACACAGCAGCATTACTTTCACCTGCTGTCAGCACTGGCAATAATTTAAGTTCCTCTCGCCTCCCTTTTAAGTGTGGTTTTTCAATCAATTACATAATGTGTATTCATAAAGATCCTATTTCTAGCTTCTGAGCATTTATCTTCTGTCATGCACCACTTCTATTTTTTCCACCAGCCCCTTTCTCTCTGCCTCCATTCCTTCTGCTCCGTCTCCTCTGTCTTAAAATCCACTCCCATTTTCTCTCTTGCGGCAGGTATTTGCAGATGTATATACGTGTGTCTTTGCACTCTTTGTAACAGTCATTTGTTTAGAATGTATTAACTTTCATTCATCTACCCAGATGGCTGTGAATCGTGCTTCGCCTTCCAACACCTTCCCAGTGGACACACGTAACTTCAAATGTATCTTTTCTACTCGAATATGAATCTTGTCTATGTTGTATGTTAATCTGAAGATATATATTTATATATAATTTTACTTTGTCATAGATCATTACACTTGACATACATCCACAGATATTGTTGACCCTCACAATGAAGGCAGCTTTGGTAAGTTAATGCAGTTGATTCAATCAATTTTGGTATGGAGGGAATATTAGTATATACTAGTACGTAGTACATTGGAGTGATCTCTAAGAGTGGACATGCTTGTAGTTAATAATTATATGAGAGGGGAGATCATAAATTATATCAAGTTTTGCATGCAACCAACATCTCAGCCAGTACTGTTCAGAAACCGCATACCTCCAAACCCAGCCCATGGATGACTCATAAACTGCTCTGTCAATAGTGAAATCGAGAAAGCAAAAATTACGTGAGGACAAATTAAAACAGGATTTTAGCAGCATGAATACCAGGCAGACTTCTCTGAAGGTGAGAGCACTCCCTGGGTCCACCTCAAAACCAGCACATCTGCACCCACTGACCCCGTTCACTAGAGACCTGAACAATATCTGTGCCTGGTCTGATGCTCTCAACTGCTCCACTGAGTGTTAGAGATTGCTCGGGAACCAACCCTCCCCTGAGCAGTCACACCCTGTCACTTTCACAGAAATGGACATCTACCATCAGCTAATGAGGTGCAAATCTGGCAAGGCCCCCAGACCAGGTGGGATCCCAGGAAGGCTGCTCAAAAGCTGTGCTCTCCTGCTTTCTGTTCAATCTCTAGTGAGACACTCAAGTCTACAACTGTCCAGAACCTGTGGAAAATCTACCATCACTCACTACAGACCAGCAGCGCACAACCTCCATAACTGCCAAATGCTTCAAGAATATGATACTAAATGCCATCTTCTCAGTTGTTAGCTCACAGCTGGACCTCTACCGTGGCCAAAAATAGGGCAGAGGATGCTGCAGCATGCCACGCTCTCCTTTCCCGCCTGGACCTTGACAATATGCCACAGTCCTTTTCCTGGATTTTAGCGTCACCTTCATTCATCATACATTAAAGACATCAAAGACATACATAAAAACTGCAAACATACACTCTCTGCCGTCTGCAAACTTCAGCCTCATTCAAACTCCACCTCCTGCTTTATCGAAACCATTCTCCCGTACTGCTCCATCTGCTATCTCACCAGTGGAAACAAGCTCCTGAAAATCCCTCACGTACCTTTAAAATGATTGGTCTCCACCCTCCCATCATACCAGCTACTCATCGGCACTGCCACCGCTCACACAGCACCATAGCACACGACCCCCTGCTATCAATAAGTACAGACGACAAGTCTGCAAAAAAACAGTTTGGGAGTTTCATGCCCTGAGCTATAACTTCTTTAAATAACCAGGGGACATTGCATTAGTCTGATTAGTCATGAAAAGATGCCACTCATACCAGCGTTTATGCTAATTTGCAATACCCTCATGCTGTTGTCTTGTTCTTGAATGTTTATTCCTTGTTGGATGTTTCTGTGTTCGGGTGGTGTCATTTCGGCTTCCAGTTAGCTTAACAAGTGGAAGGTGTAATCATATTTCTCTGGTGTTGTCTACGTGGAGCAGAAGGGAGCAGCCTGAGCTCGAGAATGAAGGAGATTTTGGAAACTCACAGCCAGCATTTTAGCCATCTGTGGGAGGGATTTGTGGGCAGCAAACAAACACCCAGGTTAGAACCTGTCATAAGCATTGCAGTACGCCCTTGTTTGGTTTTTGCACTGTGCAATAACCCTTCCTCAAATATGTATCCAGCCTGTCCGAGATGGAGCAGCTGCTGTGCAGATGCAGTGTCTTCATTTACCTGGGGATGGAGGGCTTCATGGCAAACATTCCACCTGCCAAACTAGCAGCCCTCGATCTGTCCGGTACTGTATACTCACACGCTACATATTCCCTCCACAGTTTATTATAAATCATGAAATCGTGTTTTACACAAGTGATTGTTTCTTGTTTTTAAATGTTACACGTCACAAAAAAAACAAAACATGTGCACAGATCCACATGAAGCCTGCTGTATAGGCAAACGTTTGATGTACAGGTCTGATTCATGCTGTGTTTGTTTCCATGGCAATTGCCTAAATTTTAAAAATGAAGATTTCTCTTTGTGATGATCAGGAAAACGTCTTTGACCCCATTACCACTATCACTGCATGAAGGCCCTCTCCAAACAGAACAGACATAACTATAAATGTCACAAAATGATGAGAGTTACAGAAAACCAGTCTATGTCATCAAATGTCTTGAGCATTCGGTGTCCTAGTAACGTACCAGATTTTATAAAATCCCACAGCGATTGAGTTTTCAAAAGCATTTTAAATTAATTTGGAAGAAAAATAGGAGTCCAGATACTGTAATGAATGAAAGATTGAAATCTGGAGCAGAGCTGTTTGCAGGTTATGTAAGCAGTAAATGGAGCAGTAAGCTTAATCTCTTCAAACACATCAATCTTTCATTCCCTGAGTGGCTATTTATAGAAGAATCCCTGTTCTGACGTGAGAAATCAATGAGGTTTAATTATCGGGCCCCTGTGAAAGCATTTCCACAACTTTACCTGGTGCCTGTAAAATCTATTTGTCTAAGAAAATCTAATGAGGATCACTGAGCAATGCTGGATTCATGTCATTGTCATTCAATCCTGCTTTCTGATTGTAAAGACAAACAAGGTAACACACCTGGAGACACGAGTGTCATCAGACAGATGTCTCCTGAATCATGTTGACCTAAACCTCGAGATCTCTCGGTTGATTCATCACTCAGGAAGACTAAAACTTAAAAGCTGCTGATTTAATTAGCAAAGTAGTCTCTCTGATGAAAGTTAAACCAAACCTTTGACTTTTTATCTTGGAATAGTCTTGGAGGAACATCTGGCCGTTGTAATTTATTAACAGTTAGGGACAAGAAGACCCCAAACCCGTGTCCCTCTTCTCAATTATTAGAGGAGGTCTTTTCTCTCCGTCTGTGCTCTTTAAATAAATAAAAGTCTACCCCAAAACCTTTCAGCTCCCCACACCTTCAAAGGTATTTTACAAAACAAGCATGGCTCCGTCGTCATGACTTCTTTGCTCTCTTTCACCAGCACACAGAGGTAGTCCGAGGGTTGGTGGACTTTACCCAGTGTGATTGACAGAGTGCTAGGTTGGCCTGGTGCGTCGCCCCAGGCCAGACATATGTGCCACCCGCTAGTCCGGCGTTACGGCTGCTAACTATAGTGTGACTGACACCGTGGTCGGAATTCCAGCTGTTACTTCGCAACACACCAGATCGTTTCTACTTAATTGGCCATCGGGATATGATTAGGCGATGGCAGATTTGAGAAAAAAAAGGTGTCACACGGTACACGGCGCCCCATCTGCACTCGCATCTTATCTGGAAATTGTGTAACTTTATCACTGCGACTGCATCTTTAATGTGCAATAATATTACATCTTCACATGACTTTTTTGGGGGACAAAGCTCTCTGACTGCATCGCTGCTGTTATAAAGACTGGATGACTGATATTCACATCAGAGCGGACTGCCGGTCTAGCCGCGGGCGGCTGCACGGCACAGGGAGGGGAGTGTAGGGGGCAGCAGCGTCTTGCTCCAGACACAGCCATGATTGTCACTGTATCGGAAGCTGGCCCGAATAGCTGCGAGGCACTGCCTGTCCCTGCTGCAACAGCACAGTTGCTAGACGACCTCACTGACACACACCTGGTGTCAGACACAAGCAGCAGTTCTCCCTCACCCACATGTTCAGTCCAAGTGTGGTAGAGCCTGTGGTATGACTGATTGCCACAATATTCTAAAGTCTTTTGTTTTGGCTCCTTTTGTGAAGCACACTGAGCTACATCTGACCTATTAAAATCATAAATTAGTTGCATACCACATATTTTTCACAGAGGGAAAAAAGCAATTTGTTGTTTTTCTTCCTGAAGTGATTCTAGGAAATCACTGAACAGGAATAAAACCAGAAGTAGCAAAAAAAGCCAATGGCTCCCACTGTTCCTTCATAATAACTTCAGCCATTTATCCTGTCATCTCAACTGTATTCATGAAGTTCAAACACTTAAAACATAACATGGACCAGGACAACGACCAGGAAATTCTACGCAGACACTTTCTTCTTAAACGTTCACACGTGCAGCCTCTTTATTTGTGGCCGGCATGATTGCTGGATGCTCCGTGAGTATTCTGAAGTGTCAGAATACTTGGAAAATGTGGTTAATGGCTGCTGTGTACTTAGAGCGTTATTTTACCCGCTCGCGTTTCACATCAGTTGTTGTTGTTTTTTTTATTGTAAATGCGTCTCATCCTTTTCCACAGCTCTGCTCCATGATGTGTTTGTCAAAGGCTTGTAGGCTTCATTTATCTTCTTGGAAAAACTTTAACTCCTTGTCATTTTAACAAAACAATGTCACTGTTAGCATACATCAGCTATAATTCTTTTCTTGGAACCAGTTCTCCAGGGAAATAATCTTGAAAGAATATAAGAAAAATACTTTGGGGAACAGAAGTTAGCCGGGAAGTGGTGGTGGATATACTGGCTCTATACTGCTACTATTACAAAAATAGAACCGTCATCAAAATTAGCACCTCTGATATTTATTATAGAACTTCTTTTCTTTTGCGTCCTGATTCTGTTTTTTCAGACTTTATTACTTTTACCTCACATAATGTTCAGGTGGACACTGAGAAGAACTTGGGTTGGACTGTTGACGGACATCTCTGAGGGTGTGCTTTAGACTTTATTAAGAAACGTAAAACTCGGCGCTGCGGGTTCCATGAAATGAAAGCCCACTGAGGCACCTAGTTACTATCTGTGTGTTGTATTTTGGCTGTGATCGTGACAGTGATGTTTGCTCTCCTCAGAGTGTCGCATGGCTCTCCTCTTTGACCTGGCTCACAACAGTGCCAGTGTTCTCCTCCAATCCAACGTTGACATGCACGAGAGGTAAACAAAAGGGCTTTATCGAATGAAGCTCTAACTCAGTTTTTCAAATAAATTTGCACTTACCTCTTTACCCCCATTTGTATTCGCCTTGCTTTTTACCATCCTAATGTGTTTTGCTGGATTTACTAACATGAGTAATAGCTGGTGTCCATTGTTGTTGGCAGTATTTCAGTGGTTTATAGAATCAGGGCCTTCCTTCCCTCTGTCGCTTATAATCTCACTGTGTCTCTCTCCAGTGCAGGACAGTTTGCCCTGCAGAAACCCCTAGAGACTGCTCTGCTGCTGAGTTTGGGTGGTGTCGGCTGTATTGTCCTCAACCAGTGGCACAGCAGCCTTCGACAGAATACACACAATATGGCCAAAGCTCTAAACAGTAGGTGTAGGATGTGCTCTTTAAATTCTAATGTTTTATCTCTTTAAGCATTTGCTGTATTCAGCAGTAGCAGTCACAGTGATACATTCAGACTGTGTCACCATGTGTTGTAGATCTACTGAAGGGCCGACAGACCTCTGGCCAGACCATTCACAGCCTGAGGATGGGGAGCAGCTCAGAGAAACCACATCACAAGGTCACAGGTACTGTACTTTCTACCCGCTGCCTCATTTAGCCTCACATTTGCATTTCCTGTTCACCGCATTTTATTTTTTTTCATGGGTGCATCACAGACACCCACATATGAGGCTTGGGATTTTTTGCAAAAAGGAAAAAAAATAAATAAACGTCAAGCAGAATCATTCAAATTATGAATCCAACCATGCTGGATTTCAATATAACCCTCAGATGTAATTATTGCTTTCTCTGGCTTTCCTCTGCAGATCAACGGCTCCTCTCTGACTCACAGGACGATGATGCTCACCACAGAATGAGCCTCACACCGTCAGCCTTCAACTGCATCCTTTATGGACTCCCTAATTTAATTGTCACATAATGTACTGTGTATCCTCAATATTTCTCACTTATATTTCACAGCTCAAGGTGATCACAGTCATGCATGTCAGCAGGCTAAAGCTACTGTAGTATGAGAGGGTTAAACATTTCATTAAAGACGATCTGTCATTCTTTACTTATGTTTCCCACTATTCCAATTTTATGAGAACACTGATTTAATAGTCGATTTTTTTTAATATTGTTTTCGTCACACGCAGCAGACACGACAGGCCTGGCTCAGCTAATGCAGGGCTTCCATAGATTTGCCCCCTACATGTCTACATTATTAAAAGTATTAGTACTATTGTTAAAAGAGCAATGTTACCGCTGACTTTAGGCTCACAGGTTCAACCATTGGGACCTCTGCAGATAACAGATATTGAGTGTGTAGAGTGTATTGTCTACAAAAGTCACCACGATTACCAATAATTCATTGACGTTAGTGTCAGATTTCACCAAATTCATGCAAGACATAAATTCAGACTAAATGAACTGCTGAGTAGGCGAAATTCTACAATGAGAAGACTGAGCCTAGTCATTGTCTAATGCTCGAAATGTTAATTTAGTAAATTCCTAAATGGTAAATACACGCCTAAAGGGAAAAATGTTCTTTCTGTGTGAGATGTGTGTGACCTGAGGTCTAAGGAGCCGTCCTATTTATTGTAATAAGTCTGACTAATTCACTCCTCCTCAAGAGACTTCGACGTGTAAGATAATATAATGTGTGTAAGAATGGAGAGGTTTTGTTCTGCTTCAACCGGCAAACTCTCTCCCGATTGCCCCACACAAAGCCACTGGTTGAGTCTGTGCAGCAAATATGAAGTTAGCCAGCAGCTGATTAGCTTAGTTTAGCATAAAGACAGGAAGCAGGGGGAAAGAGCTTGATTGAATCTCTTCCAAGGTACAAAAATCTGCCTACCAGCACTTAAACATGACACATTATGTTTAATCAATTCAGAAGCTGAAGCAAGTAAGAGTCTAGGACATAAAACCATAACTTGTTTTTAAAAATTGTACGGATTAAAAGAATTATAACTTGTTAATTAGCATGCTGCTGGCAGGCAGATTGTAGTACCTAAGGTCTGTACTGATTCAGCTGGTCTCAGACGCTCTGCAGACACGCAATAACTGTGGTTCTGCAATGGTGCTCGTAAATGCAGAGAACTGTACCCTTTAGAGCAAATTGATGATTATTGAATAGCATTTAAGAAATTAATGTCTCAGCTCACGTCTGCATTGCTGATGCCTGGACAGCTTGTTCTTTAGCTGATGACATTCAGAGCAAATTGCTGGATACCGCGTTTCTTGTTTTCCCTTATTCTGATAAATAACTGCTGCTAACTGTCTGTCTCTGCAGCTTGTTTGTCTTTTCACCCAGGGACAATTTGGCTTCTTAGCCCTCCGGCCAACCAACAGATGTTTCTCTCAGTTGCTCTTGTGCTCCCGAAGCTCAACTCACTTAGATCATGCATGTTTAAATATTGCATATGTAGAGATATGAACACTGTCTGCACTGTATTCAGTTTTTGAAAGCTGTGACATTCATTGTCGTCATGTCCTGCAGGACTGAGGTTTCATGCCATCACTGTGCATGTTTGACCAAAGAGAAGCAGAAGCACAAGCCAGAGGATGTTCTCCCGCAGTCCGCTGTTTGACCTTTGAGTGCACTCTATGCATGTAAGTAGGCCAGGGAGGGCTCTTCACTACGCTGCAGACTTATCACACAGTGGAGGCAGCAGAGGCAGGAGGAAAGATGGCAGAGGTCCAGGAGATTATACACATCTTTGGGATCACGTCATCAAAAGCTTTGTGATGATGATGTGATTCTGGATGGAGATTTGCTTGGTTAAATACTGCCATAGGGGCAGCAGATGGAGGCAATGAACTACAGATCCAATGGTAATAAATAAGGTTTGATAAAGAGGAAGCGTTTTAGTTCTTCGCTTGACCAGAGCTAACTAAAGTTTTGGTAGGTGTGCTGGTTGGTCGTATTGTTTGTTTGCACTCCTCAGGACATACACCCAAGTGATTAAATCTATTCTCTTTGGTTGACCAATTAATAAATTGATCCTGTCACTGACAACACAATGTTTTATGTAAGATGTTCAATGCACAAAAAGGTTTCTGTGTGTGTCTTTTGGGAAGTAAGCTTTCTGCTCAATGTTGAGCAGATCCATATACAATAATACAATAACCGATGCTCCGTCAAGAGACCTCTCTCTTCGTGCATATTGATTGTTGTAGTCTCTCTTCAGCTGCACCTTGTTTCTCTTATCTTCCCCTTCCCCTGTCCTCGTGTGACCCGGAAATCAATCATGTTTGCCATAAGTGCGTGTCCAAGTTCTCCACAGAACAGAAGAGAGGGAATAAAGATGGTTTCCCAGAGGAGGCTTCAGTGAGGAAACACAAAATGCACCGAATGTGGAAGTCAAAATTGGGGAATTACAAAAGACTGTAGGATTGTTCCTCTGGGGACATTTAAGTCAATATCAGACGTCATGACAATCCATCCAGTAGTTGTAGATCTTTAGATCTTTAGTCTGGACCATGTGACCAACATTACAGTCCCCAGACACAAACTGCTCACAGAGATAAAAGAAATCTGTTACAAACTTGAATTAATTCTGTCAAAGTTTATTCTAAAAATAACAACAACAACATAAAAGAGACAACAATCTCACAGGCATCTTGCCCCTCCATCTACTCAATAGCAATCTCACAAATGAAATGAATGTCCTGTTTGTGTAACCACGAGCTGCAAGGGATGTTGCAGGTCTAGCAGGTGGCTGGTGTAAATGTGAGAGTACAGAATAAAGACAGTATAATATATAGATGCAATATATAGATCGCTGTTTCCATGTTTTTCTGGCTAATTCTGGTGTGATTGCATCTTTTAAAGCATTTATTTCCTTTAAATAGTATGACTCCCCCCCACCAACACTCCCTGTCAATCACGTCACCCAGTCCATGATGTAAGGTATGTGGGCACACGAGTCTGCATTTAGGCTAACTACAACAAGCTGTGGTGAGCTTCATGACTGTGACACAACTGTTCTGACAAGCAAGGTTGATTGATGTAGCCCCGTGAAGTATCCATGAAATCTCTGCTTCTTTATTCAAGGACTGACCGGTCTGCTTGCTAACCATAGCTTCCCAGACCAAGCTCTGATTTATGGTAATGCTTTGTTTGACAGCCACCGTTCCTTGGCGAAGTTTGGGGATTTGTTGTTCATCACACCAGAGGCATCGTAAAAAAAAAACACTCCGTTGAAATAACTAGGTGCCTTGTTGCTCTACAAGGGAAATAACTGTCGTGTTTACTGGCCGACAATGGGCAAATTGAATATATTATAATATAAAATGTTGTGAGCTAAGAGAGAAGTCGTCAGAGCAGCCTGGTGTGTTAAATGGTGCATAAATTGTTTTGGCAGCCATTGCTAATAAAGGTGCAAAAGCCAGGGTGAGTGGTTTGATAATGGCAAAATAATCTTCCATGTGACTGCACCTAAAGTGGTGCTATGACATTTAAAGCCACACATATAGTTTACAAAACACAGTCAGAGATCTTTGGCTTTATGGAAGATACAAGGTGTTGTTCCTGCAGATGAGAACAAAACCAATCCTCCCTTAACCAGACCTTTTCACAATCTTTGATTTAGTAAGTTTACTGAGTTAATGGAATTTTAATCACCTGTACATTTGATTTAAAGCCCATTGCTGTCACTTTTGTTCATAAAGTCAAGTTTGAATGGACACAAACTAAACCATCCATCCGTGGTCAGAGACAGTGTCATAACGTCAATCTGTATATTTTAACTCTTGTGACTGTGGGGGGGAAAGTGGAATTTTATATTGTTGCTTTAGCTCTGTCAACGTCCTCCTGATGCCAGCAGGCTCCTTGCATATAAATCTTGATTTGGTATTTTATTGATCAAGGCGTTTTTACGAGCTGCTGCCTTCTGAAATTGAGTGCGGCAAACAGAAGACAGTCAGACAAGGTTGTCCAGTTGACCTTGCTCTGCTCATCTCTGCTGCCTCTTCATTGAAAAGCTTGCAGGTGATCCCCAGGTTTGGTTTATGTGTAGGACGTCTACTTGTTTCCATCCAATATCCAATATACAGTGTAGAAACCCAAAATAGTTTGCAGCTTCTTCGGTGTCATTGTTGATTGTGGCTTTGCACACTAGTGTTCTCCATTTGTGCATGACGCAACAAAAGGCCCAACGCAAACCCTGACTTTATCTGTGATACCTACTGCTGCAGTGATATCTATGGCTGAGCTACACTACAGGTACATGTCAACAAGCTAATGAGCATGGGCTCACTTTCCTCTCCTAAGGGTGCTACTGGTTGGGCTGTTACTGCACATGTGAACAGGCTGGAACTGAAACTGTTGCCTGGTATGTACTTTCTCCAACACTCAACATCTACTAGCACTTTGTCCAAACCCTAAATAAAAGGTGGTGTCTCAGGACGCAGGGCTGTAACCAAATCAAAAACGGCAGTTAACTAGATTGTTTGCCTCCTCACTTTGAACCAGGAGAGGAAGAACAGCCTGTAATCAGACGTCATTTTATTACCAACATTTTCCCCTACAGTTTTATAGCATGGCAAGATTTGCGCTCTTCACATTCAGTCTCCATAGTCATAATCATATTATCCATGCTAAAAAATGCAATTAGGCGGTATAATCATATCAGAACAGCAAGGATAGGAGCCTGCTCTCTGAACACACGCTTTTATTGATTTTATAATTAAATGTTGTTGTGGCGGTGAGAGATGCTCTGAGACTTTATGCCATTACAGGACTATAACAATAAGAGTTGTACATGCAAGCAGGGGCGGGCAGTGTCATCTTAATGCAGAAACATGGAAAAAAGAACATCTCATTACTGGCAGATATACAAAGCCATTACATGTTTGTGCACTGTCTGCAAATAGATTCAATATTATGACTTATCAGACTTTAGGTTTCCACACATGTAAAGCAAGTAGCCAGTGAAGTAAAGTAAGTAGCAGCTATGACTGAATTACTCCAACACCATAACAATGACACTGGTGGATGAACAAACAAAGGCAGGCCCAGTAAAAACACAGAATTATTAATTAACAATAACAGCATATGACATTATCTGTTTGTGTAAAGCCTGAATCAGCAGTATTGCTGAGTTGAATTTCCAGGTGGCGAGATAGAAATGTGCTGCATACCTCACCACAGCATTATATATTTGCAGTTTGCATATAATTTAATACAGCCCCTCTCTGCAGAATAGAAGGGAGCAATATGTTATTATTAACGACCCTTCCTTATTTTGCAGGTGCAATAAAGGGGTCATACATGAGCACAGCATTTTGTAATAATACTTACAGATAGAGACGTCGCACGCACATGATGAACCAGTCGTGCTGCCTTTTGCTTGCACTCATATCCTCATATACTCATAAGTGAGCTGAAAGAAACAGGTCAAAAGAAACCATTACTGGAATTGATTCCCAAGCCTTCTCTATAACTCAGATGGCACTTGAGTTTTCTAGATTTACATTAAGCAAAGACAATTAGGTTCCTGAAAATACTTGTGCAAATCTAGATTGCAAATCAAAAGTATGATTTAACAGAGCGGTGATACACAGCAGCAGCCTTACAGCATCAGGTTTCAGCAAGTGTACTGGGAAAAGTCCAGTTGTAAATGTGTGCTGCTGCGAATGTAAGGAAAGGCGTTGCTGAAATACACCCAGGCCGAACGCATGAATGTTAAAGTAGCTTTGCAAATTCGAAAGATAAAACATGAAAAGAACAAAAATCTAAAAACTATAAACCTCTGAAGACACATTGAAGATAAAGGAAATGCACCAAGTCAACTGGTAGTGACCAGGTTGCTCCCTATAAAAGTTGAACGACTGGCAAGTTGCCACAGCAAAACTACTGACTCCCACTGCTTGGCTCCAGATCTGAGATATATATCAGGCAGAAGATTGGCAAGAAGTAGGAAAGGTCACATTTTGAAGAGCAAGAGCATAAAATTGCAGATGCTTACTGAACTCACTCCTCCTCCTGTGTATCCCCAACACCAGTTCTTTGTCTCTTATTGACACCTTCATTGTTTCGCTGTTTGATTGGTCCTTAATGTGTTCTCCTTTATTACCTCTGCCCTTATTATGTTCAGTCCTCCATCCTTTTCCTCTGCTCCTGCTGTCTTTCACAACAATGCGGTGTTGAGCAGGGTCTGGCATTTCCATACGACACTGTAACAAAAAATAGGAATCCATTTTGCATCTAATTTACACTCCCCATAACAATCTATCACACTCAATTTCCTGTGAAGGCTCTGCTGTGCTGCAGGTATTGGTGCAGTGCTGGGTTTGCAGGTCTGGGTACACTTCAAGGCCCCAGTCACCCTTGAGTTTATAAAGTTATGCTGTATATTTTCTATGCAGGTTGACCTTTAAGTTTCCTAAAAACTGGAGCAATCAGTGGAAAACGTCCCAGCAGTATATTTATTATTTTTTTGGATTTTAAGTTGCTCTCCCTTCCTAAACTGCCATCCTGGGTGTGGTGCTCCTGATGTGGGTGTGTTCTAAATATGCTGCATTCTGCTTCCTGGCTGGTGAATGCTGAAGTGATCAGTTGATTAATTGATTACTCAGTCAACATAAAATGAAATTACCAAATATGTTTACAGATTTTAGACTGTTGCTTGGACCTGACAAGACACTTTTAGATGTCACCGTGTGCTCCAACAACTTCAGTTGGACTTTTTTGCGATTTGCTGAAATTCTGGGGACACAGATTATTAAATGAATAATCAAGAAAATGATTGGATCATAAATACTAATTAAAAATAACTGTTAGTTGCAGCCGTAGTTAAATCACTATGACAATAATCAATGGGACAAAGAGCCTTCGGCCATGCTAACAGCTGCATCACACTGTTAACACCACAGCAGATTGAGTGAAATGCTAACGCCAGAATACTAACGTTGCTACAATGACAACATACTGATGTAACAAAAGGCCTAGTTTATTGGTTCATTAGCCCTTCTCACAAAGCAGCTGAGGCTGATGTCATTTGTTTGTCAGGTATTTGTTCCAAAAGTGAAATGCAAATAATATTTACCTGAGGATACTAGATTAAAAAAAAATGATCTGTAAACAATTAAGTCTGACCAAAACTGTGTGACAGTCCATCACATGTGAAGCTATTTCACGGAAGAAGTAAAAATCTGACCTTTTGGTAGCACTATATACCCCAATATACCATGATACCCCAGGCACTTTGCTAACATTGTGAAAACTATTATATTCACTTGAGAAATTCAGAAAAGAGAGGAACAATAATGAGGAGTGGTTTGATGACGTATGATTTCATAGAGCTAGTCGATCCCTGTAATCTTCCTCTAGCGAGAACGTCATTTCATTATTCCCATAAAGACTGTGGCTAGTCATCTACATGTCTGGCCAACTGAGTGCACAATGCAGCGGTGCTATCATAGCACCTAATGGCTCTAGTAGGCTCCATTGACATTTTCAAGGCAGGAAATCCAGCTCTTCCCCTTTATTTTCAGTGCTGTCACAACCTGCATCAACATCATAAGCACGTATGCTACGTCAATGCCAGGTAGTGCAAACGTCAAGCATGTTCAGAAAGTTGCATGCGTACCTTATTTAGAAACAAATACCCATTCTGAAGTTCTTGTTCTGTTGTATGGAGACATGCTGGAGAGCTCCATCTGTATTCCTACCACACTCCTCTCTGAAAGCCTTCAGGCAGAAAGTCAGATGGGGAAGTATATTCTTGTACTGTGAAGCAGAGGGAACAGTAACTGAGTGAAACAATTACAGGGCATTTGCTACGTGGACACTGTTTGGCTTCTCAATGGCCATGCTTACCTTGTGAGTCCTAAAAGTGAACAATATTTTCAGACAGAACGGCACAACAATCCACAGTACAGTGGGCACGTCGGTAAAATGTACTCATAAATAATGCAGAAGTTGCTTTGCTGCAAATTCCTTCTATACCACTAGAAATATGTATACTGTATTATTATGTCATGATTCTGTATTATAATATTGTGCATATGGCAAGAAAGAATCTTTATTATATGTATATTATAAACCAGCTGTGTTCACATACTGCACCAAAAGATAATTGGACCAACAACTGCCAAGCAATTGGAAAATCTGAGTAGATACACAGAGAAACATAACAAAGAAGAAGCTTTCATACGGTATATGAGTGGTCATTGAACAGTTTGATGAGCAATGGCCTTCACAACAACTGAGATCTCAACTCAAATGAACGCTGACAGACACTACTCCTCAACACCATCATTGGGTGAATGAATCCTATAACCTCCAGTAGGGTTTCAGAGACCTGGAGAGTCATTGCGAAGGCACACTGAAACAGTTCGGCCTGGTTTTCATCTTTAACTTGGCATCAAACGCTTTCTCGACAATCAGCCTGTTGTGGTTCGCCATTGAATCTGTCCTCTTGGGGAACACTTCGAGACAGATGGTCAAATAATGTGTGACTTTAACACTAAACAGCAGCTTTGCAATTTCCCTCCTACAAGCAGTAAATGTTTATTTCACCATTCACTACAATCTGTAGCAAATAGTATTTTTATGCATATAAAATTACTATGTGTAAAGAAGCCAAGCATGAATTTGTGCTTACAGTGAGGCAAGACACCAACAACACTAGCTGGCATCCACCACAACACATGCAGCACCAAATCAAAAGTCAGAACTGGCATTATTGCTGAGCGTGTGAAATATGCAGCCAACTACGATCAGGATCACGTAGACGAGCAAGACCATCTCTGTGTTTATTTCAGCATAAACACAGGAAGAGGGATCAAACAGTTCGCGGCCAAGCGTGAACTGAGCCAGTGTACAAACTGAGGTCTGAGTCCAGTTTAAAAACAGAACAGACCTGGACACTCACTGGACTCAGGCAGTGTCACAGAGAAGCAGAACAGTTTGATACGGTCTGAGAATGTGCCCAGCATGCCCTACCAAAATAACATCTTTTTCTTTTTGTGGTTAGTGAGCATGACACACTTTAAGTAAAAGTCAATGAAAGACACCTTCTACGTTTGCTAACCCCTAAAAATCAAGCTGTGACAGGATATTGAGACCATGTGAGTGGGGACCATTTCCTGCAGTTAGCGACAAGCTAAATAGTGGTGTGGCTAATGTATTCTGCACTCCATGGAGTGGAGTCTGTAAAAGCCCCCCACCCCTTCTGTCTTTTCCCATTCTTCAACAGCTTGATTTGCTCCTCTGCCATCGAACACTTATTTAGACATTTCAGGGTCTAATCTGTAGCACTTCTGTACTCTGTAGGAGGCTTGGACTTCACTTTACTAGACTTCAAGTTCACCTTTCAGTCATGCTTTGTATGCTGCTGAGGTCTCGTGAAGGTATATCAGAGGCAGCAAATACTTATTGGTCCTCAAAGCAAGACATTAGTGTCAGGAGAGCTCGTATGTAAGAAGCCACTCTGACATCCTTCTTTCCTGCTGCTCAAAGGCAGAGGGCTCGTATAGCAGCACCGCCAGCACGCCATCAGCAGATAAAAGAAGTAAATAATCGTGGCAGCCAGAAACTGGAACTATAGCATGTAAACAAAATGGGAACAGTTGCAGTCCAGGATAAACGCAACATAGGTTTCCTCAATACTGCTCCTGCCATTTTCATCCATCCTACGCAGTCAGCACCTAGCGGCATGTGGCAATGTGACTTGATGGATTTCTTAATCTCCAGCAACAGCAGCACCGTCACATGATCCATGGTGATATAACCTTCAATACATCTCGCTAATTCACCTGAGGGAAGCTTATCCTCGTTCTCCCTGTAGACCTGCACCTTAAGTGAATGGTTTCATTTGCACAGATGCTCTAATATGTTAGCCCCAAGGCTATTGTCCCATGCAGTCACCTCCCTCTCCTGACTGCCTCCATCAACGACCTTCCTATTGCTCTTGTGTTACTACCGCTGCACGGTCTTTGCTGTGGGTGTGTTTAGGAAATTATGATTCTGATTGAGATGGCTGCGCTACATAGAATCTCCTGGCCTCTCATTAGCGGAAGAAAATAGCTTCTTAGTCAGGTAGAAGGATTTCATTCAGTGGCAGCTGACTGCGTTCTGTGCCCAATGCGGTAATTGCGTTCTCATTTTGTTAACTGATCCCCATTGGCTGCGGGGGTCCTCAGTGTTTTCCCCTCCCTTCTTATTCATTTGATCCCTTGATTGCTGGTGTGAGTCTGTGAATGGTAATGGTTGCAGGTGTATGACTGCTTTGCCCTTGCTTTGTGTGTCTTTCCCATCCATCCAAAAACATAAGAGCAGCAGCAGGGTGGTTTTTGTTGTTGTTGTTGCTCTTCCATGTTTTACAGGTGCTGGGCTTGCGGGGTGCACACTGGACTGCACAATAATAAATGATTTATAAAAAAAACCTGATTCAAGTGGCCTAAATGCGCCGTCCACTGCAGCTCAGCCCTGATGAAAAGACCGAGGAGATTGTCAAACAGCGTAAGAGGTGCCAGACCTGTTGCCCACGCAAAGATGAGATCTCGACCACAACTCCCACTTCAGAGAAAAGGCCTCACCTCCCACTGTGGCATTCTGGGTCATGTGTCCAACCATCACCCTGTGAGTGTCTGACATTTAGATTTTATTGTATTGGGAGTTTCTTGTGTTCACAGTGTCTTTGCAGTGCAGTGACCAGTGAGAGGTTTATGGGCCATTTAGACATCTTCTTCAGTCAGCTAACAGAGGAACAAGCTACATACTGTCAGCTGGCTTTTAGTGCATTTTGCTGAGAAAGTTAGTAATTAAGTCAGTAAATGGTTAATTAATTGCAGAGGTTTTGTGTTCACACGCTAGATCTACATAATCTACATCAATTAAGTTGGAAACGTAAAAAATAAAAAAAGGTTTTTTAGGAAATTAAACAAAGAAATTCAGAAAGGACTCACGGGGCCATGACATCCAAAGCCTTGACAGTCATTTCCTACAATCACTTCTAAAAGGCAACCAGAATTGGATGCTAAAGCTCAGTGCTGAATTATAAAGGCAAGTGCTCAGAGCCTGCCACAAGTCCATTTAAAATAAGAGGAATCCTCTTTGTGTTATTGAAATTTACTATTGATCCAATTCTGTTTCTGTAATTGTCTCCAAATCGGACAGTGGCTGTGAAGATCGGGGTGGTGAAAGGGTGCGAAACACATTTTACCTTCTTACAGCTTGCCACGGACCAGCACTTCCCATTTGCCTTTTTATTAACGGTAACCACAGTCTGTTCCTGACCTTAACCATTTTTCTATTTGCCTAACTTTAACTACTGTAGTTTATTTGCCATGCATCAATTTTTTTTTAGAAACCAAGAATTTAAAGAAAAGTACATTTTCACTGAACGTAACCCAGAGGACAACTGACTTTCCTGTCTGTCAGTTGGTTAAACTGCTGAAGCCCATTCACAACGCTTGTCAGTGCATGAAGTGTTTATCCATCCAGTTCTTAACTTCTTGAAATCAAACACATCTGGAGTCTAATATCAATAACAGAGCTCAAATACAATATGCTACCAAACAGCCAGTGAAGAAAGAAATCTCATGAGGGTGATGTGTAATGTAACCGGGTGGTTTGAGACTGTCTGCAGGAAAAAATAATTATTCCAAAGATCGAGACTTGTGATACTCCTCATGGAATTAAAGCCTGGAAAAAGGTAATCCTCTCTATCCTGATCGATCAGCGGGGGTTTTCAGTTGATACGGCTCATTTGTTGTTCACAGTTGGAACTGTATTTCTCATTGAGCGGTGGATCAAAACGGTTAAGAAGTGGGGCAGCTCTCCAAGACCGATCACACAGGAAACACATCACCGGCCTTTAATGAGCCTGAGATCAAAATGCATGTTTTCACTGAAAACGTCTGAAAGCTTTGTCACTTTAAAACAGCTCCATCACGAGCACCATCGAAGCGAGCCAGGAAGTGGATTAGTGGCAAAATAGCAGCGATGCATGAATGCAGAAAAGAACCATCCAAATTTTGTGAATCGTTTCTGCTGTTGTGTAGAACTGAGGAAGGTCTCCAGAGACAGCAGGGATCTCATTGCATCAGCGTGGTGATGAGGGCCCCCAGGCTGCGCTGACTGACGGGCTAGGTCAGTCTCACTGATTAACCGGCAGCATGTCAGTCATGGCTGCGCAGAAACACACTGATGGATTGTGGTCGACACTGTGTGGATGGAGGACCGGCCCTCAGGCAAAGAGCTGCACTTGTGGCACCCCTCTGGGGCTTCAGACTTCGGGTGCTAGCAGGCAGACCAGCTCCTTCCTCCTCCCTGCTCTCTCACCAGCATCTCTGTGCTCACACCTCTCTGCAAGGGCATGCTGAGTCATGAGAAAACCTCAGCTGGGCATGCATTTTAATACTGCGGGGCTGTGGCTGTAATGCTGGGAGGAGAAAAAGAGGAAAGAGTCCACTGAGGGATGGAGAAGGTTCACACTCAGCGGATATTATAGAACACAATAACAGCTTATCATAAAGTTGTAGAAAAGTCCAGTTTTAAAATAAGACAAAACAAATTAAATGTACTCATTACATTTTTTAAAAAGCATAAAAATGATCACTATTTTAATAACCAGTGTAACAAGTTATTATTGAATATAATTTCCACACAGTTAACTTGTGCAAGTCTTAGGCAAGGATTTACTTGTGGCCTTATTGTGGTAAGTTTTATGTTTGCGTGATCATTTGATCTTGGCTGCTAGCTTCAAACAGTGCCATTATTCTCTACAACTTATTGCTATCGTATGCCTATAAACAAGTATAATTTAGTCCCTGCATGCATGCTTGCAGTAATGATAGAGGCTTTGGAGTCTGCTTTGAGGTAAATGCATGCAAACATGCAGTATTAACACACTGATGTTTGGAAGGTATGATGTTTACCTTCATATTTACATGTTTAGCATGCAAATATGCTAATTATGGATGAAAAGTCAAGGAGTTATTGCAAGTAATTCTGGAGTGTTGTGAATGCTCCATGGGCCAAATCTGTTCAAATGTTCTTACTCTTTGCTGCTCTGCAGTAGAGTTGCATGTCGGACAGCTGCAGCGCCTCATTAGCTGTGAGCAGGCATGGCTCTGTGTCACCAGTGCACAGCGTGAGTAGGGAGTAAGTAATGTCACGTCTTCATTCCTGAAAATCACCCCGTGGTCCTGTTCTCAGATTTAATTCCTCTGGCTTCACATTGCATCACTGATATTACACGTATTACTTTGTGTAGCAGTCGCCATCTGCCACCAACAATGGATTTAGTACTCACGGTATGGATGGAACTGTATGTACATTACACCCATTCAGAAGGAAGCCGGACACATCTTGTGTACTTTTCATTAGTTTGACTGTCAGAGCTGGGTGCTGTGTCGTGAGTGAAGTGTTGTAAAGTGAAGTGAAGTAAAGTGTTGGCACCGCTGTGACTCCTCACTCAGTTGACGTAAAAAGACTTCAGAATAAAAAAATGCATTTAGCCTCTTGACAATGACACAAACCTAAATCACAGCTGGCTGCTTTAGGAGGTCATCTGTTACCTTGAATAGAGATCATCTTTTTGCAACCAATGTGTGAAAAGTGATTTGGGTTTAATATGCCTGGATCTGAAAGGCTCCTCACTTCCTTCCATCACTCTGTCTCATCTGTCTGTCTGTGTCCTGTCTTTTCTCTGTCTCGACACGTCAACAGGAGGCACTCTACTTTGACTGTGCATCAAGCAACTGGCTCAAAGGGTGCATTTTGGTGTCATTTATGGGTGAGCTGCTGTCCGCATTATCCGTGTTGATGTTTGAGACACACACACACACAGGCACCATGCCTAGTTTCTTAGTCTCCCCCCCTTCTTTGTCTGTCCCTATGCCTGAAGTAGACATGAATCATACAATGATCATGCATCTTGACAACTGACTCACTCAACTCTTTTTATCGCTATTACACCTTTAGTTGTGAAAAGCCGTCACAAGCAACACTATTTTGCATGCAGGACTCTAAAAAGCAATATTTGACCCATTTTTGAAACCCTCATGTCTTCTTATTAAAAGAACCAATCACAACAGGTTCCTGTATTATCGCTCCTCTATGCTATAGACTGAGGCTTTATTAGTCGGCCCCAAAGCCCTGTCACAGATGTATTATGGGGATTACAGTGTTGTGTTTATTCAGTTGTACCGCAATGCAAACACAGCGTGTAGGTTATAAAGATATTCCCTGTGGTGTCTCGTGTGATAAAAGGAGCTTTCATGGGCAGCGATTGATAAATGTGCTCTCGAACGGATAAACACCCTGAAAACAAGACGCCACTTCACAGGTGTATTTTGTTTGGTGTTGGTTTTCACAGTTAGTAGTAATTACTGGGATCATGGTCAGTTTGACAGAGTAAAGCCATGGAGCATGTTAAAGTCTGCATATAAGAGGTAATGTATGGAGCCCTGGCATTAACATAGATAGAAGGAAATATATATTAGGGCCTCATTTATTATCATTACTGCAAACTTAAAACTTAATGCATGCCGACAGTTCGTTTCCACGTTCCCATAAGATGAGCGAACATAGACAGAGAACAGCACATCAGACCAGGCTTGTTTATCATAGTGAGCAATTTGCAGTTTATGAATTAGTAATTTATTCATTGTTTTTTCTATTAAGTAGTGCTGCTTGCTGTCAGTGCTGTTTCCCTCCTCCTGTGTTGTACTGAAGCATAGCTGAATGGTAGCAACATTAAAACACACCTTAGGACGCATGTTCTTATGTGAGACTGTGCATCTTTGTCTATCAAAACTATGTCTGCCTACTACCAGTACTTCCAGTTGGTGATTTGTTGATGGCTCAGTCACAGGTCACGACGGAGAGGGATGGCAGATTAACAGGAAACACGCATTTTAATCATTTTGCTGATTTGCTGATTCCTGTGTGACCCACTGCATTCTGCTAATCTGCAACAGTAAATGTAATTTAAAGGAAGTGAAATGACACCTAAATTCAATCCCCTAAGTCACAAAATATTGCATAGTGAGAAATGTACCCTGACAACATATTTCAGTTTTTTCTTTACAACCGCCACTCTCGCAGTCTGTAATCCTCTCCTGGCAGCTTAAGCATGAAGACACTTTTTTATGTTTAGGCAACTAAAAGCACTGGCTTTACTTTAGAGGAACATCACAGTAACACTGCATGTTCAAACTGATCTTATGCGTGAGACACAACATGCCTACTTCATTAAGTTTTGACAAAAAACAGTCTTTCACCGACCGTAATTAAGGAGCTGTTGCCCGCTGCATGCTTCTTGCAAGTGGTCTGCAAACCAAAGGGTCTTTGGAATCAAATTCCAGTCACTTCCTTTTACATCCCAACCCAAAACACTGTGGTCATTGGATAACCCATGTATTTATAAAGAGCAGAGGAACAAAGACTAAAGAATGAGATGTGACATACACATGTTGGAAAGGTTTTGTAAGATGCGACATGTACTGTGTGATGATTTGCAGTAAAGTAAGCAGCAAAGTATACAAGTTTATCTGCAGTCCTGATGTTATTTTAGATCTGAACCCTAGTTTGTCCTGATGCAACTGAAGTAAACCTTGTTCAATGTAGCTTCAAGAAGAACTGTTGAAAAGTGTTATCAGTTCATTTTTCACCTCCCCTCACCCTCATGTTCCCAGTCAGTCCAGTTCAAATTATCGACCCTCCAGTCATAAAGTCATTAGCCCAGTTGTCTCACCTTCCTCCAGGCTACAAATATCCCCATAATTGTATGAATTACTTTCAAACAAGGACCTTTATTACTTAAAGACGAGTGCATGGTTGATCAGGCTCTTAACATGGTCCTCATTTTGGATTTGTGTATGCTCCATTACCAAGGCCGCCGTCACAGAAACAACTCAATGTAGCACCAAGGCGTGGCCCATCTTTTCTCAGGGATCTATATGAACGCCAGCTTTGACACCCATCTTTGTTAGGACACGCAGAACTACCCAGCAGGTGCATGCAGACACATCTTGGAACTATCAAATCCGTCACCAACCAGCTCCTGCAGTACAGCCAGGTGTGTTTTAGCTTGTATATTGTATAATATATGCAGACAGCCCCGGGCATTATGAATCCAAGGACAGGGTTTGCTCATTTAGCTGTAGCACTATATGCACTTGAGAAATGCACACCTTGAAATGGAGAGTGAACCCAATAGAGAGGGACGATGGAGACCGAACCACAGCAACTCTCGAGTACCCTGCGCCCTCAATTTAATATAGACCCCGAGCAACGCTCTCGTTCCATCTGAGAGCAAGCTGCGACGTTACCTGTTTACATTTACATTTTTACTTAGATATTTATGGGGTCCTGGCAAAGAAAGGTAGGTCATTCGGGATGCAATCATTTCCAAAACGCTGCACACGATAATGAGGTCATGAGCTCTTCTCGAAATGACGTCTCATGCTCAATGGCCACAGTACTGTGCCAAATCAAATCAGGAGGGGTTGGAGATTTTAAAAAAAGAGAAGTTATAGAGAGTGGTGTCCTCCTTTCTCCCCTTTATTCATTGTTATTGAAGGTCTAATCACCTGATGGCCTTTTTGGCTGCAGTGCAAAAGGAAAATCACAGTCACAAGAGGAATAAAACTAAAGCAGGCTAATTGGATTTATATTCGTGCCCGTGGTCTACATTGTTTTGTCAACTTGATATTCCTTCTTCTCCCACACCCATGACATTACCTTACCAGGATTCAATAGAGGAATAAGTAACACAACCCTTAAAATCAAATTAAATATATATCATCAGAGCGAGTCAAGTCAAGTTTTCTGTTCTTTAGTGTGAAAGCATGATGACTGAAACCTGACTCCAACAAGTAACTCCAAACCAGGAAGTACCCGTATAGAGCTCTTTGGGTTAATAACAGTTTTACAAAAGAACTAACTGACAAGTCTTTCACTTATATTTGTGTTTTCATTGGTTGGGGCTCTGGTTTCCTATGATGCTAATGTAGATCATGGCAGCATTTCTGTGACTGCGTGTGTGTGTGTGGGTGTGTGTGTGTGTGTGTGTGGTGGAGGGAGGGAGGGAGGTGCAGTCTTATGAGCAGATCTGCGCACATTCCACACGCTCACTCAAGCATGCTATAAAGTCATCATGTAGGATTTAGGGAATTGCGTACATTAAATTCATGTGTGTGTGAGATGCTATCCAGATCTTGGCAACCATGGCAACAGGGGACAAAATGCCACTGATGTGCTGACCCGTCTGAACTACTGGATCTTATTGCGTGGGAATGTTTGGTATGAACTGGTCTGATGACACAGTGACCAAGGTCATCCTAGGATCCCGGGGCTGCAATGGAGCAAGGCAAGAATGACCTCAGCACACCCTTACCTCACACACACACACACACACACACTGCTGACATATACAGATCTGTGTGTGTGCAGCCCAACTTCAACTGGCACTTTTGACAGCTCTTACCATTTAGAACTTTGTTAAATGATCAACAAAAAGATTTGAAAAGTTTTTAGATCTTGCTTCTAAGATCAGTTTGCTTTTCATCGTTCATTATTTTGCAGAGAATTATCAGCCAGCTGTAGCTTTGCTAAGCGTCTCATCTCTCAGCGCAGTGTTGTAGTTCCTACAGCTTTCCTGCTTTGGCTTAACTAATTTGTTAAAAAAAAAAACCCACAGAGGGACCTGACAAGATGATATGGATGATATTATGTGTTGCTCAGACATCCCGTACATCAAAAAAGATAAAAAATGACACCTTCTTCCATCTTGTCTTTGGCAAGTCTTTTCTTGTTTAGTCACGTTTTTAAACTGTGAGATCTTGGGGATCTTGAGCTAATCATTTGGACTTTTGAAAGGGCAATGCTTTTTTCACTTTCACATAAAATGATTTAGACAAAGATTTCGAACGGTGCAATCAGAGTGTTTCTGTTGCCGCCCTGTCATTTTGCACCAGCTTTGACTGGCTCCTTTTCTGTCTTTGCTGGCGAGATCAATAGGGTGAAGTCATCTCAGCATCTATTACAAGTTTAACATGAGTTACTATTGAGTTCAAGAATAAAACTTGGCAACATAACAAACAAAGTGAGCTGAGAATCCCTCAGAAGCACTTACCTCCACTGTCGTACTTCTACGTTGTCTCTATAATAAGGTTCACTTTCAAAGGATCCCATAATCAATCAATGACATTAACTAAAGAATTCCATCATGCCAGCAAGTCAAACTGCATTACTGATTAAATATGGGACAGATGAGTCTGGCCTTGAGCCTGCCGTGTGGAGATTGCATGGTCCCCCGTCAGAGTCCCACTCATTACACACTCCTCTCTTTGGTGATGAGCAATGAACACAGTGTGTGGCGGCAGCATTTTGGCTCACCGGCCGACCATTTCGCCTCATCTCGTGCCGTCTTCCCCACACTTACCATCTGTCTTGGTTTCGTTCTAGCTCTCATGATGGTGTAGCTAACTAATGGCTTTCTGTCAGGAGATCATGCACCACATCCCTCCCCAGCAGAGAGTGTCAGTCAGGGAGGCGAGCAAACAGCCAAGGCTGATAATGTGGAGGAGTTACTCTGTTTGATCCTTTTATCCAGGAAAGATTTGTTTGTGTTATTTTTGGTATTGTTGGTGCTTTAATTTTACCAAAGTGTAAGGAGGAACAAACCAGAAATGAGTCACAGCAAAAAAGCCACCAACAGTAAATCTCAACTAACTCCACAAACTGTGGAGCATCACTCTGCAATCTGCCGCTCGAAACATACTTTGTTAGAATGTTATTAGAATACAATATCTGGGGTGGGACAGTGCTGTAAAAATGGTTCACGGCTTTTCCTTCACCATATAAACTGTGTTCAGCTTTATCATCTGTGGAACCAGGGCGCTGTTGATGTTCTAAAACCTGTGTCTGTGAGTCTTTTTAGAAATATCGTCTTGTGGAAAAGTCTGACCTTTCTGTCTAAGCATTTTTTTTAAATGATGCTTTCTTGTCTCTGAATCTCAGTTAAATGCAGTTAAACATTAAAGCTCTGCGCTTACACAGCGTTTTACTGTCTTTTAGCTCACTGTTTTGCCTTTAAAGGTGCAGTTTTTCCTTTTTTTCAGCCTAATTGATTAAGTTTATTATTTTTTCAAATTTAGGTGTTTGTATTAAATCAAATTTTATTCACTGAATTTGGTAAAAAAAAAAAGGACCATACTTTATGGAGGCAGTGTTATTTTCTTTTGTCTTATTTCTTCTGGCTGCTCTGCCTTAACTCTGATGGACAGTTAGCTTTACCTGGTAAAGTAATCACTAACTGCTGCTATCTGGCTGCCATTAGCTAACTACACTGCTTTGTAAGCTGCAAAGCTCAGCAGCCTCCAAGTGAGCGTGTCTGGGACTAAACACAGTCTTCATAGCCAACAGCTGTGGTACCACACTGCGTCCAGGAACAGCAATGTTAAGTTTATAATACAACATAGAATGAGAATGAATTCACAAGGCTGGTAAGAGAACCTTAACATCAGTCATCCATGATGTTGAAAAACCCCTTTAATCATGTTAAGTAGCTTTATTACTTAAACTGACTAGAAACTGTCGTTAATCTAATGGTGATGCAGTTGAAGATGTTTGAAGGAAGACTCCGCCGACACTGTCTTGCTTGTATATTAAAGAGTTTATTACAGAAAGTACAGCATCAAAAACAGGTTGCTCTTAGAGCTTGCTTTATATACACCTTGTCTACCAGAAAAACTAAGGTGAAACATCTGGCATTACTTAAACATGAAGCTTCGTATATGACAGAGAACCCTAGAGAAGATAAGAACGATAAGTAGCAAAGGACGCCTCGCTTTTAACCCTGGTCCCCTCACTCTGACAATCTCATGGGTACCAGATATCTTCTGAAAACATTAGAAGTGAAAAACACCAGCTGGAACTTATAGATGTCGCAAAAAATACTTCTGAGCTATACATGAATTTACAGGACACCTCATGTTCTCTATAGTGCCCTATAAAGACATTTTTTATATGTATATGTATTAATCAGTCCAGACACTACAAAACCATGTTGTGTGTTCAAAGAAATACAACCAGAAGTGCAAAAATCATTAAAAATGTAAGCTGAAGTAGTTCTTGACACACCTACATCCCTTTTTGCATTGATATCATGCATTTCTATGGAAAGTAAGTATAATTAAATACAGACTAAAACTATGATTAATATTAAAAATCAGAAACTTGAAATTGGAAATCAGAAACTTCACAGACAGTGAAGACACTGGAGGAAAACAGCTGTGCACACACAATGTCTTTAATGTTAGAGTGTGTAGCATCTGTTACTGCACTGTTGGCTTAGCTCTAAGACAAGCATAGTCTACCAACATAGACTCACAGTGTTCCAGACCCCTAGCGTAGTAAAAGTCATATAATATATATTCATGCATATAAAGATAAGCCTGATTGGCTCGTCTGTCGCTAGGAGCAGGTTTTTACACACATACCAGTCGGGGTGTGTCTGTAGGCATGGTGTCTGGTTTACATGACGGCTAACATTAGTCTAGATGCTACTCACAAACACACTGGACTATGTGTCCACTGCAAATGTGTGTATTCCTTCAAAAAAATAAAATATTTCACAAAGTAACTCTAAATATCCTAAAGGGACTAAGACGGCTCATTTTGGTCATTTTACTGGAGGATGATCATGTTTTAGAACCAGTTATTGTATAAATGCTTCTCTCTACCACATAGAGTCCTACTTATCTGAACATTCACGGGTGCACATTGGGAACTCATGTTGATTCCTCCAAAACCACTCACTGTTGAAAGTGGAGACTGGTCAGAGGCCAAAGATGCAGAAACTGGATCGACACAGATACAGATATTACCCTTGACCTGAAAGTATTTATTTATTGAATTTACAGAAAAAAGGTCAAGTGTTACTATGATGTTCACAATACACTGAGTCTACGTTAGCTTAGCCTCTAGTCAGCCATGCTGTTGCAGCCAAAGTGTGGTTTGCACAAACTGTTCAGCTTTTGCAGATGACCTGTCTCTTTTAGGGGAAATTATAAGCAGGCATCCCCCATCATGCCTGTCATCATTCTCGAGCTTCTTTAAACTTATTCCATCCCATGCTCTCCGCTCTTTGAATACAGGACTCCTTTATGTCTCCAGAGTAAAAAGAAGCCATCGGGCTGCAGGGCTTTTTCCTGTCGTGCCTCCTTCCTCTTGAATAAGCTCCCTGCTGACATCAGACAGTCTGATTCTGTTGAGACCTTTATATTTTAACATGAAAGTCATTTTTTTCAGCGCAACTTTCAGTTAGTTTTTGTTCTTTGATTACTTTGTGCGTGCCACTGTTATCCTTCCAGTGGGTCGTTTCAGTCTCGGTTAATCTGTTAAGCCCATGGCCCATGTTAGTCCTGCCGCCGAAAATATGGAACGGCAGCCATTTCTCTGCCTCTGTGTGCTTGGTTCCTCTCTCCAATCTGTGCAAATGCTGTGTAGTCTGTCCTCTTTCCAGGTCACTATGGTGAACTAGAGGTTGTGATGGCATTTACAAGCTATTTATTATTTTGTCATCCTGATTGTTGTTGTTCTCTGTTCTGTGCTCGTGACATCTGTTGCAGGTCTGTCCTTCCTGGAGGAGGAGGTCTGAGAATAGAGGGTGTCATAGGCTTTACTGGATACTGGACACTGGACTGGAGACACCCTTGAGGCGAATTTGTGAGTAATGTTTTTGCACTATATAAATGTAGTCTATAGAAACAAACCTTGACTTCACACTGAAATGACAGCAGGAAGTGGTTAAATGGCTTATTTACTTTCATCCCTGATACAAGTCAGATTACTGGCGGGCAGAAGCCTGAGCAGACAACTCGGGTTTTCGTCGGGTTTTGGTTTTTTTTGTCATTTATCAAGTTGATTATTTCCAATTCGCATGAAAGTGACTGAGATCATGTCTTTGGTCGTGTCTGTATCTGTACGTGCTTGTGTGTGTCTGTCTGCTGCTACACACAAGGACACACTGGTGACCAGATGCTCAAGGAGCTCTTGTGTATGCAGTGATTAACTGTTTTATGCCACAATTGTCACACCTTTATTGTCTGCAAGTGATCAACAGCTTCTTCAGTTTGGAATCTTGTTTTTGCTTTAGGGACCACATATGGCGCACCTTGTGGAGATCTGCCTTCTATGTAGTGCACCCTTCAAGTAATGGGAAGGGTTTTATTTTGTAAATCTCTGTAAATTGATTGGAACATTGGCAAATAGATGCAAAACACAGTGTAATTAACCCAGCAGAACACTGTGCCAAAGTAATGCCCACCTCTCTGCAGGAGAAAAAGAATATTCGTATGATCTCTCGAGTCTAATTATTTTACAGCCCAATTTAGCAGGTATTTAAATTCATTACCCATTCCAGCCAAAATCTATCACTGACATTTGGATTTATTTTTAGTTTCCATCCGAATCATCCAGAGAAACAACACAGGGCTTTTTCATTCAGACTCATTTCAACAGGATTCACAATTTTCTGCCTCTGTCCCCCCCCCCACCCCCCCACCCCGAGATAAAATATTAACACTGAAGCCTTGACAAAATGATGACATCTTATCAATTAATGATGGGTTTAAAAGTGCAGGGGAAATAGAAAGCCCTAATGTCCTTTTTCATCTTGTGCAAAAAAGACTGATGTTGTGGAATATTTATACAGCAGCAATTAGACCCAGCCTTTTAAAGAGAACCAGCTCTAACAAATGACTCATCATGTGAAAACGACATCCACGGCGTTGTTTTGTTCAGCTGGGCTGCCTCCATTTCTGACTTATGACAATTGCATAATTTCCAGACTGGGACTCTCATGACTTTCTCTTTGTTTCACTTCTTTGCATTTCCAGTGTTTACCTTAACTACTGCTGGATGTTAACATGTCAGTGCTGCGTTTCCACCTTGTTGCAATGCCTCCAGGTGAACAAAAACTCAGACAAAGCTCTTAAATGTTACTGTAACTCATAGATATATCATGGAAGAAAGAGTCATTTAAAATTATAGTCAAATCAACAATAATAAGTAGTACAATAATAATAATAAGTAGTACAATAATAATAATTTGCTCCGTGTGTCACCATGTGTTATGTAACTTATTCAGTTACATTCTGTTTATATAGATTGTTTTTCCTCTTATTAGAGCTATGAAGACCTATTTTTCATTCACTGCAGCTGCCGTGGAGCTGTGCCAGCTAATTTAATGGGTGTTATGCTGATTCTGCTGTGTTGACACGTGAACGTCATCAGCGTTTGGGCTGATACAGGCCCACTCAGTACAGCCAAAATTTGAATTGGGTGCACTACTCCTTTAAAAGCTCTAATCTTCTCCTTTTATACTTCAAATTGTACGTTTTTAGTGTCCAAAGATTAAAAGAAATGTGTCACCGTCTGATTTTACTGATCACTCTAGTTACTGTTGGTCCACCACAGTCATATTTCTGATATTTAACCATACTCACACAGACAGAATTGTATAGAGTTGACCCCACGTGCACCCTTTTACATATACTGCTCTATCTTTGCAGGTAGGGGACAGTGATCCCAAACATAATGTACCTGTGGTTAGCAGAATAAATGCAACAACGCCTGTTTAATAATGCAATATGTAATATATGGCAATGTGAAGCTCATAATTGTGTTTGTGCCGGAGAGGTGTTGAATTAATACTTGAAGCCATAGTTTGTGATGTCCGCCGTATCTATGGCTGACAGAGGGATGCACATCTGTGGCGTCTTACATGTCACTGCTTGCAAATACAGTGATGTTATGAGTAAAGATAATGTCAGAGTGAGTCTCTCTCTCTAAAATGGTTTAAATAAATCCCCTCAAAGTATGTGTAGTTAATTTTAGACCTGGTAGTTTTATTCAACTGAGAACAGATTCTAATTCTTTAATCAGCCAGATGTACCAAAGAGTGGTGACCTTTGGAGGAGGTATTTTTGGCCGTCTGTGATTGCTGCAGTAGATGATGGTCATGACACTGTAAAATGTTAAACCTTTATTTGCTTTTTATATCTGATCAAAGCGGTCTTCTTCCTTTTTCCTAATGCTTGGCTAGTTGCATTAATACATTTTCTTTTTTTTTTTTTGTAGTTCAGAGTAACAGCCCAGTATCTCTTTCCCTTCCACTATGTTCACCAGCAATGGTCGCTTCCTGTGAAGTGGTAAGCCAATCATCAGACTGATGCAATGGTCTATGACATGTCATTAATTTCAGGAACAAATTAGAAATAATAATAGTAATTAATGCACACAAATAACCTGCTGGGCTCCATCTAGACCTTTTAGAAACAGAGGGGTTTTATCCAGCAGCTTCCTGACTGAACTGGACCGCACATGCTACTGTATTGTACCTCAGACAGCTGCATGTTTGCCTCCTCTAATGAGTAATTTGAGGAGGAATCCAGGCCTGTTTCACCAGATTCACCATAGTCACTACAAATTTAAAATGTAGAAAGTAGCAGCAATAAACGATTTAACTGTACATTCATCTAAGCTAGCTAAGCGCTGATGAAATTTGTAATATAAGCAGAACTCCTGTTGCATCCTGTAGTACAACAGTTTCAGTCCATGGAGACTCGGAGACAAGAAAGCCAATGAAGCACAAAGAGGATCATGGGATTTAAATAGTTGCCGGTGTATATCACTCATGTGCTTGACGTGTACTAAATTGCTTTCACCGCGGCAAACTTTGTTCGCAGCTGGGAATGATATTGATTTCAACTGGAGGTGAAATGAGATGGATTTTGCTCTTGAAGACAGCAGAATGATGCAGGAAACATGTAGGAAGTTGGAAATATACATGAAGCTTGACAACTAAAAAGGATGACCACTGTACTTATTTTCCCCACATGACAGATTGGGGCTTCGCAGTCTGTAAAATGTAGATATATAGGACACACAGACTTCAGGAATCTGCTTTTTGTTTGCCCTTTACTGTACTTTCCGTACTACTCAGCCCCCTGCCACTCTTTTAATCAAACATATGCAATTCAAACCCAGATTAGAACATGTTATTTTGCCATCACTCTCTTGATGTCTCTTGAGCCCACAGTCTTCCGCTCACACATGCACGCTCTAAACCTCCTACTAAAACACATTTGACATCTTTATGAAGGGCATTTGTACACAGAACTACAGTAAAGGCTCATCATGTCATACCTGTGGTTGCAACATGAGGCTGGTGTTGAATCTCTTGTGCTGGATGAACATATCAGTCTTTTTCATTTTCCTCACTAGTTACACCACCTCAGCTGCTTTGTGAATGATGCCCCCACCTCGACACATCAGCAGCACTCTGTCATCGACAAGGTACGGTTTCATTTCGCTGGCAGTGAGGGATCTGTTGTGTTGGGCTTAGTTGGGAGACCCATCTGCCGGGAGGGCATAAATATAGCATCATAACTCCACAAGGCAACCAAACAGCCATTGGCTACGAGTTTGATGGTGAACGTCGTGAAATAAGTTTTCAACCATTCTGGTCGAATTGACTAAGAATTCCCTTTTGGCTTTGAGTGCCACCATGGAAGGAAAAAAGAAAGAGCAAAGTGCTTTCACAGCACCAGAAGAGGCACTTCAATTTATCCCCTGTCATTCTATTTAGAGGGTGAGTCTGACACAATGAAGAGCAAAGGGATCCTAAATCACCTGTAAACTGCAGGCTTGCAAGAAAAGCAAGGCATCGGGCTTGGGGCATTAGTGCTCAATTGCTCAGTTAGATCTTTGAGCTCCTGCTGAGAGTGTAATGACACCCACAAAGTCCTTAAATGCAGCTATCAATCCATTGTGAAGTAGAGCCCCATAATTAGTGAGTCAGAAAAGGACGAATTGCCTTTGATATTTCCCTTGTCCTTAGACTCACTGCAACCATCGCTGGACTTTGTCTCCATGATTTCTCTATCCTGTCCAATGGGGTCTTGAGGTCGAGCTCTGGTGGTGAACGATCAATCACAAAGTAGGCTGTGGCTTGTGCACAGCGGGAGTCCTCTTGATAAACGATGAGGTATTTGATTTTGTATCTTGACAGCCCCGAGGGTGCACCTGAGGCAGACAGCTATGAAAGATGGGATGGTCATATGTGTGCAAGAAATGAGAGAAAAGTTGGGTGTCAAACTTTTTGCCCCATGTGGATTTATTCCCCACAATAAAAGATGGATGGTAGAGTTTTTTGGGCAGTGCTGGAGAACTTATGGGTTTATGTTTAGAGATGCCAGGCAATCATTTGATCTGAAGACTGATTTAGTTTGGATTTTCAGCCATGTTTGGTAGCATGGCTCTTTGGTTCGGATTGTATGTTTGTCATTCTGTCAGTCGGCCCACCAGTTAAACCAGTACTGAACGATCTCAACCACTGGATGGATTGCGATTCACACATGTACAGAAATTCATACTCTCCAGTGGATGCATCCTAACTCCTCTAGCAGGTTATATCAATCATCAGGTCAAAATTTGAATGTGTATAACACTTTTGCTTATTAACAAAAACTGCAAAACTAACATTTCCATCAACCTCAGTTGTAAACTTTATCATGCTGATACACTAAACTAAGAATGTCATATTTTGACATGCTAAAATGTCAATGTGAGTGTGCTAGCATGCTCTTGACATGTAGCTTAAAGGGGACATATTATGAAAAACACATTATTCCTTGCCTATACATATTTAAACTAGTCCCCCCTCAGCCTACCAACTATGAGGAAGGCAGACAAGTCCTGCATTGTCTCTACAGCCCACCCACTGGTAAAATGGGGCTCCTACAGGCCGTTCAGATCCAGCTCCTGTCGTTACACATCGACAGGATATGTCACGATGTCGTCAGTCAGAGCCAGACTTGCAGACTGCTCTGTTGTTGGTTGTAAAAACCAACACAAATGCCTATATTCTGTCCCAGCCCCAGAAGACCAGAGGACACTGTGGCTGTGTTTTATTCTTTTATTCTTTTCAACCGTTTACTCCACTGTTCGCCATCAGATTCTGGGTTGTAGCTATAGCGTACAGCCGTGGGCTGTTCGTCGGGAGCGGTAGCCATGTTGTATACCGGTCCTGCACTGCTCTGCACCCTCCCCCTCCATACATCATTCAGGCAGCCAATCAGCACAGTGCCTCATTATCATAGCCTCCCTGCCCACTCAGAACTCCGCATAGATAATGAAGGGGGTTTCCCCTTTAAGCTTTAGCTTTGGCTTATAGCCATGCAAATCTTCTAGCATGGCTGTAGACTTTTATACATGCATACAGACTTTTAAATGAATTAGATGTCAGATGTCAGATGCCAGTCAAAGCTGCAGGCCATGTGACATCCAGAAGGACAATGTCTGAAAACCAAGCAGAAACTCTAGTATGCATGTTGTGTTAGCCAAGGAACCTGAGGCCTGGTGGACTGTCCAGTGGAGAAGATTGCTGTTTTTCTAAATCAGTGTGATGTCTCCGCATCTTAAGCAGAGAAGATAGATGAGCTCTGTCCATCGCGCTCACCCTCATTCTATCCCCTTCTTGTCACTGTAGTCACACAAATGATGGACAACGCCTGTCAGTGTTTTAACTATGAGAGTAAGAGCACTTATAATGATTTATGAGAATATTGAAAAGTTCCCTATTGGTGAATTATTAAGCAAGTGAAAAATGTTTGAATATGATCATGAGACACATAGCACAAACACAGAGGATAGAAGAAGAATCCCAATAATAGATCAAATGACTACATGTGTACAGTATATGTGAAAGGTGTGAAGTTGTTTACAATGAAGAACCCAAAGAGAATTACAACCTGCCTCTGACCTGCCTTAGCTCTTTGAAACGTCTTAGCACCTTTCAGCTCATTCTTCTGTTTTTACAGCCTGCAGCTTTATCGGTTTCACACACAGTGTCACTGCTCTCATTTCCAGCCACAACAGGCAGGCGTTCACAGTGAAAAAGCCCTGATACACCCACGGCACGCTGCACAGCGCAATACAACAAGACAGTTAGCAACCAGAGAATATAGAGGATCATTAAGCAGCTAAAAAGACAGATATAACTTCCAGGAGTTGGTGGAGACTTGAATACTACAAAACAGGCTATAACATTTACCATATTTGCTGCAATATGGATGGCAAATGGATTGAGACATCAGCCTGTTATTAAACTATTGGTGAGACAAGGCTGGTTGGCTAACAACTGCAAAGCCTCCTGATGTTGGCTATGCTGGACCACTCAGTTTTTACATCAGCCTTTACCTCTGGGATCATGCTGGATCATTACCTCTGCTACTATTTTTTGTGCCATTCTCTTGCCCGTCTTCATCTCGGCTGTCATCCTCGGCCTATGGTGTCGACAGTCTTTGTAAATATTTACTATTTCTTCTGCATGATGGATACGGAGTCACCAGTGTCACTATTGCTTCAAAGGATGGATTGAAAATCTTCCAGTGTGTAGAGGAGAGAGGAAAGGCCACTCGAGAGTGGCAGAGATGCTGATCAACAAACACCTTTGAGCAAGGCAGTGAATCTCACAGCTCACACTGTACTCGCACAGAGCGCCCCTTTCATCCATGTACCAGTCCAGAAAGCATAAACAGACGCAACCCACGATTACTTCAAACAGGAAATAACCTCAGGGAACGAAGAATTATAATGGGAGGGTGCTTAATTGACACATATGTCCTTCAATCAATTCGGTAAATCTAAATATTGCTCTGACCAAGAGTCGCTCCCAAGAAAAGACAGCGGCAGATTTTCATGGCTGGCCAAATGTTAGAATTACTAAAGCAAAATTACGGGGACAGCAGGTTAAATTACAAATATAAAATTGTAAAACAAAATGATCAAATAATCCAACATTTGATTATGAATCTGTTAATTAATTTATAGTATAATACATCTTATCTTTGCATCATGTAGAGACAAGCTGATGAAACCAATTGAAAGTGAGGCTTTCACACAGTAACAGTTATCTGCGGAGAACAAAACTAAGAAATGATAAAATGAATTTAATTTACTAACATGTGAATAGACATTTGGCTCCTGTATTTGTATGCATGATTAGTAAAACAACATTAGTTACAACACTGAACTGTTAAACATTTAACTATATCATTTATTATGTCACTTGTTGGAATCAGGCAGCCTGGTGATGTAAGATTTCACCAGCTGACATTGAGTTTTCATTTTAAACCAAGCTCTTTATTACTTTTACAGCTCATTGTCTCAGAATTAAGTCCTCTACTTGCTGCTCTGATGTTGGTCCAACACAGTAAGGTAAAATACTCTCTACTGTCAACTGTTCTCTGTCCACAGGGTTTTGTCCTTCTAACCTTGAGCATGCAGCAGACTGGCATGGGTGCCTGTGACCAATTTAAGACCCATTTCTAAACTGCTCTTTCGTTAGCTATAAAATGTTGTAAACCAATCATTATCTCATCTCAGTTTTATTCATATTTTTGTTAAATCCCCAGAAGGTTTCAGAGCATTACTCAGCACAGAAACAGCCCTTGGTCATTCGATTCTTTCTTCTTTTTTGCCAACATCACACTTTTGTATCTACCCAAAACACATAATGATCCCAACTAATTATATATTCTCAGAAGCTGTCTCAAAGACATTTTATATTTGTCACTCAAAGAAGCCGCGCCCCACTTATGTGCAACTTTACATCTTAATGGGAAAGTGAGTTATAACAAACTCCAGCCCCTGTACGGATGTCATGGACAGGGAAATTTGTACCAGAGACCAAACTGTTGTTCATACCAGACTGTAAACATGTTTGCATCTGCTGTACAGTTAGCCACTTTAACCTTGGGGTCAACGGGGATTGACTGTCATAGGCGGCCTTGAGCAGTCATTCAAGGTACTGCAGTTTCTGATACTTCTTTGCAGCTTGAAACAGGTAGTCCATTCTTGAACTGTATTGTAATACTCTCTGTATTAGTTTACTGATTACCTTTAGACCACAGAAAATAGCCCTTAGCTATACTGCTGACCTTTTAAATTTTTATGAACCAGAACGCACCCTGAGATCTTCAGGCACAACCCTCTTGTTCCACAGTCCAGGTTCACGTGTAAAGGTGAGGTGGAACGCCGCCCCTGAGGATATTAGGTTGGAAATCTGAGACTCCTCCTGAGGAGTCTTTGTATTTCCTGCATCTTTCTTGCATTACTTTTGTTTCTCATCGTGTTTTTATATACTTTACACAGTCTCACATGTAAAGCTTGTATCTCCCTTATTTCCTTTTATTTAATCTTTTTGTTGTTGCTGCTTTGGGGTTTATTGTGTCATGTCAAACACAGTGTACAGTTCTTTTTGGTGCTTTAAGGGCCGTGCAAATAATCAATTTACAAAAATTTTACAAAAACTTCTTCAGACTTTAATTAAAAAAAACTTGATTATAATTAAAAATCATATTAAAAACAGCTGCATATGGAGTAAAAAGAGGGTGAAACCAAGAAAAAGTACCAAAATTAACCTGGACTCAGAGGATGAAAGTCATATTTATAACATAACAGTGGAAATTAAATAAAAAAAAATTAGATATTAAGTCAAATTTTTTGACTCACTGGTTTCATTTCCATTATTTAACTCTTTTTGTAGCAGAGAGGGGTTCCATATTATTGATGAGAAGGTTACATGTATTTTACATTGGTTCTGGTCGTGGGGGGGATGAAGGAGAGGGTGAACACTCACTGCCTTCACACCTCTACTGGATGTGACACTCTTTAATCTGCAACAATTTGGACACAGTAATAAGAACGTCTCCAAATAATGTCACCACATTAAGCCGTGTAGGGGAGTGTGGAGACATGCTGCTCCCCAGTGCCTGCTGGATTACAAGATCTGTTAATACAGTTCATGATGTGTGGCGCTGGCTTTGGAACATGCATGTGGTCAACCATCCATCATCACAAGTAGGCTTCAAATATTGATCGCTCTAGTGCGGGAGCAGAATAGGACCTTGAAAACACCTATTTGGGCAAAGAGTGATCTTGAGAGAGAATGATAATAGAAATCCTAGTTAGCGCTCAAAGCAGCAGCCTTTGTCGTTTAGTTTTCTGTTCTGTTCTGCCAGAAGCTGAACGCGTTACATATCAGAGCCACTGTAATCACAGAGATCAAATGTTCTTTTGTGATGCACTGAACAAAGTGTACGGTGTACAATTAAGCTCAGTGGAGTGTGAACAGATTACCAAATGTGAAACCCAAACAATGTATGTCAACCTGAAACTATCAAACAAATATTCACATACACACAACTCACTGTCTCTCCCACTTCATCAAAACCCCATCTTCCACCAGCCACGGTGGAATCACATCACCATAGAAACAAAAACACTGTCAAAACTAAATCCTCTTAATAAAAACAGACACATAAAGTTGGCAGACGTGCTAACAAACACCTCATGGAGTTAAGATGACTAGACATCTCTGATCAATAAACTGTAATTCGGCTAAATCTACACCCCTGTGTGTGTAAGTTGATTGCAGTTAAAGTAACTTGGCTGAATGCAACATTTATTTATGAAAACACAGCAAAGGTCAGCTGCAGCACCAGTTTGCCAGTGTTCACGCAGACTTTGCACGGCTAAGCAAGGCCACAGGATTACCAGATTTATCTGTATGACACAAAGGAAATGCCTAGGTTGTAGCAGTGTGGGGAGAATGTTTGGCCTTGGCACTCGTACAAGATCCTGTGCTTGTCACAATGCATTTATCATACTGCCGGTCAGAGTGGAAAATGCACATCTTCCCTTTATGATTTCATTCCATTTCAAACTCCTCTCCTCATAATAATTTTAGAAAACTGAACACAAAATCACACAGGGAGCACGCACCTCGCCCGGGAACAGCGAGCTTTTGGAGTGCACTTCAGTGGTAGCGCTAAGAGGGCTTTCTGAGGGCACGCAAAAAGAGTGAAACTCGTTTATAATGAGGTCACTTATAAAGGTCCCCAGGGTATAAATTGTATAAACATGTGGCCTCAGCACAGTAAATAACTTCAGCAGCTTCAGCTGAAGCTAATTGAGCCTAAAGGTTAAAAACTCAAACATCCTGACTTATTAGAAAAATCTATGGCTTGGAGAGACACAGCAAATACAGTAGTCGGCAAGAATTAAATATGTGTGTTATCAGCAGAACGCTTTACTCTTGTTTGTGTTTGTGTTGACTAGGTTTAGTCCACCCAGGGATCATCATGGCATTAGATTTTTGATGGAAATTTTAGTTTAAGACATATTTTATTCAGGTGTTTGTCAGCAACATTGTACTCTCATTTAAACTATCTGGGCATTTTGATCCTTCAGCTGTCGCCGTCTTTGTTACATCCAGTGCCTTAGCTGTTATGTCGAGTCAAGCTGGCCATGCTTAGTTCCCTGTCTTGTCAGTATTGTCTTGTGTCTTCCTGTTCTATTTTGAAAGTACTGACTTCCCTTTCGTTTCAAGTGGCTTGCCCTTCCTCCTGTGTTTCCCGCCTGTCTGATTGTCTTTCCCCGCCCTGATTGTTTCCACCTGTGTTCCCCTCATCCCAGTGTGTATATATTGTCCGCGTCTCCCCTGTCCTGTGCCAGTTTGTCTTGTGTTGTCCTTGTGTCGCCAGAGAACCAGCACTCGTACCAAGCCCACGTTTCCTTATCGTCAGGTTGATCCTTGGTTTCCTTGTTTTATTTGCTACTTTGTTTATTCATGCTTTGTTTTTGCCTCCTCAGGAGTGATTTTGAGTTCAAGTACTTAGATAAGTTTATGAGTTATTTTCTGTTCCTTTTTCCCTCACCAGAGTGGTTTTGTGTTTTGAGTTTTTCTAGTTTAGCTAGCGTTTTTTCCTCGTGAGAGTGATTTTGTGTTTCTACTTTGTATTCAATAAATTGCCTTCCCTTGCACTTTACTTCCTGAGCCTTGCATTTTGGGTCCACAAGTCAGCCTTGTCATTAGCAACACTAAAGCTAGATGACTGCATGTTATTGTCACATTAGGCTAGTTTTCAGAAATGGCTCTGCTCTGGCGTGCATGTTTTTGGAGTTTGTCTCAACCTTTTAGTTGCCGGTAGCATCGGAAAACATTTCAGGCAGGATGTGACTAAACACAAGCAGCTTCGCAGGTGAAGGAGCTGAATCAAACTGAATGAAAGGATCATATTGGCAGCAGAGGATACAAACTTACTAAAACTGGGCTTGGCTACTGTATGTGCTTTCACAGGAGTTTGCATATTGTTGAATAGGACTTTGAATTAAATTAGTTAATTTGTCCATTTGTCCAATTTTGTCATTTTCAAAGATAACTTTTTATATCTATTTATTTCTATTTCTTTGTTGACATAACTCAAAGTTTGAACAGTCTGATTTTGATTTGAAAATCTTTTAAAAGCTCTGCACGCTGTAACAGTCCTGCAGTGTGTCCCTAATGTGTGTTTTATGGAAAATAGTAAAGATTTTTCAGACTGATTTTGGTAAAAATATATTTAAAAAATTGTTATGATCTCATTAAATACAAAGCTAAAAACATGTGCTGTTGGCTTATAAAAAGTCTGCGTAAACTCAACAGGGAATTCATCAGCAGTGAGCATGAGTGATTTGGATATCGACTGAAACGATACTGCGCTTGAAGAGGTGGACTTGGTCCGCTCTACAGCCTACAATCACACTATCAATCCCAGCAGTTCCCATTTTTATTATATACGTTTGCAATAAGCACCAACGAAACAACACTGTGCGTAGCTGCTTTTCAAAAAATATACTTTAATACAGACGTTTTTATAACCAGCGTGCATCTATGACCTGTAAACTCCTGTGAATCAAACTCATGACACAAAAAACATACAACAGAACAAGTATTGACATGCCTTTGTAAGTACAACACAACAAACAAGTGGAGCAGCTTGACATCCAGGGTTGGGAGGTGATAAATAGGAGCTTTAATCCATCTATACATGTTGGAAGTGTTCCGTCCCCTTATCAGCATGCAGCACAGTCTGTAACTCTCGCAGCAAAATGTAACACTGCCAGGTTTGTTTGATTAATATCCTGTCTGTGCTTCAAGGTGGACTCACTGCTTCCAAAGGCCCCCACACACCTACTGTATACACGCCTGCAGACGGGTCCGTGTGAGCAGCTCGGGAAAGGTTAAATAAATTTCTGACTGGGTATAGACAGTAAAGTGTGGACACATGGAAACAGGAAGTTTGGATATTGTTGACACACCAGTTGCATTGTGTAGCGTATTGTCACCCAGAAATGAGCAGCCATAAATTTCAAGCCACAGCATAACACATACGAAAAAAAAACCCAAACATCTTTTGTTGATTACTGATGTCGGCTTACTCTCTTAGACTCCACACGAACAGTTTGGTTTGTTGTTGTTTGTTGTAAACCAGTGCATTACTACGCGCCGAAAACAGGGCGATGGCAGGGTGGTTGGAACATTCATACGTGTTTGTCGCCTGGCTGTGTGATACTGCACGTTTTAGATGAAGCCCCACTAGACTACACCTCTGAAGTCATGTCCACGCCTTAATACTCCCTTAAAGATCCGAACTATCAATGATGTGAAAAGTAAAGGAAGGCCTTTATGACATCACACTTGTTTGACCTTAAGGCAGTGGTTGTTTGGCCTTTGCTCGTGTGTTGGAAACAACAGCACCAAGAGACATATCTGGAGAAAGAACCTTTAAATATATTACTCCACTAAGCAAGAAGCTGAGCGTGCCCTTACAAATTGTGTTTCTGGAGTTCGCACTCGACTGCCAATCAACTGGTAATCTCCTGATTTTTGTCCCTTGAGGCTGCCATATAGACACATTTGCAAGACAATTTGGAAGTGGTTGAATGTAATAGTTAGAATGCCAAACATACAAATAAATAGAGAAAAATGATTCAAGGGGGAAAATATTGCTATACAACATGGCTGTACTGGAATTTAGCAATGAAGCACAATGATACTAGTGTTTTTCTTTCAGCTCTGTATCTCTGACAGACCCGAGATATGGCTTGAACAGTTTAATACCAATAAATTAAGCAGTTAATGTCAGTGGCATCGGTATAATCACCATACAAAGAGGCTGCCTCTGGGGAAATCTCTACTGGCAACTAAACCTCATTTTATATTAGTTCCTCAGAGTTCACTGTACAACCATCTGGATTGCCTTTTTCCACAAAATACGATATTTCTGGTTTTGGCAGATAATAGTTTAATATATTTTTTAAAAACTCCTAAACCTGCAGTCATTATTTTTGGGGGAGCAAGGGATGACCAAAACAAGGAAGCAGACACACAAAAAACACCATATCACACGGCTCATGTGCTGTTGCCAGTTGCTTACGGGCGCTTACACATGGAGACATGGAGGAAAATTCGTTGTTTGTAATTGTTTGCAGTTTGCATCATTTGGCTGAGGTGGATGCATAAAGCGAATTTTCGCCCCATCCCTAACAGTAGGAACTGAGCCGTCAGATGGTGTCTAATGCCTGCAGATGAACATTACGAGCTAGTCCTTATCTGTGCCTTAAGGTAACGTTTAGCTAACCCCCACTCTCTGAGAAGCACTTCTTTACCATGGTCTCATGTTGTTATGCTAATTATGTCAAAGCATTACAATTCATTTGGCACAGATGCACTGATGCTTAAAGATGTGAAATGCAACTCTTACCAGACGGACCAAACATGATTGGAACACACACTCAGTACATTGCAAACAGACACCATACTGTAACTTTTATAACATAGTGAATCACTGTGCAGCAAAAAAGAATACAACAGTGATCTGACAAATATCCAGTAATAGTGAACAAACATGCACCACAAAGTCAAGTAGAAGACATTTTAACACTCACTGCTACATCTACTGTAGCTAACACTGAAGTGTTCAACTGTGTGACAGTATTTAGCTTTAATATTGCTGCTGACCTGTGCTTATAATGGGAATGCTCATTGCTTTTGTGCATGGCTGCTTAGCTAAGCCACTCTTGTGCTAGGATATTTATTGGTGCATTGTATCACCCTCACAGTGCCTGTTGAGGGCTTATTGTAAGACAGGCAGTGAACTGCAATCTGTTTGTGTGTATGTGCAGACGTGTAAGTGCACACGTGTGTTTCAGTATGTGCTGGTTGTAGTTGTGTGCATGTTTTTGTTCGTCGATCCCCTGCTGGCACTTCATAAATACGTTGTCCTCCTACATCTGCAAGAGAGGCAATGGGAGACAGGCATCTCCAAGTCCCATTGACCCATCTTCACTAAAGATGAAAGCTTTGACCCAAACTACTCTGTGCGGGATAAACTAAAGTAAAAGGATCCAAATTCAGAAGAGTGCTCCGTCCTCTTGACGAGCAGAGATGAATGAAGATGCGCTGCCAAAGCAAAGTACTGAAACAGCATAGAAAAAACAATGCTTTCTTTACAGGCGCCATCACAGGGCTTCAAAGGAGAGGGCGAGGACGAGATGAAAGGCTGAATACATTGGAAACTATTGAAAAACACTGGCTAGCCCTCAACTAACTGATGTCAAGGCTTGTGTCCTGAGCAGTCTCTTTTTTCATTGGGATATGAAGGCAGACACTATCAAGTCGAATCAGGTGCCCTCTAACGTGTCACGCTATCAGGTGCGCAATGATGGTCAAGGGAACATCCTAGATTTTCTCCGATAACAAGACAGAGAGTCCAGCAAGCAATTATTTACAAGATATCTAGCAGGTAATGCTCTGAGCGTTTCTGCCAGCACAGTTCCCCCACCACCCCGTTCTTTTTCTAATCAGATATTCAACAAACTACCGAAACTGGAGCCCAAACCTTTTTCTGGTTTCTGATGTTTTGTGTCTCTGAAATACTTTTGCAAGTGATATATGAAAAGTGCTAGAAGCATCAGCTATGAAAACCCTTCCAAAGTTGACTCTCTGTCATACCATCTCCGTGAGAAATGAACGAAAGATCTGATGACCTGCCGTTGTCCAAACAGGTTTTCAAAAAACACACTGTAGTTAGATAACAGGAGGTTATTATGGACTCAGGGTGTCAGAGAACACCTACTGGGACGAGCTTTACTGTTACATTGGACACACTTTGTTCTCTGGGATGGGCAGCTGGGCAAACGAGCCACAGTCGGTTGGAGAATCGTCAGACCTGGGCGACGCGGTGCCACCCACAGGAATACGAGCTGCAATTGCTGACATTTCTCCTGTTTGACTCTCTGCAGTAATTCCAGGTCGCTCTGACGTCTGGTTCAAGTTGTTGTCTGGTATGGTCCCCATGCCGGTGAAGAGCTGGATTAGGCACTTCCGAAACTGGACAGAAAACAACAAAAACATTACATGCAGTGTCTCAGGGGGTCATTTGTTTGCTCATATCATGGTAAACAAATATTCAGGAGTTGTACAGCTCTGTGATACCGGTGACTGCAATGATCAGATTCTCTTGAAGACATGACATGTAGTGGAACAGATGTTGGGAATTTTAGTGGCCTGCAGCGCTTACTGTGGGAAGAAAAACATGCCCCCTGTGCGATTGGTTGCCAAAGTTGCTGTTAATTTGCATAAAGTTAACCTCTGCTCATCTTCAACTCGTTGCTCCTGGCGCTGGCGTCTTGCTGCCGTGTGTGAAGCCCTTTACCGCCAGCTTTCAGTGAAAATGAACAACTGCTGCTGCTTTTTTCTCAATCATGAATTTTAAATGCCCTGTTCAAGAAATGGTAACTCAGAGGATTTCTTTGCTTATGTAAACACCTTATTATGATTAAAATGTTCAAAAATGGATCACTTTACTTGAGGGGCACAAAAAGGGTAACAGATGATGAAGTAAGCAGTCATTAAGGACTAATTTGTCTAATTTGTGCCACTCAGCGACTGGTTCGGTGTTTTCCAGAAACAACTGTTGAGGAAAGTGGCCATGGTGATGATTTACAGATATTTATAAACTGTGAATAACTGAATATGGCAATTTTAAACATGTCCTCGCTAATAGCCCTGCAATCATTGGTTTCCACATTACTTTGAATCAAAAAACACAAATTGACCTTTTTTCACCGTTGAAGCTCCCACTCTGTGAAGCCCCAGGGAGAAATCATGATTCCTGACCCTTAATGACCTATCTAATTTAGCACGCAAGCCTCCTAACTGCACCTCTCAAACCAGCAATGCTTTCAAACAGTGGCAGTAACACCCCTGTTACCCTCAATTGTCATGAAATTGCAAAAGGCTGCAATGTCGCAGTTCACTCTGGGACCTTAAATATGTCGTTAAACCCTTACATCCTGTACTTGTATAACACTTCCCTCATTCTTTGAGAAATATAGCTTTTAATACACTCCTGCACCAAGAAGAAGAAGGTCATAAAATGTCATCTTAATGGCAAACTGAATAGCCTCGAACACATTTACCCTGAACATCTACAGCATCCATCTGCTTCTGCTCAGGGCTGAATTCCACAGAATTACAACACAGCTCAGACAACAATTTTAATCATAGACCCACGCAATTAGTTATATCAATATTGCAATGCCATAATTGTAAGCAACATGCTTTTTGGAAATCGATGTTTCTAAAATAAGTACTTTTCAGGTGATATCACTGCCAGCTCTGTTTTGGTCTCCACAGATACCTAAGGGTAATATCAGTGCTTCACTATGTTTACCAGTAAATTGCTGACTTTGTCTTTCTGCCGTTTAGTGCTGGGTAGCTGCATTTGTGAACAATGTGCTACCTGTGCTAACTTTACATTTGCCTGTTTATCTCACACACAGGATAAAATGTTTCTCTGGGGCAAAGCTATTTACCGCTTGCATCGCCCACTGCCCTGGCCTGCCAGAGGTGGAACAGCAGCAGAGAAGAAGGGTGAAGCAGTTCAGTCTGGGAAAATACCTGACTTAAATGTTGGTTTTCATTCAGGTAAACCGGTCAGGAATTGGCCAATGCATTTATGAAAGCGTCACATTGAAAAAAGCTTCCTGCTGTGTCTGGAGATGAGGCCAATGACAATGAGTTAAGGAACCATTGAGTCAGTTGATGATTCTCTGTGGGTTCCTCACAATGATGGACCCTTAATTTACATCAGTTTTACCATGATTGAGACAAAAATATGAATTACTGCAGCTGAGAGATTCCTTCTAAGCATCACATAAACCTTCTGGCAATATTTATCTCCACAGACCACTGCCTGTCCATGACATCACATGGATCATTTCCAATTCTGATGTCCCTTGTGTTCTCATGATGAAGTGATATCCACACGTACCATCTATAGGCTGGTCTGTACTTGGCTGAATTCAGATGTCAGACATAGCCAACAAGATCACTTTGCTTTCTGAACTGAAGTGATGAGTACAGAATGGGCATGGGCATTGAGGATGTAATGCTTTGTGCTCATACTGTATGTGTTCTCCTGCCTCAAAACTTTCTACAGCAGTCATTCATTTAGAGTCATTTGTGCTTTTGTCAAATACAGGTTTGGGATATAATGGCACTGTGAATGTCTCTCTCTTGACAGTCCCTTTCAATGAAGCCCTTGAACTCTCTAACAGCATCACTTGTTGTGCAGCAGTCCTCACACAGTACCCTGAACAATGAGCTTTCATGTGAAGCTGGTGCACTGCTGAAATGGTCTGTGCTCCTACAATGTGCGGGCTGTCTATTTGTGATCCCACAGGTCACTTGTTAAATTGCCTAAATCACCTGGAAAATGTGAGCGTGAAAAGTTTGAGAGTAACATTCTCTCTTCCAACAGTGATCGTGGTTTTACTGCACTGGGGTCGAGATTAGTGTAATCCCTTCACCCCAGGTACAATAGAAAATGTGTTTAGTATAAACAAGAGATCTTCCCGAGGAGAAAGGGAATTTTACAAGTGTAGCCTACAGTGGTAGGCTTAGCAAATGTCAGACTAAACCAAGCGATTACAGATGGATTCACTTCACATATATCAAATATTACTATGGTGTTTTTAATTAGCCTGTTTTGCTGATTTAAGATGGTTTAGTTTTCAGTGATGTTGAGAAGGTATCCTGTGTCTCTCAAATGCTAGAACTCACTGCTGATGAAGGTTGCACCCTAGTTTTCCTGCAGCATCAGAATTGGGAACAACATATCCATGATCAAATTGTCAGGAGTACAACTGGTTAGCTGTTTGCAGCTGGTAGGCTGCAGAGTCCTGTGTGCATCAAACAGAGCTAATGGAGCTAGCAGAGTAAAATACAGCTTAGAGCTCATGGAGCTAATGGAGCTAACAGCTAACAGAGATAAGTGCAAAGCAGGACAGAGTTTCGTATTCATGACGAATAACAACTAGTTATTTGGAATAGTTTATGTCGGTTTCAGGATTGTTTTAACCGTTTTCCAGGATGATGAAAAGCCTGTGTCAGCCTTCTGTGAAATGGATTTTAAATAATACTGGTGGTAAGTGATAAATACACATTTCTGGGATATCTGTTCACCTTCGACCTTTTGACTCAAGAGATTCCTGGAGCCTAATTGTTACTCCAAGTAGGAGAAGCCATGCATCATGGAAATCCCCTGAGACTCTGGATCACCTCACCTTGTTATGTAACTCAGAGAGACGGGTTAAAAGAGAGAGAGAGAGAGAGAGTGAGAGAGATCACAATCAAGCACTCAGAGGTCAGCTGACTTCTATAAGCACTAGCAATTTAGCTGAAGCCACAGGGGCTCTGCTCAAACCAGAATCTGCCTGCTGGCTGTCCTTATTTACATCCAGTCGATGCCTTAGTGGAGACACTGACTGGCCCATTTAAACAGAGTGCAGCTCAGAATTGGGGCAATCAGATGGACATGCAGACTGCATGCAGCTCCCTGGCAAGGGAGGTCTAGTCTAGGCACTCTGCCAAGTATATAATGTATATGTATAGTTGGACTTCCATTCCCCTATCTGAAAATAGATCACTTTAAATTTTACTGTGGACAAGTCTCATATATGTTCGTATTTGTCAGAAGTGGCCTTGACAGTTATGTCGATGTTAATGTTCGCTTTACTGGCCAGACTATAAAGAATCGTATTGAAAATATAAAACCTGTCATGTACAATAAAAACTTGTCACGGACAACGGCGCGATGAAGGAAAACATGTTAACATGAAAAGGTTGTTAAAGAGCTTCAGGAGACAGTTTCTGTGATGTGCGAACAGAGCGCACAGCAGACTCGTGTTTAAAAGAGATGTGAAGGAACTAAAGCTAGCAGGTCCAGCCTCCTTGAAGGCGTCATTTCTGCAGGGCATCAGTGTTTAGCTTAGGGACACTGTGTGCTTTATCAAAGACGC